>OX376667.1:4261848-5461848 GCA_947386135.1 Melanchra persicariae
CTCTTCTCTCTCTTCTCCTTCTCTTCTCTTCTCTTCTCTTCTCTTCTCTTCTACTTCTCTTCTCTCTCTTCTCTCTCTTCTCTCTTCTCTCTCTTCTCTTCTCTTCTCTTCTCTTCTCTTCTCTTCTCTTCTCTTCTCTTCATCTTTCTCTTCTCTTCTCTTCTCTTCTCTTCTCTTCTCTTCTCTTCTCTTCTCTTCTCTTCTCTTCCTCTTCTCTTCTCTTCTCTTCTCTTCTCTTTCTCTTCTCTTCTCTTCTCTCTTCTCTTCTTTCTCTTCTCTTCTCTTCTCTCTCTCTCCTCTCCTCTCCTCTCCTCTCCTCTCCTCCTCTCCTCTCCTCTCCTCTCCTCTCCTCTCCTCTCCTCTCCTCTCTCTCTCCTCTCCTCTCTCTCCTCTCCTCTCCTCTCCTCCTCTCCTCTCCTCTCCTCTCCTCTCCTCTCCTCTCCTCTCCTCTCCTCTCCTCTCCTCCTCTCCTCTCCTCTCCTCTCCTCTCCTCTCCTCTCCTCTCCTCTCCTCTCCTCTCCTCTCCTCTCTCCTCTCCTCTCCTCTCCCTCCCTCTCCTCTCCTCTCCTCTCCTCTCCTCTCCTCTCCTCTCCTCTCCTCTCCTCTCCTCTCCTCTCCTCTCCTCTCCTCTCCTCTCCTCTCCTCTCCTCTCCTCTCCTCTCCTCTCCTCTCCTCTCCTCTCCTCTCCTCTCCTCTCCTCTCCTCTCCTCTCCTCTCCTCTCCTCTCCTCTCCTCTCCTCTCCTCTCTCTCCTCTCCTCTCCTCTCCTCTCCTCTCCTCTCCTCTCCTCTCCTCTCCTCTCCTCTCCTCTCCTCTCCTCTCCTCTCCTCTCCTCTCCTCTCCTCTCCTCTCCTCTCCTCTCCTCTCCTCTCCTCCTCCTCTCCTCTCCTCTCCTCTCCTCTCTCTCCTCTCCTCTCCTCTCCTCTCCTCTCCTCTCTCCTCCTTCCTCTCCTCTCCTCTCCTCTCCTCTCCTCTCCTCTCCTCTCCTCTCCTCTCCTCTCCTCTCCTCTCCTCTCTCTCCTCTTCCCTTCCTTCCCTTCCCTTCCTTCCCTTCCCTTCCCTTCCCTTCCCTTCCTTCTCTGCTCTGCTCTGTTCTGTTCTGTTCTGTTGCAGTTCTGTTCCGTTCCGTTCCGTGCCGTTCCGTTCCGTTCCGTTCTGTTTTATTCTGTTCCGTTCCGTTCTGTTCCGTTCCGTTCCGTTCCGTTCCGCTCCGTTCGTTCTGTACTGTTCTGTTCTGTTCTATTCAGTACAATAAGTGGATCATACAAATAAAATCACATACGCACCTATAACACTATTGTATTTATGAAGGCTATTTGTTGTTAAAGCAGCAACAGAAACACATCTGTAAAACTTCAACTTTCTAGCTATCACGGTTCATGAGATACAGCGTGGTGACAGACAGACAGAAACACAGACAGACAAACAGATAGACGACGGACAGACAGCCTGACAGTGGAGTCTTAGCTCCGCTGTCCATCTGGCTGTTTTTAACCTTTGGCTACGGAACCCTAAAAAATGACTTTTTTTTTCAAAAAAAAAAATGGCCAAATTGAGCTAACAAAAAGTTCCGAAGAAATGACTTTTCAAGCCGTCTCATGCAGTTGATGACATTTAATCTGCGATTGAACTTAATTAAATACCAGTTACAGTGGTATTTATTTTGTTTAGAATTTCTTGAAAAGTCATTTCTTCGGAACTTTTTTGTCCTTTTGTTTGGTCAATATTGTCTATGATGGCAAGCAGGCTGGATTGTGCGTTAGTGAACCACTGCTGCAGGGTTTCGGCTGGGCGTGTCACTTGCAGCAATGATGTTACAATCTGTTGTCTGTTTTAGTTTTGTGTTTTTGTTTGCCCAATTGTGTTTTTGTCTTAATTGAGTAACATAGTTCGTACGAAAAGTACATTGTTACTAACACTATGAGTCTTGTTACTCGGATTAAATGATTTATTATTATTATTATTTAAAAAACACACTTTTTTAGTTTTGCTATTTTTGCCTTGATTTATATCAGCTACCCAACATCACCCTTAAATATGACCACGCACTTCTGAAATACTCTGTGTAGTAGGGACTGGGCAAAAATCTAGACTCCACGAAATACTGTAGAAATAAATGACCTCCATAATATAATATTTTGTTGTAAAGACATCGAAACCTGCGAGAAGTGAGATGGTCTAAGAAGCTTTATCATTTTTGCCGGAAATTAGACTCGATTGTAGAGAAAACGGCAATCTTAATATAGCATCAATCCATAGCATTGCTGATACAAAGGATATTTTTGGAGGTACTTCACAAATATTTTTTTATGAATGGGGTAACTAGCTCTTGACCTCGATCACGCCTGATGGAAAGCGATAGATGAGGTCCATGATGAAGCGAGCGTGCCCAGAAGATGCCTTGAGGCACTGGTACTCCCACGCGTGGACGAAACACAGCAGGCTGCTTGACGCCGAACTCCGGGTGGTAGGGTGGTCGCGAACCAGGCGGGTGTTAGCCCTACCACCGCAAGGGAAGGATTGGCCAGTCTTAGAAGGTGAGACTGCCCAGGATGCGCCGAGCGCTCGGTTCAGTTGAGTGTCTGATGGAACAAATTGCGCTACACGAGGAGGCTCCTTCATGCATCCCACAAGAGAAGAGAAAGGACAGGACAGGACAGGACAGGACAGGACAGGACAGGACAGGACAGGACAGGACAGGAAAGGACAGGACAGGACAGGACAGGACAGGACAGGACAGGACAGGACAGGACAGGACAGGACAGGACAGGACAGGACAGGACAGGACAGGACAGGATATGACAGGACAGGACAGAACAGGATATGACAGGACAGGACAGGACAGGACAGGACAGGACAGGACAAAGCGGGCGGGCCGACCGCCCGAACGCGGAACTGCGAGCAGAGGCAACTCGTCTACAGAGGTTAGCTCGGCAACATCGCGCTCAGCTCGTGCTTGTTGGAGGTGTGGCAGAAACCATCGTCCAGAAGTGTGTCGGTTTAAAAATTATTCGTGCGATATATGTGGCCAGAAGGGTCACATCAAAATAATGTGTAAATCGAACAAAGAACGAGGTGTCGAGTCAAGCCAGGACATTTCCACTCAGGCGCGGCGTAGTAATAATTATCTCGGTAATAGTGATAATGAATCGGAATGTGATTTTTATAATCTAAGTGTGTGCGGCGTTAACGACAAACCGTACATGGTTATGGCGCAGGTGAACGGCAGAAAGATAAGTTTTGAACTGGACACTGGAAGTAAGTTATCAGTTATAAGTCTAGACTATTATAATAACAACTTTTGTGATTTACAAATCATCAACAATGATATTTCTTTGTATTCTTATGTCGGTTCAGTAATAGAACCGGTAGGTTTCGTGTCTGTACATGTTGTAATAGGAGAACATTCAGCCGGAAATCTCAAATTGTATATCACAGTATATTTTTTGGCCAAAATTTCGGACATGCCTTTTTTTTGTGATAACTTTGTTTGTAATGTTATATAAAATTAAAGAATAGAACTCACAAGCGCCTATTTCTCATAATGACCAAAAAAAAATTTTTTTAATTTTTTTTTATGATAAAATAGTAAATCACCCATATCTCTTGAAATATTCCACGAATTGTCTTCTTGTTTTTCCTGTTATACAATAATTTTAAAACACATAATACTGATTGATTTATATATTTTTTAAACGAGTTTTCAGAGATTTATTGACAATTAATGTTTTTTTGATTTTATTTTTTTATGGTCGTATTTTTAATTATTTGGATTCTATTTTTCTATAGGATTGTTAGAAAAAAGTGTATGAATCGATGAAAAAAAAATCAGATCCAAATATTGAAGGATCTCGAACTTAGAGGCTTCTAAAGTTTTCTATGGTAATTATGATTTTAGGGTTGTCAATATTTCTAAATCGAATTTATTGTGAAAAGTTACCATAACTTTTTATTCGTAAATAATAAATTAATTGGAGGTTGGGGTAAAGTGATCCCATGCACTCGGCATGGGATCACGTTATTTATACAGGAAAATAGTTATTAGATGAGCCGAAAAACAAAACACAAAAAGATTACTTTTTATTTAATTTTTGGATCGAGCTGTGGTTTAACACAGTTTTCCAAGACGTACTTAGATAGTAATAAAAAAACTATGATTCTTGTTTGACCTGCCAATCCTGCCATTCTAATTTGGAATTTTTTGAAAATAATCTACATAATTATTAAATCTAATATTATAAAGAGGTAAAGTTTGTAGGAAGCGATCTCTGTACTGAAACTATATTGAAAATTCTTTCACTAGTAGTAAGTTATATTATACCATTTTACTTAATTGTTTTCTGATGTACATACCTATCTATTATTATTCTTCAGCCTAATCCGACGAAAGAATTTCTGTTACATTGTCGGTATGTCCTTCAATAATTTCAACATTTTCGTCATTTTCTGTTGCCACAAAATTGTCTTCTGCTGAGATTTCATACGGTTTCAGTAACTTAACTACGCTGGGTAACATCGATTATTTATTTTAATTAAAATCAAATCGATTAATCCTACTAATATTATAAATGTGAATGTTTGTATGTTTGTATGTTTGTATGTTTGTATGTTTGTATGTTTGTATGTTTGTATGTTTGTATGTTTGTGTTTCAATCAGGCAAAAACGGCTGAAGGGATTTGGATGAAATTTGGCACACATGTAGTTCATATCCTGGAATGAGACATATGCTACTTTTTATCCCGGTAAGTGGCATGGATCAATAAAGACTGAGGAGGAAGTGGAAATTCAGAGCCGCTGCTGCCTTAGTACTACAGATTTACAAGTACCAGGAGACCAAAAACATCAAGTACCAGGAAACCAAAAACATGTCATAGTATTTTTTGGGCTGGTTAGGGTAAGTGTAGGGTAGGTGTTGGGTAAGTGTAGGGTAGGTGTAGGGTAGGTATAGGGTAGGTGTAGGGTAGGTGTAAGGTAGGTGTAGGGTAGGTGTAGGGTAGGTGTAGGTAGGTGTAGAGTAGGTGTAGTTACAATACAAATCAAGAAACCTCCCTATTTCCGATTTTCACGCGGGCGAAGCCGCTGGTAGAAGCTAGTATTGAATAAAGAAAAATCGATTTTTGTTAAATAGATTTTTTTGCATTAATCTCACATCCCTAGAGCGCGCGCGCCACGCTGCCTAGCCCCCCCCCCCCAATCAAGACCTACGTTTAGCTAGGAGACCATCCAAATTGAAATTACGGAGTCAATTTTTTTTTTTTTAATTTTACCTACCTTTTTTATTTAAACAATAAAATTTTTGAATGACATCTAGCACTAAAAAAACTATTAGAATGTGATAAAAATGTCTTCCTGTATACTTTTATCAACATAAAAAATTACTTCAAATATTTAGTTTTTTTTTTTTTTTTTTTTTTTTTTTTTTTTTTTTTTTTTTTTTTTTAGGATTCAACATTTATTGCAACTATAACTATATACACACACTTAAAAAAAGACTCAACTAAAACTAATCTAAAACATGGCGTCGAAAAATTCCTCCGCATCGCAGGTCACTGGTAATGTACCCAAAAGGCTGGCAGCATTGCCACGTTGATTCAAAGTTATTGAAAAAAGCTCTCTTCGCCTCCTTGGATCTCCCATTTTTGAGCAATCCTTTCCCAGTTTTGTTGAGGAGAAAATACAAAATTTTAATGACATTTCGGAAAGATTACTCAAAATTAACATGCATTCGGCTATCACCTTAATTCGTTACTGCTGTTTCGGACCTAAATTAACTTACTTTCTTCGTGCTTCCCATTTATGGAAGCACCCTCACCTTTTGGAAAAAATGGACCAAATCATCCGTCATACACTTACTTCACTTTTAAATGTGGCCATGGATGACCGAGCTTGGGCACAAGCTACTCTTCCCATCCGTATGGGAGGCCTCGGCGTCCGCAAAATTACTAGTATCAGTTTACCGGCTTTCATATCTTCGGTTCATGGCACTGAGAAATTAGTCAGGAATATCCTAACTTCCTCACTGACTAGTTTTGATGTGCCCTGCTTCACTGAGGCTATGGATGCCTGGAGACTCGCTTGCCCGAATCTAAATCCACCCGACTACCCATCATCCCAGAGACGTTGGGACGAGCCACTCTGCAGAGAGGTTCAGAATAACCTTTTGGCCACATCTGGTACTGCTGCTGAGCGTGCTCGTCTGTTGGCTGTGGGTCAATGGGAGTCGGGACTCTGGCTTCACGCACTACCGTCGTCGAACATAGGCACCTTGTTCGATGATACTACTTTCCGCCTCGCTGCTTCCCTGCGTCTTGGCGCTCCGTGTTGTTCTCCTCATCGCTGCCACTGTGGCGAAGCTGTCAACAGTCTCGGACACCACGGCCTGTCATGCAGCCGTAGCGCTGGTCGCATAGCGCGGCACGCGAACATTAACGACATCATCCGACGAGCTCTTGTCACCGTCGGCGTTCCGGCTGTATTAGAACCCAATGGCCTGGCACGCGACGATGGCAAGAGACCGGACGGCATGTCATTATTTCCATGGAAGATGGGTAGGCCATTAGTGTGGGACGCTACTTGTGTCGATACTCTTGCGCCATCCCATCTTCCTAGCTCTTCGTGCTGCGCTGGCGCTGCCGCTGCGGCTGCGGAGAACCTCAAGCGGCGGAAATATAATAACCTTGTAGGTAGTTATATTTTCGAGCCGTTTGGGGTTGAAACTCTCGGGTCGTGGGGTCCGAGTGCTCATTACTTGTTTAAAGATCTGTCAAGACGCTTAGTTGACACTTCGCGTGACCCTAGGGCTGGCTTTTACCTCGGATAAAGGATAAGCATTGCCATACAACGTGGCAATGCTGCCAGCCTTTTGGGTACATTACCAGTGACCTGCGATGCGGAGGAATTTTTCGACGCCATGTTTTAGATTAGTTTTAGTTGAGTCTTTTTTTAAGTGTGTAATATTTAGTTTAATAAATTTATGAGGTGATAACCCTAACCAAAAAAGTTTGAATTAGAATAATTCCTAGATCCTGCTTAATTAGGATCCCTTTGTTTGTCAGATCATAAGTGTAAATAAAAAGAACATTTCAGTCCTAGTAACAAATCCAAATACGTAATAATATGGCGGTAAAAAAAAGAAAACATAAATTTGCAAAATCAGCCATAAGACTGTTATCTT
This sequence comes from Melanchra persicariae, assembly GCA_947386135.1. NCBI lineage: Eukaryota > Metazoa > Arthropoda > Insecta > Lepidoptera > Noctuidae > Melanchra > Melanchra persicariae. Next base: position 4,269,023 of record OX376667.1, read on the forward strand.
GAACAAATAAAGCCCGATTTTTTTTTGCTATCGTAACGACTTTAAGACACTATTCAATACCATCAGTAAAGTCTTAAAAAGATGTCAAACTTTTGAGCTACAACTGTTTCTATGGTTTTTCTGGAATCCATAGATTTTTTTTTCAAGTACTAATTTTCTGTCTTTTATAACAAATAGGCAATCGGGTGTTCTCGTCTCGCATTTATAATCGCGAGTCCTAAGATATAAGATAATAAAAAAATCATGTCCGAAATTTTGGGCAAAAAATATACTGTGTATCGTTAAAAATGGTGGACCACCACTTTTAGGTCGGTCTTGGCTTTCTAAATTAAAAATAAATAATATAAATATTAATGATTTTTTACTAAAGCTAAATGAACATAATTTAGTTGAAATGTTACAACGTGAATTTCCGACTGTATTTGCATCGGGACTCGGAACATGTACAAAAAAGATTACTTTAAAATTGGTGGATAAAAATCCAGTTTTTATCAAAGCTAGGCCGTTACCGTTGGCGTTACGTAAACCTGTCGAGCGGGAGTTAGAACGACTCGAGGCTGAGGGTACCATTAGAAAAGTTGAGTATTCTGATTATGGCACGCCAATCGTTCCAGTAATAAAAAAAAATGGAGAAATAAGAATTTGTGGTGACTACAAGGTCACGGTTAACCCGAAACTTATGCGCGAACCTTACCCTCTGCCGCGAATTGAGGAGCTGTTTGCGGCGCTGAGTGGGGGTGAACAGTTTTCTAAAATTGATCTCACGCATGCTTACCAACAATTATTATTAGAAGAGGAATCTCAGGCATGTACCGCTATAGCGACACAACAATCGCACACCATTTGGACTTACGTGTATTCCGGAAAAGTTTCAAAGGTTTATGGAACAAACGGTTAAAGGACTCAAAGGAGTCGCTGTTTTCATCGATGATATAGCATGTACTGGGAAGTCCCGTAGTGAACATATTGATAATTTAAAAGCATTATTGAATCGCCTGCGTGAGGTTGGTTTGAGAATCAAATTAGATAAATGCGTATTTATGCAAGATAGTATTACTTATGTGGGGTTTGTTATTGACAAACACGGCTTGCATCCAGATAAAAATAAAATTAAGGCAATTGTTGATGCACCAAGGCCAAATGATGTAACACAGCTTAAGTCTTTTCTAGGCATGGTGAACTACTATGCAAAGTTTATTTCGAACTTGAGTTCAATATTATATCCCTTACACAAACTGTTGCGAAAAAATGCCGAGTGGGTTTGGTCGTCTGATTGTGACGACAGTTTTAACAAAGTTAAAAAGGCTATTTTAGGTAGCAAAGTATTAGTTCATTACAACCCGGAACTTCCATTAGTTTTAGCTGTGGATAGTAGTTCGTACGGCATTGGTAGTGTGTTGTCGCATAGATATCCCAATGGCGAAGAACGCCCCATATGTTTTGCATCTCGAACATTAAATTCGGCAGAGCGCGCTTATAGTCAATTAGATAAAGAGGCCCTGGCAATAATTAGTGGAGTCGTAAAACACCATCAATATCTTTATGGCCGAGCTTTTATAATTAAGACTGACCATAAACCCTTGACATTCATTTTTGGTCCCAAGTTCGGTTTGCCGCAGACTGCTGCAAGCAGATTACAAAGATATGCTACGAAGTTAGCAGCCTACGACTTCACTATAGAATTTGTAAAATCAAAAGACAATTATAACGTGGACGCACTATCACGCTTGCCATTGCCGTATGAACGTAAAATAGAAACGGGGCTGGATACGGTGTCATATATCAACTATGTAGAAGAATGTATTCCAATTAAAGCAAAAGACGTTTCAAATAAAACACAGGAAGATGAAGTTCTAAAAAATATTTATGATTATATTGTAAATGGCTGGCCAACAGTAGTTAATCGAAGTGAAGAAAAGCCATATTATTATAGAAAGGACAGCCTTACTATCGACAGAGGGTGCATATTATACAACTACAGAGTGGTCATTCCTAAAGTACTAAGACAGCAAGTTCTACAGGAATTGCACGAGGGACACCTAGGGGTCGTCAAAATGAAAAATATATCTCGGAACTATGTCTACTGGCCACAATTGGACAATGAAATTGAAATGTTGTGTCGAGAATGCAGTGCATGTCTACAGCAGCGCGATGCGCCGCCGCGTGCACAGTTGCATCCGTGGGCTTTTCCCACACGACCCTGGCAAAGACTAAATATTGATTTTGCAATATTTCAAAGTAAATATTATTTAATAACGGTAGATGCACATACTAAATGGATAGAAGTTCAAAAGATGTTAGGAACTAACGCGAACTCCACTATAAATAAATTAAGAGAACTGTTTGCACGTTTCGGAATACCATCACATATAATTAGTGATGGTGGACCTCCATTTAGCTCGTTAGAATTTACGAATTATTTAAATAAAAACCTAGTTAATCACACAATCACAAGCCCATATCGACCAGCCGGTAACGGGGCGGCTGAGAATGCAGTAAAATTAGTCAAACGAGCGATGAAAAAGGCAATACACGAAGGCAAGGATATAGATGCTGCGATCTACAAATTTCTTTTTCAATATCGCAACTGTGAGCACGCCACTACTGGAGTGGCACCAGCAGTAGCTATGTTTGGTAGGAGGTTACGAGGTCGATTGGACATGATAAAACCGTCCACTGAGCGTGCAGTGGAGTCGTGTACAGAGCGAGCGGGGCGCGCACGGCCCGGCGCCGAGCGGCACGTGGAGCCCGGTGAGCCGGTGCTGGCGCGTGACTACCGCGCGAGCGCTGACAAATGGGCAGCGGCCACTGTGCTTGCACGAACAGATCCACTCACTTATAAAGTACGTGTATCCGATGGACATGAGTGGAAGCGTCACATCGACCAATTATTACCCCTTAAGAAACGTTATGCAAGACATTCCATAACTAGTAGCACGGATAAGCCAGTAACTGAGATTGATGCTTCAGAGTCAAGTCGGGACACTTCATCTTCATGTGTAGTCGAAACTGATCAAAATGAAAAAGAACCAGACGTTAATACGACTGTCAGTCCCAGAAATTTGACAGCAGAACCAACTCCGATTCTCGAGATACAAGGTGTTAGACCTAAGCGTCAATGCTTATTCCAAGGCAAATACGCAAAGTAATTGTTATATCTAAGTTTATGTAATAATATTAATTTAAGTTCAATGTTAACAACACTTTGAGTTAAGATCATTACCCATAAAGTTACTTTTTAAGTATATGTAAGTTCAAATTAGATATACCCATTGTATGTAATGTTTAAAAGGGGGAGGTGTAGGGTATATTGGTATCTGTTAAATGTTATGTGTGGGTATACGAAAATAAACCAGTTGTCACTCGGAACCGCAGTTTCATTAGTCGCTTCCCGCTATAATATTACATAAATACAACTGACAGGACACGACACGACACGACACGACACGACACGACACGACACGACACGGCACGACACGACACGACACGACACGACACGACACGACACAATAAAATGGTGCTGAGTGTGCCCATACCGAAAGGGTTACCATCTCAGCGTTTGCTGTGCGTCAGACACGCATTGCTGGTTTTCAGTTAGCACCCCGCAGTGACACACGGACGTGGGTAAATAAAATAGATACATACTTGAATAATGATAATAAGCAATGTTTTAGAGTAAAAAATAAATAAATAATGCACATTCACATGATGGTGAAAATCATCAAAATCCATGGCATAGTTTAGAACATCGATACGGTTACATGCAGCCAGACAGTCGGACAGACAGGCTTAGTAAGAAAGTTCCGTTGGTAACCCTTCGGGTAAAAAACCTGAAAACTTATGTCTATTAACTAAGTGAGTTAAGGTACATGAGTTGGCAAAACTCTAAGATCTACAAATGACAGCTGGTACCTTCCGACTGGTGCTTACCGAGGCGGATTCCTCAAATCCGCGGTATATAATGGATGGTCATCCACAGATCGACCTTGGCAAGCATTGCTCAACATTGAAGGTCAACCCATGCTGGCTGTTATTATTTGGCATGATATGACACAATATAAAAATCACGTTGAAAGACTTTTGTCATAATAACTATGCGGGCAGCGTACAAGCGTTTCAAGAAGGAAGACAAAACATCATTGACGACAGTCCGGTACACAGCAACGCGTACATGAACTTAAATAAAGTGTAATAAAACATAAAAATGGCGCAGCCGTGAGGCATACACTATATCTAATATAGTGTATGCCTCACGGCTGCGCCAAAAAGGTTCATTTCAGCAATGTCGACGGCTGACGCTGGTCTTCCAATGAAGCTTGGGCTCGAGACAAATGAGATTCTGTCAACCGTACCGTGGCAAAGCCGATTGTTTATTCGTCAAAAATGTATGGGATTGACAGATGTTATCGAAATGTCACGTGATCAAATTCCTACGTTTTGGCATTTCGACAGTCGCATTCGCTAATTAAATGGCACATTCTCTAGGGCCTCTTGAGTGACGAGTGACAGAGCAAACGATTACAAACATATGTAATGATAGATTTTTAAAAATGCTAGTACAAAAAACTTTATACCCTGTAATCCCCAACAGATTCAAAAAGAAACACACAGTCACTCAACACAATACATTTCACTGGAACGGGTAGGTACAGAGTCAGCGAGATATTGTCATCAATCTCATAGTGAGTGAAGCGGAAATCGACACGGGTACCTGTATGCGAGCCATTGCACACAGTACAATATTGTAATGGCGATGACAATACATGGTATTGGGTGTAACGAAAATAGTTTTATGTGAAAACAAACAAATTTAAGCACACATAAAAGCGTTGCGACGTCGCATTGCTGAAATCGGTGACGTCAGTCAGAGTTTCAAAAAATTTGTACCTAAAACAAAGAACTTATTTGTGTTAATCTCAAACCGGTACGGCGTACGGTCACAGTTTTTTGCGATGGCCGCGGCATATATCTAAAGAAATAAACTGGTTTTGAAATAAATACTATACAGCGTGTTCTAGAAGTGCGAGGTCATAATATATTTAAGGGGGATGTTGAGTAGCTGATCCTAACTAATATTATAAACACGAAAGTTTGTATGTATGGATGTATGGATGTTTGTTAGGTACTCTTTCACGCAAAAACTACTAAATGGATCTTGATGAAATTTGGCACCGAGGTAGATTATAGTCTGGAATAACACTTAGTGTACTTTTTATCCCTGGAATATGTTCTCTTGGTATAATTTTAGACATTCACGGGGGCGAAGCCGCGGGCGGCACCTAGTATATAATAAGGAAAAATAGAAAAACAAAAAAATAAAAGATGACTAAAAAGTTCCAAACAGTTCACTTTCTAAGTAGTCTGATGCAGTTGGTGTCATCAAATCTGTGATTAAACTCAAGTACTCATAAATTTCACGTGTTTGGGTGCCAACAAACTGCTTGAAAAGTCAATTTTGTTCGGAAAAAGTTTTTATTTGTTTTGCTATTTTATCCTTAATGTATATCAGCTACCCAAGATCGTCCTTAAATATGGTCACGCACTTCTAGAGCACCATGTATAGTACTTTTAAGTACGAAAATGAGCCTTTTATGTGCCAATTCTACTAACTTTTAAGCAAGTAGAATATTGGTCCTCAGGTCATTTTGATTTGTCAGTTACAATAAAGTTAATTACCAATTTTTTTTAGTCTGAATGTTTCAGCCAAACTGCAGCGGTTGTCATGAAACACACGTTGTCAGTGTCAGACTTTCCGTGGTTACGGCAAGTGAGCACTGACGTGATGAGCAAAAATATGTAGAAACTTAAAAAATAACTTGGGACCGCTCCTGTTAACAACTAATAACATATAAAAGCAGGAAGATCATGATTAAATTTTACTAACTATAAACTAGGTTACATAATATACTCAAATATCAACTCATAACTGGTCCAGTAATTTCTAGCAAACTAACCTCACACAATTTCTAGAAACTTGTAATGCACATACAAACATTGCATAACATTCCACCAACGTCGACAGCTGAATACGGGCGTTCCACGAACCATTACAATGAACAATATAGAAGGATACGGCCTGTGAGCCAGGTGGCAAATTGCCAATTTGAATGCTAAGGATTTTGGAGTCTTGGAGGCCTAAAGGATTAAAGATGCTAGTCTTTACAGGTTCACACAATAACGCTGAGTTGTAAAATAACGACCGCGAAAATTCACGGGTGTGAGACGCTCAGGACCGGTTGATACGGCGACAGTTTGTGAAGGCCTACGAGTATGTCCAACATTGAACGTCCTTTGGCGGAAATGATGACGTAGTAAAATAATCTTCACGACTCAGTTCATTTATAGATTACCGTATGGTGTACTAGAGGAGTCAGTCTGCTTGCTTGCTACCTTAATTTTTACCACGTAGTGGCTTTTTTGGGATAGGCTGGCCACACTATTACCAACCTCTGCAACTCTGTAGAATATAACCTAGATCTATAGTCGTGACTACCAGAATGGTACCGAGGCAATGTAGCTCGATGAATCCTGGGGAAATAACTTAACTATCTTGGATCTTGCAACGAATAAAGCAGAAACCAAACAAATTCTGAAAATAAGAAATACGTCCGAGTTTGGGTGACAGAAGTTCACATGTGTACCAAATTTCAATAATAGGTCCAGTGGATTTGGAGCAAACTGACTGAGACAAACAGACAGACACAAATGTTCTTATAAGGCTTTCGCTTTTTCAAACGGACGTTCGAAACCATAAAAATGTGTCCTGAACTTCTTCTTATCCTGTGGGACGTAAGGTCTAACGACCCCCCACACACCCTAGTGTCAGAGTTCCTAAACCACCTCAAGGGCCTCTGACATAAACTAAAGGGGAGGAAGAATTTGAAAAGTGACGACGCCACATACAACTCAACAGAGGGCTTAGTACGAGTTTTTTAACGTACTCGACCGCGTAAATGTAAACGTCCGCTTATGTCAAATTGTATGAAAAAAAAAGATTTCCCGTTATTGTCACCAGACGGCGCTTATTCAATTCAAAACAACGTCGCAACGTTTGTCGTCGACGCTAATGCGACCGAAAACATGAAAAAACTCGCACTTACCTACTTAGTTTCAAGAGTGAAATGTCACACTACACTGGTTCATGTGTCATTCGGTGCGCATTGCGACTATGTCTCATTTCGTTAGCCTTGCGAGAAATATGCAATATCGCACCTCTGTTGAAACTATTAGGTTGGGCGCACATACAAGCGCGTTAGAACGATCCTGCCTATTGTGTCAATGGTGCTGACGATCGCTGGGACAAGAATTTACGATATTTGGTTGTGTGAAATGGGTGGATGTGTTTTGGTGACTTCATTTCGGCTTTGTGATGGCGTTGACTTTTTTATCAGTGATAACTATAATCAACGATCCGTCATGTTTGAAATTGACTGCGTGACATTCCGTGCATTAAGTATCTTTTACCTTAAACTATAATGGTGCTCAGGCTCAGAAAACTCAAGATTTGCCAAAGAGGAGTGGAGTCTAGCATTCAGCAAATCAAACTGACCCACCGAATACACAAGACAATACGCTTCAAAACCGGCTTCGCAAAAATTGGAGACCAGTCTGCGAGGCTAAAGTGGGACTGAGCGGGTCACATTTATAGGATGCACCACAGGCCAAAATCCTCACGCGTGGGTGCTTTAAAACTTAAGTTATAACCGAGCCTGGCCTAAAAACGCTGGTTGACTAATTTCTGACTATTTGGCCAGAGAAGGTATAAGATAAAGTTAGCTGGTAAAATATAGACGATACCTTTTCCCAGCAGTGGGACAACAAAGGGGAATAATATAGTCAATGTCAATCTAATTAATTCCTAAGAACACGCAGAGATATCATTGCAAAAGGTTTCAGAGATATTTTTTGAAGAACAGTAGGTAGCTGAACAGTTTTCAGCCAAATAAAATAAATAAGGTGTCGCTGTTGAGCCATTGCCGTCACAACAAACAACGCCAAGTAATTTATTAAACGACATTAAAATGTTTCGTGTGCGCCGACCCATAATACGCCGGAACGCCACTACGCCAGCACGACAATACGCTACTACGACAGCACGCTGTCTAATTTCGTTTGCGTAGTAATTGTGTCCACGCATAAATTTAGAACGCAGTGACGTTTACAGAACAAATTGGTGGTACTTATTTATGTTAGATGTTCTATGTAAGCCTGTGGTTTGAGAGTGACGGACTAAAATGTTTTTAGTAATGGGTTTTGGGTTTTGAACGCCTTGTTTTAGCATGTATGTCCGTAGGTGCTAGATAAGGTGCCGTTCCTCTAGTGGATATGATTGTTGTAATGTTGAATATAAGCGATCGTTCAATAGGGAAAACGGAATCTACGAAAATTTGGTGATTAAAAAAATTGAGAATCTCCTTCTTTTTTGAAAGTATAAAAGAAGAGCCACTCCAACGTTATTATTTTTAATAAATTTAGAATTTAAGCAATTGCGAATTAAAATAACGTGAAACGGAACGTATTCAAGGACAACAATCAGCGTTTAGTTACGTCACAGCTGTTATGTCATCGAAAAGACGACCTTATTTCTTTGAGTTAAGACAGTTGATGGCCAGTGACAGACAGGAGTGACATCCATTTTGGCGCGATAATTTAAACTGTCAGTTTAAAATTGAAATTTTGACAAAAAACTATAGCATTAAATATTTTTAATTTATTTATGGTCTATTTAACATGGAATTTTTCAAAATAAAAGCAAGATGAAATTATTGCATGTTCCCCCTATTGGACCATTTTGTCAGCGTTTGTCAAATCTCAAACAGTTTTCACGGTTAAATAATTGCTTTCTCCACGCTAACAAAATTTATTATGCCTAAGACGAAAGATGTAGAAAACCGGCCAAGTGCGAGTCGGACTCGCGTGCAAAGAGTTCCGAGTGATTAATATTTTTTTAACATATTACTTTAAAATCACAGACTTCATATAGGGTTTTATGAAATCTATAGATTACATGAAACGGAGAATTCCTACGGAAACGAGAAAAAAACGGGATATGCGCGTACGAACTCGCGGGAAAAAGGTAGTGTGTGTATGTTTTTGGAAATTGGAACGCAGGTCAAAGAATGAAAAAGAAGAAAAGAGTGTCACATGTCTGCAAATGAGAGAGGAAATGGATGAAAGACAGATGAAAGATATCATTGAGAGCGGATTTCACCAATGAAACTGAACGCGATCAGGGGCCTAACCACCAACTCTTAAAGCAGTATTATTTTTATATTACTTCCAGTGGGAAAGAGACAGGGCTATACGTCCCGTATAGCTCCGTCTCTTTCCCACTGGAAGTAATATTGAAGTAATACTGGTTTAAGAGTTGGTGGTTTAGGCCCAGTACATCTAAACTGCGTTCAAAAGCTGTCAGCTTCAATGTTCCCTTAGAATAATAACGCCTAGAAACCTAGTACGAGCATCAAAAGTGAAGCAACTCAGACTACTCCATATACGGAGTACTCGGCGCAGCGAGCCGTCAGTGCTCAAGGTCACGCTCTGTTGAATGCACCTCCCGAGAAATATTTAAAAATGACAGTTTGTTGCATAAAAAGATGCTCTAACACACCAGGAAAACAAAAAAATGTGATAAAATCACGTTTCACAAGTAAGTACTTACATTAAATCCAATATTTTTACGTAAATCGATCTTCAAATTAAAATTTTCATAACCTAATTTATCACAATGTAGTGTTGCCAGTTGTAAAGAAAAATTACCCATAATACAGTAAGCACTAACTGTTGGAGTCTACCTGTATTATGATGCTTATTGTTTAAAGTTGTAAGTATGAAACGAAAGCTAATAATTACGGTTGATTCAAATAATTTGCGCATTTTATAAGTGAAAAGTTCTTTAGGCGCGTTGGGCAGTTTTCATATGGGAAAAAACCATAGTCGCGACACGCGGCGACACTGACACCTGTGTATGAGATCGTGTCTTAAAATTGAAATAAAGGAACATCAGACTGGGCGGCCAACCAGGGGGGGGGGGCAGGGGGAGGCGGGAGCCTTGTCGGCCCCGCGGGTGCCGACCAGTCTTTCATGGGTGTCGTTTTCGCGATCTTTGGGGTCGCTAAAACCGATTATGGGGTCAAAATCGAAATCCAAGATGGCGGCAACGAAATTTGCTAACTTTTCGTCATGGGTGTCATTTTCATGGTTTCTGGAGTCGCTAAAACCAATTATGGGGCCAAAATCGAAATCCAAGATGGTGGCGATGAAATTTGCTAACTTTTCCTTATGGGTGTCAATTTCATGGTTTCTGGAGTCGCTGAAACCGATTTTGGGGTCAAAATCGAAAACTTAGTATGCATACGCCATCTAACCAGGGCTAAATAGTTAGTTGAGAACATTTTCTTAAAAGAGTTTAGAAGGAGAGAGAGAACGATTTGAAGTTTTCTATAAAAGTGAAAAACCACTATCTTTCCTCCTGATGTTTAAAATGTCATGTCGAAAAGTTAGCAAATTTCGTCGGCGCCATCTTGGATTTCGATTTTGACCCCAAAATCGGGTTTAGCGACTCCAGAAACCATGAAAATGACACCCATGACGAAAAGTTAGCAAATTTCGTCGGCACCATCTTGGATTTCAATTTTGACCCCATAATCGATTTTAGCGACCTCAGAAACCATGAAAATGACACCCATGACGAAAAGTTAGCAAATTTTGTCGGCGCCATCTTGGATTTCGATTTTGACCCCAAAATCGGGTTTAGCGACTCCAGAAACCATGAAAATTACACCCATGACGAAAAGTTAGCAAATTTCGTCGGCACCATCTTGGATTTCAATTTTGACCCCATAATCGATTTTAGCGATCTTAGAAACCATGAAAATGACACCCATGACGAAAAGTTAGCAAATATCGTCGGCGCCATCTTGGATTTCAATTTTAACCCCATAATCGGTTTTAGCGACCCCAGAAACCATGGAAATGACACCCATGACGAAAAGTTAGCAAATTTCGTCGGCGCCATCTTGGATTTCGATTACAATAAGTACATACCGACAAGTTACGTACTTAACATTTTTTTTATATTGATCTATGATTAGTCCCAAGTATATTAACATTTTTCCCGATTTTAGGGAAAGTGTTCATTCCTAGCAACATTTTTTTACGTCTGTGGCTGTAATTACATACCGCTCACTCACACATAAGTACGAAAGTTGCTTCATTTTTTGGTAGGGAGCGTCTATGAGACTCTCCTTCTAGGCGTTATTATTCTAAGAATGTTCCATAGAAAAATAGTGACACTGACAGATCATAAACGTAGTTTATACGCTAATCGCGATCAGTTTAGCTTGGTGAAACTGGCCCTAAGACGCGTTATGGTTGTACCGAATAAAATATGTAAAAGTGTACTCTAATACTGTGGACGTTTTGATTGGTTAAAGTGCAATAAGGCTCAATTTTCTACACCCCTTCACTCCACGATGAATAGTCAAACGTTTTTTAAGAGGTATACTGAAAAGTAGAACTCATAGAGAAAGAAAATAAAAACCTCTATTAGCTTTCATAAAAAATTACTAAAATTATTAATTAAAAAAGAATTATGACTTTTTCATGGACATTTTAGCTGCTTAAAAAAATATTTTCCCTCAAAGCGGCTAAAGGAAAATAAAGCATTCATGGCAGCCGTTAGCCTAATAAAATAAATCATTAATTATGTAATTACTCCTAAGCCGGAAAATACTTTTATTTCCTACCATTTCAAGTACACACTTAACTTAAATCTGCTGAAAAAGTAATTAAAATGAATCTTAATTAATTGTAATCCCGCAATTACCATTGTTTGATTAAATGATAAGTGTTTCCGACAGTAACATAAGGCTTATCCTAACTAACTGAGATTAGCGTTGTCTGATTGGCCGTTTGCTGGTAGCGGGCGCCGAAATCCGGTCCGAGGCAGTTTAATCCGGATATATGCAGTTCAACATAAATTCGAGACTTAGCCGTGTTTGTGATTTCGTGTATAAATGTAGTATCAATTGTTATGCTCCATTGAATATTTTTTGTGAACGTTTTTTTCCGCTTGAATGCATTTTATGAATACCCCGTTTCACGTTTTTTTTTTGTGTTCTTGTTAAACCAGTTTTCCAATAGCTTGGACTTTTATTAAGTTTAATATTATTTTTCAGAATCTCTCATTTTTAGGGTTCCATACCTCAGTCGGCTAAAACGGAACCTTATAGCCTGTCCCTTTGTCAAGACCCTTTTTCTCAAGAAGGCGTGGAAGAATCAAGCTGAAATAAATATCAAATACTCAGGTCTGCTACTCGTTGGAACAGTGAGTGCATGTTTTGAAGATCGCAAGAAAATTAAAACATTAGGGTACAACAATAGGTCTGGTCCACAAATTCAAGGTTGCTCAGCGTGCAATGGAGAGAGCAATGCTCGGGGTTTCTCTCGTGGATAGAATTCGCAACGAAGTCATTCGCCAGGGAATTAAAGTCACCGACATTGCGCGAAGAATCAGCATGCTGAAATGGAAGTAGGCCGGCCATGTCTATAGAAGGACAGACGGAAGATGGAGCAGACATGTGTTAGAGTGGAGACCGCGTATGGGCAAACGTAGTGTGGGACGCCCTGCGGCACGATGGATTGATGATTTGAAGAAGGTAACTGGCAGCGGATGGATGTGGACTGCTCAAGATTGGGATGGTTGGCGCTCTTTGGCCCGGCTTATGTTCAGCAGTGGACGGCAACTGGCTGATATGATGAGGGTACTTCCTCTGAACCTAGAGTCATGAAAATTGGCAAGAAGATAGATAGGTCTGGAAATTAGGAATTTATAATTTTATCATGTAAAAAAATATTTTTTTTGCGATTGCAAATTTATATGTATGATGTTTGGGAAAACTTTTTTTCAACAACAAAGTTAAGTTTGTCCTCCAATCCTCCTTTCATAGTTTATAAGCTTCGGTAGGTAATGTATACTCAGAAAAAATCAAGACTTAATCGGAACCCTCGGTGCGCGAGTCTGACTGGCACTTGTCCGACTTTTTCAATGGCGTAAAAAGGTATTTTTTCAATTCGTATCTACTTTTATTATTTAGTCTTTAGTTAATTGGGTCGTTTTTTTGTGGATTTGGAGAAACGGTACTAAACTCTTTACGAAGAAAGTATCACCTCTTTCTTGTGGATGTCATTAAGGCGACTTAAGTTTAAGGAGCTCTCGCCTCGTTGCTTTTGAAAGTATTTTTTTTATTTATCTCTTTTTTTGTTCGAGTTAAAATCGTCATAAAGCTATTTTCATCATGCCAGATGTTCTGTCTCGATTCCAAAGAGTATCTTAGTTAATTACACAAATTGCGTTCATATTAACTCTTGTTAATCTTTTGCATTTCCTACGTCGGTAAATGCGTTCATTAAACACCTTCTTACTGCACCTTTTAATTTTTCTGCCCAATTAACAAAACTCTCAACCACCTGCATTTGTTTTACGAGCCGTATAAACCACAAACAATTGAAAATCAACTCCTTTCAAGAGTCCATTAACTTCGTCATTCGTACGTTGATTCGGTAACGACCGCCAAAATCCGGCTCGCACTGGATCTAACCAGATTTATGCAGTTCAAACTGGCTTCAGACTTGAGACGGAGAAAATGCAAATGCGGATTTAAAGGTAGATCAACGACGGAATTGTTGAAATTTTATGTTGATCTCCTTAATGCTCATCTTTTTAGGTATTTTCGTTTTTATCTAGGTATTTTTGAAGCTAGAAAAATATCTACGTAGTTACCTTCACCGCCCCGAGTTTTGTAAGACCGTATATTTACCAAAGTGACTTGAATGTGGAACCTAAGATAGAAACACGCTTGTTCGATACGAATACATACAGAAAGCAAAGCTAATAGAAATCTCTATTCCTAGACAGCACGTTTCGCCGAAAACTTTGTTGATAGAAAACATTGTGCGTAGATATCTCGGTACGAACACTGTTGACAGAGATCTCTGTTCATAGATAGCACTTATTGCCGCAAACTTTATTTATAGAAACAACTGTATCTAGATTTCATGGTTCACAGAAAGAGCCTTTGGAGTGGAAACTATTAATATGCAGGGTTATTTGTAAAACACCAATGTAAATAAACCGTACAAGCGTGTTTCTATCTCAGGTTCCACACTCAAGTGACTTTCGCAAATAAACCATGAGTATCTAACTTAGTACCTATAAGTTTGTCAAAGGAACTTTGAGACTTGCGTCTTAGAAAACGGTCGCATGGAAGTTGAATTTAGACAAACTTACATTTTAGCAACGTTAACCGCAGCCAACCATTGTTAAAAAATAACAGAGCCTCTACCATGAGATTTCATCGAAAAATTACTCGCTAGCGTTAAACTCGCTAGCGTACTAACGTGGATCGAACAGATTTCGATAGTGCTTGCACCATGAGATTTACAGAGTCTTACGCATTCGCTAAGGTAAGCTCGATAGATCGCGTTCTCTAGCTAACTTCACTCTATTCGATATAATGCTTCACTACTTATGTTTTGTTTCTTTCTTTCTCACTAATAAGAAGAGAGAACGGCTCTTAAGCTCAAAATGTAGTTATATCGCTATGCTAAAAATGTTAAGATAGTCAATATCACAAAATAAACCGACCAAATAAAAAAGTTGACGGTTATTGGACTACTTATGGTATTTAGTGGTTTTTTAATTTTTATTCCATACAACATGTCATGTTTTGTTTGTTGGCGTTGTGTTACAGTTGTGTGTGTGTGTGGTTTAAAAGAAGTTTACAACAATAGATTATAATTGTTTTTGTTTTGAGATAGCTGCATACCATACTAGGTACTACCTTTAGTTCTAATGAAACTCGTTGTGTTCAGTGTTGACGTCAAATCCGTAACATTATTCAATAATATAAATGCACAAATCCTCAAACGCTTCTCTATAGTGTGTGTAAAGTTTAATAAACTATCTTTCACATATATTTTCCAATTGAAATCCAACATAAAATTTCATTTTGGCTTGAAATTAACATTGTTCACGTCGTTGGTCTTCAAAATCAGCGGCAACTAACATATTCCACGCTAAATAAGCTCTTGCAGACATTATTTTGACTTTATAATACTCAAACACGTGTATAATTTTAATGTAAACTTATGTTTCACACGGCAAAATGCTAGTAAGCTACGTAACTAATATCGTAAGCGTATTGTTCGATAGCTTCTGTCAAATTAGTGACTCATGGTGCCGTTATGTATGGTGATAGCCGAGAAACGTCAGTGACCATCGAATAGATTACGTTAGGTT
This sequence comes from Melanchra persicariae, assembly GCA_947386135.1. NCBI lineage: Eukaryota > Metazoa > Arthropoda > Insecta > Lepidoptera > Noctuidae > Melanchra > Melanchra persicariae. The sequence goes on from OX376667.1 coordinate 4,284,324, forward strand.
TTTAACCTATCGAAATGTATAGTGCTCATGGTACGAATTTTAATTCTTTCTGTGACCGCTAGGGGCGCTGTACAGTATGTCATACAAATAATTTACGGAGACGCTAGCGAGTTTTGGCTGCATAAACTCATGGTAGAGGTACAGGTTACATTTCGATAGCGCATCCTAATTTCTTATACCTATTACCCTCGAATGGAAATTCGAATTCGTCTAAATTCAGTTACTTATACAAGTTCTTTTTCCTACATTATAGTGAGTTACACTTTTGGAATCGTCTTCTCTCGATGAGTTGCTTCGAGAAATACCGTGCACATGCAAACATACACAGTCAAATTTCGAAAAACATTATCATCCTTCTGGTCCATTCGGGTAAAAATGTGTTGTTCTAAGTACGCTTTTCGTGTTTAGTCTGATGTAGCATCTACTAGTCTGTAAGTTAACTACTAAATCCTACGGGAAAGATGATGACTACATTTTGATTAACATCTATACATAGGTTCAGGAATACAGGACAGAAGTCTGCAACCACCAACGCAATGTGTGTTGATCATTTATTCATTACTCTTTCTCCGTTTGAAAAAAAGGAAGCTTAGGTCAGTAACTGGGGGTCTACATGCTACTAGTCAGAGTGTTTACTCTCTAAGCCCGAAGTCCGTAGTTTCGGCCTTAGTGTCGGGCGTTTTCTACTCCGTATCACCTACGGACTTGCGATTAGTGTCGAACCCGAACTAAGAATTAATGACAACACAATTTGACAGTTCTTCTTAGTTCGGGTTTGGTACTAATCGCAAGTCCGGACTTCGGGCTTCGGGCTTAGAGAGTAGACACTCTGACTAGTAGCATGTATCCGTATTAATTTTACTTCACTGCCTCTGCCCCCATACTATGTTGTGTCAATGCTATCTGAATGATTCCGTTGTGAAAAAGGATAGTGCTATGTGTACTGTATAGCTCTGTCTCTCTCCCATACCGGAATCATTATGGTTTAGACGTCATAGTAGGGCCTGAAGGAAGGTCAAGCTTTTCGAGTGCATGATTTTTGTTTGTACGTTGTTTTGGAACTGGCAGAGTCCCTTAGAGCCATTTTGTTTTTTTTTTTTTGACGATAGATGGTACGGAACCAATCGTGTGCAAATCTGGAAGACTTATCTTATCTTATCTTATCTTCGTCGGCTTTTTCTCGCTAGGCCATAAACCTTTTACTATAAACAATATCACTATGTCTTCTAAGAACAATTTTTTTTGCAGAAAAACATTACTAAAGACATTCTCAAAATTAATTGGTTATTTGTGCCAGATCAAACTTCAAGAAAACTTCTTCTAGAAAACAATGCTTCTACGTAATTCAAGGACATTTTTCACAATCCTCTTTTATGTACTTCACTAGAAAGAGATCTCCAAAACTTTTGACAAAGGGGTTTTTTTATGAATACTTCAAAAGTTTTTTCTTTCGCCTTTGTACGGGATTACTTGGTCGTAACTCTGACGTAGTGTTAGGACCAAATTCTGTTTTTTTTTTCTTTTCAAGACAATCTAGAAATTCTCTTACATTTTTTGCTTAGCTCATATTTATTTAGAATTGGATTAGTGTTTGTAAAATTCAAAATAAAAATCATAAAGAATACGGATATTGTTTGTTTTAAAGAGGTATCCATTACATTGAAAAGGGAAGAGTCTCCAACCACTCTGGGCTAGCTTTTGACCTCGATCACGCCTGATGGAATGCAATGGATGAGGTCTATGATAGAGCGTCGACGAAACACAGCAGGCTGCTTGACCCCTTCCGCTCTGGGTGGAGCGGCAGGGAGTGTCAGACTTTTACTAACTAAAACCCACCTATGCTCCTCCTAGTGCCTTTTGCATTCCAGGGCCGCGGTAGCTTTCGAATAAAATCCTCAACCCTGGCAGGCACTGGCCCTGACGGGCCCCTACTCCTATGCTGGCATCTCTTTAAGGCGCGCGTGGAACACAACGCGCCGTCGGCCTGGGCCTGGCTTTTATCGGACGGTGAGCCACCCAACGCTCGCCCTACCACCGCAAGTGAAGGATTGGCCAGTTTCATAATGTGTTTGGTGAGACTGTCCTGGATGCGCCGAGCGAGAGGTTCAGTTTAGTGCCTTATGGAACAACTTGCGCTACACGAGGAGACTTCTTCATCCATCCCAAGCTAGCTTTGAAATGTAATGTTATTTCTATATTGACTTACCGTTGTTGTGGTCTAATCTGTGGCTTCTTAATCTGAAAATGAAAAAAAGCTTTTGTTAGTAAACTACCAATTTTTTTTTGATTTTGTCATCATCATATCAGCCGAAAGACGTCCACTGCTGGACACAGGCCTCCCCCAAATGGGGGGTTTGCCATAATCGCCACGCTTGGCAGGCGGGCTGGGTATCGCAGTGTAGCTGTAGCAATTTACCTACAGAGAATGCTGCCTAACCTTCTTGATTATCTAAAGATTTTATGGTTACTAAAAAATAAGTCTTAACTTTACTATTGCTGGGTTTGCCCAGCAATGCAAAAAACAAAGATTTTATTTCTTTTCCCACTTCGGACCAGACTTTTTTTTTAAAGGATTGGAAATCATCAAATGACTCCTTCTGCTCTGGGTGGAGCGGCAGGGAGTGACTTTTATTGACTAAAAGCTATCTATGCTCCTTCTAGTGCCTTTTACGTTCCAGGGCCGCGGTAACTCTTTCGAACAAAATCCTCAACCCTGGCAGGCACTGGTCCTAACGGGCCCCTACTCCCATGCTGACATCTCTTTGAGCGCGTAGAATACAACGCGCCGTCGGCTTGGGCCTGGCTTTGATCGGACGGCGAGCCACCCAACGCTCGCCGTCCGCAGACCCGCACCTACGGTGGCCGGGAATCGCCCAGCGACTCCCGACGCCCGGTGCGTCTCCCTATGCCGCGGCGGCTCGGACCAGCCCTTGCAGTTAACATCTAGGTCGTCTCGCCACCTACCAGTAGGCTTACAGAACTGTTGGTTTCTCTTATTAAACTTAGATGGTATAGGGATATAGGTACAAAGATGGTAAGGTATATTTATTACTTGTATTATTATCTTAGTAGGTACCCTTTGGTTGCTTGGTACCCTATAAGAAAATACAGGCATGATTTTAACTTTCCCTGAATATTTTCATACAAACTCGCAAGTCCTTGGAAATTATCGAACCGATAGTAATGAAACATAAACACACTTTTTGTTAAGTATTTGAAATCATCAACCGACTTCTTTCGCTCTGGGCGGAGCAGAAGGGAATGTCAGTCACTTACTGACTAAAACCCAGCCGTGTTCCTCCAAATGAATCATGAAATTTGCCAGATGTATAGCCTAAAATATGGAGAAGGACATAGACCATTCTTTACGCGATAACCGACATCTACGCTGGCGGAGCCGCGGGCAAAAGCTAGTTTTATGTATATTAATAACGTAAGGAATCTCTACGTAAGGGCTCTTGGTAGAAAACAAACGAAATTTAATACCAAAAGTCTTTTTAAAACTGTAATACAGTTCCTGTCAATAAGTGCAAGGTCTTAACAAACAGTAAGGAATCACAATATTTGAACTAGAACCTAGGTAAATCCTATTACGAAGCAAAGTCGAGTTTGCAACTTTTTCCAATCGGCTTACAGGCTGGTAGCGTTGTGTAGAAAAGTGTTAGCGTTCGAGCGAAAAGGATTTTATTCTGTGCTCTGTTTTATAGTCCATTACTCGCTTTAAATGTTTTGTTGGATAGTTTAAAAAGGGTATTATTGGAGATGTGTTTCTTCAGTGGCAGTCGTTTTGTGTAGATTTTCCAGAATAGTTTCGTGAAGTGGTTTATTCGGTTTTATGAAAGCATTTCTACGAGAATTTTTATCACAATTAGTTAATGACCTAAAACGTACTAAATATAGATAACATCAATGGCATGCATGGTCAATGATCCCAAACGTATTGGTGCTGTGTTTTTGGTTAAGAAGTTCCTAAGGACAATTTCTGGCTGATTTTTTAACAGTGCCATAGCTTAGGTATTTATTTATCCACAGTTCCAAAGTATGTTTAGTCAAAGCTTGATCGGATGCCAGGAAGTCATACTTTTTTATTTGAGTTTTTGCCCACGACTTCGTACTCGCATATATCCCGTTTTTTCCTGTGACATAGGAATTTCCCATTTCCGTAAAGAAAAATCAGTTACCGTATAGCCTGTATCTATCAAATACAAAAAGAATTTTCAAAATCGGTTCAGTAGATCCAGAGATTACCCCCTACAACCTCATAAGCTCACAAACTTTACCTCTATTTATATTTATAATATTAGTATAGATTTGGTAAAAATCTTGGAAAAAAAAACTACACAACTAACAGCACCAAACATATCCGAGTCGGGGTGGCCTAAGCTCCCTCAAACCAAACCTATCTTGGGCCACATCATAAAATTGCCATTTCTACGCTACGGGCACGAGAAACACACTGGAATATAAAGTTGTTCAATAAGACTTAACAAAATGTCACCACACCTAGGTACAGCCAACATAAATACAGAAAATATAATTTCACTTTCTTCCACAACTGTACATTACCGCACAGCTCACTCGCTAGTTCTGCGTCCAGCTTAAATCTTTACATAGACAAGTGTCAAACTGCCATTGTTACCGTTTCTTTGTCTACTTTATTACTTTTATATTGAACTATTATTAGGGAAATATTAGATATAATTAATTTGATATTCCGTATGGTGTCGGACGTAAAATAATAGCACCATCCCATCACTACCCGTGGGTTTCGTAAGAGGCAACTAAAGGACTCACCAGAGAATGGGCAGCAGCATTCTCTGTAGGTACGTTGCAACAGCTACAATGCGATCGCCAACCCGCCTGCCAAGCGTGGCGATTATGGCAAACCCTCCCCCGATTAGGGGGAAGCCTATGTTCAGCAGTGGACGTCTTTCGGCTGGTATGATAATGATGAATTTAATAATAATATTTCACAAAAAGCGATGTAATAAATTAAATTACCATGCTCCATCGTCGACCACATCATCTTTTTCCATTAGGTGTGATTGCGGTTAAACACGAGTCTACCAAGAATTATAAAAAAATGGATTTTATAAAATTATTTGCAAAGCCTGGCATCCAATGTCTGAAAACCATGCATCCGAATTACGTCATTCATGTCATCGATTCATCATCATCATAATTATCAGCCAAAAGACGTCCACTTCTAGACACAGGAACCCAAACTAAGAATGAATGACAACGTTTTCATTAATTCTTAGTTCGGGTTCGGGAGTACTAACGACCGACACTAAGGCTGAAACTACGGACTTTGGGCGTAGAGAGTAGACCCCTGGTCATCGGTCCACCTTGTAGGAGGCCGTCCAACGCTGTATTTTCCCGTACGCGGTCGCCAATTCGGAACTTTTCGGCTCCATCGACCATCTGGATCTGTTCTGCGCGTCATTAATTAATAGAAAAAAAATAAGATCGGAACCGTACGCACGCCTAATAAAGGTACCGAATTATTATGAAGTTCTACCAAAGAGTGTTAGAGGCACCCAGTAACTAGGATCTGTAGTTCAGATATATAGTGGTTTAATGTGAAATACTATAAATATTTTGCTTTAGAAGCCAACCTTCATATTTTTTGGGCATTATTGGTTTTATCTGTCCGTTTGTCACTACTAACCAAAAAATTTTTTCCATAGAAATAAGCACTAAGTACCTAACCACCCTACCTAGTGCTTATTTCTATGAAAAATGTTCTTTGATTTGGGATTTTTGTCCTTATTCACTGTCAAAAGCGGAGACGAAGGCACTGCTAGATTATGAATAAACAAGTGTCTAAGTAAATACGATTTTATCTCAGGACAAACAACAAGTCTACTTCAAGAGAATAATTTTATTCTCCTTTATATTTCAAGTGTTAGAAATCTTCAAAAACTTCTTCTTCAAAGGGCTTTCTTTGTGTTTAGTTTTTTATTTGTTATTCTCCAGAATTGAAGTGAATGTTTTAGGGTTAAAAGAAAGGCATTGTATTTCTATTCTTTAAATAATAATGGAAATATTTTTTTTCTTTTTCTTTGTGTAGGTATATTTGTGTACTAATCTCTGCCAGCTGCTTTGCTCGCATGAAATCATCCTAAGAGATCGGGTTATAAAACATACAGGTTATAATTTTATTTTATTTTTTATTTTTTTTGAATTTGATCACGTGACATTTCGATGGCATCTGTCAATCCCATACATTTTTGACGTATTGACAGAATGTCACTTGTCTCGAGCCCCAGGCCACCATAGGTGCGAGCCTGCGGACGGTGAGTAAGGACCAGGTCCGGGTCAACGACGCGTTGTGTTCTACGCACGCCTCAAAGAGATGTCAGCATAGTAGATGGGGCCCTTTAGGGCCAGAGTCTGCCAGGGTTGGGGAATTTGTTCGAAAGAGTCACCGCGGCTCTGGAACGCAAAGGGCATTTGAAGGAACACGGATGGGTTTTAGTCAGTAATAGTCTGGCACTCCTTTCCGCTCCGCCCAGAGTGGAAGGAGTCATTTGATGATTTCCCTTCCTTATTAAATAAAAGGAATATGACAGGTTTTTAATTTTATCGATCTTTCCTTTGGCAAAGTTTCAGTGGATTCTTAACTCAGCGAGGCGACATTAGAGCAAACTGTAAAAGCAGTTTCATAGACAATTTCTATGCCAAGCAAACAACACTATAGAAAACAGTGCAGTTTACTTGAGATAATTTACCTGAACTCAGCAGTGTTAAACTTGTGCTTTGAACAAGTTATGATTTTCAGTTGCCTCATCATTCTTCTTAGAAGAAGGAAAAAAAGATCATGAAGAAAAAACAAAACTACTCCTATTGTGCAAAATAACAAATTAGGTTTAAAATATGGTAGGGTTCAACAGACAACTTCTAAGGGCATTTATGCTCTACGGCATTTCATACAAACTTTCAAGTCCATTTTTTTCGAAACGAATGAACTGATTTGAATGAAACAGGAAAGATAGAATGATTTTTCACTTTTTGTAGAAAACTTCAAATCGCTCTCTCTCTCTCCCTCGAAACTCTTTTTCGAAAATGTTCTGCACTAACTACTTAGACCTTGATATCTAGCGTATGCATACCAAGTTTCATTAAAATCGGCTCAATCATTTCGAAAAATAAGGACTTGAAAGTTTGTATGAAATGCCATAAGGCGAAAACGCTCGTAACCAACCATGAATTTGACAGAGAAGGAGAAATAAAGTGTGAGTTTATGTGAACTGACGGCTTTAAAACTTGGCTGGAATATACTGGAAATGCTGGATGCTGGAATGAGTCTCCTACCTAGAGAGTCTGTTGCCTGAACAGCCGAAGGCCCGAGATGGGGACGCATCGTGTTTCACGCACGCTTCCCTGGGGGTATTGCGGCCATATTGTGGCCGCAGAGGGTGACGGGGTCCGCAGGAATGTTGCAGGCCAGTGGAGCTTAATGAAATGCGCAAGCACTCCAGCTCCCCGGCCAAAGGTAGTTGCAGAATATCATGTGGTTTTAGTCAGTAAGAGTCTGACAAATCATGCGGCAAATCACCCATGTGAAAGACTGACCAAATCAAGACTGCTGTGAGCATGCCAGAGCATGCATGAGTGTGCCAGGATGACCGCTAACAGGGAAAAATGGCGAGAAATTGTGAAGAAGATCACAACTGAATAATGACGACCACGACCAGTCTGGTAAGAGCGTAGGTACCGACTGAAATGAAGAAAGAGGACTCCATAATTACTCTACAAGTTCTTCATTGAACAAGTACCTACAACCTCAGTGGTCGTCATGTAGTAGTCCCAATTTAACTGACACCGCAAACTTAAAATGCATTACGCATTAATGGCCAGTCCTATAATTAAATTTCCTCGCTGACAAAATAATTCACCTCTGTCCGGAAAAAATATCGGATGCGTTTTAAAATTCATACAAAACCATTCACATGAAATCCCATTACTTTTTATTTCACTTCACATTCTCATTATAATATTAAAACTACTCCCTTATACGTCACACAAAAAAGAACTTTAAAATAATGTTCGCAACTTTCAATTTTGCATTTCGATGACCCTGCAGAAACAAACAGAGCACAACAGTATCTCACACTTGAATGAAATAGAACGTTTAACTTTGAAGGATAAAGTTGAAATTCGACTGACAGTTTGTTGCAAAGAAAAGCCAGAAGCTATGGGCTGACTCCTAAACTTGGATACTCTAAATTCTACCTTAAACCCTAAACTTATGGTTCAAAATCAAACTTACGTGCTGAGGCGATATTTCGTACCCGCTGCGTCAACATTGGCCAAGTCATGTGTGTTGGGGACAAGCAACGCATCTGCAAACAAACAAAATACTATTATATAGATAGTGGGATTTACGTTATTCTTGCAGGCTGAGCTTGGCTGAGCAAAAAAACACAGAGTACACAGGTATTATCTCCTGCTTGTTATACTGGATACGTTGAAAACTTTATAGAGGGATTTTTTTATTCTGTGTATTTTTATATTGTTGCGTGGGGACTGATGCTGATTTTCTAACTACAATATGCAGCTGTCGTAGCCATATCGTAGGATTGGACATTTAATGATGTGGCTGAGGTTAAGTTAGTTTTTAGGGAACTTCGGGCTCCCGACACGGATAGATTTTCAGGTTACGGATCAAATGTCGAATTTAGTTTTGAGGTGGCCATTTCATGAGGTTGCCAACCATTTCATCAAGTGACCGATTACTTCATGTAATGGCCAATTTTACGAAGTTTTCTTTTGTGCCAGTGGTTTTGAGATGTTGAAATGAATTTTCTTACCAATTTTTGATATTTCTATTTAAAATAATATTCAAAAGAAATATGGTTTGTAAGTTTCGATGTAAGAGGTTCATAGTCTCCGAAATACAAAACTAATCATCGGAATAAAAAAATAAAACTATATAGTTTCCTGCTGAGTACCATAGACATTTTATGCCAGAAAAATAAACCACGGTAGTTGAGGGAGAACTATAGTATAATAACTCGTAAAGCTGTAAAATTAAATAAAATTTAAAAACATCATCATCATCATTTCAGCCATAGGCAAATACTGCAAGACATAGACCTCCCCCAAGTGTGGCCTCATCAACCGGTCTTGTGTGTCTCGTATCTAGCGGTTTCCCGCGGCCTAGACCAGAGGCCCTAGACAACGTGCCATTCAATTATCGAATGCGACTATCGAAATGCCAAAATATAGGAATTTGGTCACGTGACATTTCGATAGCATCTGTCAATCCCATACATTTTTGACGTATTGACAATCGCTTGCGCCACGCTACCGTTGACAGAATGTCACTTGTCTAGAGCCCCAGGTCACCGGACACAGAGTTGTAAGTCCACCCACAAGATTTGTGGGAGGACTTCCAACGCTGCGTCTTCTGGTACGCGGTTGACACTCCAGAATCTGATAGGTCACTTCCACCTCTTTGCGTCATATTCCCTGTTAATGAAGGTTGTGATTCGTCATCTAAGGTACCTTACTCATTTTCTCAAAAACCAATACGTAAACCTTTTCCAATACTTTTCAGGTTCGTAGCGCGGCGTAGATAAGTTTATATATGCCTTAAAACTCAATTTCAGTTCGAAAGTAGTTCGACAATGTCGAAATAAATACGTAAGTAACCATAAACTTTTCTTAACATGATCATGTCAAACAAAACTTATTATAAAGTAAAATCATTATCAAAGTGGCTAAAGTCTCCGAAGTATTTTTTTTCTTATAAGCTCCCAAATATAGATTTTCCGAAATCCCTTTTGAAGGCCGTAGTATTTCATTACCTCAAAACCGACAAGTCGTAACAAGCAAAGTTGTAATAATCTGAATTAAAGGGCTCTTTGCTAAGTAACTTAAGTCATTGTTGTTTGGTGAAAGTTTTGAAGCTATTTTCGTAAGGTGCCTGAGCTTGTTTGATTTTGTTTTTAAGGATAAAAAGTACGTCAGGTTTTAGGCTTCAGTACCCAAAGGGTAAAAACGGGACCCTGTTACTAAGACTCCGCTATCCGTCTGTCTGTCTGTCCGTCGGTCTGTCTGTCCGTCTGTCTGTCCGTCTGTCTGTCCGTCTGTCTGTCCGTCTGTCTGTCTGTCACCCAGGCTGTATCTCATGAACCGTGATGGCTAGTCAGTTGAAATTTTCACACATGATATATTTCTGTTGCTGCTATAACAACAGATACTAAAAATAGAATAAAATAAATTATATTTAATTGGGGCTCCCATACAACATTTTTATAGAGCCGGTTATTTTTAATTATTTTTTTGTCATTTTCTCTTTAGAGATTTGCAGTTCGATCATACACTGAAGACACTATGCTTTGTGATCGGCAGTAGATTTATCATCATAATTTCAGCCAAAAGACGTCCACTCCTGGACAAAGGCTCCGCTCAAGTGTCGTCACCTCGACCGGAGCGAGACGCACAGGGCATCTCGCATCCACTGGATTTTCGCGGCCAGATTGTTGAATTATCAAAATGGAGTTCGATGCCATAATTAAATAGTGCTATATATTATCTGATAGACCACCAAAATGTTTATGGGGAAAAACAATAATTAAACATAATTACTAGCATTTTGTATTTTTCTTGTTGCAAGGATAACAACTAATCCATAGGACTTCAATGCCGCCACAAGAAAAACACATGAAGCGAAATTTGTGCGGCAACAAAATATAACGCAACGCCATCTATCCCGCCAGCTGCGAACTAACTGAACGAAATCCTGCATCGCGGTATCAGAGTTTTCCGTGCGATTTGAACATGTACAACAACCCAAATATCAACTATCGGGCAGTTGCCCACCGGACACAACAACCGTCCGGTCGGAGGATCCTAACTTTTCTGTGGTGGCTTGTGGGACTTTACTTTCTGTACCTCATACCTGAATCGACTCAATGAATGGTTAGTGTTGCTTTCTAAAACTTGTTTCACTGATAATTGAAAACATTTGTAATCGGATCAATAACCACTAAGAGCACCTTCAACAAACAAACCTCTTTGTATTATGAGTCAGATGTTATTTTGCTCTAAGTCTAAACCTTCACTCAATCCTTTGACAGACTAGCAACTCTCAAGACAGACAAGCATAACCTGACATCAGACGTTTTCAGAGAATTTGCTAAGTAGGAGAGACGCTACAAATACAGTTACTTTAAGGCTTTTAGTGTCTGCCTTTTGAAATCCGTACCAGTTATAAATTTTAAATAAAAATCTGTTTTATAAATATAATAACCTGCCTAGCCTTTTCCCAACTATATTGGGGTCGGCTCCCAGTCAAACCGAATTCAGCTGAATATCAGTTTTTTACGTTGAGCGGCTGCCTACCAGACCTCCACAACCCATTAACTGGCTAACACGGTACCTACCTTCGGGCAAGACTGGAGTCAGATTTACTGGCTTCTGACAATCCGTAACGACTGCCAAAGATCTACAAATGACAGCCGTGACCAACGGCTTTCCGAGGCATGGAGGAATCTCAGTATGTTAAGATGGTCACCCATCTACAGATCGACCCCGGCAAGCATTGCTTAACCTTGAAAATCGACTTTTTAGAAATAAAAATACTGTCACTAGGTTGTCAAATATTTATACGTGCGTTCAGAAGTCTGTTTCATAGCTGTAACATCCGTCTAAAGTCATCATAATGTCTTTGTTTTCTATATAAGTACCTACACTAAAACTCCGGTCCATGTTTTTGTTTTTGTCAACCCTGACACCCATACCAAAAGTTCAATCTTAGTTTGGGTGTCAGAGGTGTATAAATATGTGTAACTTTACAATTTTCAACATTTGTATGGTTTAACAACGTCGTGATTAATAAAAAAAAATATTATTAAAGTGAACGCGTTGCCACCTACAACTCCATGAAAATGAAAATTTTTTGGGCCATGCAAATAATTTTTATTTTTATAATAAATACTAACAATAATACAACTTACATTAAAAAGTACACAAAACTTATAAAACCTAAATATATAGCATGTGAATGTGAATTACTATTGTTTATGTTTTTTTTAAGGATTGCAAATCATCAAATGACTCCTTCTGCTCTGGGCGGAGCGGGAGGGAGTGTCTCTTTCTGACTAAAACCCATCCGTGTTCCTCCAAATGCCTTTTGCGTTTGAGGGCTGCGGTGACTCTGTCGAGCAAATTCCACAACCCTGGCAGGCTCTGGCCCTAGCGGGCTACTATCGTTCTAGTGTCACGCAGCAGAGAATAGAAGGCTAGTAGTGTGATAAATGTATAAACATTTTTGTACTAATTATGTAACAAAAAATTTTTTTGATAGACATACCGAAAAAATGGACACAGAGAGGCCATGGAAGCAGAGGATAAACCTAATATGTTTGTGAATGTGTGGTGGTTCAAAATTTCATAAAAGTTGTGATAATTAAGAGTTACTTTTCGTAACACTTCTTTCATACCCAGCAGCCTCTTAACTGTCACCCTTCCTTTAGAATGAGTAAGAAAATCTCAACAGCTGAATAGGAAAATATAACTCAACATAATTATTACGACACTGAGACGAAAGCGAACTGGGACAACTCAAGGCTTCCTCCACACCATTCAAATAACTAGTACACCATAAGAACACTCATCACTATACACTGACATGGAAATAAGGGTGTGAATCTACCATACAAAATGAACACCACCGAAAAAAAAACCCACAGAGTAAAAAGCTTCCCCACTACACAAAACAGTAGGGCAACGTATTCAGTCTGTTTGCATACGGACGATGCTGTGTGTTCATTAAAATGCATGAAGTGACGTCATTCGGTGCATAGAGTAGTGGTTGTGGTGTATTGTGCCTACGTCGACGTGCCTCAGTGAGGCGTGTGATTTTGTAGAGGTAGGAAGATTGGAAATGTAGGTGACAAGTTGGTTGTTGGGTAGGATTTGCTTTCTTTGTTATTGGGCTTAATAATAATACTCGTATAATCAATCTCGCTATCAATGGACTATAAAGATTCACTTATCCACTTTATTTTATCAGTGCGTAACCATGCGACATAAATATATTATAACTTCTAACCAGATTTTCAATAAAATAAAAAATTAAATATATATTTTTTTTTTTATAAAAATCCTTGCTGATGCATAAGATTCAGAATAACACATAGCTTAAACTTTAATTTAAAAGGGGATCCGCGGAGACTGCTAGTAGTATTATATATTATTTTTTTAATCATAATATGTTTGTATTTAGATTAAATCTTTGTTTAAAATAAGCAGATTTTTGCAGAAACCTCGTCTCGTCTCGAGTTCTATAAAGAATACAATTAACCAGCAATGACTAGCTCCATAAACAAAACTAAATGAATACAGAGTTGACAGTCCACCTTTGTTTATTAGAAAGTCAGCTTAAGTAAAAGCAGACCTAGCAAGGCACCTTGCAAACAAAAATAAAGAACTTAGTTGTTCTAGCTACCTAGATACCATTAAATTTAGATTTCATTTCACTGAAAGCACACAATTTATCTCACTCTTTAGCCTCAGGGGACACATAAAGTCTTAAACTTTCAAGCAGCACACACCAGATTTTAGAAGCTAGATAGCCAGAAGCTCCTTATAAAATACTGGTTTTCAGCCACATTTGGTTAGACTAGAAGCCGATCCGATCTTAGTTGGGAGAAGGCTGGGTAAATGATCAAGCAGCAAACATCATTATTATCAACATTTTAGCCGAAAGACAACCAACCCTGCTGGGAATAGGCCTCATCTCATCGAACGGTCCTGTACGTCTTGCATTCATGGGATTCCAACAGACCTCACCAGGTCAACGGCTCACCTTGTAAGCAGACCATCCAAAGCTTTGGCTTTTAGTATTTGGACGTTTGTACATGCTCGATGTTGTCACGTTGATTCGACCAAGATTGAACGCATTGACCTTAGAATATACTTTAAGACTTATTGCTCTAATTAAAAAAAACTTGTTTAAAGAGCAGGATTCACGGTTGCATCATATATATTTGATGATACTTGCTCATCGAACATCAACGTACATGTAGAACCGTAACACACTCAAAAATAAAAGACAGTCACCTCTGAATTCTTCAAATCTTTGTCCACTGCGCTTTTATCACTGGCTAAGAGAGATTCTTTTACGATGTGTAATAAAAACAAGTTGGTGCACAAAAAATAGCGCTTTTTAGTTCAAATGGTTTCCGTATGCTGTCTTACATAAAATGGAATGTTTGCTGAATGTTTTAATGAATTACGTATGAGTGTGTCAACGTGTTTTTTCGGCAGGTTGATGGTGATCAACTCATTGTGAATGCTTCCTGTTTCTTAAGTTCTTGTTTGTGGTATAATGATGTGAATTTCGATTGAATAGTAATGAATATTTTCTTGTAAAACAATGTCTTCAATGAAATACTACATGCCTATCTGTTTTTCATCAAGTAACATTTTCATTAGACAACATTATGTTTTATAGTCTCTCTTTGGACGTTCCAAAATAATGCCAGCTGTGTACAACCAAGCGGCATCCAGTTTTAGGAGAGAAATAATTTGTAATCCCTATGTCCAGACGTAAATATTGGCCTGATATTTTTCTTTCAACCGTGAATCGGAAGTGAGGACACTCAATGATTTTGAATTTCTCTTCGAGTTCGTTATCAGTAATGCACATGACTTATCAGAAGAAATTCTAAGTTGGAGGTGATAGCGACAGTATTATCGCAAAAGAAACGGAAAAAGAAATAGGGTAGAGAAGATGTAAAGTTGCTGGCGAAATAGAACTCTAAGGTCTTAGAACTAAAACGTAGATTCAGGATGGATTTTATTAAATGTCATAAATGACGAAGATGCGATCGTTTTAGAGCTATGATATACAAACGTTGTGCTAATTGCGTGTGAAAAAACTCTAATACCTACCTAGTTTTGTGCTCCGTGTCTAATACCCTTCAACTGATACCTTTAGAAAACAATATATTCTAGCAGTAGTAAGCGATCATAAGCTTTATGGTAAAGGAGGCTTTTTATTTTAGAAAAAGAATTAAAATTCCGTGCAAAAAAAATATCCAGGAAAATACTTCACATGCGAACGACACCGCGGGCTGAAGCTAACATTATAAAATCATGTATTACACACAACGTAACCAGCTTATGAGCTCAAGGTATGTAGATCAATACATACATAACGCAGCCGCGATTGTCGGCAGCATGTATGCTACCAATTAGACTAAATAATTAACAATCCTGCTTTCAACATGTCTAATTGGCCTTTAGAGCTGGCGGTTAGGTAGTTCGGTTGAGTGCTTGGTCACTTAAGTGGTAAATGGTAACTAGGTTTTAAGTGTGACTTATGGTAGACGCCAAATAAACTTGCAATAAAGAACATTGACATTTCCCTAATATCTCTTCTTAGGCACCTTTTTTTTAAGGATGGGATATCATCAAACGACTTCTTCCGCTCTGGGTGGAATGGAAGGGAGTGTCAGACTCTTACTGACTAAAACGTATCCGTGTTTCTTCTATTGCCCTTTGCGTTCCAGGGCCGTGGTGACTCTTTCGAACAAATTTCGCAACCCTGGCAGGCTCTGGACTTAGCTGGCCCCGCGCTTTTTGCTGACTGCGCTTTTCGGCGCAACACAACGCACCGTCGTCGACTCTTTTTTTTTAATTTCTGTTTTAGAAATTTAGAATGTGAATAAATGAAGGCGGGTATCTGAAACCTATCATGGTTTGAATTGGTTAAATATTGTTGGAAAACTTTTGGAGTTGTTTTTTGGTGATTATTTTTAAACGGTAAGCCAGCAACGATTGAACACAAAATTGGTGCGATGAAATCGCAAGAGGAGGCTAGAATGTCTCGCTTAAGAATCGGCCTATTTCCTTTAAAGCGACTTGCGTCTGAAATCTGAGAATACAACTTATTTTTTATTAATTTTAATTTAACGAAAGGCACTAGACCTCACGACACGTGATATCTTATTGTGGGGGTCAGAGATATATTGTTTATTGTGGTTCTGTACTTCAAAAGGTAAAAAACAGAACCCTAAATAAGATTAATGTAACTATATTGTAAGCAAGATTGTTAACAAAGGCTATTTTTGTTATTATACGAGTACTTATTATATCATAGAAAATATTACCAGTAAAAGCTTTTTAACAAAAAAAACAGTACAAAGTACAAAATAACTTTAATTTCGGTAGTCAGTGTTTTTGGTTGCTTTTTCGTTATTTGATGCCGACTTTCGAAATTAAAGCTTTTTGTACTTTGTCGTGTTTCTTTTTGGAAGTCAGTTTTTTTAGTATTAAAGTTTTTTATTTTTCACTTTTTAGTGGTACCCACACCTAACAACACCACTGGAAAGTTGCAGGAAAACAAAAATACGCAATTTCGTATACATGGATCTTTGTTTCACATATTTTTCCAGCTATTTGGATTTAAAAACCAAACCACTGAACCGATTTTGATAAAAGTTTCATGGGACCATTTGGGAAGTATACCCTTTCCAACAAAAAAAAATCAAATCTGTAGGCAAGTGACGGAGTTATGCGTGAAAAAACATAAAAAATACAAACATCCGAATTGAGAACCTCCTCCTTTTTTAGAAGTCGGTTAAAAAGACACAACTCTTTGTATATCGGCAACTAAAATATAAGAATCCAAATTATTCAAGTAAAACATCATACACAGGTGGTTCTAAAAACGCGTTATTATATTTTCCCTCTATGATAAAATGCTAGTCATTTTTCACGTCAATTCCTTCATACATTTCTTACGGCGACTGACGCTGATGTATAGACACGATATATTTCAGTAACAGCCTGTATACGAAGACTTAATCGAATACAAATAGAGGAAATTGGTTCCGGAATTTTCAATTAGGTGTGTGATTAAAGACGTACTGCTTATTCCGGTTTTATTTATATTTGGTTTTAAATAAGTGAGTATATTCCTGCGGTATAAGTTTCTACTTTCACGAAGGCAAAACCGCTGGCAAAAGTTAGAATTAAATAAAGCGTGTCTTCATCATCATCATCATCATATCAGCTGAAACACGTCCACTGCTGGGCATAAGCTTCCTCTAAGTGTCGCCACAAGAACCGATCCTGTGCGTCTCGCATCCATCGACTATCTGCAACCCTCACCAGGTCATCGGTCCACCTTGTGGGAGGCCTTACAACGCTGCGTCTTCCGGTATACGCGGTCGCCACTCCAGAACTTTTCGGCCCCATCGCCCATCTGTTCTGCGAGCAAAGTGGGCTGCCCATTTTTTTCAAATAAACCATTTACAGGCACTTTTGAATTGTCAAGGTCGGTCAGTCAAAAAGATGAAGCTATTTGCACGTTCCAAAGCGTAGATCTCTATGGAGAAGAACGTGCAAGAAACTCCACGGGCACTCTTTTAAATCATTTTTCTTTACAATTTTATGGTTACATCATTCCTGTTGAAATTATACAAACATATATGTGAGAACGATGTAGAAAGAAATGCACATAAAAGTATCCGGAGTAAAAAAATAAAAATCAACAACAATTTAAATAAAAAATCATTAAAATAAACCGTGGAAGCCGAGAGATGACCACTCCAAACTGACGGCGTCCGTTCACGAACATGACGCACGCGCTAGCACCATTCGGCTCAACCATATTTAATGCTGTCTATTATGAAATTGGAAACATGTCTCAGTGAACGTGAAATGTCCTTGATTCTCTTGTTATACGTTGTCACTAGACACAGATATAGAGTCAATGGAATGTGTTTGAACGTCAATCAGATTCAATATAATCCACGTAGTATACCTTCAAAGCACACAGATATTAAGTGTCTTATGGCTGTCTATTATGTACACATACGTACCACACACACTACACACAGATTATGATTATTGGAATTATGCGTTAAATTAGACTAATTGGATTGAGTTATATGTACCTAATCTTCCATGAGAGTTGAATCAATCATTGAACTCAACGTATTCGATGGTGGACGACGGCGTCTCTTAGTCCACTAGACCTCCGTTCTGGGTCTACTACACTGCATGCAACATACCTATTGCTTGTTAGGGTTCAGTACCCGAAGGGTAAAAAACGGAATCCTATTACTAAGTCTCCGCAGTCCGTCTGTCTGTCAGCGGGCTGTATCTCGAGAACCGTAAGGCTGGTTTCACAGCTGTCCAGGAGATCCGTACGGGCTCCCGGAACGGAGGCATACGTGAGGGGCTAGAACTATTGGTCCGTACACGACCCACTCCGGGTAGAGCCCGTATTCCCGGACAGCTCTGAAACTAGCCTAATAGGTAGACAGTTGAAATGTGTGTATTTCACAGTGTGTATTTCTATTGCCGCTGTAACAAAAAGACAATAGATATTTCATTAAATTAAAAATTAAAGGGCTCCCTTAAAAGAAACGTGTTTTTTTTCGGTTTATGGTACGGACCCCGTAGTCGGAAGAAGGGTTAAGGTATCTTCGAAAAAATAACACTTTTCAAGCTCTCTGATGCAGTTGGTGTTGTTTTTAATTTGGTTTAATCACAGATTCGATGCATTTATCTGCATCAGACTACTTGGACCTTTATTTGGACCTTTTTCGTCGTTTTTCGAGAACTTCCTACTATACTCTTACTATAATAATATTATAAATGCGAAAGTTTTTAAGGATGGATGGATGTATGTTTGTTACTCTTTCACGCAAAACTGCTAAATGGATCTTGATGATATTTGGCACAGAGATAGATTTTAGAGGTAGCGGAACAGAGAGTAAAGTCCAGCATACCTCCATTTGAAAAGGGAGGATCCTCCGACCGGACGGTTGTTTGTGTCCGGTGGGCAACTGCCCGAGAGTTGATATTTCGGCTTTGCATGTGTTCTAATCGCACGGTAAACTTTGATATCGCGATTTAGGATTTTGTAGTTAGTTCGCAGCTGTCGAGATAGATGGCGCTGCGAGTCTCATTTGTTGTGATGTTGATTCTGCTACGTTGGTTTTTGTGGCGGCATGAATGCCGCTACAAGATTATAGTCTGGTATAACACATAGGATACTTTTTATCCCGGGAGTATGTACCCTTGGGATAATTATCGCATTCACGCGGGCGGAGCCGCGGACGGCGGCTAGTTTATTTTATTTTGAAATTGTTCCTTTACTCTATAGCAGCTAAAGAACACCACTCTTAAATATGTCCATGTACTTCTGGAACACCCGTTTAATATTAGTAACGTTAATAATGAGCAATTAGCAACAAAACTTTCAATCAACACCCAAAATAATCCATGTCGTGTAAATCCCGTCAAAAGACTATCAAAATCAAGCTTCAACATACAACACAAAGCGGGATGCTCAACATAATTTAATTATAATAACAGCATTACAACAGAAATTCTCTCCTTGATAATGTATAACAAAGTCAAACGAAACTTTTCAAGAACCAATTTTGTAACCTCAAAAGGATTTGCAGAAAGATTATTTCATCATTATGTTGAAATACAAAGAGTTGCTATGTGATGATAATGTATAAAGGGTGATGTGTATTTTTGTACATTCTTTGAAATGGGTTATACTAATCCTGATTTGCAAGAATGTTGACCCCGGTGACTTGGGCTCCAAATAGGGTTGTTTTCGAGTAATCGAACTTTTTAACGACCTCGCGACCAAAAATTGCTAATTTTTAGAAATCTCCTCTATTCCGAACAGGAATCTGATAGTTTTTTGAAAGCTCGTGAACAAATAAATCCCTGGGATTCCCAAATTAAATTAAAAATTGTAATTTCTTTGAAAATTAAGCGTCGCAAAGTTCAAGCCTCTAGAAAATTCTCTGGATAAACAAGAGTTCGATTAATAGAAAAAAAAAACTTAATTAGGTTCACAAGTTACCAGGTACAAAATCGTCGCAAATTAGCTCTAGAACATCCAATTTGAAGGAACGCACCGAATGAGGATTTTCCACTTAGGCGATAGGTATTTTTCTTTAAAAACTTAACTTATGGCGTTAACATGACGTTGATGTCAATTTTCCTAATGTCAGAAAACATTAGAATTTTGACAGGTGCCTCATCCTGACGCCTCAGTGCTACCTCCTGGTGTTAGTCGTTTCAGAAAACCCTCATTACCAATCACCCTGTATGTTTCGTCTGTATGTGTGTAATTAATGAGATTAGGGTAGGCAAAGGGGAGAGGCAAAATCTTGACTGTAAATAGATTGCCGGTTTTTTGTGTTGTCGTAAGTAATATTATGATGTGACGATTCAAGTCTGGTTTGTATTTGTCTTTGTAAGTCTCTTAGGGAAACAATAGGGTTTTTACCACCTTTTTTAAATTTATCAAATCTATGGATGAGACAACAAGAAATGACTCAGGTTTGGAAATATAGTACAGAATTTATGATCAACAGAGACAGCACTGGCTTTTGACGTCACTCGCCATTCACTTACCATAGTGGATTTGCGCCATCAAGCACAAACTTCAAAAGAGTAGTTTTTTTAATTTTGTAGATTTTTGATAGCAGTCTATATTGGCTAGAATAATATTACAGTAGGATATCGATCCATTGCCCTTTGGGTGACTTTAAGCCTTCTGATGAAAGGGCCATGGCCAAAGGGCAATTGAAAGGACAATGCTTGGAGTTTTCTTGCGTGATCGAATCAGGAATGATGATATCCGCAAGAGAACCAAGGTTACCATAGCATAGCCTGAAGGATCGCCAAACTGAAGTGGCAGTGGGCAGGGCACATAGCTCCCAGAGCGGATGGTCGATGGGGCCGAAAAGTTCTGGAGTGGCGGCCGCTTACCAGAAGATGCAGTGGTGGAAGGCCTCCCACGAGATGGACCAATGACATGGTTAAGGTCGAGGCTAGCCGATGGATGCGAAACGTATAGGACCGGTTGTTGTGGCGACACTTGGGGGAGACCTATGTCCAGCAGTGGACGATTTTCGGCTGATATGATGCTGCGAGCTGGTTAGCACGATACTCGTTGTCAAGACTGGTATTAGATTTTCTGGCTTTTTGACTATCCGTAAGGACCTTCATAGATTTACAAATGACCAGTTCTTGCACTGGCTAGTGCAAGAACTGGTAATCCCATACTCATGACGCAACAAAATAAACATCATTAATGAACATACTAAAAGAAAACTAAAACCACAATACCCATAAATCTTCCAGGAATTCATTAATCCTACGGATCCCACAAACGCGAACATCAAAGGGGTGAAAACAAAATATAGCAATATTCCCCACTTCACAATTGCAATGTTAATAATGTAAGTACCTACAAAAAAATATAGCGAAATGTAGTGGTGGACTCATTAAAATTTGTACACACCGATGGGTTTACGAGTACCGCTGTAAACAAAGCCAGGGTTTTTGTTTAGTGAAAAAATGTCAGTAATTTTTTTTTCTTTTTTTTTCGTTTTGACGTTTCTAACAGTCCATCGTCATTATTTTGTATTTTTGATAAATTATGCTGTCGCTTTGTGTTGTTTTAGTTTTAGTATCACTGATGTGTTCAATTGAATAGGTTGCATAGTGCAGTCGTTTTACGTATAATAATAAATTAAACTGAGCATAGGTATCTTCTAATAATTAATATTAATTTAGTAAATCTGATGTTGACGAGGCCGGGGCAGACCACGAAGGAGATGGCGGGATGACCTGGATGTCTTCCTTACGAATTGGAATGATGAAGCACAACACCGTGAGCATTGGAAGGAATGGAGGGAGGAATTTGCCCAGCAGTGGGACAGTACGTTCTAGTAATAATAATAAAATCTGATGTTGTATTTTCTTTTAAATTGTTTTCTTATGGTAAAGTAGGTAGTTCTTATTTATCTTTCATTGTAACAAAAATAAGTTTATTTGATTTTTATCACTATGTATTTATTGATTTATGTTTAATTCTGTGTGAGACATTCACAAATCATAATTTATAATAGTAGATTTATACTCGTACTTAAGTTATTTTATTTAATATTATGTTATTAGTATATAAGTCGTTGGAGTACCATATTTTAGATATTAAAGTGGAATGATTGAAATTGATCTGACGATATTTTCATAATTAACCAGAAACTGGGCGAAGGGTGAAACAGTTCAGCTGAACCGGTGGTCTCAGCAACAAAAATGGTTGGGTTACCAATACCGATAACGATAGTTATTATAAAAATAATTATACCATACATCACATACACTTCACCGCATTAAAAATAACTAAAAAACACTATTTTTTTATATTTATTTATTTATTAATTTTATGTACAATAGTGGCACATGGGCGGACTTAATGCAACAAAACATTTTCTACCAGTCAACCTTTGGGTTAAAAAGACTACACTGTGAAATACGATCATAACTAGAACCAATTAGAAGTTATCCATATATATTATTATAACTTATCCAGCAAAGAGGCAGGTCATCATCTGCCTAGCCTTTTTCCCAATTATATTGAGGTCGGCTACCAGTCAAACCGGATTCAGCTGAATACCAGTATTTTACGTGGAGCAGCTGCCTACCAGACCTCCACAACCCATTAACTGGGTAACACAGTACTTCTTGGCAAGACTGGTGTCAGATTTTTGGGCTTCTGACAATCCGTAACGACTGCCAAAGATCTCTAAATGACAGCCGGGACCAACGGCTTAACGTGCTTTCCGAGGCACGGAGGAGTCTCGGTATGTTAAGATGGTCACCCATCCACAGACCAACCTCGGCAAGCGTTGCTTAACCTTGAAACGGCCTGTGCGGATGTTATAATTTAGCCACGAGCTCCTCATCCAGCAAAAAGGCAGGTAAGTAGGTAAATAATATTTATTTTTCACATTTTCTTTTACTTTGTCAACAATTTGTCTTGCTCGCAACAAATCAGCTACAATTGTTGTCTGGACGGCCCCAAATTGAAATCTAAATCCAATTTGTGATGAAGAATGTTGTTTTGAAAAATTAGGTTTGTTTAGTTCGTCGAAAGTTGATAAATAATTTGATGATGTCTCTATTGAGGAACGTTTCTAAAAATGACGTAGGTTTTAATGTTATGGAATTTTTTCTCAATTTGTTAGATTTGAGATTTCACTTGAAATTTTTGGAGGTAGCGGAACAGAGAGTAAAGTCCCACATACCTCTACTGGAAAGAGAGGATCCTCCGACCAGACGGTTGGTTTGTCTGGTGGGCAACTGCCCGAGAGTTGATATTCGGGCTTTGCATGTGTTCTAATCGCACGGTAAACTTTGATATCGCGATTTAGGATTTTGTTGTTAGTTCGCAGCTGTCGAGATAGATGGCGCTGCGAGTCTCATTTGTTGTGATGTTGATTCTGCTACGTTGATTTTTGTGGCGGCATGAATGCCGCTACATCACTCCCCTCCGGAGACCGGAGGTCGATAGTGGATGAGTCGTCCATACATCTTGAGATGCTTGCCAGGCCAGTGGAAGGTTGGTTCCAGTGAGTCGGAACCGGAAGTCGCAGAGTTCTCGGTGAGTCGGAACTGTCTGCGTCGCAGAGTTCACGGTGAGTCGGAACTGTCTGCGGCGGGCGCCCCAATGCTGCTGCTGGCGTGACTGCTGGCGTCGACCAGGAGAGGTTCTTCAAGGCTCTTCATGTGACTGGCCGAAGGTGCAGTGTGCTTGCCAAGGTGGGTCGGAGCTGTGCGACGTGCTGACGTGACTGCTGGCGTCGACCAGGAGAGGTTTTCAAGGCTCTTCATGTGACTGGCCGAAAGTGCAGTGTGCTTGTCAAGGTCGCTGATGACGTTGATGATAGAGGCTGAGGATGCTGACCAGGAATGCGCGTCCGCTGCATGCTGGTGGTCAGGATACCCGTAGAAGCCGAGGGTTCTGGCTGGCTGTATGACTCGCTGCTCGAGAGCTTGAGGTCAGGATGAGGAGAAGTGATGATGATGATGATGACGTCATGATGAGGTAGCTGCACGAAGGCTGCGCTGACGTCCAATGTCGAGGGTCACCAGTTTGGAGGTAGCGGAACAGAGAGTAAAGTCCCGTAAACCTCCATTGAAAAGGGAGGATCCTCCGTCCAGACGGTTGGTTTTGTCTGGTGGGCAACTGCCCGAGAGTTGATATTCGGGCTTTGCATGTGTTCTAATCGCACGGTAAACTTTGATATCGCGATTTAGGATTTTGTTGTTAGTTCGCAGCTGTCGAGATAGATGGCGCTGCGAGTCTCATTTGTTGTGATGTTGATTCTGCTACGTTGATTTTTGTGGCGGCATGAATGCCGCTACAAATTAATCATATCAAAAATATTATACAACATTAAATTGGCTTTCTGGTGACTAAGGTTTCCTTCTTTTGCTTGTTTTTGTTAGCTGTAAGTCCTCCATGGACTTCCCACAGGAATAAAAGTTCTATCTAAAACACTTTGGTTTTTTATTATTGGGACAACACAGGAAAACAACAACTAAACGGGTTGGACTGCCAATGTCCAAAAATGTACAATAATTATAATTATACATACAAACAAACAGAAGTTAAATTAAAACTAAAAAAACCAAATTTTCAGAAATCAAAGTTGCAAATAAATATTTCGGTTCATAAACAAAAATGTTTAGCTACAGGTTATTTATAAATAATCACGCAAAACCGGCCTATTGGATTTAGGAAATTTGCATCCATATATTTGCCTACAATGCGTTAAAAATACGTTCATTGGTCCGTTTATTTCGATTCTATAAAACAGAAATAGTTCTGGGCTGCTTTTTAGGGTTCCACAAACGAAGGGTAACCAACTGAACCCTATTACTAAGCCTCCGCTGTCCGTTTGTTTCTCAGCGGGTTGTATCTCAAGAACCAAAATAGGTAGACAGTTGAAATTTTCAGTGTGTATTTCTATTGCCGCTATAATAATAATAATAATAATAATTAACAAACAAACAAAACAAACAACAAAAAAACAAACAAACATAACAAACAAACAACACATAAACAAAACACACACACACACAAACATATATACGTTTATGGTACGGAACCCTTCGTGTGAGAGTCCAAGTCTCACTTGGCCGGTTTTTTATGTACAACGTCTTTTTTATACGCGTTTGTACATACTAAAATAATATTATGTTCACAGTTATTTTATTATTGCAGTTAAGTTCCCGCAGGAACGGTGCCAGATACACGAAAAAAACTATAAACAAAAGAAATTCACAACACTCCCAGTATGATACGCTAATTCCGTCATTAAATCGTCATAAAATTTGTAGCAGTAGCAAGATTTTCCGTAGCAATTACAACCACAACTGATAATTCGAAATTGAATTCTGAAACGGGCATTCATGCTATCATCAATACCTTTCTCAATTTCAATGCAATTTAAATTAATTAGTTTTGATACAGTTGCATCAGAGCGGATTGGAACCTCATAATAGGTTATTTTATAGTATTATATGACATAGTAATTAGTTTTTTATAGGTACGTACTGTGAACGATAAACAGATGGTAAGGTTGAGTTGAGGGCATAAAAAGCAACATGCTAATTAGCTTCGTATCTTAACTTTCTATTCGAATTAAAAACTAGAAAAAGCGGTGGATTTTTTTTAATCAGAGACACGCACGGAAATTGATTCTTTTTACATTAAATATATATTATAAATGGAAAATCATGTATGTTTGGATGTTTATCTATCACAAATCAGGTAATAATACTAAAAAGGTAGTTAAAATTACATAAAAGTGCATCAGTTTAAAACAAAATCGCAGACAAAATGATTGGTTTTACTTGAGAATTATAAAAGTAAACGCTTCTACAAATTAAACTTTGATACCATAACAATCTTCTTTAGCTACAACTCCTAACTCATCACTCAGAAAGCATAAAAGATCCTCCTGTTAAAGTCTAAGGTTGCGTTTCCACCGGAGATGTGCGAGGAAGCTCAGTGGTGCGAGGAGGCATAGCTAGCAAAGCTTTGAAATATAACATGACTCCTGTATTGCGCTTTAGGTTTGGCAGAGATGTACTTTTAGGACACCGACGCGCGACGTTTCGCCAGATATGTTGAAGAACTCAGTAATGGGGAGCGAGTTTATTGCTAGCAACCTGGTTATTAAAATCAAGAGACCGGGTTATTGCGGAGAAATTGCAGTCATTTTCAAGCAGTCTGATTCAGTTGGTGGTATTTATTTTGATCCAGTCACAGATTTGTTGCCATCGACTGCATCAGGATGCCACACCGATTAATCGATCGATGAGATCGACTGTCGATCGATGCCATCAGTCAACGTCGATCGTCACTTGTTACAACACCAATCGATCAACGGTAGAGTGGTACTGCCCTGCTCCGCCTGTCGTGTCGATTGACGTCGATCAACGATGGACCACTTTTTTATTGGTACCCATCGGTCTGAAAAAATCAACACGTCAATAAATCGTCATTAATCGATGGCATCAATGACAATCAATTGATTGGTGTAATGGCACTCTCAGCCTGTTCGAAAAGTAACATGTTTGGAGCTTTCTTAGCCGTCATTTGCGTTTGAATATTTTTCTCTTCGAATACTCCTCGCTCAGCTTTTGTGGGAACGCACCCTTAGAAATTGCGCGAGATGACAAGCGGTTAAGCCTTTGTTTTCTTCAGCTAAAGCTTTCATATTTTCCTTTTTGTCTCTCACTTTGCTAAGGGAAGTGAAAACTGTTTGTCTTTCTTACTTCGCCTAATTGACTTTGTTATGATTGCGAGAATGTTTTGTCGGTGTGTTGGTTTCGTGCTAGTGTTATTGTTTTTAAATTCAGCTGCTGCGGTGTTTTGTAAGTGATCTTTATTGAAATTTCGTCTAAAAATATTGGTTTGTACAGTCTGTAAGAAATGGAATGCAAAACCTGACAAGGACAAAAAAAACAGCTCTTATAAATTTATGTTTGCATAATTCGACAAAATGCTCTACAGACTATCTACAAAACAGTTTTGTGATTTAAGGGTTATGAGTACAATGTCCCTTTTTCAGATTTTATCTCATGAAGTACTGATCCGATTATAAGAAATACTTGATGGAAATTCACATTTTTGCTGATTGTCATAGAGGCAAAACCGCAATTGAAAAAGTAATTAAATAATAATAATATTGTATTTATTTAACAGTTCATGTACACATAATTAACAAATAAATAAAAAGAAGGAAACAGAAAAATACGTACAAAGGTGATTATTTAATTGGCGAAAATAGATATACACACTCGTGTAAAAAAATAAATATCTACCTGCTACGGTTCATGAGATAAAGCCCGCTGATAGACAGACGAACGGTCAACGGAGACTTAGTAACAGGGTTCCGTTGTTTACCTTTCGGGTATCCTGAAAATCAGCGTTAAAAGAATCGTTTTAGGCTACACCAAATAAATCTCTCGCGATAAGGTCAAAAAGAATTATTCCCTCAGGATCAATTTCCACAAACCATTGCTTTTACTATAAAAGCTTTATTAGGGACCAGGTACAGATTTTTTTATTTAGTGATGAATTTTCCTGGAGTTTTTAAGGTCTACGAAGGAAACAGCGATCCTAGAAGATTTATGTTCACTCTCTTGCTTTGAAGTCTATCAGAAGAGATACGGTACCTAAACATTTTTTTTAAATATTTTTATGGTAAACGCGAGCGCTTGCAAAGAGCTTCACACTATAATATTTTCGCATATTTCATTTGTTTTTTTAAATGATAAATGATAAATGATATTTATTTTGTAAGTAGGTTAAACATAACACTTTTACACGTCAATATTTTTTGGTCATTTTAAGCTAGATGAGGCCGGTGTTTCCTAGCTGACTACCCTGAGAAGAAACACCGAAACAAACTCAGAGGTCACAGTCTCTTTTGAAGTCCATACAAATTGTACTGGTCAAATCATACGAGAACCATGTAGGTTAATGTCTGAGGTGGCCTTTTGAGGAAAGTGCCACACAGATTTGAGTGGACCTGTCCAGACAGTGCAAGCATTTGTCAGTTATTGTGGAGCTCAAACTTAGAACTTTAAGGAGTTTAACGATTTGACGAACAATGCCAAAGTAAGGACATTTGGGTAGGCCGCATAAAAAAAATCTCAAACTGCCAGACATTTTTGACTAACATGAAATGGATCCTTATCATAGCGATCTGCATGGTCCCCAAATTCACAATACGATATGAGGATCATGCAGATCAGTGTCTGAAATGGTCTTTTGAGGAAAGAACCACACAGATTTGAGTGGACCCGTCCAGTCAGTGCAAGCTTTGGTCAGTAGTCGAGTAGCTCAACTTAGAACCAAAAGGAGCTCAACGAACCGACGAACATGCCAAAGAAAGGACATTTGGGTAGGCCGCAAAAGTACTCAAACTGCCAGACCTCGTTAAAAATACTTCGCAGAAGAAGTATTCTAAAGAAGCGAAAAATAAGAAGAAAATAACCCACATAGTCCCCATATTCACAAAACGAGTTAAATAATAAAAAATAAAATATAATTCTTTTCAAAGTAAGTATTCATGTCAAACATAATAAATTGAAAAAAAATAATAATAAAAATAAAATATATTACTTTACAAAGTAAATATTCCATGTCAAAAATAATAAAAATAGAATACTTAATAAAGTAAACATTCATGTCAAAATTTACAAACGAGATGAACGAAAAGTAATAGCTTAAAAAAATGACAATGTCTAAAAATTAAAAAGGTATAATAGATAAATGTAATATTAGGCCATGTACATCATTGAAGCAGCTCAATCCCAAGCCTTTTTGTCTTCAAGATAGTCTTTAATTGTGTAAAAATTTTATTTTTACACAATTAAAGACTAATTTTTTATTTTTAACTATGTTACACGTGCCGTTTAAGTTCTTGCATCACCCTAAAATCGACTGGCAAGAGCACCCAATTGAGTCCACCTTTGCACAGTGATTTCACTTGCGCATAAAGTCCTTAATCTACACTAATATTATAAAGAGGAAAGATTTGTTTGTTTGTTTGTTTGTTTGTTTGTTTGTTTGTTTGTTTGTTTGTTTGTTTGTTTGTTTGAAATGAATAGGCTCCGAAACCACTGGACCGATTTGAAAAATTCTTTCACCAGTAGAATCCTACATTATCGGTGATGGTCATAGGCTATAGAATATTTTCAGAAAAGTTAGGGATCCGTATGAAAACTTCGATAATGTGACCCAAGGTGTGAGAAAAAATCCTTATATCGCGTACGCTGCGGAATCTATTGACAATAGAGCAAAGTGATGTACTACAGTTTTATAGAGGTCATCAATATCTACAAAAAAGTCCACGATACCATATGTCTAACTATTATGGATAAGTCATCATGACGCTTTTTGTTAATATTAGTCAAGTAAATCCCATGGTGAAATAAAAAATGGTGATTATAGTACCATGATATTAATCCTTATCCATTTAAATGGTTTGATAATTAAGGTTGATTATGTCCGTGTAAATTACACTTTAAATCATTCAAATCGGACCTTTCGTTCAAAAGTTACGACGGTAATAAACATGCTCGGAGTAAGAAAAATGTCGCGGCTTGAGCGAACTGGGGAGAATCGTATCAATGCTTGGTCCGATGAAGTTGAAACCCCACGGCATTTAAATGTTTTCGATAAAACAATAAGAATAACAAATGTTTGGATTTTTCGAAAATCGACTAGGTACATACATAATAAGGGGTGAAGCAGGGGTGAATAAGTTTTTAGGGGAGGAAATTATAGCTTGCTTCAATTTACGTCGGAATTCTATGAACAAACTAAAAGTGGGATAATTGAAACAGATCATGTACCTAACAATTTTTGCATAATCAACCCCTGACGGGCTGAACGGGGTGAACAGTTGCGCTGAACCAATAATGAGAATCGTTGTGCTTAATTTTCCAAAACTAACCGTTATAAGGGGATATGTATAGGGGCGTCGCAGTTTGTGGAGTACCTATTATCCCCACGCGGACGAAGTCGCGGGCGAAGTGCTAGTAATAAATAAATTTATGAAAGCGGAGGTGAACCAATTTTCGAAAAACGCAATCAAAAAATAAATTAAACCAATTGTGCGAGTATTTGCACATGACGTACAAAAAATCATTTAAAATGAAGCTTTATGAAAGGCACCAAACACAAATGGGAGAGCCAAACTTGATCCCGAATTAATTTCGTGGCATAATTAAAACTTTGAACTCGCTTGCAAAATTGAAACGCTGTCATTTCAGACCTGGGTTGTATGGAAATTATTTTGTGAATAAATATAAGGATAAATTATGTTTACCTGACCATTGTTTCTGTGGTGAAAAAATGTATGTAGCACATTACTTTTTTTAAATTGTTTTTCTTGTTGACTTGGTTGAGTGAGGTGATGAAAAATTACTGTTCAGAGAGTGAAGTATTCAAAATGATAAATTATTTTAAATTAACTGTCGTACTCTTAAAAAAAGTCTTTGAGCTTGAACTTAAATCCCAATTATGAAACTGAACATACATGGATACTTGTAGAAGGCAATACTAGATAAAGCTGCTTTAAAAAAAAATGGGCTTTACCAAATACTTACTTATCCAAATTTCCTTGGAATAAATGCCAATTTTCAGGATAAAAGCCGTTGGCAGAAGCTAGGTATCTTACAATAGCAGTTTTTCTGTACCTGATAAAAGCTTCTCAACTACTGCATTTAGGTACCATGTTTTTGTAAATGACACTAATGGACAATAGTGTTTTAATACAAATACCGAAAAGAGTAAAGTTATCAATTGTTACTTACCAATATTCAAGGCTGAAACTGATGCGATGAAAATTAACACCTTCCCAACCATAATGGATGATTCTGAAACAAAAAAAGTTATCTGATGTTATTGTCATTCAAACATTTTCACTAGCTAGGCTATAGTACATAAAATTGTACGTTAATTACTTTACTATACGTTAAAAACATTCGTACTAGTGGCCTATTATAGACTATCAATAGAATTAGAGACCATCTTTTTTTTATCGTAACCACATACGTTCAGGGGCCTAACCACCAACTCTTAAAGCAGTATTACATCAATATTACTTCCAGTGGGAAAGAGACGGAGCTATACAGGACGTATAGCTCCATTTCTTTCCCACTGGAATTAATATTAAAGTAATATTGCTTTAAGAGTTGGTGGTTTAGGCCCTTTTTTTTTTTTTTTTTTTTTTTTATAGGATGGGAAATCATCAAATGACCCCTCCCGCTCTGGGTGGAGCGGCAGGGAGTGTCAGACTTTTACTGACTAAAACCCACCCTTAGTCCTCCTAGTGCCTTTCTTCCCAGGGCCGCGGTAACTCTTTCGAACAATTCCGCAACCCTGGCAGGCTCTGGCCCTGGCGGGCCCCGTCTCCGTTGCTGACTGCTCGTTGCTGACGGCGCGTTTGGAGTGAACGCGCCGTCGACTCTGGCCTGACCTGATCGGACAGCGAGCTACCCATTGCTCGCTGTCCGCAGGCGTCAGTCACTGCGCCTTGCTCAGGAGCGTCAGTTCCTGAGAGGCGCAGCGACTGATGTTCGTCTGGAGGAGGCGAAATGGGGCCATTACTGGCACTCCATTTTGGCCCCCTCCCGAGCAGTGCCAGCGGCGGCGACGGTGGCGGCGGCTGCGGCGGAAGCGACGGCGGCGGCGGCGGCGGTGGAGGAGGGTTTTCTCCTCGACCCGGCCCTGGCGGGTGGACCGCAGGCTTTGCCCCCAGCCCAGTGATCGGCCGGCTTGCCAGCTGCCGCACATGCGAAGCAGTGCGGCGCGGCGTCGCACGAGCCGGCCCTGTGGTGGTTTAGGCCCTGTTGACCTTATACCTAGCATAATTTATATAATTATAAGAAAAGAGTTCCATAATTCCCGGGTCGACGACGGCCCGCTGTATTCCACGCGCGGCTCAAAGAGATGTCAGCATATGAGAAGGGGCCCATTAGGGCTCTGGCCCTAAAAAAAAAAACCGCAGCCCTGGCAGGCTCTAGCCTGCCAGGGCTGCGGATTTTTTTCGAAAGAGTTTCCGCGGCCCTGGAAAGCAAAAGGCACTATGAGGAGCACGGATGGGTTTTAGTCAGTAAGAGTCTGACACTCCCTTTCACTCCGCCCAGAGCGGGAGGAGTCATTTGATGATTTCCCATCAAAAAAAAAAAAAAAAAAGGCATGTCATCTATTGTATAAGAATCGGTATTTTTGCTTGAGAAGGCACTTTAGCAAGTTAAGAACGTAACTATAGTATTATGCCTATTTTACGTACGTTGGTTGGTGCCTCTTATGACACCCACGCACATTGGTTTGGAATAGTTTATTTGTAGGAGGAAGACGGAAATAGTTTTACCCCTAATACGTTTTCATGAATCCCGGCGAATATAAAATTTACTTGTATGACTAAAACATTAACACATACTAAGTCTAATGTAGTTAAGGTTTCCTTTATGTATTTTTAATTTAGTGTACAATGAAGTATACATAAATATATAAATATTAAAGCATATAAATCTAATTAAATAACAACTAAATAAAAAGTAGTCTAAAGTAATTAGTCCGTCAGATAGATTTCTAAAAATTATTGGACACGTATTTTTAGGGTTCCGTATCCGAAGGCTAACCAACGGAACCCTATTACTAAGCCTCCGCTGTCCGTCTGTCTGTCAGCGGGCTTTATAACAGGAACCGTAATTAGGTAGACCGTTGATTTTTTTACCAATTGCCGCTCTAACAACAAATAATAAAAATTATATTAAAGATTAAAAGGAAATACAAGAAACATGTTTATGGTACAGAACCTTTCGTGTGAGAGTCCGACTCGCACTTGGCCGGTTTTTCGTTTTTCACGTAAACACTAGATTACCATACAGTACGTTAAAAACTCGTATGACGTCACATTTCAGTACACTTCTACACGAACAATGACGTCACATGCCCCCACTCCAGGGGGTCTACTCTTATTCAACGAAAAACGAAGTTTCGATCGAAACTTCGCGTGTTTCCTACTACAGTTCCCTTCGTTCCCGAAGTTTCGTTCGAACGAAAACTGTTTGACATTTACGTTCTCCAAACCTATTCTAATTTATAAATGTTGCGAACGAAAATTTGAATTTGACAGATGATTGTTCGGAATTTTAACCTCAAATTGACGAAACCAAAAGTGTTACCTTTTGGTTTTCGTTTGCCATTCTTTAGTGTGGATTTTGTTATTAATTTGGTTGAAATGGCTGCAAGAATGCTCATAATCGAGGCTGCTCTACGTGAAGAACGTTTAGAGCGTAGAAGGAACCGACGTCGCCTGCGCAATCAACTAAATATTAAGGAAATTCCCGACTTAGAGTTTGTAGGGAATTACAGACTCACTCGGCAATTATTCGAGTAGTTGTGCCAGGAAATAGTGCCTTTATTACCACCAAACGCAAGGTGTCATGGAAAAGAGCTGATATGTTTCGGACGGCAGGGACACGACCAGTGTCCGCACTGTCGACCTGGGACAATCTCCCACGTAGTTCGACGTACGCCCCTTGAATTCCCTTGCGCTGGTTACGTACGCCGCCACGCACCCCTGAATGCGTATGTGCTTCTACTTGAACTCTTGGGACCTCGGGAGACTGAAACGGACAGCCGGGAGGAGGTGAAATAAAAAAAAATGCTTCTTCCTGGGGTTTCTTGATCCGCAGGTTTCGGCTCCCTTTCTTGATGTTGCCTCTTCAACGGCTGCTCGACGACTGCGATTGAGCTATTTTTTTTTAGGTATGACCACTAGCAAGTTAACACACATTATATTGCTTACTTTACACAATAAAAAGTTTCTAGAACAAAAACTGCAAAATTTACATCATAAAAACTTTCACTATACATTTTCCTTAGTATCTATAAAACTACAAGTCCTATCGACTTAATTCTTTTTGTAAAATAGATTTTGGGTCGAGACCTTTATTTTGACACCAATTTCAAAACGATATCTCTACAAACAAAAAACCTCATTTTCAACTTACGTAATTTTTTCGTAACGTCAAAAATTCTACTTAAAAATTTCCTTACAAAATCTAAAAATACGATCATATTGGAGTCTTATTGGATCTAGCATGCACAAATAATACTTATAAAACTAATTAGACAATAATTAAACCTAAACTGCTATTTAAAATCTAGCAAATTCTAATGAGTTTCTTTCAAACTTTAAGACAACATTTCCCTATTCACATGGTCGCCCCTACCACTACTTGCGCCTAGGGACGTGGATGGGGTCTCGTCGCCGACAGTATATTTTAAGATATTTACTTACAATTTTTTAAATCCAAAATAAAACTTGTGGAGACCCAAAATGCAGACTGCGACACAATACGACTTGAAACTTTCTGGCGGAATGTGTACCTATCGCGATTGAGAAAGTACTTGAGAAACAAACTGAAAACTAAATAGTGATTTTCAAATATTTTAAAAAAATATTTCGACGCGGCTCCGGCAGCTGAAATTGCATGGGGGCGCTTGAGATAAGCCCCTTTGACCCCCCCACAGTGGCAGATTCCTCAAATTCAGAGGACTCGATTCTAAACCCAACCCAAACTGAAAACTTTTTAAAGAATTCAAACAAAAAATCGTAAGTTGACATGATGTGATTAGATTGAGTGTGAATATACATACAATTTTGGTTGTCATATATTAAATCCATTTGGTGGCAAGAAATAGTACTCTTTAATTTAGTCTGTTAACAATGACCGTGAAAGGGTGTTTTATAGTGTCCCGGTTAATTTCACCAAAAATATAAAAATAAACTATTTAATTATTCTTTCTGCATCAATATTACAAGAAATATTTATTAAACCACATTTTAAATGTAAAATAAATCAAAATAGTTTATAAATTTAAAGTTGAAGTAAAAACCGGAATTTACTTTAAATGACATCATAAAAGACCCACACAATATTTTTCATGTCATTCGTTCACGAAAATAGTCTATGGATCCGAACTTCGCCAGCGTGTCCGAAAACAAAACAGAGTAGGGTCACAAACGAAACTTCGTTTATATTTCGTTCGTTTACGAAGTTTCGTTTCAGAGAAAGAGAGTAGACCCCCTGATCTTTGATTCGTTTTGTCTTCGACAAGTTTTATTTATTTGATAAAGCAAAAAATACGTGTCCAATATTATGCGATAATCTAACTATCGGACTAAGTTAGTTCGATTATATTTTTAGAATTATAATTATATTTTTTTTTACTCGGGAATCATCCCTAATAATATGGTAAGCGGGAGTTTTAAACGTACACGATCAGATCACGTTAACATAAAAATCGGCCTTGCCTTTTCCACAACATATTGGTGTCGGTTTCCAGTGTATCAGGATGCAGCTGAATATCAGTATTTTACATGGAGTAACTGGTAAACACGAGACCCCTTGGTGGTGAACTGGTTGGAACAGACTTTTTGACCGAAACACACCATAATATTTCTAGAATCACCATAGAGACCAAATGATAAACCGGGTTAACCCATTCACCCAACAATTCAAAAGTCCTATTTATAGACAAACGACGATCAAATAATGACATTTGATGTTTGTTCTCGGCCTAAACCACTACCGAATTCGGTTCGTCGCACACACCATGCCAAGTGAATACAATACAGGTATCGAGAAATGGAAAATGGCTGGTAATAATACTGATAGTTGGAAATGAAACAGGATTTGGAACGTGAACATATATATGTATGGAGATGGGAATGATTAAATGTGATGTTATATTGAAAATTATGAGGGACTTATTATATTGGGAAGTTTTCAAATTACTCTTTGCGCTCTGAGCGACAGCAGTGTCAGACTCTTACTGACATTATCGTAATCATAAAACACATCCGTGTTCCTGCTAATGCCCTTTGCGTTCCAGGCCCGCGGTGACTCTTTCCAACAAATCCCGCAGCCCTGGCAGACCTCTCTTACGCATTTCTTGTCTGTCACCGCTTCCAACTCCACCTCTGACTCCGGTTCCAACTTTGACAAACCAAATTGAAAAACTCCGACTCCGAGTTTGGTACTGTGAACACCTTGGCTGCAGGTCACTGGCAGGCAAGTTTGTCGATAAAACCTTGGAAGCGTCTAGCAAAAGAAACAAGTTTGAATTGAGTTATGATCGTAAAAAAATAGAGATGGTTTTTGTATGAAAACGTCAGATTGCCCTTAATAAATATTGAATTAATTCTCAAACAGTCTTTCATTTCTAACATTTTAAAAGTAGCTCACAGGATTAGCCCTGTGGTGTCACAGTTCCCATAAAACCAACCTCATGACATCCCTAATCGCTACCATCTTACTTTATAGCTTATGTTATTACAAAACCAAGAAATACTCTCAAATAGTAGAACACAACAAACAGCCCTACAACCCAATTTTATTACAGAGACGTCGCAAATATCATGTATGTGACAACATATCCACATTTAAAACAAACTTTGGTAAAAGATTTGTAAGTTTTCTAAGCCCTTACCTTTACAATAAACTTAATAAAATATTACACATATACCCATTGACTAGAAAACAATGCAAATTAAAAGTATGCCTATATTTGCAGAAATTAAGCTATGACGAGACTGAACATCTATTATTGATCCCACACTAAAAATTATATTTAGGAGCACAGATAAAAATATACACTTTACACAGCTCACCCTTACATACAAACATACACTCAAGCGCACTCACACCCACATACTCACCACATAATTACACTCACACTCACACCTACATATACTCATACACATGCACCACTCACACACCTACTCATTTTCATAAATACACACCATATAGGTACACACATATGAACACACCATACTCACATACCAAACCCATTTTTAAGTAATAATAAATTAAAATTATGTACTTACCTTCTTACAAACTGCTTGGCTATAGAGTATATACTTATCAACTATTATACTGTAGTATTTAACTTAATTATTCTTTTTATGCTTCCATTGCTTGGCACCTATTCTTAATTGTAAAAAGTCGAGGGGAATGGTGCTGATAGCCGAAATACAGGCTATGCCTAGTTCGGCTACAGACGCTAATCTCTTTGCCTAAACTGAAATTTTTGCCACATTGCCTGTAATGTAGTATTAAGTTTTTTGGAAATAAACATTATTATTATTATTATATTATTATTATTATAGTGCTGACATGAAAAAATATAAAAGCTCATCGTCAGTGATGCACTAGCTGATGCTGATTCAAATCTGCAAAGCCTTGCTCAAGGCGTCAAGGCTCGTTCTTAATAATTAAAGTAGTCAGCAGTCTTGAAGTTATTTCGATCAAAAACAGGTACAAACCCGCATAATCAAAATCACAGCAGTTCTCATTCGTAACTTCCTCGGAAATATTGTGTTTTTCTTCCTTCCCAGATGGATAGATTTATACATAGCTCACAGAACCGTTTCGTATTGTTTTTGCATTCAAAATATGTTTCGAGGTTCTTGCCGGTTCTTCATGAACGGAGTTGTGTAAGAAATGTTGTAACTTTTACTTGAATTTGAGTTGTGTTCAGTTGGATTGTTAAAATCGTAACTTCTAAGAATTATTGTATTACTTATAGCAAGTTACTCAAGGTAAATTCTATTTTCTATCAATAAATGTGATCGTCTGTTTATTTGGACACTGGGCCAGACCCTGTCAGGGTTGTGGAATTTGTTCGAAAGAGTCACCGCGGCCCTGGAACCCAAAGGGCATTTGGAGGAACACGGATGGGTTTTAGTCAATGAGAGTCTGACACTCCTTTCGGCTCCTGCACAGAGCGGAAGGTAGTCATTTAATGAATTCTTATCGTTAAAAAAAGCTTCTACAGTACCGGCACGTAAATTGGCATTTAAAAATGTATAAAATTGTGCGTGCGCGAACTTCCCCCACAACGAAAATCTTTGCCAAGTAACGTGCCGGGTAACTGTACTAGCGGCTTCATAAAGGGTATAATATTATACCATAATCCCAACATAAATAGCATACTATGTCTTAATCTAGGACATGGCCTGTCCCTTAAAACGTGAAGAGATAGCAAATAGGCAGACAGTCCTTCGCATTTCTAAGATCAAGTCTGAATCTATGAACAGCTAATCAGATTTGGAACACAGGTAGAACATAAACTATATTAGGACGTATCTTGAGATTCGTGTGGGAGAAGCTGTTCGCAGAGGCTAGTAAACCATACAAACTGCAAAATCCATCTAAAATTGTCTTAAAAGATCGCTTTAAGCGACAAGACCACCCATTATGTCACCCTTTGTAGGTAATGCTTTCTTCATCTATCTTTTCTATTCTATTCTAAACTACAAGCTTCAGATTAAAACAAGAAGAGAACGATTTCACGAAGAATGAAAGAAAAACATTGAAGTTAAGACAGCAAAACTCCGAGACTAAAAAAAAACATGTAAAAGTAAAAACTCTTACATGTTTTAAGCCTGAAAATCAGTCACTGGTTATTAAACTGCAAAATCTTAAGGTTCTTTAAACATTACGACTCTGCTAATACATACCTTCCACTCTAACATCTTTTATACTATTTGAGGCTGTAAAGAACGGTAAAACCACTCTATTGTACGATGGGCCATCAGCAAGTATTTAAGTCCCCGAATTCCACCAAATGACTTTCAAAATTTGAAGATTACAAGACGATACCTTGCAAATTCCATTGTCTCCAAAACTCGAAAATTCTCGAATCTTAAAACCTTTGTAACATTCAAATGAAAATCCGTAAAGCTTAACTTTTCCAATATAACGTAGGATATCAAAGTAAACAAATGTTACAGTAAAAAATCTTGTACTTGAAAAAGTTTGAGCACGTCTTAAGCATCTAAAGTAATACTTAACACGCACTTAAGGGTCGCGTTCCAAGACATCACGGTAAGTTGCTTCAACTTGATGTAACTTGAGTTAATGGCAACAGGACTTTTTACTCCGATGGAAAAAATTCTAGGAATATTTTCCTGGCTCAGAAAGGAGGAATCTGCAAAGTTCTTTGACACAAAGGAAAATATATTTGAGCGAGTTCTGGTAATTATAGGATGAAGGGAGAAACGTGTTTTCTCGAAAAAGTTTTTTATTAAGTGAGAATAACGCTGTCATTAGATGTTTCTACAAGTTTATTTTTTGTTATTGTATGACTTTGACAGAAAATTATTCTGTAACATGTTTATGTGTTGGTCCGTATTTGATTAAAAGTATAACATACGATTATGTACGTCAGTATCTATAACTTTTTCATATTTCATTTTTGTTGCTAACTTTTATTAGAAGCTGTATAATATAAATAAGTTAATATCAGAATGGAATGATGTAATAAAGTAAGGAATTCGTGATTGAATATTTGAGTGTGAAAGTGATTATTTAATTTGATACTGTGTTACAATATCATATGAATTTTGCAGACATTTTCTCAGTCTTATTAGTAATAAATATGACGCATTATCATCAAAGTGTTAAAATTGACTGACAGGCGATAATTAATTAGAGTGTTAATGATTCGTAGCATAATTATTGTACCTACTTACACGACTATAAACCATCCACTTAATGCTAGAAAATTACTTTATCACCATCCAAATCTTTTTAAGCATTAGTTAGCAATCAAAGATATAAAAATCAACTCACAAAAAATACAAATCAGCTGTTTTCTATTTTCTAAATTTACAACTAAATAACGTGACAAAAAACTTTTTGCATAGTAAAATCTTAAGCACATTTTATTGTGATGAAATTGTGCGATACACACGTAATTTCAGCGATCAGAATTTGTAGGAACAAAATGTTTTTACTGAACGATTTTTCACAAAGATTACGTCATGTATGGTCCTAACTTTGGTACTTTTACGCTCGTAGCAAGCAACCCAATTCCTTACTTTATGTCTCTCCCCGCTGTTGCGTCAAATAAAACATAACGTCTAGATATAAGTTTCAAGAGCAGATGTGACCAAACGCCGAGACCTCTCCATTCTATCTCTGTCTCAACATTTACTGTTTCGTCTAACGGGTTTGATAGACCAACTTATGATGGATGGTGTGGTATAGCATTTTAGTGGTGGCCCCGCCTGCCTAAGTTTTTAGGGTTCCATCCGAATATCTATTACAAAGTTGAATAACTTTTGTGAGTTACAAAAATATGAATAGTTTTTGGCAATTTTATGACGGGTGTCGCAAGGTTCATGTTTTGGACCGGTCTTATTTCAATGTTTTATTGTTATTCTTTCGTTTGTTTGTTGTTTCATGGAAGAGCTTATGGAATATTTACAAAAATTAGAGTTTTCAATGTTGATTTCTGAATGGTACGGTGCTTCTCATAATTGTAAAATCAAATGTGTTAAATGATTGTTAAATATTAATATTAACAGGGAGTTATGTTACATTGATTTTAAGATTCATATATTTTTTAATACTGATCTAATAAAAAAATAAAAGAAACTAATCTGTGACCTTGTTATTATTGCTCATCAATTTCAAATAAAAAGTCGGTAAAAGTTGGTCTAAAGCTAACTGAATAAAAAAAATAAAGAAAACTGATACAATATCAGGATATTTCGCTGTTACAGGCTGCTGTTCCTACATTGTTACAGTATTTAGTTTCATCATTACAGGTTTGAGTTGCATTCGGTGTATCCAGCACGCTGTAATTGTAGCCAGTATTTCCGAAATTCAATGTTGTAATCTGAGCAAGCCGATTGATTTTGAATGCTGCAAAAAAACGAAAATTATGCAGTTTGTTTTCACCTTATACATATTTATATGGTACACCATATAATATTCTTGTTTGTGATAAATAAATATGATTTTAAAATGATAATAGTAATGAGGCCTCAGATTGTTAAAGAAATTTGAGCAACTTTATTAGGTTTAGTTGAAAAAATAAAACAAATGCACATCATAGTAAGTTAAAAAATATATATTTTTACTTACTGAAGAAAGGGAAAGATGAGGAAGTATGTAATCGTCGATATCCTGCAACTACTTATTATGTAATTAAATGTAAAATTTTGTGAAGTCGAATGAATGTTTGTTACACTTTCACGCAAAATCTACTCAATGGATTTCAATTAAGGGCACATATATATAATTTATAACTTGAATTATTACGTAGAAGTCCAGGCTGACAAGGTTTTGAAACAAATAGGATTCTTATATCTCTCGATTATCCTTAAATATCCATAAATGTATACGCAAAAGAAACATTTTGTAAAAAGTCACGATCCCGACCCGATGTCGCCTTGCTTTTAAACCGGCACCCCAACATAAAACTATGAGATATCATAAAACATATAAAACTAAAAGATATAAGGCGGGTCAACTTGGGTTGATTTTACGATGTCATACTTATATTATACTTTCATGTTGGCTATGAATTTTGCTCTTTATATCGCGGGCAAGTTTGATGAGCGAGCTATATTAACATGTATATGGCCCATATTTTGTGTTTCATTATTTTTATCGCTTCATCTAGACTTGCGTCTTTTGTCGATTACTTTGACATTGTTCGTGAACCCGAAAGACTCTTAGGCTGGGCACTGACCGGTGTTATGGGGCGTGATGTAACATGTTAAAAAGCGAGCATTCGTGCAGTTAAAGCATTCTACCATCGTTGTTGTATGTGAGAGTCTTAACTCTAACTAGTTTACTTACTATTTTGTTTTTTTTTCATCGATGTCTTGACCTTTTGATTTAACACTCAAAAAATAATTTCTTGAACCAGTATTTACAACTAATTATTGTACCTACTTACAATAAGATAAGTACCTTTATTTAACTACTTAGATTCTTAAATGGAATACAATCGAATAAGATTTTTACAGTACAACGAAACAAAAACGACCAATAGCGCATTTCCAAATAATAAAGTAAAAAAAATGGTTATTTTTTCGAAAAATGGCTGGACTGTAGAGTGGATATGATTAGTTCAA
The DNA here is from genome assembly GCA_947386135.1 of Melanchra persicariae. Classification (NCBI taxonomy): domain Eukaryota; kingdom Metazoa; phylum Arthropoda; class Insecta; order Lepidoptera; family Noctuidae; genus Melanchra; species Melanchra persicariae. The sequence goes on from OX376667.1 coordinate 4,326,152, forward strand.
AAACCTAATAAGTGGATTCTAAATTCAAATTCACTATAGAAAATTTGAATATAGAATCTGCTAAATAGTATTTAAAATAAGCATGGTTATTTTTTCTTGTTTTATTACCGAATCAGCTCGCATATTTACAATACCAGAGCAGCGGCTCTTAAACTTTTTAGCAGACGACCCAAAGTATAAATATAGGTATCTGAAGTTCGCGACCCTAATGTTTAATTTATTTTCCAGTGATAATAAAATAATAGGATTAACTATAACCCCGTGGTTTGCTAATGAGACACACTCTGGCAAATCTTTTTATTAGTACTCCATCACCTTGCCATAATTCTTATAATCCTGCGACCCATCCCAATACCGTTCGCGACCCGATTTTGTATCGCGACCCAAGGTTAAGAAACGCTGACCTACGGTTTACGACATTATCAAATATTATAAGTTTTCTAGATAACCTAAAAACGTTGTAGACAGTAGTTAAATAAGATTTGTTTTGATGGCCTCATGGCTTAAGAACGTCTCTATTTTCAAAAAAACAGGAGTTTCACAATTCGTTTGTATTTTTTTTTAAATGTTTGTTACCTCATTACTCCGTCATTTATTAACCGATTTGAAATATTCTTTTTAATATGAACATAAATACTTTCCGATTGGTCCCATAGAAATTTCATCAAAATTGTTTTAGTAGTTTGGTCTTGTAATCAAAATAGCTGTTTTTCATCCAAGTAAACGAAATTGCCTATTACATGTCATAATTATATTGCTTTCCTGTGACTTTCCAGTGGTGTTGTTAGGTGTGGGGTATCACTCAAAAGAGTGAAAAAAAAATACAACCAACTTCCAAATAAAAAAAAAACTACAAAATATAAAATAACTTTAATTTCGGAAGTCGGTGTTAAAATACGAAGAAACAACCAAAAACACCGACTTTCGAAATTAAAGTTACTTAATTCAACAATACAGCACTACAACCTTAAACCCAGTCCACTGAAAATTCAAAAAATCTACCCCAAAAATAAAACGCAAAAAGCAAGCACCCGCTAAGTGAAACTGAACCCCTTTAGACAAGTGATCATGATTAATTGCCGACTCATCAATAACCTTGTCAACGGCTAGCGATTAGCGATAGATGGCGCCACAGCTACACCCGGCTTGTTTCTATGGTAATCTAGGATGGAGGATTTCGGTCGGTGTAGATAGTTTTTTGAGATGAATGTGATGGAATTAGTGATGGTGAATATATATCCCTGAAACCATACGTCGGCTTAAAAAGAGGCGTGATATCTTCGACGATTAGAGGGTCTGAGATCCAAATAATGACGAAGAAAGGGCTCGCTCCGGTGGGAGCAGCGCCTAAACGACAAAAAGCACCCACCTCATCTGCTTATAGTTTAGAAGGACTGATTGCAAGATAAGAAAACAAAAAAAAAAAAAAAAAAAAAAAAAAAAGTGATGGTGAATGACTAAGGTTATAAATTAATGTTTTGACGTAATATCCTTGTTAGTCTTTACTGCCCACACGATAAGTAGTAGTAACGTAATACCAGGTTTTCGAGTGACTAGTCTAGTACAGGGTGTTCCAGAAAAGTGTGGTCATATTTAAGGGTGATGTTAGGTAGCTGATTAGACCAGGGAAAAAATGTCAAAACAGAAAAGATGAGATTTTTTCGAAAGTTCGACTGAAAACTTCCAAAGAAATGACTTTTCAAGCAGTCTGGTGCAGTTGGTGACATCAAATCTGCGATTGAACTAAAGTAAATGCCACGAACTGTAACGAAAAAACACCCTGTAGTCACGTGTCACATGTGTCACGGAAACCTATTTAACAGGAACCGTAATTTTGTTAGAAAAAAATAAGTAATGAAAGAAAAAATGTTTACTTTGCCAGAAATGATGCACACACAACCACAATTTTAAAATTACTTAACAACTAACTAAAACCTATTTTACTGTCAAACCATGTCAGGACCGGACATTAACTAATACAAGTCTCTGGTCACGCCATATACAAAAAAGAACACAGTTCAACAGTTGAAAACAAAAGAAAAATATTTACACGCTCAGCGATGGTATAGCTGTTTCTATTGATAAAGTAATTGTACGAATTATGATTCGATTCGATCCGTACCTACTTTCAGTGCCCTATTTATGATTTACCCACTAACATTCAATTTAAACTCTTCAAAATATTACTATCATCAGCATCATCATCATATCAAACGAAAGACGTCTACTGCTGGACATAGGCCTCCCCCAAATGGCAGGGGTTTGCCATAATCGCCACGCTTGGCAAGCGGATTGGCGATCGCAGTGTAGCTGTAGCAATGTACCTACAGAGAATGCTGCTGCCCATTCTCTGGTGAGTCCCTTAGTCGCCTCTTACAACACCCACGGGAAATGATGGGATGGTGCTATTCTTTTACGTCCAAGACCATATGGAAGGAAATATTATTAACCTTCGGCATGCCTGGTAGCAAAATGTTACGCGGTGTGCCTGGTGGGGTCCGTCAGACCCGAATTTAAAATTACTATTTCTCGTACTAGTTGTGATAATTGGTGTATTTAAATATACTTCTAGCTATACTAGGGATATTTTGTAGAGGTAAAAATGAAAAAAAAATAAGAATCCACCTTATTAACTAAAATAAAAAAAATAAAATTGTGCGTTATATTTTTAGCAAAAAAGCAGGCCTTTTTTATATGTACTTAGGTGAAAACAAAAGATAACTAAACTTCGGGAAATGAAAGGCCTAAGACAAAGACTCTAAATATTAATAAAACAATCAGTCCTTGCCACTCCTATCTACGGGTGTAGGTAGAGGTGTTAAGTATAACCTCTGAATTTGACTCCGGCGCTCAGGGTTTTTAGTGTTTATCCACCATCGCAGCTGACTCCGGATTGAAGTAGTGTCCATAATGCCATGATTGGTTGATAATGCTCAGCTACTGAGAATTGTGGCGCAGAAACATCATATTTTAATTAAATACAACGGTTAAAATAACAGGGTGGGTCTGACAGACCCTACCAGGCATGCCGAAGGTTAAACTAATAGATGAATTACCTCTAAGCTACAGTAAGTTCATTAAAAATCCGTATCTTCCTCGTATAGAACCTCGATTGTTCCAACTTACAACGTTCTAAGAAAAGGTTTTTGTATTCAAACTTGTTTGATCATGCCTAAGTTACTTTTATTTTTCCCTGTCTTTGTCTAATTTAAAATTCAAAGTAAAATTTTAATTGAGTACAAAAGGGTAACCACTGACAGCCTTATTTATAAAAATCTTACCACATTATAATTTTAAATACTGCTAAGCAGATTCTTTCTTAGTAAAAATAACACAGGAGGCATGCATGCCAGTTTCCATCAAGCTGCGAGTTGATCGACTTGGAGAGCTGTAGGACCGAGGACCTTGACGCTTCGGCACACTATGCTGAGCAAGACAATGGCCACACCGTAACATTCAACAGCATTATCGCCTTCCTCTGAGCGTCAACTTCCGTCTCCGGCTAAAGGGATACTCGGGATTTTGCCTGGAAAGTACGGTAAGTATCTGCCCTGCAGAAGTGATAAGATACTACCGTAACCCACGATCTACAAATTGACTTAATAATTATGAACTTTTTTCAAGGTGTTCACCACACCTGTTTTAATTGGGGGGGTATAAAACGGGTTGCGGCTACACTGGCATGAGGCATGGCATTATCGATGGTAGTGGTTCTAATTCAGCTTGCAAAAGGCCTAACAAACAAACATAACAAGTTAGAAAAGCATTTCAAAAGTCAAAACATCTTCACTACAGTGCTAAAATAAGTTTTCACCACCCATGGGCATAAATGACATAGAAATCCAACGGCGTCGAAACATATTAACACACTACTCAGAATAATTAATACGCAAACATATCCCATAGGACTTCGCATAGGAAACATCCGTTATTAATCTGAAAATAAACGGAAGCAGTGATATTTTTTTTTCATCTTTTTCCGTGATGACATTTTTGTGTTATCATTTTTTGCAAAGTTAGTCACCCAAAGGGCAATGGAGAGGGCAATGCTCGGAGTTTCCTTGCGTGATCGAATCAGGAATGATGATATCTGATAGCCCGAAGGATCGCCAAATTGAAGTGGCAGTGGGCAGGGCACATTGCTCGCAGAACAGATGGTCGATGGGGCCGAAAAGTTTTGGAGTGGCGACCGCGTACCGGAAGACGCAGCGTTGGAAGGCCTCCCACAAGGTGGACCGATGACCTGGTGAGGGTCGCGGGTAGCCGATGGATGCGAGACGCACAGGACCGGTTGTTGTGGCGACGCTTGGGGGAGGCCTATGTCCAGCAGTGGACGTCTTTCGGCTGATATGATGATGATGATGATGATTTTTTGCAACGATGCTTTCATAAAACCATTGAATGTAGTTGAATTTAATGGAATAGTGCTGATGTGTTTTGACGGTAAAACTTTAAAATATCGGTTGGTCATCATCATCATATCAGCCGAAAGGCTTCTACTGCTGGACATAGGCCTCCCCCAAAAGAGGGGTTTGCCATAATCGCCACGCTTGGCAGGCGGGTTGGCGATCGCAGTGTAGCTGTTGCAATGTACCTACAGAGAATGCTGCTGCCCATTCTCTGGTGAGTCCCTTAGTCGTCTCTTACGACACCTACGTGAAGTGAAGGGATGGTGCTTTTCTTTTACGTCCAACACCATACGGAACAAAATCGGTTTAAATTTGTGTTAATTCCTATTAAAAACTACTGTAATAAATGTTATTCGGGTCTGCAACTGACACGATGAACCTACTGTCCACAAAATATTATCCTTCCTACTATGACGTGACTGACAATAGTGACTATTTGATTTCGACACTACATGTGTCGTTAAACATAATGCGTAGAAAAGTTATAAGCTTAATTGATGATGAGAAGATGAAGTTTGATCACATCATTCAGCCAAATGTCCCATTCAATTACTACTTTAAGACAGGGCAGACACCCATTTGAGTAGTAACAACACTGATGTAACGACGCAAATCTTTTGTTACATAAATGGTGACTTATTTTCACAATTTGAGTACTATATATGATACTTATTATTTCCCCTCAAAATGAATAATTTTAGACCCTCTCCTACTAATTAAAATCCTTACCGGATAATGTAATAAGAACATTACTTGTGACAGCAGAAAACAACTTCACATTTGAGAACGCTACAAGAGGTTAGTTAGTTAGAGTGTTTCCACACCAATCGATCGATCGTCGATCAATGGTAGAATGAATTAGTCGACGTCGATCGATAGTTTTTACTTCTTTCTTCAATCAATCAAAGCTACCACTCTATTCGATCAACGTCGATCGATGGCATCGATCAGCGGTAGATCAATTGTTTATCGCCCGGTATCCGTCGATCAGCCAAAGCTACCATACCAATCGATCAACGTCGATCGATGTCGATCGATGGCATCTATCAATTGGTGTAGTAACACCCTTACAGATCTCATATCGAATTGTTATTCTGTTATCTATGACTGGTGCATTCTGGCAGTCTGTCCTTTGCCATTGCGGGCCAGTCCTTCTTGTAAAGTCGAGTTCATCACTTCACCGCGATCATTAAATAATAATATAGGTAATTTATTTATTAAGACTGCAAATGTTCAATAAAAAAACACTTAATCTACGGGTTAGTGACTTAATCTGGAACCACACACAATGACAAATACATTATGAGCGACAAGGTTGCCCAGCTTCTTACAGCTAGGGCTTTCAGAATGCTGTTGGAACTGCCACGCTCTCTTGTAAGCAAAGATACGGAATTTTCTCTTGAAACAGCGTAAAAGTCATCAATTCGCGCTTCGACAAACATAGCGGAAGCACTACAGTATCGAGGCAGCCCCTCTCCCCGCTCTTACTTCTTATGTTCTCGCAAAATAAATAAGTAAATAATTGCAGACTCTCGTCTACATTGTTTGAGACAGCAGAAAATAATACAGAATGCATTACTTAAGAGTTTGTTGTACCCACTTCACATTCGAGAATGCTTGGAGATGCTAGCAGTTCTCATATCGAATCGTTATTTTATAATGAGTTCAAAGTTCTGTAATAATTTAAAACTCAAAAATTACGAAAATTATTAAAATAATGCTGATGATTGGGTCAGAAAAACAATGAATGAATTGTGTGAAATATGGTTTGATTGCAGTGTAATGATAAATGGCACGAATCACGACTTGGTTTGTAATGATGAAACAGTGATGATGAATTAGACAAATAATAAGTAGTTTCCAATATCATCATCATATCAGCCGAAAGACGTCCACTGCTGGACCTCCCCCAAGTGTCGCCACAGCATGGTTGCTCGACTCAAAGTCAAAGTCAAAGTCAAAGTCAATTCAACTCAATTGTCCCACTACTAGGCAAAGGTCTAACCCATATTAGGTGTTCAAACTTGAATGGAAGGCTATTCCAGCCCTGGTTGCGGATTTTGTTCGAAAGTGTTACCGCTGCCCTGGAACGCAAAGGGCAATAGGAGGAGCTCGGATGGGTTATCAAATCAAATCAAATCAAATCAAATATTTTATTTCAGAATTACATCCATATATTGTTAGTAGTAGTATAACTTAGCCTAATGTTAGTATTAAATTAAATTTGCAATAATAAACAAGTAGACACCGCTTATTTGGATAAGTTTGTATGAAGACTTACCCACCTTCGTAAGAGGGGAGAGTCCCACCAGTCTGTAAACACATTCAGGTTGCCATTGGAGGAGGAGCGCAAGCGCGCCATCATGGAAGCACATCGCTTCCTCATGATCGCAGCGAACTCGTCGACGCACGCTTTCGCGAACATCCCTGACGCGCTACAACGCCACGGCAACCCCAAAAGCACCCTGAATGCGTTATTGTACTGGACGCGCAGGTCACTGTATGCCCGTTGGGTATACTTGGTCCACAGGCTGCAGGTGTAAAGCGACTGGCAGAAGGCCTTAAAAAGCGTTATCTTAACCGCTTCAGTACAGCGTGCAAACCTGCGGGCCAGCATGTTGCAACGGACAGCCAGTCCGACACTCCCTCCCGCTCCACCCAGAGCGGAAGGGGTCATTTGATGATTTTTGACCTTTTTTTGAAGGAGTCCCATCCATTACTAAACTAAACACAAAATTAAAGGCTATTCCAGCCCTAACACAGATCCTAGAAGGGGTCGCAGTAAACTCAGAAGAAGAGGGTAGGACGCCTTGGATGACTTCCCAGTGAATTGGCACAACTAAATAATTTGTTAAATAATAAAAACGCCTGCTTGATTTCGTAGTTATAAGTACATAGATAGATGTAGTCTCACATACCTTCCACGAAATGAAACTTCACTAATAAGAGTTTGAGAGATAACTAAAAGTTTTGCTCCATGTCCACACGACGATATCAAGGTATCCATTTCCAGTGTAACTTGATCTTACAATTGTACAGGCATTCAGTATAATGAGCGGTCAGCTTATTTTGGAACTGTAATGTTATGAAGCTTGTGTGTACCTATATCTACAGGGTGTTCCAGAAGTGCGTGGTCATATTTAAGGGTGATGTTGTGTAGCTGATATACATTAAGGAAAAAATATCAATACAAAAAAATGTAACATCAAAAAATCGAGCAGAAAAAACCACTAAGAAGTTTCAAAGAAATTGACTTTTCAAGCAGTCTGACGCAACTGCATTGAACTAAAGTAACTAAATGCCACCAACTATAACAAACTGCTTGAAAAATCATTTCTTCGTTACTTTTGAATAGTAGTATAATGTAGATAGTACAATTTTTACTAGCGACGCGACGTTACCAGCCTCCTCTCTTGAACTTTGATACGCTTTATCTTTCCGTCCCAGAGATGAGAGCAGTACTCCATATATGATCGAACTTGCGCTTGGTAAGGATTGAGCAGCTGTTACGAGGTGAAGCGCTTTGCTAGAATTCCCAACTTTTTTGCAGCCAGTTAGGCCTTGGCCTATATGGACCAAAATTCAGGCTGGATGTCAACGTAATGCCAAGAAGCTCAAGATGATCGGTTATCGGCAGGGTTACACCTCGGAAAGATGGATGTGGCTGGGTGAAATTGGCTCTTTTTGGAGAAAAATAAAACACGCATGAAATTACCAGCATTGAACTTGAACGAGTTAGCATCGTCCCATTCAGAGACAGCCTTCAGGGACAGATTCAAGCGCTCAACCATGGTCTCTCGTAGAAATCAGATCTACGATCAGCTAACTTTTGTATTGGTCCCGTATCGTGGCTGATAGTAAGTCACGAGCTCTTCCTAACTTATCATGAAATCATACCTTAACTGCTGAAAGAATCCAAACTAAATGTGGTACACGGGTAGACCGGGACCAGGGGAGTCTACTCTCAAAGCCCAAAGTCCGTAGTTGTGGCCTTAGTTACGGGCGTTTTCTACTCCGTATCACCTACGGACTTACGATTAGCCCCGAACCCGAACTAAGAATGAATGACAACACGATTTGACAGTTGTTCTTAGTTCGGGCTCGGGACTAATCGTAAGTCCGTAGGTGATACAGAGTAGAAAACGCTAGTAACTTAGGCCGAAACTACGGACCTCGTACTTAGAGAGTAGACCCCCTGGATTTGGGGATAATTGATCCCCGTAGTAAAATTCCATGATAGCAGAAGCTTGTAAATTTAAATATTGGTTTTTAAAACACACATACAATATTTTCACAAATCCAAAACTTTCTAATAAATCCTGAAGCAAAACTAATACTTTAGCTAAATGGTATTCGTATGCATAGTAACAAAGTTAGGGCACATGCCCGATATTTGGATCAAACTTCCTTAATTAGGGAACTCCGTGTGATATCCGAGGCACATCTGCGACTAATAGTTTGTAGGGTGATACTGCTTTTGCAAGTTGTTGGATTATTTTTGATTTATTTTCTGGGTTTAGAAAATATGGGTTCGGATGGTCGTATTTTGTTCGTTTTTTTAACGTCAACTGTGTTGTAAATTACATTTTTTTTTTTTTTCAACTGCCTAGATTTCGACTACAATAATTTAAGTACAAGGATTGTACGTGTGAAGAATCAAAAAATTATTTTATTTTAACATTTTCTTTTCACTCTATCTGCCTAGCCTTTTCCCAACTATATTGGAGCCGGCTTCCAGTCCAGTCAGACTGGATTCAGCTAAATACCAGTATTTTACGTGGAGCGGCTGCGTACCAGACCCCACAACCCGTTAACTGGGTAACACGGTAGTTTTTTTCCCCCTTTCCCCTCCCCTATGCCACGCCCCATGCACCTAGTCGACGGAGGACCTCTCCGAGTCGGGGTGCCCCAAGACTCGAGCTCGCTTCGCTCGCTCTTGCCTCCTAAGTTCTCTATACCTTTTTACAACGTCGAGATGTATCCAACAGTTGAACTTATGTCTAATGACTATCGATATTTTCGATGTTTTTAACATTGTCATTTTACCCGTAAGTGTTTTAACTACCGACGTTTAAATATTTACCCGACTTCATAGTTTTGTTGTTGTTGTTTTGTTTTGTCTGATGGTAAGCAATGATATCATCGACGATGAAAACCGTTTGCCTAGAAGTAACCTATTTCTCTCCATTTACTCTTGACTTAAGCAGTTATCAGGAAACAGTGTTCAAAATGAAACCTATCACGGCACAAATAAATTCCTTCAAAATAAACGCAAGCTCTCAGTTTCGTCCCGGTTGTTAAAGTCCCACAAACTATTCTTAGTAAGTTCGTTAATTAGAGAAGTTAGATCAACAGCCGCAGCCTCAGTTGCATGCGGCTTGCTGTAAATGTTGCTGACGTACAAGCCTCTGAGGGCTAGTGGAATGAGGTTTTGATAGCTGAACAACTTTATGATTAGATAAGGTTTTTAGTCTACTGACCCAGAAGGATGTTTTTTTACTTGAGTATGGAAGTGTGGTGTTACTTTGAATGATTGAGAAACGTTGTTATATGACAACTTGAGGAAAGCGAGTTTGATTATGGAACGGCTGAACGGATCGTCATAAAATTTGGCAGATAATATATAGCCGCCAGCTTCATAAAGATATGGACAGAGGCTGCTTTTTACGCGATAACCTACATCCACGCTTGCGAAGCTGCGTGCAAAAGCTCGTTGATATTTTAAATGCGAAAGTGACTTTATTTGTTATTTACGCTTTCACGCCTAAGTCGCTAATCCGATATTTGTATGATACGATAGATAGATGGATCCCTGGAGATGGCTACAGGATACTTCAACGGGAACGAAGTCACAGGTGAAAGCTTGTTATCACAGATAAAGATAGACATAGATGACGCAAGTGCAATTATTACTACTTCGCATGCCCGGTTCGGTGCCCAGCTTACGTACAAAAATCGTAAGCCGCCACTTTCGCATTCAGTCTGCATCGGTGTACGCTAAATCGATTGAACCCATCACTTATAGTGCTTGTGTGTGTCGTCATAGTAGGTAGTCAAAAATGGCACGCTTGGTTTTCAAACAGATCGTGATACTTGCGTTATCTATGTCTATCTTTATCTGTGCTTGTTATCAATACAACCGTGCAGTATTTGCCCCGCTTGAGGGCCTCAGCAACATTTAATTAATTCATATCATATTCTGTTAAACCTTCTGATAGACCTCTATTATACCCAAGTCTTGAGAAAATATTTACCTTTTAAACTTTTACGTTGAAACTTTAATTTCATACTTTGAAAATATAAACGGGTTCGTTGCGGTTCCAACAAAAATATTGGATATCTTGTGTTCGAAATCAAAAGGCATTTGGTATAACATACTTAGTAGGTAAGTCAGAGAAGACCCTCATTATTATCTGATCTTATACATAAGAGCGGTCAACCCGTCAAACGTTTCATATAAACGTGATTATGCCATTGTAACTCATCTCATCTTTGATTTTTATAAACTAATTGGTATCTTGTGCACTATATCTAGGTTTCGATTAAAGCAAAAAATAAAAAATTGGAGAAACAAATTCAATATAAGTCTCCAAAAATCTGCTGTTTTGCACAAATTTTACCTGAAGTTTGGCCGTTCATAATGTACTCATAAATTATAAAAATCCATTTGACAAAACCTATTAAAGCTGAAAATTACTATCGACGTAAACCTTGAACCAAAAAACATGACACCAAAGAAGAAACCAACTAACCTAACTACTAACGCGGTGAATCAGAATACAGGGGTAAAACGGCACAAAACTGAAGGCGATTTTTACGTTACTTAAATCATATTAATCGTTAGCAAAAAATAAATGTCTAGCTACCCACAAACGGGGTGAATACAGGGGTAAAATGGCACAAAACTTTTTTGCGGTCTCAAATTTTATTGAAATGATATTATTACAAATAAAATTCTTCACATTTATATAATTATTCACATTTACACACACACACACACCATCACACACACACACGCACACTCACAAACCTTTATTTTTCTTGTTTTTGTTAAACTAGTATTCTAAACCTAATTTTAAGAATCTAGAAATGTTGTGTTAATTATGAAGCTGTACAAAATAGGGAGGGGCGGAGTCTTCTACTACAGACATTATTTGTCTAAAAGAAGATTCCGAACACAAAAATTGTAAACCAATTATTTGACACAATAAATTTTATTATTATTATTTATTATTATTATAAAATAAATTATTTTTCTTATACAACCAATACAATCTATGATATTAAAGTGAAAAACCTTACAAAAATTTGACGACATAGGTAGGTCAGGTTCAGATGTTGTAATTATTGATGAACGCTATGTCTAACCGTCATCGGCGTACAAATATTATTTCAGTTTAAAAAAAAAGAAAAACATGCTGATATGATAATTAATAAATTATTAAACAATATACTTGAAATTAAAAGAAAAGTAATAAAATTAAAATCATCATCACACATTATTAAATCATTCTAGTTCATTTGTTAAATCAATAAAAAACATTCAAAAAGTAGATATAGTAACAATTAATTCTAGTATTAAATTGTAAAAAAATAAATAATCACAATGTGTCAGTTAAGACTTCGTTCACCGTATAATATGTTTTTTCATTTAATAGTTCTAGTAAAGCTTTTTTAAAATCGAGGATGTTGTTTATTTCTGTAATTCGTTTAGGGATCTTATTATAGATCCTAGGTGCCATTCCTAAAAAACTCTTTGCATAAAGAGCAGTGCTATGAGGCTTAGCGCATATCTCCTTGTTGCGTCGTTTAGATTTCAATGTTTCAAACAGATGGAAGTTGGATTTGACGAATACTGCTGTCTCAAAAATGTACATACAGGGCAATGTTAAGAGTTTAAATTTTTTGAAATATGGAACACAGCTTTCAGTTGGTTTCAGCTTAAACACAGCACGCACACATCTTTTTTGGGCCTTAAACGCAAATTCTCTGTCAGTGGAATTTCCCCAATATATTATTCCAAAACGCAATGCAGATGTGACATAGGCCTTGTAAGAAACTAAAACAACGGACTCATTTACTATCTTTGCTAGATTATAGAGCGCATATGAGTACTGGTTCAGTCTCTTACAAACAGTTTCTACATGACATTTCCAGTTTAAATGAGTATCCAAGTGAAGTCCCAAAAATCTAGCACTGCTTGTTTCAGCTATTGTTTGATTTGCATAAGTTATGTTTAAGTTAAGTTTTTTGGTTCTTTGATAAAATGACATAAGCTTTGTTTTATCTATGTTTATTTTTAATTTATTTGTAAGTAACCAATTTATGATGCAAAGGATGGACTTATTTATGTCATCTTCGTAAGTTTCTATATTTTTACATGGAACAATAAGTGTACTGTCATCGGCAAACAAAACAGTTTGATGCTCAGTGCATTTTGGCAAATCATTAATATATATGAGAAACAACAAGGGCCCAAGTACAGTTCCTTGTGGTACACCACATGTTGTATCTCTCATTGATGACATATGAGTAACTTCCATCCTGGATTTAGAAGAAATTCTATTTAAAACCGTGACTTGCTTTCGTCCAGTGAGATTGATTTGACTAGATTTAATATGTTTCCTCTGACGCCGTATCGTTCTAGCTTACCCAGTAATATTTCGTGATTTACATGATCGAAAGCTTTAGACATATCCATAAGTATTGCTGCAATTGGATTTTTTTGGTCAACATTCAAAATAATTTCTGCAAATAATTCATATACAGCTTTATTAATGTTTTTGTTTTTCCGAAAGCCATATTGTTCTTTCGCCAGTATACTATTCACTTCAAAGAATGAGTTCATAGATTTATAAATTACTTTCTCAAAAATTTTTGACATGACCGGTATCAGAGCTATTGGACGATAATTTGAAATATCGGCTTTATCGCCTTTCTTGTGCAGTGGTTTAATTATGCTCATTTTTAGCAAATTAGGAAAGTGGCCATTTTCTATGCATAAATTAATAATGAAACTCAAAACGGGTGCAATTATATGAGACACAGATTTCAAGATCTTAGTCGTTATTCCATCATAACCCACGCTATTTGTGTTCTTTAATGAATTTATAATCTCAAATATTTGCAACGAATCTGTCGGTGGCATAAATAAAGATTTGGGATAATAATTTATGCAAGATATAGCACTAGCATTACAATTAATTTCAGAATGAATTGAGTCTATAAAGTAATTATTGAATGCTGTAGCTATCTCTTTTGGGTCACTTATTAGTTTATCACCATTATGTATTTTTTTTACGGATTCTGAGGGTAAGTTTGATTTACATCTATTAATTATTTTCCACGTAGCTTTAGTTTTATTTTCTGCACTATTAATTACATGACTGTTTTGAGTTCTTTGTGTCAAGTGTATCACTTTTTTTAATCGTTTTGAATATTGCTTAAGTAACTGTTTATTTTCAAAATTACGTGATCGCCTATACTGCCATAACATTTCTCTTTTCCGTTTACTACATCTTTTGATACCTTTAGAAATCCATCTCGGTGATTTACGAGTAGAGATCTTTTTTCTCACAGTCGGGAAACACAAATCGTAGAAAAGTTTAAATAGGTCATGAAATGAATTAAAAGCTAGTTCCGGGTCGATACCATTGTATACTTCAACAAAACTTAGATTACTTATGGCTTCAATAAACTTAGCCTTGTTCTCAGAGCTATAATCTCTACTAAGTACGTAATAGTGATCACTCGAACAATACTTTTTTACCGGGCACTTAAAGAGTTGAGCTGTGTGGTCAGATAAAGCCAATTCTAAAACTTCACCACTACCACCATTGAAATTATGAATAATGTTGTCGATACAAGTTCCAGACGATAAACGTGTAGGCTGTTTTATACTTGGTTTCAAATTGTAATTTAGTAATAGGTGTAGAAATTCAGTAGATACTCTGGTATTTTTCAAGAAATCAATGTTGAAATCACCACACAGCAATATCTTTCTTCCTAAGTTTCGTCCACAACGGTTTAATAAAAGTTCAATTTTTTCGAAGAAAATCGATACAGCACCTTTATTAGATTTTGGAGGTCCATAAATGCAAATGATAATCAATTTGTGAGTCACTAATTCAATGGCACAACACTCCATAATACCGGGAACGCAAAATTCTTGAATATCTATAACCTTAAACTCGTGCCCATGTTTAATTAGTATGCACGTACCACCTTTCCTGGTGATTCTTGATGAGTATGTTGAAAGTTTATAGTTCGGTATATACAATTGCATGTCATCATTATCTATCATGTTGTGTTCCGTAATACACATCACGTCTACTATTTTCCCTTTAAGCATGAGTTCGTTGAGGTGTAAACTTAACAAGTCTGACTTTCCAATCATTCCGTTAATATTTTGATTTCAGATAAATAAATGATTATAATTATAAACGAAAAAGATCGTTCTCAGCTTCATTCAGAGTGCTTTCGGTTTGTGTTGCCCGATCCGTGCGTAGTTCATTATTGTTGTTGCCTGATTGGTTGACATTATCTGTGACAGCAATATCATCAAAACACCGATGAGAAACTAAATTATAAGAAACTTCTGTTTGCAAGTTTAAATAACTCATAAAATGCATTAAGTTTCTAAGAATGATGGCAATTGCTTTATTATTTACCCTTGCGTTGTATCTCCAGGACATTTCGTATGTGTATTCTAGACAGTAGTTAGAGTCAAAGAGATATGCGTGTTCATACAATTCCGCATCCAAATACATCCAATGATTGAACATTTCAATTCGCTTATTAAAAATTGTAAAATTATCACTTAATTTAAAATTTGGTGAACATATTACAATATTGGTATTAATTACATTTTTAAGCTCATTTTTAATGTAGTCTATTAAAAGTCTGTAGTTGTTAGAAACTTCGAAGTCTCTTTCACCTATGTATATGATACAGTAATCTTCAAGCGTAAAGTTCATGAGTTTTTTATATAAATCTGCAAACAATTGCTTTATACCTGCATTTGGCATGATGTAATGACATAATTCGTACCCTATGAAAGTGTTTTCACCTATTTCTAATATTTTATTAACATTATTGCTAGAAATCATACATAGTTTTTTGCATCTACAGGTTTCTGATGAAGTGTTTGATTGGAAGTTCATCGGAATCATTTCTGAAATGACGTCATTTTTTAAATATGGTTCTTGAGGTTCTTGAGTATTTGTGCTTTGAATATTTTTAGATTTATCCAAAGCCCAAGTAAGTGTTTCGGTTTCCGATCCAATTTGTTGATTGCCTTTCATAACGTGTAGCAGGAGCCTATCCTCAACGGTCCCTTTCTGTTTTAGTTTTTGTGTTGACTTCTTTTGTGGGGTTGACAGCTTTGTATTTTTTGGGTTTGGTGAACCTGCTCGTATGTCAGTTGTTAAATTTTTAGTAGCTTTTTTTAAGAGCTCGTATTTTTTAGTCATATCATTTAGTGTACATTTTAAATCATTATTCTCAATGGATAATTGGTTTATCTCTTCATGTGCTGCTGATAACTCATGGTTAAGTTTATCTATTTTACATTTTAAATCTTGAGTTTCGTCACATTCATCGTTGGATAAGTTTGGCAGGCTGCTTGTGCTGCCATCTAGCGTCGAGGTATTCGTACTGGATTCTTCAATTGTAGTCTCTGATAGTGACTTTGTTCGATTTCTACGTAGCGTAATATTCTCGAAAAAGTTCATTGTCCCGAATAATAATGTTCAGAAAACAAACTGGAAAAAGACGCGTCGTTGACTGGATTCGAACTCAGGATCACTCGTGTATAGAGTTTACATACCCTGCAGTACGACCGCTAGACTAAGCGAACTTTACAAATACGATTGAATTTTTTGACCAGTTGTTACTTTTGAGATAAGTAGATGTGTGAAGTGGGTCCAAAGGTCATTTCTTTGTTCTATCGACTTACACGTTGACTGTTTAAATTTGAATTCTCCGTTTTTTTTTGTTTTTAAGTTCACACACACTTTTTACTAGTTTTCGGTGTTAGATGTTAACATTCGGATAGTTAAGGTGTTAACAAATGCACTGGAGATGAGTGTTTTAAATTGTAGTCTGATTTTCACAGTATTACACCGGCTTTTAGTAAATCGATTGTATCTTCACTATTTTCCACAATTATTACTGGATAACAATGTCACACGTTTGTTGTCGTTTTCTTTCACTAACTGAGTATTTTTAGCACTTAATAATGATTGTTGTATTTTTTAGCAATTTTTAACTACGGAGCTAATGTTTACATCGGCAACAGCGCCATCTCTCTCTCTCTCCCGCACGGAACAAACATTTGTATGGCCTACAGATAGATGTTCCGGGTCTGGCTGTTTGTGTATGTGAATTTATATGTTTGTAAACGCACCCACGATACAGGAGAAAATCCTAGTGTGGGGCAACGTTTTGTTTAAAAAAAAAAAAAAGTTTTGTTCCTATTCACCCCGTCTGACGGTACTAAGTCGCTTGGTGTATCAAAAGTTGTAACTTGGCACGTTTACCTTGAACCAACCATCAGCTTACAGACTTCGGTGAAAAGTTGTTTTTAAACGTTTCGGTTTGGAAAAGTTTCAAATTTTGAGGTTTGTTTCGTTTAGATCTGTATTTGTTTTTGATAGGATTCATGTTTATTTTTGATATTTCCTAATGTTCCGTATTCCTAACCACACTGCCTTTTCTTTGGATGGGAAAGCAAAATTACTGCTTCCGCTCTGGGTGGAGCGGGAGGGAGTGTCACTCTTACTGATTAAAACCCATCCGTGCTCCTCCTAGTGCCCTTTGCGTTCCAGGGCCACGGTGACTCCTTCGAACAAAATTTGCAACCCAGGCAGGCTAGCCCTAACAGGCCCCGTCAGTAGGGTAAAATTGGGGCTTTTGCATTACTTGTTCTCGCGCCGCTCGAACAGCGTGATGAAGCCCCAATTTTACAATCGAGGACATAATACAGTGTTAGAAGATTTCATTGCTTATTTATCGAAATAGAAATTAGGGGTTCTAGATCACGTCTATAAATTGGGGGTTCTGAATCACCTGTTTTATTAATCGTTCTCGATTGTAAAATTGGGGCTTCTGCATCACGCAGTTTGAGCGGCGCAAGAACAAAGTGATGCAGAAGCCCCAATTTTACCCTACTCCCGTCTACTATGCTGACATCTGTTTAAGGCGCACGTGGAACATAACGCGCTGGCTGACCCGGGCTTGAATTTCTTCGGACGGCGAGCCGGGTTCCGCCAACACTCGCCATCCGCTGGCCCTCGTCTACGGTGGCCGGAAATCGCCCTGCGACTCCCGACGCCCGTGGCGTCTGAGTCAGACTACTGCCTAAATGATAGGCCCGATGTGGAACCAGCCAGAAAAAAGTTAAAGGAAGGAATGAAGGCCTTTGCTCGGCAGTGGCCACACAAGTGCAGTGGCGCAACGAGCCGGAAATAGACGGTTTAAGGCTACTTTTTTTTAAGAAAATGTATAATATTAATGCGAGCAAAGTCGCGGGCCAAAGTTGATAGTTAAAAATTTGTTTTTAGTTAATGGTTGGTGATGTAGTTAACCATCACTAGTTTCTTAATTTGCTTTTAACGCGCCTATGGCGTACCGTGGTCGTGGTGATAGAGCAGCTTCCTACTTCCGAGTTTACATTTTATAAATAAAATATTAAACCTCTTTGTCTATTAACTGAAGATTGAAATGTTACACGCGTTTTACCGAAATGCGCATAGACATTTAGAAATTGTGTATCACGTAAAGAAAATTATCCACACGATGCATCGGGCAGTAGGTAACAGACACAACACCAATTTAGGCAGAGGACCTCTCACTTTAGATGATCAGGAACTTTCCGCCCTGGGGGCCTAGACACAAAACTTTTCTGTTGCGTTAACGTCAGACGCTCACGACAAAATGTATGGGAATGACATTAGTTGTTGATGTTTCCTTTCCACATCTAATGTCATTCCCATACATTTTGTCGTGTGCGTCTGACGTTAACGCTACAGAAGTTTTTTTTGTCTAAGCCTGCTGTTCCTCATACCTCTAAACTTTTCTCCTAGTTACAAAACACCACAGTCCATTAAAACTCTTCACTAATTAGGTCCCTCATACGTGGTTGAAACCTATCAGGTTTCATAGCACCGATGCATCTGAGAACTTTCAAACTCATTAGCCTAGAACCTGGGGTGTAAAGATTGTTAGTCCACTAATTAAGTAACTTTAAACTTTGTGCTGAGATTAACAAGAACTGTTTTTGAAGAAGGGTGTTAAAAATAAGTGTTATGGTTTAATGTTGTCGTAAGTGGATCTCAAAACGGTGAGGAGAACATCATCTGCCTAGCCTTTTCCCAACTATATTGGGGTCGGCTCACAGTCAAATCGGATTCAGCTGAATACCAGTATTTTACGTGGAGCGGCTGCCTACCAGACCTCCACAACCCATTAACCTGGTAACACGTTACTTCTTGGCAAAACTGGTGTCAGATTTTCTGGCTTCTGACAATCCGTAACGACTGCTAAAGATCTACAAATGATAGCCGGGACCAACGGCTTAACGTGCTTTCCGAGGCACGGAAGAGTCTCGATATGTTAATATGGTCACCCATCCACAGACCAGCCTCGGCAAGCGTTGCTTAACCTTGAAGATAGGTCCATGCGGCTGTTATAATTTAGCCACGAGCTCCTTAAAACGGCAAGTAACTGGCAAGTAATGAAATCAAAAATTTAAGACTTGTGTCATTCAGCAAACCTGCACTGGACCCATTTAGTGGATCACGGCCTAATCACTATCACAGAGAGGTGGCCGAAGTAAGAACGCGATAGGTTGTTAATACTTGCTGGTTTATGGACAATAACGAAGCGAGCTTGTGTTTATCTGGCTCTACCACGGTTTTTAGGGTTCCGTAGTCAACAAGGAACCTTTATACATAGTTTCGGAACCCTAAAGTTTGCGTGGCCCGACACGCAATCGGCCGGTTTCTTGTGATTAAGGAAATAAGACACTTGAATCGATCACAAACACGAAATAAGAACTGAAAACTTTTGGCCTCACACAGACAAATCTCTCATCTAGACTAGATACGTTCACAACAATTAAATTCTACGTCAAATAATAAAATAACTTATGACTAAAACTTTTTAAACTCATTATTTAAGTTCAACACTAACGGTGTTAGTCGGCTAATTATGAAACTTTCAAAGTTAAACAAAGTTAGTCTGAAAAGTTTTAGCTTAATATCTAAGTAAGCATAGATGAACTGAAATAATTGGTGTAATTACTTGACTGATTGCATGATGGGTAAGTAACGCATGAAATTATTTAATTACTTTTACTTTCTGAGAACTGTTTTATAATTTTGGTGTAACGTGTATTCCATTGTGCACTTATTAACCGACTTCAAAAAGGAGGAGGAGGTTCTCAATTCGTCGAAACCTTTTTTTTATAAATGTTTGTCTTGAGTGCCAATTCTACTAAATTTAATGTAATGATCCCATTCGCGTCTCAATCGCAAACTGTCAAAAATGTGTGAAAATTAAGGTTTTTTTGACAGTTTGCGACTGACATGCGAATGAGAATTTGGCTCTTTTGTTTTTGTGAGGAGCTCGTGGCTAAATTATAACAGCCGCACAGGCCGATTCAATGTTAAACAACGCAACGCTTGCCGAGGTTGATCTGTGGATGGGTGACCATCTTAACTTACCAAGACTCCTCCGTGCCTCGGAAAGCCCGGTAAGCCGTTGGTCCCGGCTGTCATTTGGAGATCTTTGGCAGTCGTTACGGATTGTCAGAAGCCCAAAAATCTGACACCAGTTTTGCCAAGAAGTACCGTGTTACTCAGTTAATGGGTTGTGGAGGTCTGGTAGGCAGCCACTCCACGTAAAATGCTGGTATTCAGCTGAATCCGGTTTGACTGGTAGCCGACCTCAATATAGTTGGGAAAAGGGCTAGGCAGATGATGTTCTTAAAAATAAAGTACAGTTTATAATAGATAAAATAAAACAATTATATCTGTCTATATATCTACTTTTATTTTACCGCAGCTTTACTCGCGTTCATGAGTTATTTTCGCAAAAACAATACGTGTCTTGAGTATGGGACTATCTTCATACTAAAATATTTCTAAATCAGTTCAGCAATTTTGGCGTGAGCGTTAGAGACAAATAAACAAACAAAAACAGTCACTTTCCATTTTATAATATTATAGAATTCTTATTTTTGACATCGATTGCCTTGCTCACTGACTCTAAATTGACAATTTGGAGTTGAGAACTTGAACCAGTCTAACTTTAGCAATCGGGCCTATAATGACACTTCTTTCGTCAAAGCGATTTAATAATGAAAATTCAGTCATTAACGAAAGTAAATAATTTTTAAATCACTTACCTGCCTACTTGAATATATTGTAATTGTATAATTATGTTATTATATTCTTCATCGGCAAAGTGGAGACAAGCTAAATATGTATATTTTTATACCTATTTAGCTTTTATATATAGTATATACCAGTACTTAGTATGAGGACGTAGACACATGTAAGTTTTTTTTTTTTTATTTATTTATCGTTTATACAAAACAATATAAGATTATTCATAGCAACCAAAAAACCGCTAAGGTTTGAACTTGTGCTATCATAAGTCTATCTAATATCTTATTTGTAATGTATTTAACAAGAACGCACACATATAAAATGTATTAATTAATTAGCTCTTTAAATAGTTACCATGATTCCTTAATAATACTTAAGTAAATTTTTTTAGTCACGACTGACTGAAGTGACGACTTATGTACAAATAAACGTTTTTCAGTAACCTATTGAAATATTTAGACATATTATAAGTACAAAATATTTTGAGTATCAACACTTCTTGCCCCCCTTGTTACACAGTTCAAATGAAACCTTTTTATAAAAGCCACTTGTAACAAAAGTAGGTTGGAACTTATTATTTCCCCGAACAGATTTTTTATTAAGAAATTCTGCTCATAAATAAAAGTAATAAAAGTCTCCGTATTACATTATTATCTCTTATTTCTAGAAAAATCTCAAGAATCTTAGAATTTTATTGAAATGTAAGGGTGTGATTACACTCACGCTCAAAATCGATGTCTTATTATTGATATATTTGATTAGAGATCATTTTTATGAATACTAGAGAGAAACATCTGACACCAGTCTTGCCAAGGGTTAAGGAGATCAAATAGGCAGTCAATCCTTATAAAACAATGGTTCCTACTCAGCTGCATCAGGTAAGACAAAAAGTCGACCTTAATATAGTTGAGAAAATTCTAGGCAGTAGACTAGAATGTTATATGACCGTTTTCTCATAGCTGCAAGCCATTCCAATATGGCTGTCACTCGCGCGCCGATCGAGATTTTACTAAACATCGATCACCGACAAATCTTTCTATCATTGATCGAGCATCAATCTTTGGCTAATTGACCGACACCATTGAGCAATTACGATTTGAATCCATTCAACATCAATCATTATTATTATCTCAGCCGAACGATATCTACTGCTGGACATAAGCCTCTCCCAACTGTTGTCACATTGAACGGCACTGTGCGTCTCGCATCCAGTAAATACCCACCCACCAGGTCATCGGTCTACCTTCCAACGATTCGTCTTCCGATACGCAGTCGCGGCACCATAAACTCTCGACACCATCGACTACCTGTTCTGCGAGCAACATCAACTCAACGGTCAATAAATCAAAAATGTCTTGAGCTATTTTTAGTTCGACACCGACAGTGGAACGAAAATACTGGTATTCAGCTAAATCCGGTTTGACTGGTAGCCGAGCCCAATATAGTTGGGAAAAGGCTAGGCAGATGATGACCGACAGTGGGACGATCGATCGATGAAATACTTTTGTCTAAAATGCCGTTTTTCAACACTACGATTCCGTTTGACGTGTTTTGAAAGCCAAAACTGTCGAACATCATGACCAGTAAATAGGTCATTGGTTGATGTAATTATTTTCACATAGATCGACGTCGGTTCCCTATCCATTTGCATACAATTTTAAGACCTAATATAACTGACAAACAAGACTACGTGGAGTCGGTTTTGCTTGCTGCAAAACCGACTCCGACTCCTTTCGGTTCTGTCACTAACTTTTGTTGTACAGCATATTAAATTCAGTCGATATTAAAGTCATTAGACCTACTAACGTTATGCTAATAGTAATTAGGCCTACTAACGTTATGCTAATAGTCATTAGGCCTACTAACGTTATGCTAATAGTCATTAGGCCTACTATCGTTATGCGAATCAGATTTATGCCAAAACAAATTAGTCTTTAAGATGATTATGCCAACATAAAATGTATGCCTAAAAAAATTATGCCGAAGTATTATTATGCCAAAACAAATTGTGCCAAAATCGTTATGCCGAAGTATTATTATGCCAAAACAAATTGTGCCAAAATCGTTATGCCGAAGTATATTAGGACAAAGAACATTATGCGAAAAGAAGGGATCCCATCGACGTCGATCAAGGTTTTATTATAGCATCGATTTTGTGTATGTGTAATCACGCCCTAACTGCCCCAGTTTAAGTTTCCTGATGACGCAAGCAACCATGTTCCTTGCTTAATTAGTCAACTTCCAACTTTATCGTAAGAGGAGTAACATGGAAAGTACCAAGAAGATATAAGTTTTATTTTGGTAGCACTTACCTGAAATGTTTTGATACAAGACATATAACTTTTTAAGTAGTCAGGCGTCTAGGTTCATCGACGCAGAGCTAAGAAACTAATGGCTGTGAGACGCGGTGCCGTGTGATTCTTTTGGGTCGTAGATTCTATTATCGTTCCAGAATCAGTTCCATATTCTATGTATGTAAGTATTTATCTGCTTGTCTACCTTTTAGACAGTTTTATTCTTCCGGTTCTTTTATCATAAAATAGTCAATATCATTAAAAAATCACACACGTAATTTTTTTTATTTATTTATTAGGGGAACACCAACTACATATTTACAAAATGTTTAACATAAAATAAATATACATTGCACTTTGTTCTGTATATGTCACTTACAGGTGTACACAACTTTCACACATTGACATTGCATTAAGCATTATTCTGGGATTTTTTTTGTCGAAATAACAATTTATCAAGCCGGCGGCGTGCTAAGACACACCTGCCTGATCAAGATTAACTATCTTGAGAAGAAACACCGAAACAAACTCAGAAGTCAAAAGATTTTCAAGACCATACAATTGGTATTGCTAATCAACTTACATGAGAACCATGTTGGTTTATATCTGAGGTGGTCTTTGGAAAAAATCGCCACACAGATTCTAGTGGATCTTTCCACACAGTGCGAGTATTTATCAGTTATCGTATATCGTACTAGCTTTTACACGCGACTTCGTCCGTTCTCGTTGGAATTTCCCGTTCCCGTATAGCCTATAGCCTTCCTCATGAATGTGGCTATCATTTATAAAAAATAATTTTCAAAATCGGTTCAGTAGATTCAGAGGTTACCCCCTACAACCTCATAAACTTCACCTCTTTATAATATTAGTATAGATAATAGCTCAACTCAGAACTTTAAAGAGCAAACAGCAGGTTACAGCGGCAGCATAAAAGCTTAGGGTGAATTTCACAGAAGACTAATACCCTAAAAGACCAACATATGCATCTAAAAGTTCCACAAACTCATTAGCCTAGTTCAGCTCACCTTCCGCCGTCAGTTAGTAAAACTAATTAGGCAAGCGCAGGGTCGGACTGGCCGTACATACGAGGTGGCGTTGCCAGCCGGGCCTTAGCCAACGTGGGCCCCCCGGGCCAGGCTTGCGGGGCTTGCCGCAAGCCAGGCTGTAGGCCCACGCAGCCTAAGGTCCAGCTCTTAGCAAAGACCCTTACTTAAGACCTACATTTGCATAAAGTAGATAGTTCATTCAGGGTGCAAAAATGTTCGAGCTTGGCTCGATCTTGAATTTTACACTTTATGTTGTTTAGCTTTCCTGCATTAGTATAAAAAGTTTAAATGTTAATGGTCAAAAGAAAATCAAAATTATTTGAGGTGGAGTGAAAAAACTTTCGAATTCTACATTCTCTCAGTTCTTGACACTTCCAGCATGAGTCAAAAAGTTACTTCTTAATCTGTGAACGTGTAAAAGTAAATCAAACCTATCCGAGACGGGTGCAAAATGTGCTCGCTCTTTTCGCTAGGTCTTGCATACCTACGACTCTAAGTTTTTGAGTCAATAATCTTCTATATAATTATGATAGAAGATCGAACTTATACGAGATGGGGTGCAAACATTTGCGAGCTCACGTTGATCGCTATTGCACTCTACACAAAGTTCTTGAACTTTCCTACATCAGTCAACAAAATTACTTCTATTTATGTATGAATAATGAAAAAGTTAATTAAACCTATCCGAGGTAGGGTGCAAACACTTCTATTCCCTCTGAAAAAGTGGTAACTCTACTGACAATGATAAATGATAAATGATAAATGATAAATGATAAATGATAAATGATAAATGATAAATGATATTTATTTTGTAAGTAGGTTAAACATAACACTTTTACGCGTCAATATTTTTTGGTCATTTTATCCTCGTGAGGCCGACGCGCCCTTTAAATACCCAAAATAAAGATGGCGACTCAAACCCACAGCTTTTACGGGATGAGTTCGTATTAAAGCCTACTAGCCGTTTAAATGGACATATTACGAAATCATTCATATTTTTTTTAATATATTATTTGATTAAAAGTCATTATAACCTAAAGGTCATTCTGGAGGATAAATTATTGACTAATTTTTTTATATAAAACGGCATCTATTTATGACAATAACTATGCCCTGAAAGTCTCACTTCAAACCAATAACTCTAACATGTCAAATTTTCAATAACAAGTCTCGGGACTTAAGCACTATAAAAATTTTGTCCATTTAAACGGACTGTTCGGTTCTAATGTGTAGTGAACCCAAAATGTGTCTGGGTCTCACGAGGTTAAGCTAGATGAGGCCGGTGTTTCCTAGCTGACTACCCTGAGAAGAAACACCGAAACAAACTCAGAGGTCACAGTCTCTTTTGAAGTCCATACAAATTGTACTGGTCAAATCATACTGATTAATTTAATTATATTTAATGATTTGTATATTGCATTATTTTCAGATATTATCCCATCTATCATTATACCGTCGCGGGCCCCGGGCTTGTGGAGAACCTACCCGGGCCCTTTCCGCCTAGTCCGACCCTGGGCAAGCGAGAGATTTGTAGCACGTGACATAAGTTGAAAATTGTCCGGTGAACACAAGTTTGTTTCATGTGTGATTTTTTAATTATCTTTTTAGGATATTTTGGGATAAATTGGCAAATTTGTAGAAGTACAGTTAGGATTGCCGAGGTTCGTGAGTGGGTTGTCATCTTAATGAACCAAGATCCCGTGCCTCGTGATTCCCGGCTGTTATTCGTGGATGTCTGATTTATGAGTATTCAGAAGTTCAAAATTTTTAAAACGTGTGCAACTGAGTACCTATCAGTTTTTTACATGGAGTATTTGCTTTTCTGATATCCATAACCTACATAGTATCAGGGTATTACGGTATCCCTTTGTAAGACTAGTGTCAGATTTTCTGGCTTCTGACGACTGCCAAACATCTACAACTACAGAACAAACGGGCTTTACAAGACATGGTACCTAGTCTTTCAGTATGTAATGGATAGTCACCCATCTACGTAGCGACCTCCGCCAGTGCTGCTTAACCTCGAATATCGAACAATTATTATTTTACTTTACTAACCAAATTATGTCATGAATATTTCAAAGCACTGAACATAATATTAAAAACTCTTTGTCACAAGCAGCGAGGTTAAAATTTTAATCAAAATAATCTTTGTAGTAACATATTCGTAGCTGCGTAGCAGTTCGTAGCAGACGCCTACGCCGCCGCTACGAGGGGTCTACGACATGAGTTTGTAAACCTTATTAGAAGGTAAAATGGAATTTTCCGAATTTTAGGTGCGTGCTACAAAATAAATAGGTTTTTCTTGATCGATCACAGTTTCAATAACCTTGTTAAAAATAGTAAGGAATATACTTGTAGATTTTAGTCTAGATTTTTTTCAACAAGTTTACATGATGTAACAGAAATAACGCAATCCTGAAAACGGGCCACTATTGTCATCAAATATAGATGAGTCCGCGCAAAAAATACATAATATTATAGAACCCATGAAATTGTGAACCGACGCGGACGAAGTCACGGGCGATATCTAGTATTTAATATCAACACTCAAATAAAAAATATTAACATCTTCCGTTCACTGTTAAAACCACGTTCAAGTTATATTTTTAGCCGGCAGCGGTCGCGGTAAACCTTCGTAGAAAAAATATACCAACAACATGAATCTACAGAAAGCTAAGTCCATACAGCGAGCGACAACAGTCTCACGCACACATAGACGCGTACGTGTGAGAGATCTCAAACAAATGCCGGTCGCGAGGGCGCTTGCACTCGCTGTACGTGATACGTGTCTATGTGTGCGTGCTTTATCGTTCGTTGTATCGAGCAGGGGCCTAACCACCAACTCTTAAAGCAAACTGGGAAAGAGACGGAGCTATACAGGACGTATAGCTCCGTCTCTTTCCCACTGGAAGTAATATTAAAATAATACTGCTTTAAGAGTTGTTGGTTTAAGCCCAGACCTTGGGCTCGAGACACGTGAGATTATTTCAACGGTATCGTGGCGAAGGCGATTGTCAATACATCAAAAATGCATGGGATTGACAGATGCTATCGAAATGTCACGTGATCAAATTCCTTCATTTTGGCATTTCGACAGTCGCATTCACTAATTGTATGGCATATTGTCTAGGGCCTCTTGTGAGGGACTTTAAGTGCGGAAAATGGAGTCCCTGCTCTACTCTGGAGCAGACCTTCTGTAATAAACTGTTTTGTGATAAAACCTAAGTATACAAGTAGGTATTAATTGCATAAGTTGCAAACCCACTGTTTATTGCGTCTGTTTTTATAGTGGCTTAAGTTATAAAAGGGCTTAAGTTTAGTGGTTAAGTTTTCTTGAGTTGCTTTTAAAGGTTTTTTTTATGGTTTTTGTAAATTCGTTTCCCAGTTTGGTTTGTTGTCGTTAAATGATAAAGAGCGTGTTTTGTATTATTATAGGGGAAGCGGTGTTTTCATGTAATAATAATAAGTTTCACATTTTCATCATTCCAGGCGAAGAACATCCACCGCTGGACATAGCCCCCCCCCCCCCCAGAAGGTTTTTCCCCATATTCGCCACGCTTGGCAGCCAGGTTGGCGATCGCAGTGTAGCTGTAGCAATGTCTACTGGGAATGCTGCTGCACATTCTTTGGTGAGTCCCTTAGTCGCCTCTTACGACACCCACGGGAAGTGATGGGATGGTGCTATTCTTTTACGTCCGACACCAAACGGAACCCACACACACTTTAATAAGCAAAAAATGTGTATCCAGTCAAGGCACCGAAGGAAAAAAGAAGTTCTTCGAAAATAATTTTTACTAGTGTAATTTAAAACATTTTCGCTGAATTATATCAAAGACCATTTAATATAAACTTTGTTTGGCTTATATTATGTAGACCCGTGTTTTCTTTGCGAAAAGCAACTTCTTTAACTTCCGCACCCCAAAAAAAGATAAACTTTGTAAAATCAGCAAGCAGCATAAATTCCAGCAAAATATTTCTTTTCACCCACAAATTACCGAGTAAGGCGAATTTTCTTTCCTATAACGTTTTTTATACATTCAAAGAAGATTTTCAAAGCTTTTCGACTTGTAATCATAATGACGCACAAACTTCTGGTTACTGAGGCGTGATTCGATGGCAAATGAAGTAGGGATTTGAATGTTGCGTCATAACTGAGGAAATGTGAATTACATCTCTGCATATTCCTTTTGCGAGTACAGTCTTGATGTTATGTCAATCAGTTATTTCACAATTTGGTATCGAATATCAGGCTTACCGAAATGCAAACATATTATTTAATTATAACAGGAGGAGATGGCGTGATGAATTAGACTCCTACCGAAAGGATTGGCCAGATGTGACAGAGAACAGTGGAAGAAAGGAAGGGAGGCCTTTGCCCTGCAGTAGAACAGTACAGTCTCATAATAATTATAACAGCTGCACGTGCCGATCTTCAAGGTTAAGCATCGCTTGCCGATGATTGGTCTAAACATGCCGTGCCTCGGAAAGCACGTCAAGCCGTTGGTCCCGGCTGCCATTCGGAGATCTTTGGCAGTCGTTACGGATTGTCAGAAGCCAGTAAATCTGACACCAGTCTTGCCAAGAAGTACCGTGTTACCCAGTTTATAGTTTTTGGAGGTCTGGTAGGCAACCGCTCCACGTAAAATACTAGTATTCAGCTGAATCTCGTTTGACTGAGAGCTGACCCCAACATAGTTGGGAAAATGCAACGCGGATGATGCACGAGTAAAAAACATGGTACAACGGCGGACTGTACGTACATTCTTTTTACTCGTGCATTGTCTAAAGCTTTCTACCAGTTGACCTAGTTAGGGTTACGCAGGTACATAGATCGGTTTCCCATTCGAGCTCCATCACCTAGTGTCTGGCTAACACCAAATCCCTTGGCAAGACTGGTGTCAGAATCCAGGCTTCTAACTACCTGTAACGACTTTAAAACACGGTTATAGGTTTTTTTTTTGCGAAAACCAAGCCGCAGGCAAAGCCTATTATGGCATATTAAACACAACATTATATCCGCCCATGTATCACTACTGTACATAAATTAATAAATAAAATAAACAAATATTATGTTATGCTGTACATAATTTTTTTTTCGTGAAAGCAATTTATAAAACCAAAACACTTTAGCGGAGTAAACGCTTAGTTCTATAAACAATAGAATAAGAATTATTTCCAACAAAATCAAGTCGAATCCAAAACAAGTGAAAGGCGTAGTTCTACCCTATAAATTTAATAACATTTTCAATCATTTACATTTTCGAGACACCCCTACAAAGGTCTAAGAATAAGACAAGACTAACATAAAGATATCCAGATGGATACAATACTATCCATCTGATTATCTTTATGTTAGCCTTATCTTATTATTAAACTTACCTTATTATTTGCTTTGTTATTTATTTTATTTATTATATTGACTTAAAACTAAATTAGAATTTCATTTGTATGATTGTACAGGGATAAGTGAAAATGTAGCCGAATAACTAATTTTCTTTTGACGCGCTGCTGTGTTCGTATTTATCAATAATTAGTTTCAGCCAGTGGCTTCGCCCACTTTAAAGTCTACAATTATCCCAAGGGTACTCCCGAGTTGAAAGGTTATAATAATGTCCCTTTTCAGGACTTACTCTACACGTATGCCAAGCTTCATGGAGCCCGTTAGACGAAAAGAGGTACCTATATAAGAAACAGACAGAGTTGATTTGGCATTTATAAAATTACTAGTTTTTGCTCGCGACTTCTTGTACGCTTATCCCGTTTTTTCTCGTTGTCCTGGAGCCTATATATAGCCTCCAAATCCGACTGGTAGTTCCAGAGGTTAGAGCATATAAACAAACAAATAAATAAACTCTTCAGTTTTCCCGTTTTTCCTGCTCACGTAGGAATTTTCCGTTTCCGTATAGCCCCAAAGCCTTTCTCATGAATGTGGCTATCATATAAAAAAATATTAACTCTGACTGGTAGTTCCAGAGATTAGCGCGTTCAAACAAACATACAAACTCTTCAGCTTTATTATTAGTACAGAAAACTATAATATAGTATAACATTAAGTATGGAATAGACTCGAACGAATATTTACAATCAAAACCATTTTAGGTGGTACGACCTAAAATTGTTTTGATTGTAAATATTTTTTTTTTTTTTCAGATTCAGATTCAGATTACTTTATTTGCTCAAACATGTGTGTACATACAATATAAGAAAATGCATGTAAGGTGATAATAATACATGAAGTTGTGCTAACATGTTTACCATTTTATCATGGTGTGCAAATATAATATGTTTGGAATTAAAATAATAAAAAAATAACAACAGTCAGTAACATTACCAGTGCCGTCCTAAAAATATAGTGCTGTAATAAATAACAAAAATTAGATTGATTGATTACATAATTAATTAGGAATTAAGTACATGCAAAAATTCAAATAATTCAATCAATTAAGAAATATAATACAATACAATGTCAACGTAGGTCCAAAAATATCAATAGAAAATAAATAAAAAATGTCAATGTAATTACATCACAAATTAAATTAATTTATAGTAGAGCATGTCAATTTAAAATGATTCCCTTAAAAATTCATTCATATCGTAATAAGATTTACTAGCTAAAAAAGACTTAAATTTCCTTTTAAATGCTTCCACGTTTAGCTCTTTCCAGCTATTGGGAAGCTTATTGTAAATAATGGGAGCCATACAAAAAACACTCCTGCGCATAAGTGCAGTCCGAGACCTATGTTGACAGAGTTGACTGTTATCACGTCTATTTCTAGGAAACAGGTCTGCCATGCGGGGAAACAGATTGGGATTTGTTTTAACGAATAACGCGATTTCATAAATATAAATTGATGGTAAAGTCAATATGTTGTGGTTTAAGAAAAACGGCTTGCAGCTGTCAGTCATTTTTAATTTAAATATGGATCTAAGGCACTTTTTTTGCGCTTTAAATGCGATATCTCTATCTGTAGACATTCCCCAAAAAATAATGCCGTATCTGATAATGGACTCAGCAATGCCGTAATAGGCGGTTAATAGGGCATCCGTATTTAGAATCCGCGATAGTTTATATAGTGCGAAAGCACTGTTACTTAGTTTTTTGCTGATTTCCTCTATGTGTGGTTTCCAATTTAAATTACGATCTATAATTAATCCTAAAAACTTAGTGGAATTTACTGCGTCAATTATATTACTATTATATTTAATTTTAAAAATTGGAAATTTTAACTGCCTTTGGCTGAAATGCATTATCACTGTTTTATTTAAGTTTATATTGAGGTTATTATTTTCTAACCATAAAATCGCTTTGTTTAGTGTGTTATTTATGTCAGTTTCATACATTTGCTTATTATCACAAGGAATGGTTATCGTGCTGTCATCTGCAAAAAGAGTCATACTGTGTTCTATACATTTAGGAAAATCGTTGATGTAAAGGATAAACAACGGTGGTCCTAATACGCTTCCTTGTGGTACGCCATAGTTGACGTTACGCTCCCCAGATGTAAAAATAACTTCACGTTTAGTGTTTGCATTGATCGACGTTATTTCTGTTGTCTGCTTCCTGTCTTGTAAATATGATTTCAAGAGCTTTTGTACATTTCCTCAACACCATACGCTTCGAGTTTTTTTAATAGAATACTATGGTGAACATAATCAAATGCCTGCGTCATGTCGCAGTAAATTGCACAGATTGGTACATTTTGATCCATATTTATCATGATTTTGTGTAGAAAGTCGTAAACCGCCATATTAATAGTTTTACTTTTTCTAAAACCGTTTTGCTCATTACAAAGTATATTATTTTTATCTAAATACGTGTCTAACTGTCGAGAAATATATTTTTCAAATATTTTAGAGAAAATGGATATTAATGAAATTGGTCTGTAATTTTGCATCAAGTCTTTCTCTTGCTTCTTATGTAATGGCTTTACTATTGATTTTTTCAACGCATCAGGAAAAATTCCTTCATAAATACACAAGTTCATTATATGACACAGTGGGCCACATACAATGTCACCGACAGTTTTAATAATGTCTGTACTAACACCATCATAACCTACACTCTTCGTGTTTCTGAGGGCTAAAATGATATTGAATATGTCTGTAGGCAAGCTGGGAGCCATAAACATCGAATCCTTTCTATTCAAGATATGGTTATTGACAGTTGCCGCTGCGGTTATTGGTTTTATTTTGTCAATAAAAAAGTCATTAAACAGATTTGCAATTTGTTTAGGGTCTGAGATAATTCTATCGTTGATACGAATTTTATTAATGTTATTCTTAGGAGTATTTAGTTTATTATCGTTAATAATTTGCCATGTTGTTTTAGATTTATTACTAGACGTTTGTATTTTATAAGTATTCTGTGCTTTTTTTGTCAAATTGATAACCTTTTTAAACGTATTACAATAATTTTTAAATAGAGTTTTGTTACGTTGCGTGGGTTTCGATCGATACTGCCATAATAAATGGCGTTTCTTTGCACTACATTTTTTAATACCTCGCGATATCCAATTTTGCTTCTTGAAAGCTTTAACATAAATTGATATTTTAGGAAAGCATTGGTTGTATAAGAACAAAAACATTTCTGTGAATGCATTGAAGGCTACATTTGGATTATTAGATTCATATACATCTGAAAATGTCAAACTATTCAAATATGATTTAAATTTATTGACATTGTCATCACTATAATCACGTCTAAGTATACGCCATTGTTTTAGAGAACAGACAGTTGTAATAGGGCATTTAAAAAGCTGAGCCGTATGGTCAGAGAGAGCTAATTCTAGTACAGAAGCTTTAAAGGACTTACTAAAATTATGCGCAAAATTGTCAATGCATGACTGACTCCCAAGACGAGTTGGTTCATATAGAGCAAGTTTTAAGTTGTGATTAAGTAACAATGTCTCAAATTCAATTGATTGCCTATTACGCTTTAATACGTCTATGTTAAAATCTCCTGCTAAAACAATATTTTTATAGGACTTTTTTACAAGCACACGTAAGTTGCTCGCATTCGGTACCCTGTATACACAAACAATCACAGTCTTGTACGTCGTTAATTCGATAGCGCAACATTCGAAAACACCGTTTGTGGATAACTTTGCTATTTTTTCCAGTTCCCTCCATTGATGTTCTTTCCTTACTAGTATACACGCTCCACCTCGTTTGCTTGCTTTGCGACTGAAACTGGCCGCCAAACAATAATCCTGTATGTTGAGATGTTTTTCATAGCCCTCCATCATAAAATGCTCAGTAATGCATAAAACATCGACCGATATATGCTTATCAAGTAGCTCATGTAGGCAAACTGTAAGATTGTCTGATTTTCCTAACAACCCAGCAATATTTTGGTGTAATATGTAGAAGTGCTTAGTCGAGAAAAAAGTTGTCATTTGGTTTGGCAGGTTTTTCCGATTCACTTATATCAATTTGAGTTATGTTAGATTGTTCTGTTATTATACTATTAATTAAATCCAATAAGTCCTTGAATATTCTCGATAGGCCACGATGATTTATAGATCCCGTGTACTTATGAAACATGCTGTAGTCGTATTCGAGATTAAGATTGCTGTCTAAGAGGAAGGCATGACCATGTGTCAAAATATCCAGATATAGCAGGTTATTAAAAGTCTCTACTCGGCAATTAAAAAGACTTGTATCAAAAGGGCACTTAAATGTGGGCAAACAGATTATTACGTTAGTATGCTGCACGGCTTGCAATACGTCCCTTATATGGAAAATAATGTCGTAGTAGTTGTTTGTCGTCTTAAAGTCTTCTTCACCAAGGATTATTATACAAAAATCATCTAAATTGAATTGTAGTAATGTTGTATCAAGACCCTTAAGCAACTGTTTGGTGCATCCGTACGGTGTCAAATAATGGCATAGGTTGAAACTGTTTTCAAAAGTTCCCTCAGCTATGGACAATATATTGTTCTTTTTACTGCTACTTAGAATGCACATTTTATGTTTGGTGACATTGCTATGTGTTATTAGCTTATTGCTACAGCTGCCTTCAGAGTTCAGGTTACTCAAGATTTGAGGTACTTGCTGTTTTGTGTTGTTCTGATTTTCATACGATTGACTTTGATTTCTTTGAAGTAGTAATTCAGGACTATTGTTGGTGTTAGACAACTTGGAAAAACACTGCTTTTCATATCTGAATTCAATATCTGAATTCGTGCTTCTTTCAAACATATTTGTATTTTTAACCATTTTTGTTGGAGTAGTTTTACTATTTTCGGTCTGATTGGGACATTTTGTTTTCTGTGCAGATGCGATTGATTGCTTTTTATTTGCCACAGGCGTTAGTTTATTTTGTATATTATTTTTCCGTTTTCGTCCAGAGGTTGGTGTCGAGCTTTTCGTATCAGCATTTACTTCTTTGTATGCATTTACTATTTTAATGTATTTTTGGACATCAGTTTTGAGTCTAAAATTTTCTATATTTAAATTCTCTATTTCCTGATGAGCGCTTTGCAAATCCTTAGATAACTGGTTAATTTTTTCCTGCAGATCATTTATGGTTTGACTTGTATTTATGGAAGTATTTGGTAGACTCATCATTGTCGTGTCAAATAGAGCTGAATTTTCCGCAGTAACGTCACATAGTGAACTTGTTCTGCGTAATCTAATATTGCGGTAGGTAATGTTGTCATCCATATTTATTGTTACGAGCTTAGGGTTCGTGACAATAAAAACAGCCGATAAAATAACCAAAATGACACTTTAATTAATCAACACTAATTACAACTTAAACTCACTAATTATAAATCACAATTGCACTACTGATCACTTTAATTCGCAATCGAAGTTCGCTCTCGAAGTTGTCGCTTGTATCGCAAATTCAATACTGACTCGGTCGCAGGCTATGCGGTATAGGTCGGCAGATAATTCCAGAACCTTCTAGTATAGAAACATCTAGAAAGTTCGAGTACATACCGGTCCCGACTAACCACATATTGAAAACTCTAGAATGTTCTAGCATCGAAATGTCTAGAAAGATCTTGACTCTACTAGTTCTGCTACTCGATACTAGATGGCGCTAGTAGTAACTTATAACGTTATGTACCCGGCATTAATTCTGGCGCGTAACACTGCCCCCTCCTAAGACATGCTCGTCCCGAGCATTATCGGTCCCATAATAACGCGCCAGTCGATCCACATGGACGATCTTAGGAGCACTTCTTATACCTTTCTGTATGCGGTAGGTTACGTCATTGATTTTCGTCACAATCCGGTACGGCCCGTCCCATTTAGCTTGAAGCTTAGGAGATTTTCCTTTGCTGCGAACTGGATTGTGCAACCACACTAGTGAACCTTCGTCGAAACCGTTATTGTTCATTTTGCGGTCATAACGGGTTTTCATCTTTTCAGACATTTGCTGACCCGATTGTCTGACGTGCTCATAGATGTCATTCATTTTGTGCCGCAAGTCATTCGCATAATCGGTTATACTGCGTGGGGCATCAGGTGGTATTCCGGTAATCAGGTCTGCAGGCAGCCGTAATTCTCTACCAAAATTTGCGAAAGCTGGTGTCACTGATGTGCTTTCGTGAACAGCACTTCGGTATGACAGCAAAAACGGTTGTATATGCTTGTCCCAATCCCGTTGCCGATTCTCCACCACTTTTGCCAGGTATCTCTCCAATGTCTGATTAAATCGTTCCACCATTCCATCCGATTGTGGGTGGTAAGAAGTTGTTCTCGTCTTATGAGTACCCATAACTCGACAAGTTTCCTGGAATATTTGGGACTCAAAATTCCTTCCTTGATCGCTGTGAATCTCCAAGGGTACTCCAAAACGACAGAAGACTTCATGAACAAGTTTATCTGCAACTGTTGTAGCTTCTTGATTTGGAATGGCGAAGACCTCCGGCCACTTAGTGAAGTAATCCATTACAACCATGAAATACTTGTTGCCACTTTCACTTTCCGGAAATGGTCCAGCAACATCTAGGGCTATCCTTTCCCATGGTGCACCAACATTGTACAATTTCAATGCACCTCTACTACGTGTCTGTGGTCCTTTTACAGCCGCACAACTTGTACATTTGCGACACCAGTCCTCGACATCGTCACGACAGTGGACCCAGTAAAACCGTTCCCGTATCTTCAGTAGAGTCCGTTTAACTCCCGTATGGCCTCCTGAACAACCGTTGTGGTACAGCTCTAGAACATTCGGTACTTTAGCTTTAGGGACAACCATTTGCAAATGACAGCTGTCTCCCCGAGCATTTTCCCATTTACGGCACAGAACTCCATCCTGAAATACCAAGCTGTCCCATTGGGCCCAATAGCTTTTTGTGATCGAACTCATCGCTGAGACGTCGCTCCACGTTGGCTTAGGAGCACTGGCCTTCATCCACTCCAGAATCGGCCTGATGTCCGAATCTTCCTGCTGTGCAAGTTGTAGGCTTTCCTTCCACTTGTTGCTGAGATCTGTCTTGAGCATTCCCACAGGTACGACTTCTTTACCCTCTTGCCTAGTACAATGTTTGCAGTCTTCAGAGCAAGGTCTTCTTGACAATGCATCTGCGTTGCCATGAGTTCTTCCGCTGCGATGTTCAATCTCAAAGTCGTATTCCTGCAGTAGTTCAATCCATCTTGCAACTTGTCACTCTGGATTTTTAAACTGCAATAGCCATTTAAGTGCAGCATGGTCAGTTCGTATGTGGAATTTTCGCCCCAGCAAATATTTGCTAAAATGCTGCAATGATTTTACCACAGCAAGCAGTTCCCGTCTCGTTACACAATAATTCCTTTCAGGTTTCGACAATGATTTGCTGAAGTACGCTATCACAACCTCTTGATCGCCATTCCGTTGAGATAATACACCGCCAAGTCCTATATCACTTGTGTCTGTGTCAACTATAAATTCCTTGCCCGTATCAGGATACCCCAAAATAGGTGTTTTGCAGAGACGGTCCTTTAGCTCCTGGAAGGCGATGTCGCAACTTTCATCCCAGCAGAAATGTCGCTTCTCCTCGGTTCGCTTGTGCAAGGGTTTGGCTATATCTGCAAAGTTCTTGACAAATCGCCGATAATAGGAACACAAACCCAAAAATGCTCTGACCTGCGTTTTGTCTTTTGGAACTGGCCAATCCTTGACTGCGACAATTTTCTCTGGATCCGTGCGGATACCTTCTTCCGACACTACGTATCCCAAAAAGCTAACTTGCCGTTTGAAAAGTGAACACTTCTTAGGACTCAACTTGAGGTTGGCACTCTGGATCTTCATGAGCACGCGTTCCAGGTTTTGAAGATGTTCTTCAAACGTACGACCTACGATGATGATGTCATCCAAGTAGACAAGACAGGCATCACCAATTAACCCGGTTAGTACAAGTTCCATCAACCTTTCAAACGTTGCAGGAGCGTTGCACAATCCAAACGGCATAACTTTGAATTGCCACAGACCCTTTCCTGTCGAGAATGCAGTTTTCTCCTTGTCCTTAGGGTCGATTTCAACTTGCCAGTAGCCACTTTTTAGGTCTAGTGTGCTAAACCACTTCACTCCAGTAAGCATGTCCAGCGTGTCGTCAATTCTTGGCAAAGGGTAGCTGTCCTTCTTTGTCACGTCATTCAGACGACAATAGTCAACACAAAACCGCATGCTGCCGTCCTTTTTTCTTACCAGCACTACAGGAGAACACCATGGGCTTGATGAAGGTTCTATGACACCATCCTTCACCATTCCCTCAATCATGGTTTCCACTTCCTTTTCACGTGCTACCGGCAATCTCCTTGGCCGCTGACGGATAGGCAATTCTTCGCCTGTGTTTATTTTGTGTTGAACTAAGCCTGTCTTCCCGATGTCAGCATCGTTTGAAGAGAAAACATCGGCGTACTTGAGTAACATCCTCTTCGCTTTGATCATTTCATTGTGAGACAGAGCGCTGCGACAGTCTTCTAAAAGTGTGGTCACTCTCGTTTGTGCATCCTTTCTTAGGGTTCCGGTCGATAGATTTTGGCATCGACGCAGCCAATCCACCTCCTCGCAAGTACCAATCAGCGTGCCTTTTTCTATAATCTGATCCGTATCACAAAGGTTCAGCACGCGTACCCCTGAGATGTCGGTGGCTCTGACCAAAGTTCGTGCCACTTTCCATGGATAGTCATTGTTTACCCTTTCCACGAGTACACAACGATGAGTCTGCCCAGGATTCCGAGGAAGACTGACCGGCACAATCGTTTCCGATCTCGGAGGAAGGACAATTTTCTTTAGGCTGTACACATTTCCTGGTAAAGCCCCTTCCATGAAAAGTTCTTCTTGTCCACATTTCAAAACTCCTTGATTAACGTCGATCTCACAACAATTCTTCCTCATAAAGTCTAGGCCCAGGATGCAATCGTCCATTATATCAGCCACGACAACATTATGCAAGTAGATTCTGTTGCCTGGTTTCAACTCCATCTCTTTCTCTCCTCGGACGGGTATGCGCTGACCGGTGGCTGTTACCAAATTAATGCGCTCTCGATTGTATGCGGAGTCCCCAAGGAACCGACTTACAAGTTGGGAACTGACAACCGTGCGTGAGGCTCCAGTGTCAATAGTCAGCTTACATGGCGTTCCGTTGACCTCGCCCTTGATGATTAGGCTATTCCCATCGTGGGTTTGTGAGATCAAAATCCTTGGGGCTCTTTGAATATCAGCCAGCACCCGCCCCGCAGTCCTGGCTTTTACTCGTTTCCCTGCTGTTGCTGAGCGGTGGTGCCGTTAGCCGCCCTACCTTCTGGAGATCGGTTATCTTCCCTATCTGCAGTTCGCTTAGGGCAACTGGATCGAAGGTGGCCCCTTTCCCCACAGCCATAGCAATTAGGGCTGTATCCTTTAACACGGTCGCGAACTGTAGCCGCTGCAACCTCTCTGACGCGATGGGACCGATGATCCTGCCGCACAGCTTCCACCTCTAGTGCATGAGCCAAGGCGTCCTTAAGCGTCCCGTGGTGCTCAAGCCTCACAGCAGCTCTAACCTCAAGGTCGCGGATGCCATCAATGAATGCCTGCACCAGGTTCCCTTCAATGAGTGCAGGTACAGACTGGTATGCTTTACGGACCAGCTTTTCCACTTCAAGGGCCCACTGCTGCAGGTTTTCACTGCTACGTTGCACGCGATCCTTGAGCTGCGCACGAAACACGTGTTCCAGATGAGCGTCACCATATCTGGCTTCCAGCGCCTCAAGGAGCTGCTCGTAAGTCACTTCCTTACCGAGAGCTTCCAGGACAGTTAAGGCCTGGTCGCGCAGGCCTAGGGTGAGGGCAGTCATGGCCTGATTTTTATTCCAGCCGTTCGCCTTCATAACAGCCTCAAACTGTATTTTGTAGGCTGACCAGGAAGATATCCCATCGAAGGGCGGCACTTTGAATCCACGTAGCGAAGGCGTAGCAGCTACGGGAGTTGCAATTCCATCCCCTACTTTAAGGTTGTCCATTGCTTTTTTCATTTCAGCAATCTGCGTTTCAGCTTCTATCAGGCGGTTCTCGTGCTGAACCACCTTCTCTTTTACCACCTTTATTTCTTTGCCGAAAGTGGCATGCAGATCTTTCATGAGGACCATTTGTTCTTCCTGTCGGCGGGCCTGTTCCTCCTTATCATGCTGGAGCTGTTCTTCCAACCGGCGGGCCTGTTCCTCCTGCCGGCGGGCCTGTTCTTCCTGCCGGCGGGCCTGTTCTTCCTGCCGGCGAGCCTGTTCCTGCAGCATCATCATCAGAGCTCCAAAGTCTGGTGCTGCAGATGCTGGAGCTGCTGTGGATGGGGCTCCATGGTCGGCAACTGGCCCTCCAACGTCTGCGGCGTTGCACCTCCAAAACGCCTCTGGTCCGTCTCTTGCTGGCGTTGACTTCGGGTACGAATACCCTCCGTGTCGTCCTTCGGTAGAATCGGCATAGTTTAAATATCCACTCTTCTGACACCAATTGTTACGAGCTTAGGGTTCGTGACAATAAAAACAGCCGATAAAATAACCAAAATGACACTTTAATTAATCAACACTAATTACAACTTAAACTCACTAATTATAAATCACAATTGCACTACTGATCACTTTAATTCGCAGTCGAAGTTCGCTCTCGAAGTTGTCGCTTGTATCGCAAATTCAATACTGACTCGGTCGCAGGCTATGCGGGCCTTATATAGGTCGGCAGATAATTCCAGAACCTTCTAGTATAGAAACATCTAGAAAGTTCGAGTACATACCGGTCCCGACTAACCACATATTGAAAACTCTAGAATGTTCTAGCATCGAAATGTCTAGAAAGATCTTGACTCTACTAGTTCTGCTACTCGATACTAGATGGCGCTAGTAGTAACTTATAACGTTATGTACCCGGCATTAATTCTGGCGCGTAACATTATTTTAGTCGGGTGGTTAGTTCGTCACTCTGGTTTATGTCAAGTTAATTGATTCACATTCACAGCGCCGTCTATCGTTAGAATATTATATAGGTACAAAATCTTTTCCGTTTGAAATCTATTCGTTTTATTTGCGATACTTATAATATAACTGCCAGTTTCTCACGGAGTTGGGCTTTTAGTTTTCTAAATGCTTGATGAGTATAACATTCCAAAAAGTCGAAACAGTAGGTGAGATTCGAACCCAAGACATGGCCCGCCCGAGGTCGTTGTTGTATTTAACCAGCCACGGAATCAGATAAGATGTAAGTTAAAATTAGTGATTTCTTGTTACTACCAATATTATAATATGTAGTTCGTTATTGACAACTTACTGTGTCATTCAAATATTTTTTCTGCAACTGTCACTTCACTATATTTTTTTGTTTTTGTTATTGTTTAGACACTTTTTGATTCTTTGCACAGTTTCTTCTCAAGTGGCAGCAATTTTACTTATATGCATTGTTAAAAAGCACAATATTATTATATTAATACAGTTTGTAGTTCGTCAGTGGATGATATTTTAATGTTGTTGTTATTTCGTCTTTAGTGAATATTACGTCCAGATAACACTTTCACATATTGGTTGCACTGTTTTCTTCACTATAGTCTTAGATTAGTCAGTAATGGTTCAATATTATATTTTTAAGATAATTTAATACGGGAGCACAATGTTTGCGTGACGACTACAGCCATCTGTTTTTTTTTTTTTTTAAACCACTCCAGTATTGAGGCGATTATAATAAACATCAGCTGTTCCCTACATTTTGCCGAGTCACACGCGCAAAAAAATGTATTTAAACTAAACTCCTGATCCTAACTTAGGGTCGAAGTTCGTATGCGAACCAAGGCCTGACCCTATTCTTAGAGCACCATCACGCGTGAGAGAAACTCAGCGGCCCAAATGAAGCAGATCAATACACCCACGTCTGTAAGAAAACTCTTAAGTGATACGAAACTTCTTTATCAACACCTGAGCCTTTTGACCTTTTTAGGGTTCGCTTGTAAAATAGGGGAACCTTTTTTGTCATGTCCAATTGTATTGTCGTTGATTCGTGTCGTTATGTGCAAGAAATATTCATGTAACATAGTATGTATGACTTTCTTAGTTTACTTTTCCATATTACTCCATGGAACTCGGAGTTCGTATAGCTATTTATCAGAATAAAAGTTTTTGTAATCGGATCAATAGGTACTTCCAAAAAATACCTATTGCAAACAAACAAACAACCATTTTTTTTTTTTATAAGATTAGGTTAAGTTTGTTCCAGTAAATATATCCAACTTTGTTTTGCAACTTAATATCCCCAAGAAATTATTCAAAACATCTGAAAAGTTTTTCGTGAAATCTTCTTGAATTCTCGGCATAGCAATAATGATATTTACTACAGAACCCAATCTAGTCTTTGACCTTTCAACAAAGAACCTGACTGACAAGAAGCGATCAAACAAAAA
The DNA here is from genome assembly GCA_947386135.1 of Melanchra persicariae. Taxonomy (NCBI): domain Eukaryota; kingdom Metazoa; phylum Arthropoda; class Insecta; order Lepidoptera; family Noctuidae; genus Melanchra; species Melanchra persicariae. The sequence goes on from OX376667.1 coordinate 4,368,147, forward strand.
TAAATAGCAGAAACTTGTAAATGTCAGGAAAAACTTGGAAATGTCGAAGAGTCGATTGTGGAATAAGTTTCAAGTAATAAATTCAGGCAGGGGTTCCCAAATTGTGCGTCGCGACTCCACGGGGCGTCACAGTGCTCTCCCAGAGGCGTCGCAAACCACCACGGAAATGAAACGCAAATGCTGCAATTGGCAAATAAAATGGAAGCGTTCTGTTTTGAAAGCCTTTCTGCATGCAAAATCTGTTGAAGATCTGATCTGAAGCAAATTTTGCAATAAATTGATATTGGTCGAATTCATATTTCTCAGTGAGTCACAATTAGAAAAGCAAATTCAACCGTCTTACTGATTGTACGTACCAGTAGGTACGTAAAACTTAGTCACTTTTCCCAAATGGAGTTACCACAAGACAGTATTTTCTTTTACAGTGGCGACGCAAAAAAAAACAATTTAAAGGGAGTTACACTATAAAAAGATTGGGAACCCCTGATTTATGGAATTAATCTGAATTGGTTGAAGAATTAATGTGAATTGACAACTGTTAATAAGAACAAGGCTTTAATTTGGCGGCGGATTCGCACGTGTGAAAATCAATAGGTCGCGACTCCAAAAAAACAAAGACGTTCTCAATTCGATTGCATTTTTTTTTTATTTTACGGCAAAAGGTGTTTGTCAACCTGTGTTTGTTCCTTTGTGGCGCTCTGGGACTAAACGCGTGGACCTGTTTTGATGATTCGTCAACCGATTTATTTTAATATCGCAGGTGTCGCTAAAGACATGACAGTAATCATAATTCAATAGGGCAGTTCAGTAGTGGAAATTATATTATATAGCTTTATTTTCCTACTCCTCCGCTGTTATTTTCTGATCAATTTCGTTGCGGGATCCAAGCCAGTTGAATCATTTCTCTGGGACTCGTCGAGCTTCATTGACTCGGTGTTTTTTCTGGTGATCGCCAATGTTGATTCTGGCTTTCAGAAGTTGCAGTGGCTTGGGAATGTGTTGTGGTGGGCTTGTCCCATTAGAAAAAAAAAATCAAAAGGGCGACAACCAGACGCCATATTCTGAAAAAGATAAAAATCAAAGTCGACGAACTATGATAATTGGGGCCTTTAGTTCAGAACCCAATACAAAAAGTAAGTTTCTTTAGGAAGTAAATACTTTTTGTACGTGTTCTTCAGTACGAAAATGAGATTTACAGAAGGACACATTATCAGTATATTTTTAATTCATGGCCTTGAAGGTTTTTCTCCATTACTGAAAAAATATTTATCTTGGAAAAAAGTATTGCCCCTTTGAAAAATCACTACTCATTCTACCTTGTCCAATGTCTAAAAAATACCTTTACAAGTATGAACAGGCTACCAGACAGATACTAGTAAAATTTATTTCGTCTATTTAGACAGGTTGAACGCTTTCAACAAAGCCTTTTTCCACAAATTCGTGATCCAGGACATGTCGAATTTCAACTTGCATGAACCGATTCCTGGAAAAACAAACGAGGTTGATTCAGAGCCCAAAATTCGTAGAACTCCCTTTTATGATGAACGACAATAAAACATTTTTCGAGGAATGATTAAATTATTAAATATGATGGTTTTTGGATCCGTATATAAGTATATAACTTTACCAAAAGTAGACGGGAACAAAACAGCATTATTTTTTATTAATAAGCTTTGAATATACCAGGCAATGCACCTTTGATACCTGAGGATCTTTTTCAAATAGGTAAAGAAAATATATCTAGGTACCTATGATCATTAACCACATTTCGGTCGAAAGTCGTCTACTTCTGGATATAAGCCTCCACAAAGCTTCACTAAATCCACCGGCCCAATCACACACACGTCAACCTCACGTCAATCTTGTAGTTTTACTGTTTAAGATAACTGTTGACAAACCTAATATAAACATTGTAATTATAATTTTTATAATTATAATTTATTCATTTTAAAGACTACATAGGTCCAATGGTTAGTAAGAACTTATTATCTAATTGTTAGTAAAATTTAAAATACAATAATTCGATTTAATTTCAATAATTCATATTCACCCTATTCTATTAGCACCCTTATTTGATGCTTGAGAATAGGACAGTCAAATTTGTCAGCAATAACCGCCAGCATGCCATTGCCGCTAGCACGAATCCTGCTTAATAAGGAGGCGACATTTTTGCGCAAAATGGCTGCGAACCCGTCTGTACGAGCCTCCGAAAACATGCCAGATGCGCTGCAGAAACGTGGTAACCGCAATAGCATCCTAAAGGCGTTATTGTATTGGACGCGCAAGGTGTTGAGGGTTTTCCGAGAATATGTTGTCCATAAGCTACTGGCATAGAAGTTTTGGCAGTATGCCTTAAACAGCGTTATTTTAACCTGTTTCGAACAAGTCGCAAATCTTCTGATTAACATATTAGCTCTCACCGTCAACGCCCTGCGCTCCCTATCAATGTCAGCGTCATCTTTGAGATCAGCGCTCACAATGTGACCCAGATATTTAAATTTAGAAACTCTATTAAGAGTAACATCATTCAACATCACGGAAGGTACATTTTCAGGCCCTACACCACCTTTTGAAAATAACTTAAATTCGCTTTTACTCACATTGTATCGTAAACCATGGGACAAAGCGTAAGTTTCACAAAACGTTAACAATTTTCTAAGTGCGCTGACAGATGGCGCCAGCAGCACCATGTCATCTGCGTAACTCAAATTGTTGACAAAAATACCATCAATGGAGCATCCTACCTGCATGCTGCTGAGGCCACCTATCAGCTCATTAACATATAAGTTAAAAAGTTTCGGCGATGTTATTCCTCCCTGCCTCACACCACACTTTAAGCCATATGCATCCGATAGTGCTCCTGCCCATTTCACATAATTGATCTGATTGTCATACCAGTACTCAAAAACAGAACATAGCTCTTTAGGTAAACTGGTATTTCTAAGCTTCTTCCATAGCACATCGTAAGCCACCATATCGAAAGCCCTCGAAAGATCCAGAAAACATGCGTAGACAGGGGTCTTTCTATCGACATAGTACCCTACGGTGTGCTTTAGAGTTAAAATCGCACTTTCCGTAGAAAGTCCTTTCCGGAACCCAAACTGTCCATCATGCAGATTTATGTGTTTGTCCATTAAGGTACCAAGGTAGCTGTCCATTAGGCGATCCAGAACCTTAGCAATAATTGTAGCCAGCGATATTGGCCTATAATTACTTTTATCAGAAATATCACCTGTTCTGTTTTTAATCACCGGCACGACAATAGTCTTCATCAGGTCTGTTGGCAGATACGAATGTGAAATACATAGGGAGAAGAACATAGCGAGAACCCGCGGTAGATGTGGTCCTGCATACTGCAGGTGCTCAATGCTAAGACCGTCGTGGCCTGGCGATTTACCCCTACTCATGTTTTTAAGGATGTCCTTCACTTCCTTTGCCGTGAACCTAATACAACATGACATGCCATTCCGCGCCGTCTCAGCACCGAACACCCGCTCGTTGCAAGTACTTAGCGGTGATTCAACTTGAAAGTTCTCTTTAAAAAGGTTTGCAATGTTTTTAGCTTCCGTCTGTCCTGCGATGCTCACAGGGAGACCTGGCTTCAAATTAAGTTTATTAGTGCTTTTCCAAAATTGAGAAAAATTTTTGGCCGATCTATAACTGGCAATTATGTCCATCATAATCTGGTCTTGATTTTTCATACACCATTTCAATTTTGCCTTAAATTTTCTTCTACTCTCGCACATATCATCATAAAAAATACCACTAATTGGCCTGCCGTACCAAATCCATACCTGTAATTTGTGCCTGGCCTCCCTGTGCGCAGCGCTCACATGTTTATTCCAGCCCATGATGTTACGTTTATTGTGTTTAAGTTTATTATTTTCATAACATAAACATGCTGCTTCTTTTAGGATATTTACAATTTGTTCATACATGCCATTTATAATATCCCTATGAGCTATATCACAACAAAATTTATCTGCACATAAAGAAAAAATATTAGGAAAATCTATGTCTTTAAGTCCCTTATTACAACACTCATAGTAGAAATCTGTTTGTGGTTTTGTCCGCTCACCCCACAATACTTTATTAATAATTTTCTCCGAAATAGACTTCAATCGAACTAGGTTTATGTCACATTCAATTAACACGGGAAAATGATCCGACCAAACAACATCATAACATACCTTAATGTCTCTAACGGTATCCCAGGCACATTGCGTCACAACACAGTGATCCAGCCAAATATAGCCTATACTGCCTAATAATGTAGCTTTCCATTGGTGAAATAATTTTTGAAATCGGCACAGTAGCTCGAGGATAAATTATAACAGCCGCACGGACCAATCTTCAAAGTTAAGCAACGCTAGCCGAGCTTGGTCTGTGGATGGGTGACCATATTAACATACCGAGACTCCTCCGTGACTCGGAAAGCCCGTTAAGCCGTTGGTCCCGGCTGTCATATGTAAACCACAAAACACCTATACTAGGGCTGGGGAGATGTAAACTCGGAATTGGCTAGTATCGTTTTTGCGTGCGCATAGATAAAATAAAAATTTTTAGTCGTGTGCGTCACTATTTGTCCTGCGATTGTCTGCGCAACAGTTTATTATTTGTCCATATCTATATATATTATTTTTTCTTATTTATTTTTTTTATTCAACTACCTTTAGGCTGCTCCGGCCGACGTCTCTCAGTCTGAGCCGGCTGTCGCTGAAAACCAGCGCTGTGGCTCTGTCTCGCACACGAGTTCCAGCATTATGCTGAGCGATGGCCGTTTTGCGCCGATGTGACGCATATCTTCCTCAAAATCCCTTTTTACTTTTATATATACCTATACCCATTTATTTTTATGGTGTGCGTCATGCTTGGCGTAAATAAACTCTTTTTCTTTCTTTTCTTCTTTCATTTGTAGATCTTTGGCAGTCGTTACGGATTGTCAGAAGCCAGAAAATCTGACACCAGTCTTGCCAAGAAGTACCGTGTTACCCAGTTAATGGGTTGTGGAGGTCTGGTAGGCAGCCGCTCCACGTAAAACACTGGTATTTAGCTGAATCCGGTTTGACTGGGAGCCGACCCCAATTTGGTTGGGAAAAGGCTAGGCAGATGATAAGTATGACAGTAGTTTTTGAGGTTATTCATTACAAACATACACACACACAAAAATACAAATCTTTCCTTTTTATAATCTATATATCTATATCTATACATATAATAAAACTGTAGAAGACGTCAATTCTGTACATTGAATGAAAATAAAAAAAAATATTCCAGGGGTGCTTCATATAAACAGTAGAAGCCAAAAATAGGTTTTTTTTTTTTTTTGTCTGTCTGTCTGTTGTTAATCTTTCACGCAAAAACCACTGGACGGATTTTGATGAAACTTTTTTTGTTGTATAGCTATTAGTTCTCGCCAACATATAGGCTATAATTTATTTTGAAGTTCTGAATACCTGACGTGGAACCTTAGCAGCCCGGCTAATCTATAAGAGATATTAATATACCGCTTTAGGAATAGTTGGTCAACATGATGAGTACTTTCTGTCGACATAAAAAAAATGAAGTTCTGGAGCACCTGATGTGGAACCCAGCTAAAAGCCAAGACATAAATAAGATCGGCTATTTTAATCAATTGTCAACGGATTGCATAGTCCGTTAGTTTAAAGCCTGCTCCTCGAAAGACTTGGTGTGGGTTCGAATCTCACAAAAGATGAAATTATTTTTGTATTATTTTTATCTTATTTATTTCCTAATTTTTTATTCCTACCAAACCTAATATTTTCAAATATTAATAATACGTTATTGCAGTATTTTGCATATTTTTTAGCAAAGAACCTATTTTCTGTTTATATGTACCTATTCTGTTTTGTTCGTATCACATTAAAAATACAAAACTAATGTAAATAACATTAACACATAAACCTGATAGGAATTGTGGCAATCTAGAAGACATCAACTTATTATCTACATGCATAGTAAGTACGGGTAAGTATCTGAAAGGTACTCGCAATGCCATCTGTTGAGCGAAACTGTACTTACTATCAACAGCATGAGAATTACACCAAAAAATATTTTTTTGTTAAAGATTCTTTTGATACTTACCCGGCGTAAAAAAAAGTTTTATTTGAAAATATTTTAATTGACTTTAACCTACACACTCTTGACCAGGGCTTTAAATACCGGTAAAAATTTATAACGTTACCTTGCATTGACAGGAGTTAACGTTATAATAAAATAACGGTAATAGGTTTAACGTTATTTATGCACCATTTTAACGTTATTCTTTAATAACGTTATTTGTAGTTTAACGTTAATTTTATCGTTATTTTTAAACGGTTATCTCTGTGAGGTGGTGCAATGTCAGATTGTATCTTGATCAAAATATGATTCACGACAGTAAAAAAATATGTAAGTAGGTACATAATCATAACCATAATTACATTTTTTTTCTCTTAGCTAGATTTCGGAAATATAGTTATTATACACATCAAATCTAAGTTCATGATGATGAGTAAATGATTCTTATGGTTACATCTATGTAAATACATATTTGTTATTGTTGCGCATCACATTTTGATTAAATTACAACCTGACACTGACCTTCAAATAGCAAAAAATACAAGAAAGTTCGCGGGCTATAATAACACTAATTATTTTACCGTTAAAACGATATTTCTCGTATTTTACGTTAAATGTTACTTAACGTTATATTACTGGTAATGTTATCAAATACCGGTAAATTTTGTAACGTTACTATGGTATCACAATTGAAATTAACGTTATGTAACGGTTATTATTTTGTTATTTGGTAACGTTAACAAGCCCTGCTCTTGACAAGTCTCCCAGGCTGTAGCTATCAGGAAACACGGACACAGTCAGGGAATTCCACTCTTTAGCTGTAAGCACAATGAATGTGTTTCCAAAACGTTTTGTTCATGTGGGTTTGATGTCCACCTTGTACCGGTGGCGCACCAGCGTACGCCTTGTGGTCCGATGATGGACCTTGGCTTGGCGGAATTAAACTATGCAATTCCGTCGCACACTCCCCAAAATGCAACCGATAGAAAACCGACAGACTAGCAACTCGGCATCGATGCTCAAGACTTTGGAGCTTCGACTCGGTGAGCCTTTCATTATCGATGATCGTCTTGGATTTCTTTCCCAGGATCAATCTCATTCCCAATTATTTTTTGTTTAAAACTGTTCAATTCCCGGTGAGCCGGTGATACGTCATGACCAGCCCAGGTCCAGCAATTATCAGTAGCGGGTCTCACACCTCCGAGGATCAAGGGGAACTGTAGATCCCTAGGCAATGACGCCACAGAAGTACCCACCGTTTCGTACATGAATTTGCCAGAGAACTTCATGACAACAAAAGGTCACGGGTTACCGATTGCAGTCAAAAATGGCAATGACAAGTCTATACACGCGACAAACTAAACGACTTATCAGCTTAAGTAGAAATTACCTCTGAATAATAATAGAGATTATTACGGTTCATTGCCCCTAAAAATACACCTATTTAATATAGACACCACAGACAGCCCAATTTGCAGGGGTTGCTTCGACGCCTAGGAATCAGTCTGCTACGTTATCCTGGAAGTGAGGCCGGGGTTTTCCGACGTGAAAAAATCCTCGGAACGGTGACGGCCTGGTTGTTATCGGACAGCGAGCGACCCAACGCTCGCCATCCACAGGCCCGCGCCTACGCTGCCGGGAACGCCCGCCCTGGACCATGGATTGAACCAGGGCCGGTAGCTCCACCCAAGCAGGGCAGACCTCCATCGTGTCCTCTGCGGGAGTAGACTTCTTTTCTGGTTGGTTTTGCCATGGCCAACTTTATGTAGCTCTATCGCGTGTTAATTACAACGTTAGCACCTTTCTTCAACATCGTGTATCATCATCATCATCCACAGCCTGACTTCACCCACTGCTGAGCACTGAGCGCTGAGCAAAAAAGAGATTGCTATAGTGCCTCTCTTTTTATGTGACAATTCCCAGGGTCCTGTGCCAGCCTCATTCAGGTTGTACCTACAATGGCAACAATATCGTCCGCCCATCTCGCCACCGGCCGATCAATACTTCTTCTTCCAGTCCTCGGACACCACTTAGTCCCTGCCTCACTCCACCTATTATCACCGCGCCTTGCCAAGTGTCCTACTCAGCTCCACTTTAGTTCAACAATTCGTTTTCCGATGTTGAAAACCTTCGTACCTTCGTCTTCGAATCTCGACGACGTACCTATGCCGAGCATGGAACGCTCCATGGCTCTCTGTGCAACTCGAGCGATCGTGAGCGTTCGTGTAAAACATAGTGGTTATAGAGGCGGGAATTCAGACATTGCGGAATTTTGGCAGGCTTCAGAATGTCGTCCAATTAGCTAAAAGTGGCCCATACAAGCTATATTCGTCTCGATACCTCTGTTTGATATGCCAAAAAAAACATAACAGTTAAAAAACATTTCTGTCAGTAAACATATCAGTTTATCATCTCCAACAATTTATTACCAACTTTAACAGTAGGATTTGAATCGCTGAAGGAGTTTGTCATAACCTTCGTCTTGGCCATATTCATCCTATTAAGATCCAACTTAAAAGAAGCATCTTAAAGATTTTGAAGCATTTTCTAGGGGTCATCGCAGTTCTCAGTGAAAACCACAAGGTCATCTGCAAATGTTAAGTGAGACAAGTAGGCATAATGGGCGTTAATTAATACCGCTATTGTCCCAATCTACACCTACTTTTCACAATATCTTCTAGGGCTGCTGTGAATAGTTTCGATGAAATGAGAGATGCGATATCAATAAAACGTTTCTCACGAAAAATGTGATACAGCCAGTGCCTTGCGTAATACTCTTCGAAATTCCTAATTCTAAGAGGGGTCAAGCAACGCGGGCTTGCGGACGGCGAGCGTTGGGTTGCTCGCCGTGCGATAAGAACCAGGCCCGAGTCAAACGGCGCATTGTGTTCCACGTGCGCCTCAAAAAGATGTCAGCATACATATGAGGCCCACTAGGGTCAGTGCCTGCCAGGGTTGCGGAATTTATTCGAAAGATTCACCGCGGCCCTGGAACGCAAAGAGCATTAAGAGGAACACGGATGGGTTTTAGTCAGTAAGAGTCTGACACTTCTTTCCGCTCCGCCCAGAGCGGAAGGAGTCATTTGATGATTTCCCATCTATAAAAAAGGGGTCAAGCATTGCTAGATATTGACTGTTCGTATATATCTTAACGATTTTACCTAGCGACATCATTTTACTTTCCGAAATACACGCGAAGGAAGTCGCGGGCAACAGCTATAATTATCTTCCTAAATAAGAAAAGTACGCGCGGACGAAGTCGTGGGCACAGCTAGTATTAGTATAGAAGTATAGATTGGAACCAAATAACGTATGAAGACTGGTGCTATTCCCACCGACAAACTGCTACGCAGTATAATTGGTGAATACAATGTAATTATGTTTGGTCCTGAATTAGCGATTTATTATTTATTTTTATTTATTTTATCTGGGATCCAGCAGCCATCACTAGGACATCAGTTCAAAAATGGGAGCCCTTTCAACGCTTCCTGCTTCGTCTTTCATCTGTACAGCAGAAGTTGAACGAATACAGAGGCTAAGGAATTGATTTGATATTTAACAAGTCAATATTGTCATTATTTATATTTAAATACTAGCTTTTGCCCGCGGCTCCGCCCGCGTGTATGTCGGTTATTGCGTAAAAAAGCCGCCGCAGTAGCCTATGTCCTTCTCCATATCTCAGGCTGTATATCTGCCAAATTTTATGACGATCCGTTCAGCCGTTTCAGCGTGAATCAAGCGTTACAGACAGACAGACAGAATTACTTTTGCGTTTATAATTTTAGTAGGAATACATTAAGAAGGGAAAAAAAGATAACTTAAGCCAAAATCCGCAAAGAACCTAAACATTAAACAAATCTGACACAGCATTAAAGAAAATATCAACTCCATAAACGGAAAACACTCAAAAAACAAGTAAACAATAATTTTAAAAACACTCCAACAAAAGACGCCGAAGTTAAATTCACAACCTTTAAATCAAAACAGACATTTATTCGAAACAAAAGAAAAATTCAAAAGAAAACAAGCGGCCCGTTTATTCTTGCAATATTTTTTGGAACTTTTGTTCCTGAAAGTAAAAGGTGGGTTAAGGAAGAATTAAGGTGAGCGCTTATTGGGAGCAATCGCGTGCAATGTAAGGGCCCGTGTCCACAGTAGTGAGTAGTATTTTCTTTGCATTTTTATTTAAATATAATGCTAGCCGAACCATACGTAATTTATTTATCTAATTATTCTATTCACACACAGAAATATAGTAATATATAACATTCTAATTATGAATACAAAGGAACTGCTTATTTTTGAGTGTTAAATATTGCATGATATTTTGAACTCTACTAGTGATTTAACGAATTATTCCCTTTCTTAGCAGTTTTGACGTCTAGACGAGTCAGATCAAAACGTTCTAAAAAGATGGATGGACTTTAAAGCATAATTGTTAATGCTATAAAGTTCACAAAGTATTGTAATGATCTAATTACGATCAAATAACTGAATAAATTTTGCAATTCTTAGGTTTGTAGCGTCTGTAATTAGTTCGTTGCTTCGAGCGTAAAAACATGAGCATTGTTTTCTGCGATATTTAATAGAAGTTAATAGTTTAGTTTGAGACTGAAAAATAATGATAAAATGCTCATTCATTAATTACACAAAAAAGTATTAGCTTAAATAAGGATCGAATGAGCATGAGCATTAGCTAGTATTGTGTAAGAACAGAGTGCAAATTCTACTAATTTTTAAGCAAAATTTGCTGTCACATCTCAGTTGCAATCTGTCAAAAATGTACGGAAATTTTGACACTTAGCGACTGACATGTGAATCCAAACGTTGTTTCTAAAATTTAGCCTATGATTAGACACTAGACATAGTGACAATCTATCAATAGAAAACAATTGTCCAACTGTACAAAATGTATGTAAAAATTAATAATCCTAACCAATATTATAAATGCGAAATTATTTATTTATTTATTACATACTTTATTGTACACCTCACATCAATCACAGGTAAAAAGTTTATAAAAACAAGTGTACAATGGCGGAAGTATGTCTGTTTGATACACTATAGTGTCTAAATCGTCGAACCGATTTTTATAAATTTTAGTAATAAGATAGATCCGTCCCCCCGGAGAGTGCTATAGGCTACTATAAACAAAATCCCTACTTCCTTACTAATATCATAAATGCGAAAGTAACTCTGTCTGTCTGTCTTTCACGCTTCCACGCAATAACGGCTGAACGGATCATCATGAAATTTGGCTGATACATAGCCTGGGATATGTAGACATACTTTTTTTACGCGATAACCGACATCCACGCGGGTGGAGCCGCGGGCAAAGACTAGTATTCTATAAATTAATTATCTTAAGGTTGGTTATCTGTAACCCTAGAATGGGATTGACATGTGCTACCAAAATGTCACGTGGTTTAAGCCAATTCGATTTGACATTTCGACTATCGCTATTGCTGATAAAAATCACTTTGTCCACACACGAATGGTCACAGTGAACACTGACCTTAACTGTAAAGAAAACGTTAAAAGCGAAGTTCCTTTATTGACTGCCGAAGTATTGTTTATTCCCCAAAGTGCTTGTATAAAACAAACCAAACAATTGCCTGAAATAAATGTCTTTCTAACGTCCTATAAATTCGGGAGAATTCCTTGTTTCTCTTATTACGGAATTTAATGATTTTGCTCTGGAATGTTTTTTGGGAGTAATAAATCTAGGGTACTTGTGTCTTGAAGCTGCTAAATTAGAAGATCAATTGATTTTCTGCTATCTCAGTTTGAACGTTGTTCTCGTCGAGTAGCTTCGGAACTTACTTTATCGTAGAACAAAACTATGTAGCTAGGTTATTTTAATTACTAAACATTATGAACCCAAGTCCCCCTCCGTGTTTTTTTGTCTGTCTAACACCATTAACTCAATAACTATCAAAAGGATTCATCATCTGCCCCGGAATTTGGTTGGGAAAAGCCCAACCAAATTGGGGTCGGCTCCCAGTCAAATCGGATTCAGCTGAATACCAGTATTTCACGTGGAGCGGCTGGCTACCAGACCTTCACAACCCATTAACTGGGTAACACGGTACTTCTTGGCAAGAGTGGTGTCAGATTTTCTGGCTTCTGACCATCCGTAACGACTGCCAAAGATCTACAAATGACAGCCGGGACCAACGGCTTAACGTGCTTTCCGAGGCACGGAGGAGTCTCGGTATGTTAATATGGTCACCATACACAGACCAACCTTGGCAAGCGTTGCTTAACCTTGAAAATTGGTCCGTGCGGCTGTTATAATTTAGCCACGAGCTCCTCAAAAGGATTGTCATACATTTATTTGTATAATTTAATAACGTTGACGACGATTGTTGAATATGTCGAAAAAAAATCATGCTGACTGGGAGCTTCAGAATGCCTCTGCTACTCGTGCAAATACCAAGCAATAAAAAAATAGTTGAGCTCGTGGCTGACTTGAAACAGCTACCAGGGGCTCTAGACAAGTGACATTCCGTCAGCGGTAGCGTGACGAAGGCGATTGTCAATACGTCAAAAATGTATGGGATTGACAGATGCTATCGAAATGTCACGTGATCAAATTCCTACATTTTGTCATTTCGACAGTCGCATTCGCTAATTGAATGGCACATTGTCTAGGGCCTCTTGGCCTAAACCACCAACTCTTAAAGCAGTATTACTTTAATATTACTTCCAGTTATACGTCCTGTATAGCTCCATCTCTTTCCCACTGGAAGTAATATTGAAGTAATACTGCTTTAAGAGTTGGTGGTTAGGCACCTGGGTGAGATCGATCCGTGGATGTGTGAATATCCCTCAAGTATCGAAACATCTCCGTGCCTTGGATAATCGTGGTAGGAAACCAGAAACTCTAAATCTGACCACCATTTTATATAGCGCCTTCTTGTCGCTTCATTTAGAATACTCGTAATCAGCCTAGAAGACGATATAAAATACATTTCAAGTCCAGTCAAAAGTCAAAGTCAAAGCATTTATTTCAATTAGACCATTTACAGGCACTTTTGAATTGTCAAGATCGGTCGGTCAAAAAGATGAAGCTATTTGCACGTTCCAAAGCGTAGATCTCTATGGAGAAGAACGTGCAAGAAACTCCAAGGACTCTTTTATAAATAATACTTTGTTACAAAGTTATGGTTACATCATTCTATTATTGAAATTATACATTTATATGTAAGAACGATGTAAAAGACGTGCAGGATAAAAGAGTCCGGAGTAAAATAGAAACAATTCAAAGAAATAATTAAAATAAACCATGACAGCCGAGAGATGACCAGTCTCAGCTGACAGTGTGTCTCAGCCACAGGTAAATACAGGGTTTTATAATAAGCAAGAAAAAGATGGCGTTATTCGTCTTGCATAGCTACAACTCCTTCCCGCAATAGAACAATGATTCGTTAACTCTTCTTAGTACGGTCCACGGATAAGGTTCATTACTGCTCCCTAATTCCCATGACCTTGAAATCTGATAATTACAAGGAAATTCAGTTCGCAGTCTGTATCCAAATTGCTATCAGTAGGTATCTTTAAATTCTTTTGTTCAAGTTGAGGAGTGCGATAAAGTTACAGAGTGCGGAATCCAAACGCCGCGCCGTTACCTACTTATAAAAAAATATAAAAATGAATCCCTGTTACCCTTGGTCACGTCATCTTTTTGCATTATTTTGATAGTTCAGGGGCATAACCACCAACTCTTAAAGCAGTATTATTCCAATAGGAAAGAGACGGAGCTATACGTTCTGTATAGCTCCGTCTCTTTCCCACTGGAAGTAATATTGAAGTAATACTGCTTTAAGAGTTGGTGGTTCTTGAAGAAAGTTTTAAGGTATTTTACATCACGCACTTTCTGCCTAACCTTCCTGCCTCAGCTAGGTAGGGCTAACTTCGAGAAGGAAGTCAAGCATTAATTCCACCTTTGTAAGTTTGACCTTTGTTCCGATGGATGCGAGACGCACAGGACTGGTTGTTGTGGCGACACTTGGGGGAGGCCTATGTCCAGCAGTGGACGTCTTTCGGCTGATATGATGATGATGATGATGACTTTCTGCCTGCACGCTGTGGGCTAAGTACAAGTGCTGGCTGACCTTGCCATAAGGAAATTTAATTTCTATTACCTATAGAAATGAGACCTTTCGAAATACATATTTTCTCCACTCCACTAGATTATGTCGCTTCGAAAACTCTCGAACCGTGGATGTTTATGTCAATAAAAACCAAACAATCAATTTGATCGAGGAAACTCGACTATGAACTGAATGACTTAAAACTCCTCTTAAGCCTCCTCGTGTAGCGCAATTTGTTCCATCAGACACTCAACTGAACCGAGCGCTCGGCGCATCCTGGACAGTCTCACCTAACACCTTATAAGACTGACCAATCCTGCCCTTGCGGTGGTAGGGCTAACACCCGCCTGGTTCGCGACCACTCTCCCACCGGAGTCCGGCGTCTAGCAGCCTGCTGTGTTTTGTCGACGCGTGGGAGTACCAGAGTGCCTCAAGGCATCTTCTGGGCACGCTCGCTTCATCATGGACCTCATCTATCGCTTTCCATCAGGCGTGATCGAGGTCAAGAGCTAGCCCATTCATAAAAAAAAAGAAATGAAACTTTTTTAAAACCACTTTAATTTTGGAAGTCGGTGTTTCCAGTACAATTTCTTCGTTTTATGACATCAAATTCCAAAATTAAAGTTCTTTTGTACTTTGTAGTGATTTTTATTTGAAAGTCGGTTATATTTTTGTAGGAAAGTTTTTTATTTTTAACTTTTTAGTGCTGATGCCCCTCAACATTCTACATAATATTCCAACCGGTCTATATAAATTTAATTATTGCCTGTCTCCGAAGTTCTACATCAGAGGGACAATCTAGTAATTGTTAAACAACAATTGCATTCGCATGTCAATCGCAAACTGTCAATAAAGCCTCAATTTTCATACATTTTTGACAGTTTGCGATTGAGTGCAAACGTTGCTTTGAGAATTGGCACTCAGATCTTTACGAAATTTAAATGGGACCTTTTCAGAATAAATCAAAGCAAATCCGTCTTTAAATGACGAAGTTATGCCCGAACATACATAAAAAATATTTATAAACACTCGAATTAATAACTTCTTCCTTTTATGAAGTCGGTTAAAAATATGGTTGATAGTTTAAAAATTGTCACGGACATTTTTATTTTATTTTATTTTATTTTATTTGGGAAACAAACAGATGCAATAACAAACATAAGTATACAATTAGTACAACACAATCCAGAAACAGTTTCCACAAATTGATATACAAGTAGATTATTATGTACCTAAGTGTAACAACAACCAGAAGTTCACACAGTTTACAGAAGTTATAATTGAATAATATATAACAATATAACATTAGCTTATTTAAATTTCGATGCCAAAATATTTCTTATGCAAAACTTAAATTTGTGTAGAGAAAGGTGAAAAATATCTAAATCTTGATTTTTGAATGAGATTGTGTCGTTGTACAGACGACATGATCTTTTAATAAAAGTATTCTTGCCATAATTGGTTCGGAAGAAACCAATTTGGAAGAGAGTTCTTTTGCGAGCATTTAAGCGTGGACATCCAAAACTTATTTTGCTGAGAAGATAAGGGGAGTCCACTTGGCCTCTAATAATTTTATATAAATATACTAGATCAGGCTCTGCACGACGTTCCTCTAATTTTTGAAGCCCAGGTGTAGTATCAATTCCAGAGTTAAATCGCCAACTCAAGTGCTTATTAAATTTATTTTGCAAATTCTGAATTTTTTCAATATAGACTGCATACTGGGGATTCCAAACCGCTGAAGCATATTCAAGAATTGATCTTACGAGTGTCTTATAAAGAAGGATCAATGTTGACTTATGTTTGAAATCCCTATCAATTCTTAGTACGAATCCCAACATGCGAAATGCCTTGTTGCTCATAGTGGTAATATGAGAATCAAAGATAAGTTTACTGTCAAGTTGGACCACAAGGTCCCGCACCTCGGTCACTCTATTAATATGATCATTATTGATTTTATTGTTATATTTTATCGAGTTCATCTTTCTAGAAAATGTTATAATATTGCACTTTTTTACGTTAAGGAACAGACAATTTTTTTTGCAGTAATCACATAGGTTGTTAATATCATTTTGTAGTTCTAGGCAGTCCTCTGGTCTAGTTATAGTTTTATAAATTTTCTTATCATCTGCATAAAGAATGAACTTAGAATGTTTAAAAATATTAAATACATTATTTATATACACATTAAATAATAGAGGTCCGAGGTGCGAGCCCTGGGGCACGCCGGATGTAACAGGCATAAAGGATGAGCAATACCCCTTTACCGTAACTGCTTGACTGCGTTCCTTTAAATAAGATTCCAGCCATCGAAGTAGATCGCCATGTATACCGATATACTCAAGTTTTTTAATTAACAGATTATGAGAAATTTTATCAAATGCTTTTGAGTAATCGGTATACACGACATCCACCGGGTGACCATTATCCATAGCCGTCGCTATGTAGTCAATATATTCGCTGAGGTTTGTTTCAGTTGATTTTTTAGAAACAAATCCATGTTGCTCCGGTATTATAAGAGGCTTTAATAAGGGCGTTATTAAGTCACAGACGATTCGCTCAAAGAGCTTAGGTATGACACTCAACTTAGAAATTGGCCGGTAATTTTTAATGTCATGCTTGTCGCCATTCTTAAATATAGGTACAACAAAAGAACGTTTCCAAGCCAAAGGCACAGTACCAGATCGCAATGAGGAGTTAAACAGCAGGTATAAGGGAAGTGCAATAGTTTTGCAACATCTCTGCAGAAACAGTGGTGGAATTCCATCAGGGCCACTGCCCTTGTTTACATCAAGAGATTTGATATACTTAACAATGGTATTAAATGGAATATAAACATTGCTAAGATTTAAAGCATTAGAATAGTCGTCAGACAAAGAAGATGTCGTAAACACGTCATTGTGTTTTTCAAAAACTGAGTGAAAATGTGCATTAAAAAGGTCACTAATCTCTTTACCATCATAGGAGGATACATTTCCTAAGAACAAGTTATCTGGCAGAGTATTTAACGATTTTTTAGATTTTACATAGGTCCAAAAGTATTTGCTGTTGTTTTTAATATTATCTTCTGACCTTGCAATAAATAATTCGTAACATTCCAGACTGACTCTTTTTGCTCTTTCTCTCAGAAGGGCAAAGCTACAGTAATCACTATAATTGTCGTAACGCTTCCATTTTGTATGATACTTAGTTTTCTCCTTGATGATTTTTATCAGTGCCGGGGAATACCATACAGGGTACCTATTGTGATCTACAGATTTTTTTACAGGAACCATTTCTCTAACTATTTTATCAATAACATTATGGAACTTTGTTACGGACTCGTTAATATCATGAACGCTATCCAATATACCATGCCAGTCCACTTGAGACAAAGCAATATTAATGTCATCATAATTCGCACCCCGGAAGAAATAGTAGGTTGTATTTCGCGGAGAACGAAGGGTTTCAAGAAATAAGTCAACCAAAGAAATATCAAGAGCAGGGTGGTGGTCATCCTCCGGCACCAAAGGAAACTTAGACTTAATTACTATACAGTCACAGCTGCTAAACACAAGGTCCAACTGCCTATCATTTTTATTTGAAACTATATTATATTGTCCGAAGTTACTAAAAGATAAAAATCCCAATAAGGCGTTAACTAGACCATCAGTACAATTAACACCCAGTGTAGCGCGAGCTCCCAGCCCTGCAGATGACCACTGAGCATTCCTAATGTTAAAGTCACCAGTTAACAGAAAGTGATCGTTTGGATAACTCGTGATACATTGTGACACTTGATCTAAAAACTCAACCAGATCGTTTTGATGAGAGGTACACTGTGGAAAATAGCAAGTATATAGCCTGAGTCGTAATTGCTGAGACTTTTTCTTAAGGCGTATGATCAGAGAAATAGTATCTGCCGATGATTTGTTATTCGAGCAAGACATGTTTATGTCACTTACTGCAATGCCCTTCCTGATAGCAATGAGAACTCCGCCCCCCATTTTGTCTGATCTAGAATCATAGTTGCGGTCACACCTATAAACATTGTACCTAAGGTCAAATAATTCAGAGCTGAAAATTCCAGGCAGCAACCAAGTTTCACTCAGGCAGATCACATCAAACGTGCAAAGCAACAAGTTATTATAAAACAGATTAGTTTTAGTGCGCAATCCACGCACGTTTTGATAGAAAATATTTAAATTAGTACCGAATGTGCAATGTAAAACTCAACAAATAACATGTAAGACAAAAAGTGTCGCTTGAATAAAAACGTTTGGATGTACAGCTCATGGCACGTTTCTCAGCGTCATTGAATAAATAATGAATAAGAAGCTCAAGAAATCTCTTCCATAATAAAACCGTTATGACTAATTTTTTCACCTTACTCTGAAAAAATACTACAAGTGAACTAAACAATACGAAGTGACAAATTAAACTGAAGCATATTATGAAAAGGAGCGGAATATATGAAATAATTCTCACACTATCTTGTTTAAATCACTCTCAGATGATATATGTATAGCTTGACTGGGTTCTGTTTTACGCACCATTATTGATTGGTTTTTTACCCAGACAAATTTATAATTCCTCTCACCAGCAATTTTCTTCGTTTTAATTAATAATATCTTATTGGAGATGGACAAATGCTCATTACAGAATATACGAGAATTACTGTTAGAAAAACCGATGTCACTTGCATTCAAATCCTTAACTGCCCTCAGTCGTGCAAGGAAATTATCCTTTTTGTGTCTTGCGAGAAAGCGAACGACGACAGGTTTAGGTTTTTTATCATCCTTGCTTTTGTGGGCCACTCGAGTAACAAAATCTATGTCGGTTTGCGTATTAATAGGGCAGTTGGCGTATTCACCCATTTTAGATATGATATTAAGCAGGTTTTCCCCTGTTTTCTCAGGCAATCCAACTATCTCAACATTCGAGCGACGCCCCCATTGCTCCTGTCTCTGAATATCAAACTGTATGGCACCTAGTTGTGATTTTAATTCACTCAAATCCGACTCCAACACTGAGATTAATTTATTTTTCTTTTCCAAATCATCAATACGTGACACTACAGCGTCGTACTTTGCGGAAATAAACTTTACCGATTCTTTCAGGCTAGACACTTCAGTCCTAAGATCAGTCAAGGTTACATTAATAGTCGACATCGCCTCCTTAAATTCCTCTTTAATAATACCGCGTATCTTATCCACGGTCAACACGTCAGGGTCCTCCTTCTTAGCATTCTTGCGTATAGGTTGACGCGTTTTGGTAGTTTTAACCGGCGATATTGGCTTGGTTGTGACGATCTCGGTACCCGATGACTCAGCCTTCTTAGTTCTAGCTTTGGTATTAATATTAGATCGAACTGACGTTGAGGTGCCGTCCTTCGGTTCCGGTGGATTCGTACATTTAGAACACTGCCATGACGATTTTAGATCATTACTGGGAACCCAATCAACTTCTTTATCCATAAAAACACAGCGAAAGTGATAATTACTATTGCAATCACAACAAATTAGTTCGTCATTAGCGTTTGTAGTGGTTAAATTACAACAAACAAACTCCATTTCTGTGAATTATAGTTGTGTTTACACAGAAATGATCCTTATCCTCTTATCACTAATGCAGAGAATCCTTGAATAGAGAGCGGCCAATTTTATTCACAGTTTGCTTTGACACGCCACGCATTAGCGAGAAAAAGGTCGTATGCGCCGGGTAATCACAGGCGCTTACGCGTTTTGCCGAGACGCTTCAAAGTTCACTCCACTTGCCGGTGATTGCACAAAAAAGATATGTTATTTTTGTGATAATTGGTTAAATTCACGGCACTGGTCACTTCCACTATGTATCAAGCAAACGTTATTTATTAAGGTTCACAACTTTATTTCACTAAAAGGTTACTCTAGAACACTTTTTTGATTTAATTTTTATGAGCAGTCAGATTATAATGTGATTCGTACGGTAGTTGATACGAAAAAATTGACATACACTGACAAGCTTTGTTTGTGTGGAAGGCTTTGCCAATGCCTTCTCTATGGTAGGCACCGGATAAATGTGCAATATCGGTCATTGACCCACATACAATCACAAACAGAAATAAAGACAAAGCTGTCCTGAATTGACTTATATCATGATCTTTTACGTTCTCTAGTAATGAAAATTGGTTCACAATTTATTTTTCGGTTAACTAGAAAGGATAATTAAAGGTCAATGTACTTTATTGCAAGTTTATCTGGCGCCTTCCATAGCAGTGGCCGCCGATGCCTTTCTCTACTCTATGGATAAAATCAGAAGGCTTTGTTCACAAAAAGTAATAAAGCTGCCAGGAGGGTATAATAAAATTATCGGAGGAACGTTAAGTTTAAATCTTAGTAGAACTGTGGAACATTTAAATCGCGTTTTTATTGGTCTAATCGCCGCGGTGGGATTGTACAGTACAATGTTTTATCTGGGAGATAGGGATGTGGATAAATTAAGGAGCAGGAAATTACGTTTTTAAGCGGTTTCATCATAAAATCTCAGTCTCAGCTGGGTCACTTCTAAACACTGATTGTGATTCTCCTACTTATACAACGTGTAACAGAATAAACACAATATCTCTTAAGGGGTCATTGTACTCATAATTATAAACAACTTTTACTATGGGACCAAAAAAAATCGCGAAAAAAAAATCGACTGCTCTATACATTTCTGTGAGCATAACTCGACAAAATGTACTGAACAGCTGATTTTTTTTTCGCGATTTCAGACCTGGTAAAAAATATGTAGCAGACATCAACGCCGCCACAAAATTTAACGTAGCGTAATCTACATCGCAACAATGAGACTTGCAGCGCCATCTATCCCAACAGCTGCGAACTAACATAACAAAATCCTGAATCGCGATATCAGAGTGTATATATACCGTGCGATTCGAACAGATACAACAGCCCGAATGTAAACTATCGGGCAGTTTCCCACCAGACACCACAACCGTCCGGTCGGAGGATCCTCCCTTTTCAATGGAGGTATGTGGGAATTTACTCGTTATACCGTATACCTCTATAATTATGTGAATTACCGTCATCGTGCGTACTGCTAAGTAGTTGAATCCCCTCCCGGAGTCTGTGTTTCCTGATAGCTTCAACCTGGGGGTGTTAAAGACTAGAGTGAATATTATGTCACTTTTGGGCAAGCATGCTCCATTGTCGACCACATTATCGCTTTCCGTGAGCTGAGATTGTGGCCAAACGTGTGCCTATCAATCATTAAAAACTCTTCGTCTGAAGACTGAACCTGCAACCATAAAATAGATATAGCATGATGTCATTGTTATGTATGTCCCGTGTAGGCCCCGTAAGATTATTGTTGGTTGTTGTTGTTGATTTTTGTATATGTTGTTTTGTGTGAGTGTGCTGTTTGTTGTAAATCTTTATTAGATCAAAATTTTGAAAATCGTCTAGTGTAAAATAAATGCCATCCAAATTCAATAGTTTCCAATATATCCGTGTTAAGACAAAAATCACACGATATTTTACAATCTTACGGCGTTTGCAATTTTCCGGTGACATACTAAATTGAATACACCTTATTAAATTGTATATTCTATTCTATTTGTAACTTCTTTTCCTTTGTTTTTGAATTCTTACTTACATCTTTGAAGCTGTTTAAATCCTGAATGCTGTGTACATTAATAATTGGAGTGCAGATTTAAAAATGTTTTCATGTAAAAGTAATCCTAATCACAACTTGGTCTGTATTCTGTAACTGTACCTTATAAATAAATACATAACATCATGCTATTTATATTTTATTGTTGAAGGTTATATGTACTTACTTACCTAAGTGTATCTTAAGTGTCAGCCCAAAATCCTAAAAAACCTGCTTCTCTATCAAAAAGTGAAACTGACAAACAAAGCTTTCTCCCGACCGAACAAACGAGAGGTTGATGCAAAAACCAGAAATAAATTTCTCAGCAAGACGGTGAACCGATTCGAGGGGCTTGCTTAAAATTCAACCTCCGACGTAACTCTGGTTGAATTTGTAACGCTACTAAGTGTTCTCGATTGGATTTCGTATAAGGTTTTTATGGGTAACATTACGATAATTTAGAGGGTTTAATGGCTTTTGATCGAATTGGTATGCAGAATTCTTTTCACGTTAAGTCCCCGCTGTACCTTGAATAGAAGGTAAAACCACAGAGCAGAGATGGCCGCAGCTAAAGACTATCAGCCACTAGTACCAGCGCTGTGATTTTTTAATTTTATTTTAAAGCTGTGGGACGTCCTAAATCCAACATGGCGGATTTTAAATATCGCAGCATATGCTGAGATCTTTTTGGCCACGCTCAGAATAATTTCATGCTGCTAGATTTTGTTGATTTTTATTACATATACTATTATTTTATTTATTTTACTCTTTTGTTTTTCTTGTGCGACTCCCAAATAAATATTTTTCTTTCTTTCTTTTTCTTTGTTTATCGAAGTTTTTCATACAAGCAAAGCGCGTCAGTGAGTGTCACCGCTTACTCATATAAATTGACAGCCCGTGACAGTTCTAAATATGCCCATGGTGGCACATTCTAGTGACCAGTGCACATTGCCCGGGTAGGAATATGTGATAACTGTGATAAGTTGCTAGTGAAGCTTTGCTGTGTAATCTAACTTGAAAGTTACATGATGCTGTGTGATGGTTTCATCCTATTCATCGACGTTGATTTCAGCTTCCATTAGTGAGTATCACGACAATCAAGTTTCTGCTTTGCTTACCCTATAGCAGATTGGGAAGCATGAAGGAGCCTCCTCGTGTAGCGCAATTTGTTCCAGCAGACACTCAACTGAACCGAGCACTAGGCGCATCCTGGACAGTCTCACCTTACACCTTCTAAGACTGGCCAATCCTTCCCTTGCGGTGGTAGGGCTAACACCCGCCTGGTTCGCAAGTAGCCTGCTGTGTTTCGTCGACGCGTGGGAGTACCAGTGCCTCAAAGCATCTTCTGGGCACGTTCGCTTCATCATAGACCTCATCTATCGCTTTCCATCAGGCGTGATCGAGGTCAAGAGCTAGCCCATTAATAAATAAAAAATAAAAAAAAATATTGCAGTCCCTTTCTTCAAGTGATCGGTCAAAGTTTATGATTGTGTGGGTACAAGGACAGCTTTTCATGTAAGGCTGACAGAGGTTGATCGATGGCGTGGCAAAAAGATTATTCAATCAGCAATGTCTCAAATTTCATCGCTGTCGGAGGCCCTTTTAACACCCATAAAAGTATGTTTATGCCGAGGAGGTCGTTGGTATACAGGGTGTTCAAAAAGTGCGTGGTCATATTTAAGCGTGATGTTGGGTAGCTGGTATATATTAAGGGAAAAACAACAAAACAAAAAAAACATTTTTTTTTTATTTAACCAGAAAAACAGACTTATAAGTTCTGAAAAAATGACTTTTCAAGCGGTTTGTTACAGTTAGTGACATTTACTTTAGTTCAATCACAGATTTGATGTCACCAACTGCATTAGTCTACTTGATAAGTTAGTCGTTTCTTGTGGTCGATTTTTTGGAAAAAAAACACATTTTTATTTTTTATTGAGAAAATAAATGGGCTTGCTCTTGACCTCGATCACGCCTTATGGAAAGCGATA
The DNA here is from genome assembly GCA_947386135.1 of Melanchra persicariae. Classification (NCBI taxonomy): domain Eukaryota; kingdom Metazoa; phylum Arthropoda; class Insecta; order Lepidoptera; family Noctuidae; genus Melanchra; species Melanchra persicariae. The sequence goes on from OX376667.1 coordinate 4,391,926, forward strand.
GATGAGGTCTATGATGAAGCGAGCGTGCCCAGAAGATGCCTGTTCACTCTTGCTTTGAAGGCAGACGGGTTAAATGTGGAAGGGAACACAGACTGGCAGAGAGTTCCACACTTTGGCTGTGCGCATGATAAATGTGGTGGAGAAGCGCTGAGTACGACTAGTTGGTTACAAATGCGGATGGTACCCAGCAGTACGTCTGGTATTCCGGTGGTAAATGGTCGATGTGGGATCAGGTCGTGGAGTTCCTGCGCACACTCTCCGTAGTACAATCTGTAGAAGACCGACAGGCAAGCAACACTACGCCGATGAGCCAGGCTATGAAGCTTAGCTACCAGAGACTCGTAGCCTATAAGCCTTTTTGCTCTGCGTTCCACCGAGTCCAATGCAGCAAGCTGGTATTTTGCTGAACCATCCCATAAGTGGCTGCAATACTCCATACAGGAACAGACTTGTGCTTTGTACAGACTCAGACTTTGTACTTTCTTTCTTTCTTTCTTTCTTGTATGTAGGTGAAAGAGGCTAGGCTGATTGATTGAAAATACGTATATTATGTCATTTCTTCCTTGAGATTTCTAAATCAATGACCTTTTCAATAAACGCTTTTACGAATGGTCGTTAAGGGATCTTATAGGAAACGTGATTCGAGTCAAAATGACGACATAAAAAAGGATTACGAGATCCTATTTAACAATCAAGTTTTATTTCGTTTATTTTTTAACTGTTTTGTCAAAGGAAGGGATGGAAATGGGTGAGACAAAATCTGGGTTCACTTCACTTGAGAATTAATGAAGTCAAAAACAATTAAATCTCGGTTTTAGTTCAAGTTAATACATCAAGTAGATTCCTAAAAAAGTCTATTTGAAATGTTGGACACGTAAATCAAGGTGAAGATCATACAGTGCGGTAAAATTTCGCGTGACATCACGCTTTGGAACACTTTAAAAGCGTGTTTTGGAAATCAACGAACCGATTTTAATAAAACTTCCTACGCATAAGCAGGATATATGCTTAAAATCTTATCAGAGAACATTTTAGAAAAATAGTGTTACAGCTAAATTCGACTGATTTTAAATTCTTCATAGAAACCAATTATCTTTTTTTTGAAATAAGACATTTCGAAAATATTGATAACTTTTTAGACCTATGCATCCTGCTTATACGTAGAATGTTTAATTACAATCGGTTAATTCATTTCGAAAAATAAGGACTTGAAAGTTTGTACGACAAGTATGGGCAGAAAGGTCTAACGACCCCACACACCCTAGTGTCAGTTTCTAAGCCGCCTCAAAGGCCTCTAGTTGACGACCGCCGTTTGGCAGCCGGGACCACTGGCTTATACGTGCCTTCCGAAGCACGGAATCATCTTTTTTATCAGACAATCAGGTAATTCAAGCCTGCAATGTCCTAGCCAAACTGGAAACAACTTTACAAAGTATGCTTCCCGTGGTAATCGAACCCATGACCACCGTGTCACAAGGTAAACGCCTGAACCATTACATATTACAGAAACATTTTTTATTCATATAATAAAGAAAAACATACCTACGAATTTTATTGAGAGGTCTCGTTAACGAATCATTTGGTCCGTCCAAATGATTCGTTAACGAGACCTCTAATGCGAGTCTGTTTTTGAGTATAGAATAAACTATTTTTCTTTCTTATAATTTTAATCTAAAAACCATCTCTATTTCGCCACACATTGCAGTACATTTCTGTAAATAAGGCGTTAATAAATAAACAAAAGCTTAGCAATAATACAGAACTGCAAAGCCTTTACCATTCTAGGTATACCAAACAGCCTGGACACCTAAGATTGAACTAAGCCGAGCAGCCTTTGGCAAAGTGCCAACATATGCTAATCTTGGACCAATACTCCCATATCGGTTCCAAATTGCTCAGTTCCTATGCTTTTATGAAATTCGATTCGAGTTCGAAGTGTTAGGTGACCTTGGGGTCGAGTCAAGTGACATTCTGTCAGCGGTAGCGTGGCGAAGGCGATTGTCAATACGTCAAAAATTTATGGGATTGACAGATGCTATCGAAATGTCACGTGATCAAATTCCTACATTTTGGCATTTCGACAGTCGCATTCGCTCATTGAATGACACGTTGTCTAGGGCCTCTTGACATTAGCTTAATGAAATCGAAACAATAGCTTTAATGAAATCATGTTTTGTCCTCCGCCTTTTCTTTCGTGGCTCTACTGAAACTGTTCAGTTTTCAAGGATAAAACGTAGCCAACGGTATTATAAGTTGATATTATCAGTAACTAGCGTCACTTGCGATGAGAGCATCTTTACATATATATTATATTTTTTCTAAATTTTACCTAAAACGATATTTCACTCATTTTACGATTTAAAATGACATGTTATCTTTTAATTTGTTCTGGTTTAAAAACATTAATGTATGTAATATCTTTTAGAAATATAGCTGAAATCGTCCTGTTGCAAATAATATTTTTAATAAATAAGCAATTATTACAAATAATGAAAAAAAACAATACGAAAAATATTAAGTAATCACAACTAATCAAACAGCAATTAGAAAAAAATCAAGTGCCTACACATTCTTAATAAATTTTTTCTTTAAATAAAATAATAAAAAATTTGGATTTTGAACGTCTAGTAGATAGTGCTGTCCCAAAAAGCTGGGCGTCGAAACTGGGCGTAAATAGAGATAGCAATAGTCAGACTGAATCTTTACTCGCTTTGATTTGAAATAACAAGCCTCATATCCGCCACGCTCTTAAATAATGTATAAAAAATTAACAACTTTACCTCATTATAACATTAGTTTAGAGTTTAAATTAACTTGTTTGCGATTCAAGTTTCATTATAATCGAGTACAGTATGGAAAAAAATATGTCCTGAAATAGAACAAAGCCTTCTTTTCTCAAAAAAACTTTCCATTCAAGCTCTTCAATTCTCATGCAAAGTTTCAAGGAAACTAAACAATCATTCCACAAAACTAAACGATCTGAACCAAAATTCTCGTGCCCAAAATCGTGCGACACTTAGTAAGGGACCCGTTCATTTGAATTCCATGGCAGCATTTGAATTGGAGATTTTACAGGCCTTAATCTAAAACCGACGCTGGATGTCCCAAATGGAAGCCGTTATCGGGCTAATTAAGGGCTTCATCTAGGTAGGTGGTTCCCTTATCGAATGTGGTTTTAGGCAGGTTTAGCTGATGGTGTTCGGTTAGTTTGTTTTAGATAATTCTTAGCGCTTGGCGGTGATACTTACTGACAAGATTGTCTGAAGCTCCAAGTCTTCACCAATGAAGACATGCAGGTTTTCACAATTTTATCACTGAAAACATGGAATAGGTTGACCAGATATGCAGTCCCATGCAGACGCTTTGTAAAATCTAGTAAAACTCCTGGTTAGACTGGACTAGCTACCCTCAAAATACTAAGAATGGATCTAAGAAGAAGATTATCTTATAGAATAAGGATCTGGCAGAATTTGGTCATGATGTTGGGTAACTTCGAATCAGATTCTATTTTCGAGGCACTAGGCCTTGTAACACCAAGGCTGCGGAATTTGTTCGAAAGAGTCACCGCGGCCCTGGAACGCAAAGGGCAATAGGAAGAACACGAATGGATTTCAGTCAATCAGAGTCTGCCACTACCTTTCACTCCCCAGAGCGGAAAGAGTCACTTGATGATGTCCCATCCTTAAAAAAAGGTCTTGTAACAAAATATGTTCTCAAAAGTGAGTTTCCCTGATTTTATTCCTAAAATGGCGGCTAATAGCAATACAGAATGGAAAAGAAGTACTACCCCAAACCCAAAATACTGACAAATGTATAGAGGATGATGAAGAATTGGCTACAGTTTTCTAAACAGATAGCGTACAAACTTTGGTGGATTAAACCGTAAACACACCGTAAACAAGCGAGGTTAATCACCGTGCTTGGTTTTGTTTGCGTAGGAAGGGGCCGATGTCTTTAAAATGGAAAATAGGAGGTAAGTTTCCTGACTAATACAATTTTATGTATGTATACTGAACGAAAGTTTAATGGCTTGTGAAGGAGGCTGCAAGGTTGCGAAATTTGTTCGAAAGAGTCACCGCGGCCCTGGAACGCAAAGGGCATTTGGAGGAGCACGGCCCATCCGTGTTCCGTTTCTATTCAGTAAGAGTCTAAGATTCCCTTCCACTCCGATCGATCTGCCTAGCCTTTTTCCAACTGTACTGGGGTCGACTTCCAGTCTAACAGGATGCAAAGTACCCAGTATTTTACGAGGAACGAGCCTATTTTTGACCTCCAAAACCTAATGGGTAACAGAATACCCCCTGGCAACACTGGTGTCAGATTTTCTGGCTTCTGACTACCCATAACGGCTGCCAAAGATCAATTGACAGCCGGTACAAATAATACTTTCACTGAAATGAAAAATCAATTCTAAGAATATGGTTCATATGTCAAGGACTTTAAGATTGAAACTCAAAACTTTTCAAGAACTAAGACGACATGAAATAAGTTTCTCTTGGACTTCGCTTTACAGCAATACGTTGAACATTCCGCAGACTTTTGCCTACTACTTACACCAACGCGAAGTTATTCCAAAGTCTCTTCATTTGAATTCCACTGCGGGATTTGAATTGTAGATTTTACAGGCTTTAATCTGAAACCGACGTTGGATGTCGTCTTGAGCCCCTTATTCTGCTAATTAAGGACTTCATCTATGCAAATGACTCTCGATCGTTCCCTTATCAACTGAGGAGCAAGGAGGGTGGAATTCGGGTCAAAATTGCATGCACGGTTTTCGTGGAAATTTTAGCTTTATAATAAGACTGTGTTTTAAGTAACCGTTCAACGTTTTAGCAAATATTATGCCACGGTCCTAAAGAAATGAGAGAATATACTTTAAACGGTCAAGCTCTGCTGACACACCGGGTGTGTCGTATTGAAAATGTCGTTGAGCGCCGGCGACACACCGGTGTGTCGCCCGCCCGATTTACGCGTTTTAATGCTAAATCATTTCTTACAACAACTGATTGAATCTGGATTCCAAGAAATTGACAAATCAACGATACCAATTTTAAAAACCTTTTTCACAAAAACAAGAAACCGACTTCCAAAAAACACTACAAAATTCAAAATAACTTTGATTTTGGAAGTCGGTGTTTTTAGTTGCTTCTTAGTTATTTGACACCGACTTCCGAAATTAAAGTTATTTTGAATTTTGTAGTGTTTTTTGGAAGTAGGTTTCTTGTTTTTGTGAAAAAGTTTTTTATTTTTCACTTTTTAGTGGTACCCCACACCTAACAACACCACAGGAAAGCAAAAATACGCAATTTCGTATACATGGATGATTTTTCCACATACTTTTTCCAGCTATTTGGATTTAAAAAACCAAACTACTGAACTGATTTTGATAAAATTTCAATGGGATCATTTAGGAAGTATATCCTTTCCAACAAAAAAGAATTTTTCAAATCGGTTGGCAAGCGACGGAGTTATGCCCGAACAAACATAAAAAAAAAAAAAAAAAAAAAAAAATACAAACATACGAATTGAGAACCTCCTCCTTTTTTAGAAGTCGGTTAAAGAACCTCCTCCTTTTTTTGAAGTCGGTTAAAAACCAATTAGTACGATTTTGATTTTTTTTTTGGTTTTGTTTTGCGTTCACTTGAGGATTGAAGTGAATTTTACCAAAAAACAAAACTCACGGCAAGGTGTCTCCAGTTAAAACCCTTTCACAGTTAACAGGAAGCATCTGAATACCAGTATTTTATACGGGAGCGACTGCCTATTATGACCTGTACAACCCAGCATTTGGGTACACGTTACGGCTTCTGAATATCTGTAACGACTGTCAAACATCTACAAGTGACAGCCAGAACCAATAACTTAACCTGTCTTCCAAGATACGGAGTAATCTTGGTATGTTAATATGGTCACCCATCCATTAATGTCTACCGATCCACCCATTCAAAAAAATTTGGATAATCACCGATCAAATGCATTATTTCACAAAGTCCGCCAATAGAAAGAAAGAAAGAAGAAAGAATTTTTTTTAGAGTTACCCGAAGGGTAAAAACGGGATTACTAAGACTCCACTGTCTGTCTGTATGTCTTTCCGTCTGTCTGTCTGTCTGTTCGTCGTCTGTCTGTCAGTCACCAGGTTGTATCTCATGAACCGTGATAGCTAGACAGTTGAAATTTTCACAGATGATGTATTTCTGTTGCCGCTATAACAACAAATAATACTAAAAACAGAATAAAACAAATATTTAAGTGAGGCTCCCATACAACGAACGTGATTTCTTGCCGTTTTTTTATAGATACGTACGGAACCCTTCGTGCGCGAGTCCGACTCGCACTTGGCCGGTTTTTCTTTTAGCTTTAATATTAAAACTTACTATTTTTGGAAACATGTCTGTCCATCTTTCAACCCTTTTCTCAGTAGAGACATTCCCAAAAATGTCCCGATAAGGAAACATGTTATTTTCCTTTTATTACGGAAGAGCGAGTTGACAGCATAAAATAATGTTTTTAAGCTGCAAAATTATGATAATAAGTATACAGTGACAGCTTTGTTACGTGTTTCGAGTGGAATGAGCTGACAGGTATTGGATAGTGACGTTATCAATTTGTAATTAAAATATTAATTGATCAGCTGCTTATTCTAGCGGCTTTACCCGTGTGTTAGTCGAAAAATTGCCCATGGGATCGTTCTAGTGGGATGAAAGGTATTCTATGTTATATAATTATGTCGCAGCCAATTAGCTTAATCAGCCGTTTAATTGGTGGCCTAGCCTTTTCATTTAAATGCGCTGATTTTTCTAAGTGACATCTTTAAGTTCAAGTTCAGGTTCAATATCGTTTAATGACTTGGCCATAACACTTATGTCGAAGATTAAACGGCGTCATTCAATGAAAATAATAGGCTTTTAATGAAACGGCTGATTAAGTTAGTTGGCTGCAACATAAACATTGTCAAAATGAATGCAGTCTAAAGGTTCTAGAGTGGCGACTGTATACTGAAAAATGCAGGATCTTCCACAAGGTGGTTCAATGACTTGGTGGAGCCCACGGGAATTACACATGGCCTGAAATGATGATGATGGTGAGCGACGTAAAGTCCAACTGATATCTTTGAAAATTTTCAATTTAATAAGACTTTGGCTTTGAAAAAAAACAACTCTCGTACCCCTTTTAAAATAGAAAACGTTATTTAAAATACGAGAATCCCCATATAGGTCATAGAATTACATTGGCAACACTACTTCATTGGCGTCGACGTGAATGGCGCGATCTGTCCCAGCGTAACACATTACACGATTTAAAGCGATTTATCTCGAGTGTGGAGGATTTCTGCACAGTTTTCCTTAAGCGCTGTGAAGCGCTGAAAAATTATGATTGTGTCATTTACTTAAAGAAGATGCTAAGTGCTTTTGAAATAGTTTTTTAATGCAGCATTCAAGACGTTGTTATATTTTCTTGCAAGTTTTAGGGTTCATTGCACTTTTCATTATGAACAACTTTTACTTAGGGTAAATCTTGAAGTCGCGAATAAAATCAGCTGTTATGTATCTTCATTCTGTGGAGTTATGCACTCATGAATGTGTGGGGCAGTTGATATATTCGTGACTTGACTTGATATATTTTTTGACTCATGAAAATTGTTCATCATCTACCTAGCCTTTTCCCAACTATATTGGGGTCGGCTCCCAGTCAAACTGTATTCAGCTGAATGCCAGTATTTTATGTGAAACGGCTGCCTACCAAACTTCCACAACCCAATAACTGGGTAACACGGTACTTCTTGGCATGACTGGTGCCAGATTTTTTAGCTTCTGACAATTGGTTAACGTGCTTTCCGAGGCACGGAGGAATCTCGATTTGTTAAGACGGTCACCCATCCCCAGACAAACCTTTGCAAGCGTTGCTTAACCTTGAAGATCGATCCTAGCGGCGGTTATTATTTAGCCATGAGCTCGACTTTTGATTTTGTTCTCGCTTTTCAATTCCTTTCTTTTCAGTGGTTTATTTTTTGCAAAATTAACTGTTTTTTTAAACATATTTCAAATTTTAAATTCTGTTACAATTTTTTTCTCTGCTACTGGTTACTGCTAATGTCACACTAAACTGACATTATTGACATTATACAAAAGAAAAAAGTCATTACGTCACCTAAAAATAACAAATGAAAGTCGTGAAATACTTTAGAAAAAATCCAGAGTATGGGCATTACACCTGCATTTTGCAAGTTTAGTTATGAGGCTCCCCTACCGCGCTTAGAAATGAGGGTATTGCCCCTAATCGAGAACAAATACAGACTCCAGGCTTCTACAGAGTATTTTCGGGCAAAACAGGCTAAGAAGATTAGGTGTTCGACCAGCAGTTTGAAACTTTGACCTGCTCAGCAATCGCATTTACGACGAATAGATCAACATGGTTAAATATATGATTCCTACTGTTCCAATTTTATTAAACTAGATTTTGCCCTCAACTTCTATTGCACCATGTTGCAACATGTTGTAAATAATATTTAATTTTATGATTTCCATGTTGTTGAATTTTTGTTCCTGTGTCTTAAAATACTTTGCGTACTATATTGTTAATAAAAGTTCTTAAAACGTAACAGACAGATGTGTCGCTGGGGAGTTTGTTGCGCCACTTCTTCTTCCCAGCTAAAACACTAGGAAGTGGTGACGGGTGGGCGTTTTGGGGGACTGTCTTTATGTAAAATTTGACGTTCAAAAAGTGCTGGCTCTCAGCCTAATTTGAATAAATGACTTTTGATTTTGATTTTGATTTTTGCACATCACGTTTTTTTCCCGTTCTCGTTGGAACTTCGGGAAATCCTCCCTTAGTGCTCCCCTACACTCCCCAAGGAACATATTATTATTACATGCCAATTCAGCTGTGCGTAGTCTGTCAGTCACTCAATCACTCAGTAACGGAATAATATTGATTGATGATTGATTGAATGACAAATAATTTAAATTGTAGTTTCTGTTTGTTGATGTCAAAATAACAGCTTTTTACTATGCAAATGAATATTTATACTGTACTCCTACCAAATAATCAAATGTTTGTTTATTTGTCTGTCTGGGGCCTAACCACCAACTCTTAAAGCAGTATTACTTTAATGTTACTGAAAGTAATATTAAAATAATATTGCTTTAAGAGTTGGTGGTTTAGGCCCTTTGTTCTGGTAAAGCTTATCTCCGAAACGCTTGGACTGATTTTGACGAGATACTTACTGATATATAGCTGATGTTATAAGGTGAAGAACTTACGTTTTGTTTTTGTTCTATACACCTCAATCAAAATGGAAATCAATAAAAGTCTCCGATCAAAAGGTCAAATACAAAACATCTATCCCGAAATTCAAAGTCAAAGCTCAACAAAATCTCCGATTTCTCGAACTGTTCCACGTTTACCCTGTACGTATGTTTACTACAACGCTTTCACGATGGTATCGCGATAATAATCGTCCATCACTTGTTTTATTCGTGCTTTTGGTTGGCACGTACGATTTAAACGCGCAATGTAATTCGAAAGGAATTCAATCACTATTGGTCCGTGGGTTTTGTAGTGAACGTTTGCGATTATATTAGATAGGTTTTCTTAGTATTCTTTTGGGGTTAAAGCGTTTCTGATACTGTATTGGGTTTCTAAAGCTGTTTCTGATAGTTTCAGTTTAGTGGAAGTCGTTTTTGTGTTATAACAAAGAAGATTTATTAGCAAAATTATTACTGGTATTGGTTGATTTAATTTCGGTTTAAGATCAATCACAGCATTCCAATTGAGAACAGATAGCAGATTTATTCATCGTTTTAGCCAAAAACCGTGTACTGCTGGATATTAATTTCCCTCAAACCTCGCCACATCTTGAGGGCCTCAATTCTGCTATTACAATAGTGTCAGAATGGTCTATCATTGATTTCTTAACTGTTAAAAGCGTCATTATGACTTTCCAATGGTGTTGTATAAAAGCGTCATTATGACTTTCCAATGGTCAACCACTGACACTCCATTGAAAGAAATGTCATAGTAGAATAGTAATCTCGTACATAATGACAAATGAATGACAGACGTATGCGGTAATCTGCTAAAATTTTGGCAGTTCCCTCGATCAGTGACCTACCATTAGAACGTTATTATGCAGTCATTGCTTTTCAAAAACATTGAATATTTAGAACCACGATTCTATTACGAGACCATTGACCGACCAATGATCGACCATTATGAATTTAGCAATTACGAACTTATAGCAAAATGGCAATGGGATCGTGTTGGAATAATGAATTTATAAAAATAGCAGACTTGGGGCCCAGGTCCTATGTGTTTCACATCCTGTGGATTTCTGCGGCCTGCACCAAGACAACGATCCACTTTTTGGTAGGCCTTCCTATACTGCGACTTCCAGTGTGCGGTCGCCACTCCAGAACTTTTCAACCGTATTGAGCATCTGATTTGCCAATAATGTGCCCTGCCTCCTGTCTTAAGTATGGCAATACTTAAGGCTATGTCGGTACCAAGGGCTGTAGGACTTAAAAATAACTGGCGAAATTTCATCATCATCATATCAGCCGAAAGACGTCCACTGCTGGACATAGGCCTCCACCATGTGTCGCAACAACCGATCTTGTGCGTCTCGCATCCATCGGCTACCCGCAACCCTCACCAGGGGCTCGAGTCTGCTATTGCAATCGTGTCTCAATGATCGGTCAGTGATCGAACATTTGACAACTTTGACAGTTTTTGTATGGGAAATGTGTCATAAGTTTGACGTTATACGTCAAAAATCGATCATTGACCGGTCATTGAGACACGATTGCAATAGCAGACTCGACCCCCTGGTCATCGGTCAACCTTGTGGGAGGCCTTCCAACGGGTACGCGGTCGCCACTCTAGAACTTTTAGACCCTATCGACCATCTGTTTTGCGAGCAATGTGCCTGGAAAACTGGCTAAATGTGAATTTACTATAAGTACACCTCTGCCTTACCCTTCGGGGAAACATAATTTAAGATAGTATAATTCATGTATCTACTTGATATTTAACTCTTCCCACTAATAAACGCTTGGGGTACAATAAAACTAAATAATTCCCCCAGTTTACTAGCCCCCATCAAAGTTACAGCGGCTTTAAGCCCCCATAAAATTTTATAGCTTCATATTTTAATTTGAATTAAATTTTATTATCATTGATGCTAATTCTTGTTTTACGATGGGGTTGAATGTAGAATTTGTATTATTTGTAGACCGTGCTGACTTTTTGTGGTTTCCATCTGTGTGAAAATATGGGTCAATTTATTAAAGCATCCTGTAGAAATTATGACAGAACACCTTTATCCCTGAAAACATACAGGTTACATTCGGTTCTTAATGTCATTGTGGTGGCAAATTATTTGAAATCGTTAATAGGGTTCCGTGCTATAGAGGTAACCAATCTCCGCAGGCCGTATGTCGGTTTGTCTGTCAGCAGGCTGTTTCTTATAAACCGTTGGTAGACAAAATTTTCACGGAGTGTTTATTTTTATTTGCTTTAACAACAAATAACTCGTACGTATTCAGTTTTGGATGTGACAATTGAACCACTAGAAAACTAACATTTGCAGGTGATAATTTATTTGACCAGAAGATCAATTTTACTGTCTTCTGTCACTAATCTGTCAAAAAAACTCATACATTTTTTAACGTTGCTTAAAAAAAACTTTTTCACAAAAAAAAACCGACTTAAAAAAAACACTACAAAGTACAAAATAAGTTTAATTTCGGAAGTCGGTGTCAATTAACTAAGAAGCAACCAAACACCGACTACCTTTTTATTTTTCACTTTTTAGTGGTACCTCCCGAACCTAACAAAACCACTGAAAAGTCAAAGGAAAGCAAAAATACGCAATTTCGTATACATGGATGGTTTTTCCATATATTTTTTCTAACTATTTGGATTTAAAAACCAAATCGCTTAACCGATTTTGATAAAATTTAAATGGGACCAATCGAGAAGTATATCCTTTCACATACATTAAGAATTTTACAAATCGGTTCATCAAATGACGGAGATAGGAGGTAAGAAACACAAAAAAAAAAACAAAAAATACAATCGAACTGAGAACCTCCTCCTTTTTTGGAAGTCGGTTAAAAAACACTAGAATTAAAAGCTTTTTTTTAAGCAACATTTGCATTCGCATGTCAGTTGCAATCTGTCAAAAATGCTTATTAAAATGCTTTGTAGAATCGGCACACAGGGCCTTGTATATGTAACTGACAATGCGATATATTTGTCAGAAACTGACGCAATTCTTACAATTCCGTGACATGTCGCTTGTCCGATAGAATACAGTATCATGTCAAAATTTGGCACTAACTGACTTAATAATACAGTTCGACTAAAAAAAGTACGTTCTACCTTTTAAACTAGGTCGAAAATATACTGTTTTCTTTTTAAACTGAACATCTTGAACAAAAGTAAAATTCAAAAGAATACAGTCACAAGTGGTAAAAAGTGTAAACAATTTAATAAATAATGGTAAACAGAGTAATGTCTTTAAAGATAGTTATAGAGTACATACTAATACATATTAATAATAAAAAATAAACTGTTTATCTTATGGATATACCACAATATTTTTAGTTAAAAACTTTAATCGCTTCTCCTGAAAAAGTACGTTTTTAGAGTTAATACAGTATTCTTGCGGGCAAGCGATGTGTTGTTGTAGAGAATGTATGACATTACTAAATTATCGAATAGTCAGATTGTCAGTGTCACCTGTCGCCTGCCAATTTTATTAAATAGTTAAATGGTTTTGTGATGTGACAATTTAATTATAAATTGTCACACCCTTGCGCCATCCCATCTTCTTAGCGCGGCGGGCTGCGCTGGGGCGGCTGCTGCAGGTGCGGAAAATCTCAAACGGCGCAAATATAACAACCTCATTGGGAGTTACATATTTGAGCCGTTTGGGGTTGACACTTTAGGCCCATGGGATCCGAGTACTCACCGAGTCTTTCGGGACATCAGCAAACGACTAGTCGACTGTTCACGTGACCAGAAGGCTGGGCTTTTCTTTGGCCAAAGAATCAGCATTGCCATTGAACGTGGCAATGCTGCCAGTGTTCTGGGCACTTTTGTCTTTGACAGCGATGTGGAGGAGTTTTTTGATGCCCAATGATTTATTTTGTTTTTTACACGTTTGTACATAATTTTGCAATTTTAGTCTAGTTTGCATATAGTTAGGTTTAGTAGGTAGTTATTATAAATTTATTGGTCATTTATTGCAGTTGGTAAAATATTATTGGACATCCGTTGCTTAGCCAATGGGAAAACCCTATATTTGACAGAGAACGTTTACAAACTTTTAAACAAGTGTGAATGAGAAATTATCGAGGACCTCCCTCGGGAAAACCCATTACGTAACCTGTCATTTTATTTCATCGTGAATGTTATGTTTTTCAGACATATTGAAAAGCCACTTTCAAATAAAAACCTATAGATAAGTAAAATAAGAGGCGTGCCAAATTCTGGAATACGTCTTTGCTTATTTGCATTTTTTATTTCCACAAGCTGCTTTGTTATAAAAACTCATATTGGGGATAGCAAAATGTTACAGAATCATTTTTGATTTTTATGATATAATAATATTAATATGTAGGACAATAATCTCACAAATGTGCATACACGCGCCTGAGCCGCCCCCTCCCGCGCTTAGCGGCCGTACGATCGCACCGCGTCCCGCCCCGCGCGCCGCCGCGCAGTCCGGCCGGCATCCCCGTGACGACAGGTCACGTATATTATTGTATTGCGCCACGCATTACCGAAGTACAACCCTACCCTACCCTAGTACCCTACAAACTGGCGCCCAACGTGGGGCGCCAGTTTGTAGGGTTTTATAGTTTATTGAACAGAATGTAACACTAGGTACTTATTACTTTGGCAATGCAACACTCAAGAAAACATATAATAAGTAACTGAGACTTCGGTAATGCGTGGCGCAATACAATAATATACGTGACCTGTCGTCACGGGGATGCCGGCCGGACTGCGCGGCGGCGCGCGGGGCGGGACGCGGTGCGATCGTACGGCCGCTAAGCGCGGGAGGGGGCGGCTCAGGCGCGTGTATGCACATTTGTGAGATTATTGTCCTACAAATATAAATATATTTTAATATATTTCATAAATGAAACCAATATCATATTAAATTCATGACGTATTTTCACAATTTTTATGAATAATAATAATAATAATCTTTATTGAATCAAGCGTTAGTACAATACATTATTATACACGTATTATATCACTAGGCCTAGATACAAAAAAAGAACAATATATCACTGGCCCCCACACTAGGATACCCTGTGTCGTGACGTCCAGTTCCTTCCGTTTTAAAAGAAATAGTGCATTAATTGTGTATATGCATTGTTTATGTATATTTTTCTGTGTAAGTACATATATAAAAGAAAAATGAACAAAAAAAATATATAAATAAAATGAAAGTTGTTTCTAAATGAAAAAAATATGAAAATGAAATAGAAGACGAATGTGGGTGTTTGTGTGTGTGATGGTATGTGTGTGTGGTTGGTAAAGGTCGCAAAAATTGTATTTTTTCATATTTATAAGAACAAGGCATCGAATACGAAATCAATGTCAATCTTTTCTAATATAATCACGATTAAAAGTTTTTTATAACTAGCGCGTTCAATAAAACTTTTTTTTTATCTCTTTACTACCAATCAAATTAATAATAATACTTTTTCATTTCTTGTTAAATTCTTCATTGTTATAGACCTTTTAATATCACGGTATGACCATTAGGAACCGAGGATAAAAACTAGAAAACTAGTAATAGTACCTAGCTACAGCTACATACATAGCTAGTCCTAAATGAAATTCATTCATGAAGTAATTTCAGATGAAATTAAAGCCACAACGTAACAATTTAACACAACGTTGGTATATTTGATTAAGTCAACCTTTAAATCTCTAAAGGGAATCAAATCCTGAACGAAGTACTGAATAAACATCTTAAATACACAACTGTTTTGATACGAAATGATTTAAGATACGCTCTACAGAGAGCGTGAAGCGATAAGCGGTAGAATGTTGTTACGGATTAAAGTGAGTGTTGTGAGTGAATAAAGTTATTATTTAGACAACTAAATAATAACTTGCTTCACTAAAATATAGATATCAGAAGTTATTAGCGTACTCCATCGTCAAATACATCATCATTTTCCATCAGATGAGACAGTCGTCAAATGCGGCTAGCGTTTAACCACTATCTAACTAATTGTGGACATAAAATCATGAATTTAACATATTCAATTATGAATATTAAATCAAAAGGTTTTCAAGGGTAAACTTGTAACATTTTACTACCCACATGCCAAATGAATGAATTCATACCACAAAAGCTTGTAGAAAAACCACATTAAAAAAAATAGCAATAACGTTTTCCAGAATTGGGCAAGTTTTTTTTATTTTATAGGGTTTTTATTTAAAAGTGCTATTTGCCTAGTTGCAGCCACTGCCAGTTTTACGCAACTACAACAAGGCGTCCTTCTTCCTAGCAATAAACGATGGCAGATGTAGGAAATTTGTGGCTCCTTGGACCTCCAATTTTACTTTTGCACATTAAATGTATTGGGCATACTTGGGCATATTTGAGCACATTGGGCCTACTTGGGCATACTCAAACCTATTGGGTGTGCCCAGACTATTTTGATGGATCAACGTCCCTAAGAAATCTAACCGAGTGCCGACTCGCTTCCACGCCCGCTTTCTTTGTAGCAGAGCCTTATAAAGTAAATACTAAAACGCAAATACAAAACACAAAATAAGTCTTAAACTACGTTAAACCTCAATCAAAAATTTGTATCTCTGATCTATATCTTAAGATGTTAAATAAAAACATATTCAAGAATACATAATTATATGTATTGCTCGAGTGATTTTTGATTTGGCACATGCATTTTTTTTAGAAGAATTTTTGATGCTTTTATTTTGAGATTGCAACTGTGGTCATTGCGTGTTTTACGTTCTTGAGCAGATTAATTTCATACGCTAGAAGAAATTGACACGCGTGACATCAAGTTGTACCATCATAGTGACGCCAAACCATAGCATTTTTTTTGTATTTAAGGCTGCTTTCACATTAAGACGTTAGCAGCGCGACAGTAGCGCGGCAGAAGCACATTCTTTCACATTATAAGAACACCGGCGCGTTAGCAGCGCGACTGCCGCGCCGCAGTTTAGTTCAGTGTGGCGCACTTCATTTCAAAAATGGATTCCGACGGGGAAACATTGTTGCTCTTGCTTTTGATAGTACTCATTCGGCGCCATCGATGTCGCGTAAAAAACGAAAAAGACGGTACTGGATTAATCCTTTGTTTCGAAATCGTCATGTGCCTATGCACATGACGATTTCGAAATTACATTTAATGCTGTTGTATAATCTCCTTAGATTATACAACAGTATTAAATGTAATTACAAATGATAATAATATTTTTTTTAATTATGTTCGAATTTCAAAGACGCGTTTGCGTGTTTGTTGCTTCTTTAGTCCCACAAAGCAGGACGCATTTCAATTTCAATAATAAATCATTCGGTATCAAACTTGCTCATTCTGAAATTTATTACGAATGTTTGCAACACTGGCTCATCGCCGACTGAGCACACGACCGCCGCGCTTCTGTTTAAACTATGAAATTCTGAGCAGCGCGACAGTCGCGCGGCTGACGCGCGACTGTCGCGCTGCTAGAGTCGACTAAATGTGAAAGCGCTCTAATAGTCATGGCAACACTGACTCAACTGTGGTACAAAGTAATACCGCTAAGTAATGTCACCTGCCATCTCAGTATATGCCAACGTTGTCAGAGCCCCGTAGCAAATGGCCACGCTACGGTACCCTCCTGCAAGTGAGGTTCTTTGGGGGAAATTATATAATATTGTGTTCCCCCTGACAGCTCATTTTATGAAACAAGGCTGGCTTAATGTGATACGGTAGTGACTACGTCTTTAGAATTTTTCTTTACGTTGTCGCTTGCAGGACCCACAACCTACGTAGGGTTGTGCGTTGTACGGATAATGGCCGCTGCATACTATGGATTCCAATAAAACAGGTTTATAAAATGTTAACTAAACTATAGTAATGTATATTTAATGAACTTGCAATAAAGTACATTGATCTTTCCTTAATATTCCTTAGTAGATACCCGAATAAAAAAACATTAACCATTTTTCAATCCTAGAGAACGTAAAGGATCACGATAGAAGTCGATTCAAGACAGCTTCATGTCTTGTTTTCTGTTTTTGATATTAAGAAAGTCAATGAATGTATGTGGATCAATGACCGTTATTGTACATTTATCTGGCGCTACCATAAATTGACACAAATACAGCAATAAATATCTAGAATAATTGAGCTGATTATAAAAATCTCTCAATCAGTACTAGCAAGCGTCACTATTGCTGAATAACGTAGCTACAAAATTATTTCAGAAAAATGCGGGATTTCCGTGGGATAAATCACGAAAGCGAGGACGTGAAAAAAGCCAAAATCCTTATAATCATCATCTGCCTAGCCTTTCCCCAACTTTATTGAGGTCAGCTCCCAGTCAAAACGCATTCACCTGAAGACCAGAATTTTACGTGGAACAGCTGCCTACCAGACCATCACCACGGACACACAGTGCTTCTTAGCAAGACTGGAGTCAGATTTTCTGGCTTCTGACAATCCGTAACGACTGCCAAAGATCTACAAATGACAGCCGGGACCAACGGCCTATAGTGCTTTCCGAGACACGGAGGAGTCTCGGTATGTTAAGATGGTAACCCATCCACAGACCGACCCCGACAACCGATGCTTAACCTTGAAGATCGACCCGTGCGGCTGTTATTATTTAGCCACAAGCTATGCTCTAAAAATTCATGTCATTATTATGAGTGGAGCTTCGTCGACAGTAAACGCATTAACAAATTAGCATTTTGTTTCATCAAAAATCAATAAGTTTCACTTTGAATTCTATAAACGTTTCCCTTATACTTAACAGATCCATCCCTTGCGGTGGTAGGGCTAACGCTCGCCTGGTTCACGACCACCGTCCCACCGGAGTTCAGCGTCAAGCAGCCTGCTGTGTTTCGTCGACGCGTGGAAGTACCAGTGCCTCAGGGCATCTTCTGGGCACGCTCGCTTTCATCATAGACCTCATCTACCGCTTTCCATCAGGCGTGATCGAAATCAAGAGCTAGCCCATTCATAAATAAAAAATAAAAAAGATTAAACACTGCTTAAACCACACCTTTGTTTACATAAACTCATGCCCATGGGATAACTATTTTATTTACTTATGAATGGGCTAGCTCTTGACCTCGATCACACCTGATGGAAAGCGATAGATGAGGTCCATGATGAAGCGAGCGTGCCCAGAAGATGCCTTGAGGCACTGGTACTCCCACGCGTCGACGAAACACAGCAGGCTGCTTGACGCCGAACTCCGGTGGGAGGGTGGTCGCGAACCAGGCGGGCGTTAGCCCTACCACCGCAAGGGAAGGATTGGCCAGTCTTATAGGGTGTTAGGTGAGACTGTCCAGGATGCGCCGAGCGCTCAGTTCAGTTGAGTGTCTGATGGAACAAATTGCGCTACACGAGGAGGCTCCTTCATGCATCCCAAAAGACATATAGCAATACAAAGAAGGGTATTTTACTTCAAATCCCAAAAGACTTTCACACGCACTTCAAATAAGTTAAAACGTGAAGTTTTCAACGACCCTGAAAAGTTTCCTTGACACTTGATAACCTACTTTTTTACTCTGTGACAGCCTTAGGGAATCTACAAGATGTTATTTGTAAAGTCAATGTTGTGGTCTGTTTAAAAATTTTCACTGACATTTCTTCCCGAGGGTAAAAAGTGCCTGCAAAGATTTTTAACCTTGGGATGTTTACCAGGGCTTTATTTTCCACTTTAACTTTTTCTGTGGCTTCACTTACGTGAACGACGATAATTATTCTATAAGGGCAATCACCGGGATATTGAGAAAATTGACTTTTATCAAAAAAACCGGGCGGAAAACCACTAGCAAGATGATCAAAACAAGCCATTTTTCAATCAGTCTAATGCAGTTGGTGACATGTATATTAGCACGACTTTTGGTTCCAGTATATTGCAAATAGATTTTTACTTAAATTCCACGTTTTTACGGTTTATTTTCACTTGTTTATATTTTCATAAAATTGTGTCTCTCGGACGTTAGAGGTTAATTACAGATTTGATGACACCGACATACGATATGCGCGTGTTTGGGTTACAGAAGCCCATACCTATGAACCTTTGTGTTCATTTCAACTGAAACACTCCGGAGTAAAATGGCTCTGACAGACAAATATACATTTATGACTGATCCTATTAGGGTTGCATTTTTATACGGACGTTCCAAACCCAAAAAAAGAATCAAACAGTCGTACACTGAAATAAAACTATCAAAACTGGGTCAACTAAAGTGTAGGTACTGGTATCCGAATTAATTGGTTTGCGGGCGTTGGAGCAGCAATATCTCCCTATAAAGGCAGAACCCCAACCACGTCTGGTTAGATTGCCGACATATTTACGTACCTACCTAAATAGTTCGATAAATAATTGGTATCCATGGTAACGGTGATAATAACCTTGAAATCTTCAAGGTAAGAGTGATTTGGTTGATACTGGAACAAGCGTGTACCACCGCCGACTAAATAAAAAACCGGTCAAGTGCGAGTCGAACTCTTACACGAGGGGTTCCGTACTATAGACCGAAAAAAAAAACACTTTTCTTAATTTTTAATTTAATTTAGTTTTTATTATTTGTTGTTATACCGGCAACAGTCACTCAGACATTCTGTGAAAATTTCAACTGTCTACCTATTACGGTTCTTGAGATATAGCCCACTTACAGACAGATGGACGGACAGCGGAGGCTTAGTGATAGGGCCCCGTTGGCCTTTGGGTACGGAACCCTTATAAGAAGGAAAATAGAAGAAAGTGAGTTCTTAAACCGAACTTAGTGACTAGTGCTTAGTAGAACCTAGTGTGCTAAACATAATGTAATATCATGTTATAATATAGGTATTAACCTACCTTATTCAGGGTATTTCAGAGGTGCGTGGTCATATTCAAGGGTGATGTTCTGTATCTGATGTGCAGTAAGGAAAAAATAGCAAAAATTAAATAAATCCGAGTTATTTCGAAAAATCAGACTGCAAAAAGTTTTCAAACACTTTTCAAGCAGTTTCATGCAGTTGGTGGAGTTCAATCACAGAATTGATCCTTCCAACTGCATCAAACTGCTTAAAAACTTTTTTTTTACTTTTTTGACGTTTCTTGGGGGCGTTTTTTTTTTTTAAAAAAACTTTTTTTTACCTTGTATAAGATATAGAACGTAACCCTTAAATATGACCGCGCACTTTTGAAATACCCTGTATAGTCTATGTAAGTCTTAACGAATAGTTTTTGTGTTTCTCTCGATATAATTTTAATTACTGCTTGTAAACGGTCATCTCTGGAAGAATCGGTCAAAACGAAAAAAAAAAAACTTTCAGCGATAAAAGTAACACTATTCCTGATTGCTGTAGGCTATTTTTATTCCAGAAAAATGCATGGATGCTCAGGATATTATAGGAGCGAAACTGCAGGAAAAAGCTAGCCAAGAATATGTGAGTGATGATAATGGATCGAAATTAGCCTATCTTATCCATTTGAAATAAGATTTTTAGACACATACTAGTTTTTAATCAATATCAATAGGTATATATAAAATTCTTCCGTTACTGAGTGATTGAGTGACTGACAGACAACGCACAGCCGAAACTACTGGTCGTAGAAAGCTGAAATTTGGCATGTAGGTTCCTTGGGGAGTGTAGGGCAGCATTAAGAGGGTTTTCCGAAAATCCTACGAGAATGGGGTTTTCCGAAAATGAAAAAACTTGATGTAGGTACCCGCACAAAATCGCAGGCAACAGCTAGTATAGTATATAAAAGGTAACCTGTAAGAAAAGTATTTTTGTCGTTACTTAGCCATTGTTTTTTTAATTTATACAAGGCTTTCTAAGAGTCATAACAGACCCTATATTAAGATATAAATCGTTTGACGTTTGCAACACTACACTATGATACTCGATAACAGTCATTTACTTTAAAGCCCTTATAATTTTAGCTATCACAATAACCACGGTAGATATTTGTTCTGTGCTATAACCGTAAATTTGAAGTTCTTCAGAAAATTGTAGTGCTTGTACTTATGTAGAAAAATCTCATGTTGGTTTAGGTAATAGGCCAAATTGTTACCATCCAACATGAGATTTTTCAAGTAGGTGGTAGGTAGGTAAAAATAGTATCTACTATCCTTGAAAAATCTCATGTTGGTGGTATACAATTTCATGATGAAAAAAACTAATTCAATGAACACAAAACATTTGACAACATTGTTTTAGTCAACTATTTATTCATTTTTGTTAGGCAATATTAATAAACAATTTTCCGTATTAAGGAAAACGTTTGATCTCAAAGAACAAATTATAGAATACCGTTCGTCTTTTGTTCTTTGTTATTTAAATTCTGAATTAGAATTTGATTGGTGGAACATTATTTTATTGTTTAGGTTTACGCGTGAAACTGAAGTAAAAAATATTTATTAACTTTTGAAAATCGTTCCAAAAAAACACGGTCGAGTTACAAAATATTTAATGCCTACTAAGTCCTAATGAAAATTTAACATTGTTACGGAAAAATACGTTTAACGAGCAAATCCTAAAATCCTCTTATAAATACAAAGGACTTACCAGCAAAATCCACAATAAGCCGAATCACATTTTCCACATTTTCAACCAAAAAAAGACTAACATGTCAAAGTCAACACACGAAAGTTTCACGAAAAATCCAATATGTCCGACATCGCGAGCGAAACTTTTAAAATTCCGAACTTTATTTCGCGGGTACCACAAAACTCGACACACGTCTGAACGGTGCAACGTCCACAACGGTACTGAAGCGAAACATCCCTGTCAAGCCGCACCAAGGAAACATTTACCGCTGGCCAAACGAATTTCATTTCATTGCGTTCTTATTTGAAACGTGTAAGAGCTATTTTAGAAGAGTAGTAAACTTTTTCAGCTGAATTGGAAATTGGGAATGAATTTTGGCGGTATAACGATATCTTTATATGGACATACAGTAATTTGTGTACGAATGGTAGTCTGGAAGAAAACGCATGGAATTTTAATGTTGGCAGCATTGTGTTATACGCGTTAAATGTACTGTAAGCGTTCTGAAGTTTGTTCGAAACATTCTGCGTATGATTGTGATAATGTCAGTGATTTGAATGTTGCCAAAGAACTTGTTGTACTTATAAAAGTAGATTACATTTGGTTTCACGAAATACATTAAGTCGCTGCTTTTGAAGAATACAGCAGTGCGATTCTGTAAACATGTCGAAGTGAACACTTGGGCGTGGTGCACGACAGGTGAGTTGTCAAACCATACAAATAAGATGGAATGACGGCTCACTTGTCGTTCACTCCGCCTAGGTGTACACCGTGAGATGTCGACGGAATCGATCGGCTGTTGCAACTCAAACCGGGTATTGTTTACAGGAGAATTGTGTTAAGGTTTTTACTATTTCAAACTGTTGTGACTTTTGACCTATTGCCTTTTTTGGTGAAAATTAATGAAATAGTAAAAATATGATTTCGCCTCAAAAATCATGTTGCAACTGGTGACACACCCCTGTCAAAAAAATGGCGATATGATATTTATTGAGTTGAAATACTCATTGCATAATTTTGTGTTTTTTCGACAAATGTTTTAATCAACCCTTAATAGTAGTATTTTGTAATAGTGCAATATTCTTTCAAAGTAGAGATGTGTACTTTACAAAGACCAGAAATCTCAGTTTAAAATTTCGTCCAAGTTTTAAACTCGGGTACAAAAATATATGTTAATGCCTAGAATGAAATGCATTTTATGTGCATTTTAACGACTAACCATTTGGCTATGTGACCTGATTTTTTGAACATCAAAAGAGTTTTGGGTCACGGGACCATAGTTTGCATTTTTTGTTCCCTACGTGTTCTGAAGTTCGCATATTTTTATAAAGGGGTCCATTTTTTGTTGAATTACTTTTATCATGTGCTCGTGGTTCATATTAACAGCGGCAGGTCGATCATGCATGTTGAGGTCGTGGATGGGTGACCATAGAGATCCGGACTTGTGACTGTGATTTGTAAGTATTTGACAGTAATTGTTACAGGTATCGAATCAGGAATTATGATATACGCAAGAGAACCAAAGTTATCGACATAGCCCGAAGGATCGCCAAACTGAAGTGGCAGTGGGCAGGGAACATTGCTGTGTGTTCTGTGAGCAATGTGCCCTGCCCACTGCCACTTTAGTTTTTAAATCTCAAGCTTTCGCAGAATCGTAACGTTATCAGCATCATTATAATTCCAATATTTTCCAAATATGGCTTCCAGGGTATTATTGATACTCTCACGATTCAAAAGGCTTATTTTAAAAGTTTATTCTCGCAAAACTTTTCTCTTTGTCCCTACGGTATAACGCGCCGAAAGTGGGCCAGCGTAGCGGGGGTGAATGCTTGGAATATTTCAGAGGAATAAATGGATTGGATTGATATATTCTTACGCCTTCCCGGCTTAGAGTGGGCAGGATTTCAGGTGTGTTTGATAAGTTTAACACTAGGAAGCAATATATGGTGGAAAATTTGGAGGACTGTCTTTTGTAACTATGATGTTTATAAAGTAAATTGTGGTTGACCTGGAAAACTCGTAATAGTGTCCGTAATTGGGTCGGCCGCAGAAGGATCTTCAGTTTTTCTGTGGCGTCTCTCCACAGTCCATGACCCATCTATCGTCTTGCGCCTCGTGCACTGCCACCTGCACAAATCAGGACCTTATGACTGCGTCGGCGAATGGTGTTACCGTTGCTGAACTGTGCCAAACATAAAATATATTTTTTTCTGCCATCGACACGCTAAGAAGAATGATATAAATGGTGATTAGAATCACAAAAATAATGTATTAAGTGTGCTAGCTTACTCCCTTTTGCGACAGTAGTTTTGGATATGAAATATCCCCACTTACATTGGTCAAGTTCCATCTGTCTTCAATTACAACAAAATAAATATATAAGCACAATGGGCCTCATCAGAAAGCTTAAAGTCACCCAAAGGGCAATGGAGAGGGCAATGCTCGGAGTTTCTTTGCGTGATCGAATTAGGAATGATGATATCCGCAAGAGAACCAAGGTTACCGACATAGCCCGAAGGATCGCCAAATTGAAGTGGCAGTGGGCAGGGCACATTGCTCGCAGAACAGATGGTCGATGGGGCCGAAAAGTTTTGGAGTGGCGACCGCGTACCGGAAGACGCAGCGTTGGAAGGCCTCCCACAAGGTGGACCGATGATCTGGTGAGGGTCGCGGGTAACCGATGGATGCGAGACGCACAGGACCGGTTGTTGTGGCGACACTTGGGGGAGGCCTATGTCCAGCAGTGGACGTCTTTCGGCTGATATGATGATGATGATGATGAAATATATAAGCGAAAAGTCATTTATTAATTCACTGACTGATTATAATCAAGACATGTTGATAGATTATGAGTAGGAGACGTCAGCTGAGAAGAGAATTTTAAGAAACTGCCGCCGTAAAGGGGTGAAGTAGGGGGTTGAAATTATTTGTACTAAATATGCGCAGACATAGTCGCGGGCGAAGTACTAGTTCTTTATAAAATTTGAATAGACTAAGTATTTCAGATCCTAATATGCCATTTAATATTTTACACGTTTTTTTTAATTTAACTATCTAATTTTGTCTCCCAAACTTTAGTTATTTACATTACGCGTCCGTGTTTAGGTCACAGGGTTTCACGATCTGAATCAGTCCAGTAGATCCGGAGCAGTGCCTGAGGTAGATGGACAAACAGACAAACGAGTGAACATATTAGGGTTCCGTTTATACATACTGATGTACAGTCAGCACCAAAAGTCGATGAACAGAATTTTTCCCGTAACTCAAGTTATAAAGCGCAGGGTTTTTCCTAACCTACGGTGCACTTTGGTCACTAACTAAACAACAAAAGTCGAAACTCAAGATTTGCCCACAAACGCAGTAAGAAAAACCCTGCGCTTTATAACTTGAGTTACGGGAAAAATTCTGTTCATCGACTTTTGGTGCTGACCGTACGTAGTCCTAAAAATATCTGCTTTTTCAATACCTGAGGCCTTAGTGCAAGTTTTTTAAAGTTCTCGATCATGTTAGCGTAAACGTCAATTTGTATTGAAACTGAATAAGCGCCGTTAAAAAACTCACCCTAGGGCTAGTGTGAGTTTTTTAACGTACTCGATCGCGTCAGATGAATAAACGACCCCCTTTTTTTTTTTAAGGATGGGAAATCATCAAATGACCCCTTTCCGCTCTGGGTGGAGCGGGAGGGAGTGTCAGACTTTTACTGACTAAAACCCATCCATGCTCCTCCTAGTGCCTTTTACTTTCCAGGGCCGCGGTACCTTAGTATAATAAGTATATTCCATGTTACAAGTAGCCATTTCTCAAGCTCTATTTCCCCGTTTAAGAGATAAGGAGGCGGGAAAACCGGCGGAAGGAAAGTCGTAATGATCTAAATTACAAACACGCTGTAAACAACCCTAGTAATCACTGCGCATTCTTTCTTTCTTTATAAGGACATTTTTACCCGGCGATGGGAATATCAAATATTTCTTGATATTTATACAGGTGAAATCGTTTATTTGTTCGTCGGAGGAGAAATATTAAACAAATAAAAATGGTCTATGAGATTGATCTTCAAGGTTAAGCAACGCTTGTCGAGGTCGGTCTATGGATGGGTGACCGTCCATTACATAAAGAGCTTTTACAACTCAATACAGAAATTCAACACCAAATATACACAACACAACATTTTTATATCACATGTTATGCTTCTTGCTAGATATTTCGGGAAGTACTAATTCTAGGAATACTATGCATGAAAAAAATATTTATCTTCTAAATAATTTGTCTAAAAACATACAAAAATATAATACTAACAGTGATAATAGAATCGAAGTTGACCGAAAAACTAACGAGATATTAGGTTATACTATTTTATATATATCCGTCCCTCTTGCGAAAACGCCGTTTTATATGGCAGCTGTATTAGGCGTCATGGTATTTGACGTCAGAGTTGGTATCAGACTTCTCCTTCTACTTCTCAAACTTTATAACTTCATCGCTGATGAAAGAATTTTAAAATTGTTTTAAAAATTGATTACTAGAACTAATAAGTATTTACCACCGGTTATATTTACCACCTGTATATGTAAATAATGGATTGCAATAAATGATTGGAGATATTTTGTTTTGTAAATAAAATATGCATGCATATTCCCTATTACAAACACGCGTTGTCTTTTCCATTACTTTCAAAGTACGACAATCCGACACAACCGGGTCGAGTTCAGGCGTAGGACCAAAGGTTTCACATGGTTTCCGAAGCACAAAGGTATCACACCACCAACTTCTAAATTTCGGGCCGCTACTGTGAAATTTCAAATGAAAATTCGAAAAACTTAACAACACATTTTTGCCCAATCTAGACCCACGCTAAGGCCTGTCAGTTGCACTTTTATTATTATTATTATTGATAGGCACGCGCTTGACCACTTTCTCACCTGATGGGAAGCGATGATGTGGTCGAAGATGGAGCACGCTTGCCTAGAAGTATCTTATTCACTCTTGACTTAAAGACACCCGCGTTGTAGCTATCAGGAAACACAGACTCTGGCAGAATTCGCGAGCACAAGTTCAACGGGGCAGTTCAATCCAACCAAAAGTCGTGACCCGAAGTCAAAAGCGATAAACTAGGACCGTTGTAGTAAAATGCTTCTTCCCAAATGGCAATATAACTAAGTCATAACTATATCAGACTAACAACTTACAACCAGTTGCTAGTTATTACGAGATCTTTTACACGAGAAACTCAGTTTCCTGCAATCTTCAGAGGCAGTGATTTCTCGACGATTGCCGCTTGACCTTTGAGGTCCTCAGGGACGAACTTCGTCTTCAGGGCGTAACTTGCTGAAAGTGGAGCGGTGTACTGAAGGAATGTTTGAAATATTTCAGGGGTTGTAATGGATTGGACTGATTTACTGGACTTAGGGGTTGTTTTTGAAATGTAATTCTCAACAGTAGTGCTGGGAAGCAATAAGGATGTCTTTTCATCCAAGATTTTTGGTAAAAAAATACGAAGCTAAACCATTTTAAAATCTATGATAAACCGAGACAGCACTAATTGCGTGTGACGTCAATCGCAAGTCACGCCATACTGAATTGGAACCATCAAGTACAAACGACGTTTTGCGCGACGAGGACGAAAGAATACCTATTATATTATTTTTAGACTTCAAAGGCGTGTAACTTCTCTATTCATCTCATTCCTATGATGACACTTGTTTGTATAGGAATAACATTCACCAGAGATTCGTTTCAATCAAACTTTGCCTTTTACAGAACACTACGCCAGTACAAAACTAATAAATAGTACCAGACTATTGCCCGCAGCCCACTGTTCTAACTCATTTGCGTATATTGCACACACTGTATCTGGGTCGCATGTATATTGAGAATACTTTTCTTTTGGGTAACAATATTGCAATAGTACGGAGTGAATTGGTTGTGTTTGCAGTTTTGTAAACAAATCTACACTTTAGATCATCATCATTATCACCATTTCAGGCGAAAAACGATCACAGATTGACAATGGCCTTCAAACCAAATGTCGCCACATCAATCGTTCCTGTGCATCTCGCTTGCAGTAGATTCTCGCAGTCTTCACCAGGTCAGCAGTCGGTTGTGGAATTCGTTCGAAAGAATCACCGCACGCCAAGAGCATTTGGAAGAACACGGATGGGTTTTAGTCAGTAAGAGTCTGACACTCCCCCTCCCGCTCTACCCAGAGCGGAAGGAGTCATTTGATTATTTCCCATCCTTAAAAAAAGATCATCAGTTGGGGGATTTCAAGCCGGCTGCTGAAGTCCATACATAATGATAGTGTCTAGTAATTATAAGAAGATGGACCTTAAGTTAAAATGGTCCAACTGCTGGGACAAGCCTCCTCTATGTGAGAAGGTGTGGGCTGGTAGTCCACCACGTGGTGTGAAGTTTGAGGCGGTGAGCAACGTAGTGTGAAAACCACTAAAAGGGTGTAACTGTCAATCAATCGATCGTTGATCGATGCCATCGATCGACATTGATCGATGTTGATCGATCAGTGTGGTAGCTTTGGTTGATAGAAGAAAGAAGTAAAAACTATCGATCGACGTCGACTAATTCATTCTACCATCGATCAAAGGCATTGACTAACAATCGATCGATTGGTGCATTAGAAGACGTTGACTAGGTAATCCATTCTACCATCGATCAAACGCATCGATCGACGATCGATCGATTGGGGTGGTAACACTCTTAAGCTCTAAGAATAAGACACGATGCATGGGATAAGAAGAGGCTGTATGTTCAGACATACTCCTTTTTACCTCTTAAGCAACAAATCTTCCTAAAAATAATGCACCACACATACACCACAATTTAAGACCGAACCATTTCAAACAATTGTCCTAAGGGGCCTCAAACTACCCGCAAACACCATTTAATTACTTCAAGGACCCCTTGACACAACTTAGTCCACTACCCACCCCTTTAAATTAGGGGGTGGGACGATACATTTGCCGACGGACCCCCATCCTTAACAAATAAATGGTCTAGAGCTCAGAATGCATACACGAAAATTGCGCCGAGTCTGTTTACTTGGCAAAATGAGTTTCGTACTCAGGGTATAGATAGAACAAGGTGACGTTATTATTTTTTTGTGGGAATTTTTCGATCTTAAGTGATTCTTTTTTCTTATCGCTGAAGGAGATTGGTGTTCTGGAAAGCTTTGAGGGTTTCACTGATGAGCTGCTTTCAGGCTATCATTTCCAGGCTCTGTCGTCGACTCATCTCAGGGTAGCATCAATGCTGCCACTAAAAAAACTAACAAAGCAAAATTTGCACGGCAACAAAAATAACTCTACTCTAGGTATCACGGTTCATGAGATATAGCCTGGTGACAAACGGACGGACGGAAGGACGGACAGCGAAGTCTTAGTAATAGGGTCCCGTTTTACATTTTAGGTATGGAACCCTAAAAACCGCATAGCCATATATCCTGAACAACATTCCGGATATCAACTATCGGGCAGTTGCCTATCAGACAGAACAGGGACTTTACACCCTGTTCCGCATCCCCTCTATAGTCACAGAGAGCTTGCTTTTGTCGTGATCTGGGGCCTAACCACCGACTCTTAAAGCAGTATTACTTCAATATTACTACCAGTGGGAAAGAGACCTCCGTCTCTTTCCCACTGGTAGTAATATTGAAGACGGAGCTATACGTCCTGTATAGCTCCCTATACAGGACGTATAGCTACGTCTTTTTCCCACTGGAAGTAATATTAAAGTAATACTGCTTTAAGAGTTGGTGGTTTAGGCCCTGATCAGACCAGCGACTAGGTGCAGGTAGATTTTTCCATCTACTTTTCCCACTATGATCAGTTTTGTAGGAATCTAAGTATAAGTCAATTATTTGATTACCTACGTTAGAAAGTTCATTTTCACAACAATTTTTTGAGCGCTCTACATCTTTATTGATACTGCGTTGTCCCGGAACATTAAGCCGTAGATGTAATTCAGCGAAGATGGCTAATTTCCACATACTAACTGACGCAGTAAGTGTTCCAGATAGAATTTAGAATGCTATTTCGTTTGCTACATGGAGTTTTTAAATGTTTTTTTTTACTTTGCTCTAAAAGGAGAGTGCTAACACGTGACTATAAAATTTCACGCATGTGGCTGGTTTCTGCAATAAAACGCCTTCATTTGGTGGAATGTAAAGCTATTGAAAATTTAAGTAGCTGGCAGCCGGGCAGCCTAGACTCAGGTCCTACAAATAGGGCCTGACTTTAGGCTACTACCATGAACGGCTGCTCTCCTGCAGCATAAACCCATATATTATTACTGTTGCCCGCGACTTAATTCGCGCATATTCGGAAAATCCTCTTAGTGCTCCCTTACACTCCCCAAGGAACCTACATGCCAAATTTCAGCTTTCTACGACCAGTAGTTTCGACTGTGAGTTATCTGTCAATCACTCAGTGAGTCACCAGTAACGGAAGAGTTTAATATACAACGTGTAACAGAATAAAAGCAATACCTCTTTTTTTTTTTTTTTTTTTTCGAGGATGGGAAATCATCAAATGACCCCTCCCGCTCTGGGTGGAGCGGCAGGGAGTGTCAGACTTTTACTGACTAAAACCCACCCTTAGTCCTCCTAGAGCCTTTCTTCCCAGGGCCGCGGTAACTCTTTCGAACATATTCCGCAACCCTGGCAGGCTCTGGCCCTGGCGGGCCCCGTCTCCGTTGCTGACTGCTCTTTCCGGCGCGTTTGGAGTGAAACGCGCCGTCGACTCTGGCCTGACCTGATCGAACAGCGAGCTACCCATTGCTCGCTGTCCGCAGGCGTCAGTCACTGCGCCTTGCTCAGGAGCGTTAGTTCCTGAGAGGCGCAGCGACTAACGTACGTCTGGAGGAGGTGAAATGGGGCCATTATTGGCACTCCATTTCAGCCCCCTTCCGAGCAGTGGCAGCGGCGGCGACGATGGCGGCGGCTGCGGCGGAAGCGACGGCGGCGGCGGCGGCGGTGGAGGAGGGTTTTCTCCTCATCCCGGCCCTGGCGGGTGGACCGCAGGCTTTGCCCCCAGCCCAGTGATCGGCCGGCTTGCCAGCTGCCGCACATGCGAAGCAGTGCGGCGCGGCGTAGCACGAGCCGGCCCTGTGACCGGGCTGACCACAGCGGAAGCAGTGGTCACTGCGGTCCACCTCTGAGGTGCAGAGTGCTCCGACGTGGTTGCCAACTTGGCAACGGAAGCACCTCAGAGGTCTGCGCTCCAGCAGTTTCACCTGCGCGGAGACCCAACCCACCAAGAGCCTTCGGCCCTCTGAGATTTTCTTGGCCGCCGACACGGGGCAGCTCACCACTACGGTTCGCATGCCCAAGCAATACCTCTTAAGGGGTTATTCTCATTATGATCAACTTTCACAAAGGGACCAACACTGATCAAGAAAAAAAATTTGCTCCATACATTTTTGTGCGCATAACTCGACAAAATGTACAGAACAGCTGATTTTTATTCGCGATTCCAGGGTTGGTCCTGTAGTGAAAGTTGTTAATAATTTGTTGTTTGATGTTTTTTGTTTTTTTTGTTTGTGGTTTTTTTTTGTTTTTTTTATTTGTTTTTTTATTATTTGTTTGTGTATTTGTTTTTTTTGTTTGTTTGTTTGTTATTTGTTTGTGTGTTTTGTTTGTTATTAGTTGTTAAGTTGTTATGAGAACAATGACCCTTTAAGAGGTATTGCGTTTATTCTAGAACACATTGATTGAAGATTTTTCATTACCAATTCATTTGAGATCGGCGCAACATACAGTCACGTAGTGGTAGCCCCCTTTCTAGCTATGTCATGTTTCACACAGTGAGTCCATTGTTTGTGTGGTCTCCCTTTCTCTTATAGCCATTCCATCACATTCAAACTTAAAACCTATCTCACGCTATCTAGGATACAAGCGTAATATGAGGCAAGAAAAGGAACCTGAAACCGGAGACTTATGCGATTCTTGTATTGTATTGTAAATCGGGCTGGTTTCCGCAACTCCACGACTAAGCGCGTATTTTGCGTGCAGGTGGGACAAATGTTTCATTCGATCCACCCCAGCTCCCCAAGGAAGGCCAGTAACGCCTTGGTGTTACTAACTATGTCACAAAGGGTACCTGGGTTTCCGAAGTACTTAGCCCTGTAATCGGCGACTACCGGGCAGCTTAGAAGCAGGTGTGCTGCTGTTTCATCCTCCTCCATGCAGGCTCTGCAGAGTGGGCTGTCAGTGACTCCTATGACATAGAGGTGTTTATTAAAAGTCCCGTGGCCAGTTGTGACGGCTGTGACTGTACGCAACTGTTGTTTGGTCAGTCTTAGGGCTTGTTTCGTAAAACGGCCATCAATGGAGGGAAGTGCCTCTTTGGCCTGCCTACACTCACCATGGGCAGCCCATAGTTTGTGATGTTTGTCTCTGGTGCGTTTCCTTACCAGGTTGCGTAGGTAACCGAAGGGAAGTGGCACAAAGGGTTCAGGACCTATCGTTGCCATAATTGAACCCCTTCTGGCGAGTTCGTCCGCTGCATCGTTGCCTCGGGATTCGCTGTGTCCTTTGATCCATTGAATGGTTACTTTGTTGAATCTACCAACCTGGTTCAGTCGTTGGTGACACTCCAAGATCAGCCCAGAGCTAACTGTGTGGCTGTTTAGAGCTTGCAGGACGGCCATGCTGTCCGAAAGTATGCGTATTGAGTGGTCCTTAACTTCCCTATTTAGGATGGCTAAAGCCGCCAGGGAAATTCCCATGCACTCGGCTTGAAACACTGTGTTATAGACCCCCAATGGTGTGGCTATGTGAATGTTGAGGTCCTCTGAGAAGATTCCCGCACCTGTGCCAGTACCTGTTTTTGATCCATCGGTGAAAATCCGCAGCTCCGTAGGGCATAGCCCTTCGCAGCGGTGATCCTCATGCAATTGGATTTTGTATTTTTTATCAAAGATAAATTGTTTGGGTACCCGGTCGTTGAGAGCTTTTGTTATGGGGAGTTCATTGTTGAGCTCCTCAAGCAGAGCGGTGTGTTGTGTTACTCTCTTACCCCAGAGATCCAGTGTTTTAAGGCGGACTGCTGCCATCGTCGCTTCCTGCTGTATGAACAGGTGGAGCGGGGGCAGTCCTAGTATGGCTTCCAGCGCCGCAGTCGGAGTAGTCCTCATGCAGCCCGTCGTCGCCATGCAGGCCAGCCTTTGCATGTGTTGTAGTTTGTTTACGGCTGTAACTAGCTTTGTGCGGGTCCACCACACCACGGCCCCGTAGGTGATCATGGGACGAATTACCGCGCTGTACAGCCATAGTATTATTTCGGGAGATAGGCCCCACTTCTTACCTATCATTTTCCTGCATTGCCAGAAGGTGATGCATGCCCTGTTTAGTTTGTAGTCTATGTGATTACTCCAGTTTAACTTACTGTCTAGGATGACCCCCAGGTACTTAACCTCGTTAGATAACTGGAGTTCTGTATCGAAGAGCTTAGGTAGGCGGTATTGGCCTAGTGCTCGTTTTTGTGTGAACATGACTAATTCAGTTTTAGTGGGGTTCACCGACAGATCATATTCTTCGCACCATCTTTCTACGATGCGTAGTGCTTGTTGAGTGAGGTTACAGATCGTTCCAGTCACCTTCCCAGGTACTAGGATTGCGAGGTCGTCTGCATAACCTATTGTGTAGTAACGATGTGCGTTGAGTTTGGTGATAAGGTCATTTATCACCAGATTCCACAGAAGTGGGGAGAGCACTCCTCCTTGCGGGCAGCCTCTGGCTATCAAAGCCAACTTCTGCTCTTCCTCAAGTTTAACCACTCGTTTGCTTAACATATTAGTAATCCAGTCAGTAAGTACCTGTTTAACACCGTGCTTGGAGAGGGCGGCGCTTATGCTGGAGAAGTTTGTTTTGTCGAAAGCTCCTTCGATGTCTATGAACGTGCCCAGGCAGGAACCTTTCTGATGAATCGCTTCCTCTATCTGGCTCACCACCAGATGAAGAGCAGACTCTGTCGACTTACCTGAGCTGTATGCATGTTGGTTACCATGCAATGGTAGTGCTATGCGATTCTTGCATTGATATCAGTTCGAATCGAGTCAAATCAGTTTTGAATTTTGAGATAGCTCATCTTAATGCAGGGTGAAGTACGAATCTAACATAAGTCAGAATATATATCACCTTCAGACAGACATCTTTATCAGGTTTTTTTCATTGGAACTTCTCAGCAAGAAACCGTATTTCCAGTACGTCATAGGATAGTGTTCAATATCCTCAATCAATCAAATACTCAAAAGACTTTTGGGCGTTATAAAAGGAGACTTAAGCTGCTAATAATAATGTGCTTTGATGATCAATTCATCTTATATGAGATGTTCTTGTAGCGGTAATCACTTGGAGGATCTGCCAAAGGATGCTAAAAAGGTGGTTTTTTTATTATTATTGATTGGCACGCGCTTGTCCACTATCTCACCTGATGGTAAGCGATGATGTGGTCGAAGATGGAGCACGCTTGCCTTGAAGTAACCTATTCACTCTTGACTCAAAGACTCCCAGCTTGTAGCTATCAGGAAACAGACTCTGGCAGGGAATTCCACTCCTTAACTGTATGCTAAGGAGACCGACAGACTAGCAACTAGTGTCATGATAATGTCAACAAAGTTTGGAAAACAAAAAAGCGACAAAACTGCCGTGGGTTTATATTACACGAACTATTTCGGCACACTTTGATCAACGTGCGAAGTCAGTTCTTGGCGGCTGTTTTTTTGTGGTAAAATCCATTGCTTTAAATAATAATAATAATATAATAATATCTTGGGACAACTCACACACGGCCATCTGATCCCAAGCTAAGCAGAGCTTGTGTTATGGTAACCAGACAACTGAAATACATACTTATATAATTTATAAATACATACATATTATAGATAAATTACACCCAGACACAGAACAAACAATAATGCTCATCACACAAAGTTTGTCCTGGGTGGAAATGTTTGAGAAATTCGTCTTTTTTCGAGTCGATGGTTAAATCCTTAGATTTTTTGGGCCCAGTAAGTTGCCACGGTAATTGCAGTGTCGGTGGCATTCATCAAATCTCCAAAGTACAGGTGTATGGGCACTTGGGGCACTCCAACGAGTGGCTCGTGTTCACACTCACTTTCACTTCCTGGGCACTGTGCACTGTGACACAACTGATTCAGTGCTTTCCATATAGGCCAGTGCAGATCATGTCCAGGTGGCAGATGTAAACCTAGATAATTTAGTTATCAATTTATCAGTTTCGAGTGCTTTACGCAATTAAGGTAGTAAGATACTTACTCTGGGAAAAGCTCATATTTCCAACACGGCCACTATTTCTCACGTTTCTAAAACTGACACTAGAAAGAAAGTAGAAACCCCAATCAAACTGACACGTCAATCTACCTACCCCTTTGACAAAAACAGCCGTCATGTATCTCCAAACATACATACCTCTAAAGAATCGTTCATCGCTTCATAGCACATTCGTTCAACTCCCATCAAAGTTAAGATCTTGGCTCAAACATTTGCCAAAGAACCTCCAAAGATTCCACGAGTAACTATTTGATCAAACATTTGACAAATCCTTCTAAAGGTATTTGTACAATCGAATAGCTATCTAGCTGGGAATTACTTGGTATGTTCCCAGTTCGACCTTTATTGGGCCAACTATATTTAGTTGGAATTTTGCCAGAGGCTTTGTAAATTAGGGATGTAAAAGACTTTCACCTGCGCCTCCGCAAATGCAGAACTTCCACCATTAATAGTTTATATGCATTCACCTTCGCGAGTTTTACCCTACTGGCCTAAATGGAAATGTAATGGATATTACCAACCGATCGATTGTCAATTGATGCCACCGATCGATGGTAGAATGGATTAGTCGACTTCAATAGATAGTTTCTACTACATCAATCGATCGATCGTTGATCGATGCCATCGATCGATAGAATAAAGTAGTCGACGTCGATCGATAGCTTTCACTTTGTTCACGCATCAAACGCGTGATGAGAAGCGGCCTGACGTCAGCGACGGCTGAGGCGGCGCGCGGCGGGCGCGGGGCACAGGGAGGCGATCAGCGGACGGCGAGCGGCACGCACTTCACGATTCGACAGCTTCTAAGGCACACGCATCCCTCTATCGAAACATCACTGTACATCTTCCTATTTTGTTACGGATAAATATAGTGTATATACAGTCCATTGCATTTAATTCGTCTCCCTGAGATCCTAAACACACTTTTTTCTTCTATCAGCCAAAGCAACACACCAATCGATCAACGTCGATCGATGGCATCGATAGACGATCGATCGATTGTTGTACTACATTGGTGCATCATACATAAAGAGAACTATAATTTCCAATTTTAAAAAATCCGTTGATGTGTTACAAATAAAACAAGAATTTTCAAGGTTTTGCTCCATAACATCATCACCGCTAAGTTAATTATTAAAAAAAACAACTGTTTAGTGATGCTAGTTTATTTTATGGACCACAGGAAAATCGGCTTGAAGGTGATAAAGCTACAATTAACTGCCTGAAAATACAGTTCAATCCTGATTATTAAAAAATATATATCGTTTATTCTGTCACCTTCGATTACGTTAGCGTTCGGTTAAACGAAAGTCAAGCTTTTCACCTTCGGCCTTCGGAGCTTCTTTTTTGGATGAGAAGTCATCAAATGACTTCTTCCACTCTGGGTGGAGCGGGGGAGAGTGTCAGACACTTACCGACTAAAACCCATCTGAGCTCCTCCTAGTGCCCTTTGCGTTCCAGGGCCGCCGGTGACTCTTTCGAATAAAATCCGCAACCATCGGCCCTGCCTCCGCTAAATGGCCTCTTTAACATCCCTATTGTAATCTAACCTAGTTTCAATACATATGACAATATTGTTTTAGAAATTAAGCCTGTAAATCATGAAAGACGACACATGCTAAATTATTTTAGTTAGGAAATATAATTTACTGGCTAAATTATTTTTGTTAGGAAATATAATTTTCCTGACTAAAATAATTTAGCATGACGTACTCGTAGCTAAGAGGAGCTCGTGGCTAAATTATAACAGCCGCATGTGCCGATATTCAAGGTTAAACAACGGTTTCCGAGGTTGGTCTGTGGATGACTGACCGTTTTAACATATCGAGACTCCTCCGTGACCCGGAAAGCACGATAAGCTGTAGGTCTTGGCTGTCATTTAGGGATCTTTTGCAGTCGTTACGGATTGTAAGAAGACAGAAAATCTAAAACCAGTCTTGTCAAGAATTCAAATTTCTTAAATAGATTTTCTACTTTATTGCTATACTATTAGGTTCAAGGTTGATTGGAAAAAATTGACAGTTTCGGGTATCTTTATGTGCTGGCGTATGTATTTAGCTGCATCTGGTTAAACTGAAAGCTGACGCTTACAAAGTTAGGAAAAAGCTAGGCAGACTTATTTATGAAAGTCAACAACTTAGTGTATTGTAAGCGCAAGCCGCATTAGCATGAATAAAATATTTTTATGTTATGTGGAAAATGTTGTTGGTTTCACATTTCAAACCTTGTCTCACTCTTTTTCTCAAATAGTATGTATGTGTAGGTGTAAACGTACGTAACATAAACGTATAAAGTTTTCAAAACTGCACGGTAAACCGTTTCAAACTCAGCGACAGCTGACTCATGTCGAGTTGGAACTACACCGGATTCCTTCCCGCTCCAGCATCGATTGCATTGTTTCACGTCAGCTTAGATTGGTTCACAAATTGCTGCGACCTCGCGTTGACTTTACTGACACCGTTTTAGTAATTTAAGTACCTTGGTGTAGTTATAAAAGCAGGGGGGCAGTTCAATATACGTCAAGTCAGGCTTGAAGAAATACCACAATACAACCAAATTGAGAGAGAGAGCGATTAATCCTTTTTTTGAAGTCGGTTAAAAATTACACCTCATTCTAAAGCAATAATAACATCGAAAAAATAAATTAAAAATGCAATGCACGCACAACACACCAAAATATTGCAAGCCGGTCCAGAAATTTCAAAATAAAAAAATTGTTGCGCCGGTCCCAAATAAATTGTAAAAATCAATAGAATCATCAACTGCTCTGCAGCATAGCTCACAGTTAAACCGAAATCAGCTGAATACTATTAGTTTTACGTGGAGCGGTTGCCCACCAGACCTCCACAACCCAGTAAATGGGTTACACAGTACTTTTTGGCAAGACTTGTGTCTGATTTTTTGGCTTCTGACTATCCGTAACGACTGCCAAAGATCTTAACGTGCTTTCCGAGGCACGCAGGAGTCCCAGTATGTTAAGATGGTCACCCATCCACATACCAACCTTAGCAAGCGTTGCTTAACCTTGTCATAATTAAGAGAATGAAGATGATGAAATTTAATATTATGATGCAAATCAAATACAAAACAGAAATGGAACCAGAACGTACCAGAACTTACTAAAACCCCCAGTAGGTAACTTACCAACGAAAAGCACGTGCATTGTTCACTAAAGTTAAATCAGTTCGAAAATTGCCATCGAACTACAGCATAAATTGTGTCGTACGATAATAGAATTGTTTGCTTATATTGTCATGATTGCTTTTTGGTATGGTATTAAACTTTATGCTTCCAATATGCGATTTTATCTAGTAATATATGCAAGTAATAATCTTGCTTGCTATGTTTGGTTTAAGGACCAGAATGGGTGCATTTCGGGTAGGTAGGTAGATCAGGGTTTTCGGTGGTTGGTCGTGTTTTCATTTTGATAGTGTGTGTAATTTCAAGTGCGTGGCTAAATAATAATCGAAGCAAGCGGTTGTTAAGGTGTAT
This sequence comes from Melanchra persicariae, assembly GCA_947386135.1. Lineage (NCBI taxonomy): Eukaryota > Metazoa > Arthropoda > Insecta > Lepidoptera > Noctuidae > Melanchra > Melanchra persicariae. Next base: position 4,430,485 of record OX376667.1, read on the forward strand.
GTGTGGATTTGTGGACTATCACCGGAAAATTACGAACTTCGTAAGATTGGTAATAAATCTTTTCTAGATTTTTATGAAAAAATCGTTTTGTCAGTCAAATAAGTCCCATCAAAATTCAATCATTTCCAATATTTGCGTGTCTTAATAAGAAAAAATAATTTACAATTTCACGCGATATTTTACAATCTTACGGCGTTTTCAATTTTCCGGTGACATGAGTCATGACCATCAAATATACTTAAGAGTGTTTTAAGAATTTTAAGACGTTGGTGTCGTTGTCACTTACACTAACGTTAATAGTCGTTACTAGTCAGAAGTCAAGAAATCTCTACTAATCTTACTAGGTATCGTCTCATATGACCCTGTAGAGTAGAGTAGAGTAGAGTAGGGACTCCGTTATCCGCACTTAGACTCTCATTCGGTCCGTTGTGCGTAGATGTCCTGGCTAAGTTAGCCAGCCTAGCTCCGCCCAGAAGCACAGAAGTTTCCTGGGAGCTTCACAGGCTTCGCGGAGCGACCTCACCGTTCCGAGGATTTGTTCACGTTGGGTAGCCACAGCCTCGCATTCCAGGATGACGTGGGCAGCTGATTCTTCGGCGTCAAAACAGCCCCTGCAGAGTGGGCTGTCCGTGGCGCCTATGTTATAGAGATGTTTGTTTAGGGGGCAATGGCCCGTAATTGTCCCTATTATTGTTCTAAGGTCGTTTCTGCTTAGGCTGAGTAGTCGTTTAGTTAATCGCGGGTTTAGACACGGCATTGCCATTTTTGACTGCCTGCAGTCTGTGGCCCGTGACCATTTGTTGTTGTGGAGTTCAGTTGATCTCTGGCGAATCCATGTACGAAACTGCGAGAAAGGTAGAGGAAGGAGTGGGTATGGGCCTAAAACTACCATCTCGGAACCTCTCTTCGCAAGTTCGTCTGCGGCATCATTGCCTAGGGATCCGCTGTGTCCCTTGATCCACTGGAGGGTGATCCTGTTAGACAGCGATATACTCTCCAGGGAGAGGTGACACTCGAAAATTAGTTTACTGTTGGTTTGTTTGTTCTCTAGGGCTTTAAGCACAGCCAGGCTATCAGATACGAATCTAATTGCGTAGCTGTGTATCCCTAGACGCTTTACGGCTGTTGCGGCTTGTGTTAGGGCGACACACTCGCATTGGAATATCGAGCTGTGTTCGCCTAGTGGTAAGTGAAAGTTAATGTTGAGGTCTAGGGAGTGTATGCCAGCCCCTGAACCCTGTGGAGTTTTTGAGCCGTCTGTGTAGACGCGTACTTCATTGACTCCTGACTGGTCCCTCTCTTCCTCTGTTGTTTGTATGCTATAGCTTTTGTTAAACATGAGTTTATTCGGTGTCCTATCACACGGGGCAGCGATGAGAGGTTGATACTCAATCGCCCGGTCCAGGATGCCAGCGTGAGGACTAGTATGGTTCTTGCCCCATATGCCTAAGTGCATAAGCCTGATGGCTGCTAGTGCTGCCTCCTGCTGTATGTACATGTCGAGGGGAGTTAGATGTAGGGCTATCTCCATTGCTGTAGTTGGGGTTGTCCTCATGCAGCCCGTGATAGCGGAACAGGCTAACCTTTGGAACCGCTGGAGCCTAGAGACGGTGGTCGAGAGTTCAGTCCTCGTCCACCAAACCAAGGCACCGTAGGTCAGCATTGGTCTGATCACAGCTGTGTAGAGCCACAGCGTGATCTTTGGAGAGAGCCCCCACGTTTTTCCTAGCATTTTTTTGCATTGGTAAAGTGTGATTGTGCTTTTGTTTAATTTGTAGTCAAGGTGCTTGTTCCAGAGTAATTTGCTATCAAGTATCACTCCTAAGTACTTGACTTCTTCTTTGAGTGTTAGTTCGGTGTTGAAGAGTTTAGGTAGTTTATGAGGTCCGAGGACTCTCTTGTTGGTAAACATTATTAGTTCTGTTTTAAGGGGGTTGACCGATAATTCGTGTTTTGTACACCAATTCTCGATTACTTTGAAAGCTTCCCTCATGAGGTCACATAAAATGCCTTCAAATTTCCCCGTGATTAGGATTGCTATGTCATCTGCGTAACCCACCGAGTACAGACTGCTGGCGTTGAGCTCAGCGATGAGCTCATTTACAACTAAGTTCCACAGTAGTGGTGACAGCACCCCACCCTGCGGGCAGCCCCTACTTACGATTCCTCGTGTGGTGGTGTTAACAGTGAATTGAATAGCGCGGTGTTTTAGCATGTTGTGTATCCATTGTATAAGCGTTGGCGCCACACCGTGCACGGCTAGTGCCTGGCCGATGCTGGCAAAATTTGTTTTGTCAAAGGCACCTTCTATGTCAATGAAGGCGCCCAGTGTTGGGTTTTTGGTTTTGAGAGCATTTCCTATGCGTGTTACTACGCAGTGGAGTGCGGACTCAGTTGATTTGCCTGCACAGTAGGCATGTTGGTTTGGGTGTAAGGGATTCAGTAGCGAGATTTGGCTCCTGATCTCTCGATCCCCAAGCCTCTCCAGCGTCTTTAGGAAGAACGAGGTGAGGCTGATGGGTCTGAAAGATTTGGGCAGAGTGTAATCGCTTCGACCTGGTTTCGGAATAAAGATTATTTTTACTTCTCGCCATATCAAGGGGATGTAGCGGTGAGCCAGACAGGCTCGGAATATATTAACAAGGTATTCAGCTAGCGAGTCACCGCTCCACCTAAGCAGAGCTGGAAAGATACCATCCAACCCTGCTGCCTTGAAAGGTAAGAAGGTGTTGATTGCCCATATTATTTTATCTTTGTCTATCACTTCTGAAGCCACCTCCCAATCCAGGCTGCTCGTAGCCCTTTCCCTATGCGGTTCCCAGCTCTGCTGGGTCGCAATTTGGCAGCCTGGGAAGTGGGTGGTGAGAAGTAATTCGCTAGTTTCCGCATCGTTGGTTGTGTAAGTGTTGTCTGGTTTTTTGAGGCATCCTATTGAGAGTTCTGTCTCAGTGGCGAGACAAGTTTTAACCCTCATTGCCTGGTTGCTATTCTCAATGTTGGTACAGAAACGCCTCCATCCGTTTTTACCTCTAAGGCGTATTAGTTTTTTATAAGTTCTGCGGGTTGTTGTATATCGGTCCCAGTCTCCTGGTGACCGAGTGTTCATGGCTCTGTTGAGCAGCCTTCTCAGCCTGCGACGGTGTCTCTCTAACTCTGGACCCCACCAGGGTTGCCTTGCCCCCTGCCTAGGCACAGTGAGTGGGCATGACTGCTCAAAGCTAGTTACAAGGATTGATGTTAAATTGTTTACATGTTCGTCTAAGTTGGTTATAGGAATTTCAGCTGGTAGGGCGGGTAGTTTACTAAACTCTGCCTTGACTAGCCTGATGAACTTGGGTTGGTCTGTGTTACGAGGTATTCTCCTCGGTTGTGGTTTGGGTAGGTTGTAATTGATGGTATAACGGATCCATCTGTGGTCCGAACATGATAGTTCACTGGACACATGCCAGTCCTGGATGGAGTTGGAGATACCTATGGTTGCTAAAGTTAGATCTATCACTGTTTGTGATCGTGCGTTTATGAAAGTTGGTTCTGAGCCTTTGTTGAGTAATACAAGATTATTGCTAAGAATAAAGTCAAGCATTGCCTCACCTCGGTTGTTGGTTTTGGCATTACCCCAGAGAGTGTGATGCGCGTTGGAGTCGGTTGCTAGGATTAGTTCCAGTTTCTCCCTTTCACAGTACTCCACCAGTGAGGCGAGCTCTGGCAGGGGCACGTCCTCGTCGCCTGGCAAGTAGGCCGAGGCGAGGACAATGTCCGGGAGATCCTGTCCTGTTCTGGAAAGCCTTGTTGCTGTCAGGTCTCTTGAACAGAATTCGTTGATTAATAGGTTAGGTACATGTTTAGGGATAAAGATGCAGGTTCGTGGATTACTTACGGAGGTGTCTAGCAGCAACTTACCTCCGATGTTTGAAAGGCCACAAATTCTGCCACCCCTGATCCACGGCTCTTGGATGAGGGCGATGGTCTTTTGGTGTTGGTTGTCCAGCACTCTGCGTAAGGTAGCCGACGCAGTTTGGCTGTGCTGGAGATTGGTTTGCAGGATCTTAGTTTCCCCGCATGGGAGAAGAGCAGAGGCTGCTGCCATCGTCCTCACTCTCCTCCCCCGCCGGAAAGCAGTCCTCGTCCGAAGTTAGTCCGGGCGAGGGTGGATCCTGTGGTGGTTCCTCGTTGATTTCCTCCGTCACAACCGGGGAAGAAGCCCGCTCCTCCACCTCCTCGACGGTCTCCATCGCGGTAGGCGACGGAGACCGCACAGGCGGCGGCGGACCAGGCTCCAAGCCAGGTGCGACGGGGGATGCAGTTGTTTTAGGCGCAGTACCCTCCTCACTGGCGACACCCTCCTCCAGGAAACGGATGTAGATACTGCCCATGAGGTAGTACACGCGCCTGCTTTGGTCTTTGATAATTTTGACCATGGACTCTGGCACACGAAAGAAGAGACAGGTACCCGGGGGCTCCTGTCTAGCCCTTTCATGTGTCAGGGTCCAGGTGTTGATTTGTAGGTTGGGATTCTGGCGGGTAAGTAGCTTGACCAGTGCCGGAGTGTCCTCGGTGTTCTCCGGCACGAACAGCATACACAACGCCTTCTTAGGTATTTCGGCTTGTGGCCGAACTGTTAAAATGGTCCCTGGGATCGGGGACTGCATGGTCTTTGCGATCCGCTTGAGCCAAGCCAGAGTGAAGTCGTCCTCGCACCAGGTCTTGAGAACTCCTTCGGCGAAGTGGGCCTTGCCTCGGAAGTGGATCGCCGTGTTTACAGTTGGGTTGGACGGGTCAGGGTCTGCCATAAGCAGCGCCCGCAGTTCTTTTTCGATCTTTTGACGGATCCCCTCTGCCTGTTCTTGCGTCAAGTCCTCGAAAGGTTCCGTCATGACGGCGACGCACAGCTCGTTGCTCCTGTACGACGCGGCGGCTTCGGCGTAGCTCACCAAAGAACCGTCTACCATGTGGGAGCGAGCAGGCTTGCTCTTCTTGCCTATCCCGGTTGGTGTGACGGAATCCTCGGGTCGCTCACGCTTCTGCGCCCTGGCAGGAAGTTCCCCGTCGTTGGTTTGGTGTTTTTTGTGTCCCCTAGGTCTCAAGCTGCGCTTTCGCTTAATCGCCGTGGCTGCCGCGCCTGCTGGTGCCGTTGTTGTTTCCAACACTTCGGCAGGGGCCGCCACAGCGTCCTGCTGCGCAGTCTTGAGCGGTGCAGACAGACGCCTCTTGGAGGACGATGTCTTGCGGGAGACGGTGGTCCAGGTTTGTTTGACCGGAGATTGAATAGCATCTCTAAGAGACGACATGTCGATCCCGGTCGTGTTGGTTGTCCCTGTCGGTAGGGCTTCGGTCAGACTCGTTAGGTCCCTCTCCGAGGTCACTGACGCTGACGCAGCCCTAGTGGGCGCATCCACGCCAGCAGCCGTCTTTGAGTCGCCGTGTGCGAGAGCTGCCCTAGGCCTTGCGGACAGGGTTGTGTTTGAGCGCGCATCCTTGGACGCAGATGAGGTTGGCGTTACCTTCGACGCAGCCTGGTTTGGCGCATGCCCGGCGATTGCCTTCCCCATCGCATCCTTGGACGCAGCGGAATGTTTGTGTTTCTGTTGTCTGTGGGCATCCGAGGACGCAGCCTTAGGCGGTTTTCGCTTGGGCGCATCCTGGGACGCACCTCTGGTTGTAGTTGGCGCATCAGAAGACGCAGCCGTTGATGGTTTGTTGGTTGTTTGTTTCGGCGCATCAGAGGACGCAGCCTGAGTGTTGGTTAGGTGTGAAGTCTCTTTGTCCATAGGTTTGGATTAAAGATTTTCACCGTCGGAGCTCTCCACCCGCCACGGAGCCCTCAAGTCGGGGACGCCACTCGCTCCGCGAGTGGACGCCAGAGCTACTCCTTCAGTATAGGACCAGCTTATGGAGAAGTAGACGAGCCCGCACGCAACGGAGGATCGCGAGACTGTAAACGGCACGAGACTATGCCGCCACTCATCCCGCAACCCCACGCCACGCCGGCTGCCCCCCCTCCATAAACCGGCCCTCGCTTGACGACCCGCTTATGGGTCGCCACAGCCGATTGATCGTGGGTAGCTACCCCACAACCTCCCGTGTGAGAGGAATTCCAGACCAAAGTGATGTGTTGTGTGCAACCTGCTCCACTCAATCACCAGGATTCCTTCATCCCTCCGTACGGGTCCCCGCGCACGGCACAAACACGCGGGAGGTCATTACTATCCACCATCTGCTCTTGTTTGATGATGGACACCCAGGGGCATGACCTCGCCACCCCTGTGATATTTCGCCCGGTGGTTTCAGTTGCGTCTAGTTCTGAGGGAATTAGACCAAAAACGGGGCGGCAACCTCGGGAAGGTACACCACCGGACTTGCTTTGAGGATCTACACGACCGTTGCGCTCTCCCTCAAAACCCCGCCACCCTACCGCCTCTGAGGGAGGAGGTAGAGTAGGCCTGTATCTACACTACCAAGCCAAACAAAGCATGTCGTTGTGCAACCGCAAAAGCATAGGTACAGAGCCCTCCCCCAAATCATATGACCCTGGGTCTGTACTGGCTTTATAGAAAAAGTATTGCAACTACCTGAATAGAAGAGCGGTCAACCTCATGCTACATTGTGGACCAGCATGATGAAGCTCGTATCTGTAAATGAACTGCCCGATGCGACGACCCAGCTCAGATTGTACATAACCAGGGTTGCGAATTTGATCGAAAAAGTCACCGCGGCCATGGAACGCAAAGGGCATTAGGAGGAACACGGATGGGATTTAGTCAGTGAGAGACTGACATTCCCTTCTGCTCCGTCCAAAGTGGAAGGAGTCATTGATAAAAAAGACCCTACATAAAGACGGAAAAGGCGAGGCAGAAGAAGAAGAAGAATGAATATGACTGCTTTTGTTACTTCAAATTAAAAAAAGTAGCACAGAAAAGTTACCAATAGGGCAGCATCTCAACAAAATTCTTTCTTACAAAAACACTTAAACATTTCCGTTACCTTAAAATTGAAGCACACTTCATCAAAAACCAAAAAAAAAATATATGCAAAATTTTTACATAAAATACGTTATTCATCTAAAATTTTTACATATACTTACACTTTTCACTCTTTTCTGAATATAGGACCACGTACAAGTTTTACGACGTAAGAGAGACGACGAAAAATAAAATCTTAAGTGCTTCCCCCGCTAATCCGAGAAAGGGAACGAACTGGGTACAATGGTCAGTGGCACTGTACTTGAGTTTGACTAAGAGTATGAAGGTTAATCGATGGTTACCGTTTGTTAAATGTTGCTTTGAAGAATGAGGATATCTAAATTAGATCAGTAAAATATCTTCGCGTTTGGAATTTCGCTGTTTTGCCTTTTCAGTCTTAACATAACAAAATCATTGTTTTTTTTATTTACAAAACAAAACTCTATTTTTAATCTTATTTGCTGTACACCTACCACAGTGTAGTCTTTTTAACCCAATGGTTGACTGGTAGACAATGCCTTGTTGCATTAAGTCCGCCCATGTACAACTATTGTACATAGAGTTTAAATAAATAAATAAACATAATATACCTAGATTATCACAAAACATTCGGACTCGCGCACGAAGGGTTAAAAGCTAAAAAGTAGCCTATAACCGATTCCCACTCCCGTGTCCGCCGCGGTTTATTAGTGAAAACGTTACAAAATAAACAAACTGAGTCACTTTCGCATTTTAAATCTTGTTAAAGATTACGACTGATGAATTACAATGTCATCAGGCATTATGGGTACTATTGGAGAAGTTGCAGAACACAAAGTCGCCAAAGAGCGGGCGCCAGCAGCGACTAGATATGCCATAACTAATATTATTTGTACCTGCGTAAATTGTGCTGACCACAAGTTTCAAGATTTTTACGGTGTTTAAATGAGTAAACAACCTTCTGAATGCTTGGTCTAAGTTGGAAGTCTTAGTGTTTAAAACTCTTTATTATGTACACCAAATAATTAATTTTTATAATGATCTTTGTGCTAGGCTCTACTCCTTGACCATTCTTACTGATCAATAACAGTCTTTTGATTTCAGCCAAATCTAACTTGAGCTTATTATGACTACTGCCTTTACCATTTCTCATGCCATTTCAACAGCTAACAAATAGGTACGTATTCATAAATCTTAACTAACAGCATAGTATTTTTGCACAGACCTGATCTAACTGGCCCGTTATGTTCCACTGCTAGGCAAAAGCACGGCTAAAACATCAAACCATTTATGGATACTTTTACTGTGGGTACAGTGAATGAGTGGAAGTCCCTGCCGGAGAGTGTGTTCTCTCTTGGCTACAACCTGGGGATCTTTTAGTTAAGAGTGAATACTTATAAGTAAGCGTGCTTCATCAGCTGAGATTTTGGCCAAACGCAGACTAATCAATAGTAAAAAAAATGTTCCCAACACGTTAACTAATCCTTAAACAAAAGCTTAACGAACAGTGCAACCAGTCCCTAACGATAAAACTTTATGATCCGTATTGTCCGCCCAATGAAAGGAAAAATAATGCCATATTATATTATAACCCGGGCGTTTTTGCGCGAGTTTCCGGTACCACTCCGAAACCTCTGTTTAACGCGCGATTTCCTTCCAGGCTTGTGTCCTGTGGTATTTTGAAAAGCGCTGCGATGTGACGCGATTGAAAAAATTAGTCTTCGAATAGAAGATATTATTATTATACTGAAAAGTTTACTGAATAAGATGATGTGTTGGAATTGTATATACCAAACAATTTACATATTTATGTAGTTTAAGTTGGTTGGCTATGTCACCACGTTATTTTTAGCCGTGTTATATGCCTTCCCTTTTCTTCTTAATGGTCAATCCTGTTATACTGAAAAATCACTTTTCAAATAATGTTATCTATTACTTATGTTTATTTTAGTACAGAGATAGATGGGACTACGTTTTTTAAAAAAAAAAATTTTTTTTCACGAGCGAAGCCAGGGCCCTATCTATCTCTGTCATCACCATCATCACAATATCAGCCGAAAGACACTGCTGGACATAGGCCTCCCCCAAGTGTCGCCACAACAACCGCCCCAGTGCGTCTCGCATTCATCGGCTACTCGCGACCCTCACTAGGTCATCGGTCCACCTTGTGGAAGGCCTACCAACGCTGCGTCTTCCGGTACGCAATCGCCACTCCAGCACTTTTTGGCTCCATTGACCATATGTTCTACCTACCATCCATCTCATACCATCTCTGCCATCATGCCATCTCTGTACCAGTATTTATCAAAATCGGCAAAAGATACATGCACTGTCGTTAATTTAACCACTCGGGCCCAACATGTGAAAATTCCCTAATATAAAGTAAATCTTATGTATATGTAAATAAACATTAAATTCGCGATTAATTCGCGACACACCGGTGTGTCACCGGGGCCGGACAGGTAATGTTTAATTATTTTTACCAAACATTATAACTCCTTTAGCTTTCTCATCGCTTCGAACCTCTCACATAGGTCGCACCCTAATCGTTTTTTGTTCGTTCGGAAAGAAGGTCATTGGTTTTATGTTGTGTTGTACTTAATTTTGTTTTTGATTCGGGGTAAAAGGAAAAATATGTAGTACATAAACGGTTTTGTGAAGGTCGCGGCTGTTATGTTCCAGAGGTTGTAATTCGTTCGTTTTTGTAAGTAAGTGTATCAATCGACTTATGTTTTTATGTCTTGTGTGAATTCACAAGGATACCTACTTAATTAAGTATCCTAAAACTCATCATCCTCATTATATCAACTGAAAGACGTCTACTGCTGGACATAGGTCTCCCCCAAGTATCGCTACAACAACCGGTCCTGTGCGTCTTGAATCCATCGGCTACCCGCGACCCTCACCAGGTCATCGGTCCACCTTGTGGGAGGCCTTCCAACAAGGCACATTGCTTGCAGAACAGGTGGTCGAGGTCGAAAAGACGCAGTGTCCCATACTGAAAGTGTTTTATAATGATGAGTAAAATGACTCCTTAAAAGGTATTGCGTTTATACGTTGGATACTAATATTGTACATGTGAATGTTTGGATGTTTGGATCGATGTCTGTTACTCAATCACGTCAGAACGGCTCTTGATGAAATAACTAATAACTTCACTATGCGACTCGCAACATATTCTAAGCCACAGGTCGCCACTGAATCACTGAACGCCATAATGACCCATTTTCCGGAGTTAGTTACTAGATTCAAGCCGTATTTCCGCTACCATATTCCATGACCTGAAATACCAATTTCCTTCAATTGGGATTGGGAGGTTGGGATTTTGGCAAATTGGCAATACAATGTGATGGAAAAGATCACTTGGCAAAATATCGTAAAAAGTGGAATTTTCGTTGGTTTCTTTGGTAGTCATTATTTTTGACGGTAAAAACGTCAACGTACGCCTAAAGTGTACGTTAAAATTAATTTAAAGACGAGGATGTTAGTTTGAAAAATATTATAGTATAGGGTAGATTACAAGACAATTAGTTTGTTGCTAGGGAAATAAAATACCTATGTTCAACCGAAATCTTCCCTACGAGTATTATAATGACTAGTAAATTATGCTTGAGACGGGTCGGAAATCAATTTGAATAGCTTTTGGAATTGATGAAAACATTGACACTTACAAAAATATTATGTAACACACTGTCTTAACAAGTTTCTACCCGACTGTCCCTGAAGAAGTGTAATGTTTTTAAAACGAAAATCTGTGCAAGCTACTTTTAGGCCAAGTAGACGATATTCTCTAAGTCATTCCAGCTGCATTAATTTATCTTAAAGCATCCAAAAAAGTTGCATTACACTAAGGTTGACGCCAGATAAATTTGCAATAACGGTCATTGTTTTGTTAATTCTTAATTCCGAAAACAGAAATAAAAACATAAAGCTGTCCCTTGCCATCGCTTAGGCACATCCTGCTGTTCTCCTTATCGCTGTTCTCTGATCTTACTCTTGCGAAGCTATCAACAGCCTCGGGCACCACGGCCGTAAGTCATCCGATTCATAATTTATTTTCCAGGTACCGACCAGGTACGAAGAGATATTAAGGAAAGGACAATGACCGTTATTGCAAATTTATCTGGAGTCGACCTTAAGTACCTACCAAATCCATTTCTCGTCTCCAAAAAGCTTAAATGTAACTTTTAAAAAATACTCTAAAAAATCTGGCTTCTTCGAAACTTTCCAATCACTTTAAGTAAAGTAAACACCAAAATGGTGCCAAACATCAAATCATACTGTCATCTTGTTCGAACTTATTCAATTTGCGTTACACTTGCCAGGAGTAATCGATTCGATTCCTGTAAAGGTTGGATCGTACCGAGACGCCGCGCGATTCTTGGAGAGGTTATTTGTATAACGCCGCGCCTCAAACGCATCCCGCGCTATCGAATTCATTATTGTTTGACCCAAACACGGACGCGTAACTTGTAACGTGGTCACTTTTGGGTGACAAATAAGATTTTTAAACTATGCCATGTCACGCATAAAGTGAAATGTATCAATTTTTGAAGTGAAAACTTCTTTTGCGGCGTTGTGCACTTTTTGGGATGGGTAAAAAATGTTAAACTCGCGTCAGGACACGTGACCTGATCGAAAATTCGTAAGACGGATAATGTAACCACAACCACATAAATGATAGTACTTTTATAGTGATAAATAAAGCAATTCGTGCGAAATTATTCCTTAACCGTTCCAAGATGCACAACGTTAATGTTCAAGTTTCCATTTATAAAAAAAATAAATACAACGGGTTGCACTCCGGGAGTGCCGGCTCCCGGAGTGCAACCCGTTGTATTTATTTTTTTCAAAATTAAGACTAACGGTTAATATAGATTTTCAGAGAGTTTTAATATTTAGGACAAAAAACAATTTATCATTGTCCCTACTCAACTACGAAAATTTTGTTCCCAAAAATTAAAAAAAAATCAGTTGGTATAATTTAAATAACAGGAATACTTACCAATAACAATAGTACGATTTAAAAAAAATAAAATTCATTTTGAACAGGTTCTTTGCAAGAGAGACTCGCACTTGCAAAGAGACAAATATCTACAATTTTTTGTACCAGAGGATTTCGTGGCTAAATTATAATAGTCGCGCAGGCCGATCTTCAAGGTTAAGCAACGCTTGTTGAGGTTGGTCTGTGGATGGGCGACCATATTAAAATACCGAGACTCCTCCGTGCCTTGGAAAGCACGTAGTTGTTATGGACTTTCAGAAGCCAGAAAATCTGACACCAGCCTTGCCAAGAAGTACCGTGTTACCCAGTTAATGCGTTATGGAGGTCTGGTAGGCAGCCGCTCTACGTAAAATGCTGGTATTCAGCTGAATCTGATTTGACTGGAAGCCGATCCCAATATAGTTGAGAAAAGGCTAGGCAGATGATGATGAAACATCTACCCTACCTACCATTTTTTGTAGTTAGTACTTTATATAGTGTATCGCTATTTAAAAAAATTGCGCAAAGCTTCGCGTCTCGTTTTGGTGTACCAGCACCCTTACGCAGGCCAGAAGTAATCGATTTGGTCCCGATAAGACGATTAATACGATTGCGAATCGAGTGCGAATTGACACTTCTGGGAATCGTAACGAATCGATTTTGTGTTACAACTTTAGCGAAGTAATTTACCTGGACTACGTTGGTATGAAATGGTTTGATACAAATTACTTGTTGTCGGATTTAGTTTCAGATTTAGGTCAGGTAATAGTTTTGCAGGTTTCTGCCTATCGTACGAGGAAAACCATGAGTTTTACTGCGTATAGGTGTGTAATATTGTACACGAATATGGCAATTGTAAGCGCGATTTCGGGAACAATATTTCCGTATAAAGGCCTGTTCAGATCTACGCGGTATTCAACAAATAGAACGGTTCCAAAGACCCAGTGGATATGCGGTAATACTACTGTTAAAACTAAATCGAATATTGCTACCACTCTGGGTAGCGCGTAGGTTTGAATAGGCCTTTATTCTGGGAATTTGATCAGAAACAATTAATTGAATGGTACACATATACAGTCAACTACAAAGGTATTCTGCAAAGTGGTTAACCGATTCTGGCTACTAGGAAATACCGATAATCAATATACAACGTGTAACAGAATAAACGCAATACCTCTTAATGGGTCATTGTACTCATCATTATGAACAACTTTTACTATGGGACCAACCCCGAAATCGCGAAAAAAAATATCAGCTGTCCAGTACATTTTATCGAGTTGTGCTCGCAGAAATGTATGGAGCAGTCGATTTTTTTCCGACCAATCGTGCTCAGCGCTACTCCTTCACATTTATTATGCGCACAGCCAAAGTGTGGAACTCTCTACCAGCGTCTGTGTTCCCTTCCACATATAACTCGTCTGCCTTCAAAGCAAGAGTGAACAGGCATCTTCTGGGCACGCTCGCTCCATCATAAACCTCATCTATCGCTTTCCATCAGGCGGGATCGAGGTCAAGAGCAAGACCGTTCCTCAACAAAAAAAAAAAGTGCAAACAAATGATTGATTGATTAGAAGCTTGCAGCAGTGAACTTGCAGTTGAAATCTTGCCCGTACACAGTCAATATCGAACGCAATCCACGGATCAGATCATTGATTTTCATCGTGGATTTCGTAGGAGATTGACTGTGTACGGGCGGCCTTGAGACTTATCGACCGAATTCAGTCGGTAGGCGAACGGTAACATTTGTTGGCTAATCTAAAGAAAGAAAGAAAGAAAGAAGGAAGGAAAGAAAGAAAGAAAGAAAGAAAGAAAGAAAGAAAGAAAGAAAGAAAGAAAGAAAGAAAGAAAATTGCATTTATTGGCACATTAAAAAATACCATACAAATAGTTTTTTTTTTTTTGCATTGACATTTTCGTGCCCATGTTCGAGTTGGAGTTCGAGTTAAGTTGAGTTGGAGTTTACGTTTTGGAATATGGGACTAAGTCGAGACGTAGTTAGTTAGTAGAAAAGTTGTAGTAGTTGACTTTTACTTGAAAAACCAGGGCGGGAAGCCCTGGTTTTTCAAGTAAAAGTCAACTACTACAACTTTTAATGCTAAATCTAAACTGCGCTTTAGTTTAAGTTATTTCAGATCTTCACTTTAATCGATCAAAACTACACTCCAACCTACTTCAAAGTTGAGATAACCAAACCACTTATGCATGAGGTTGAACCAGTTAAACCATAACTAAATTATATCGAAATAATCACTGCAGTATAGTTACGCAAACTTAGTAATTTGCGTTAAGGCGCTTGTAACCAGTCCTTAAATCTATATACTAATTAAAGCTGTAGTTTGTTTGATACCAGTTATTTTGAAAATGTTTTTTGTATATGATAGCCACATTCATGAAGAAGGCTATAAGCTATACGGGAACGGGAAATTCCTACAGAAACGAGAAATAAAACGGGACTTGCGCGTGAGAAGTCGCGGGCAAAATCTAGTGTTTAAATTTTTTTGCCGTTGCAGTAGTGAATAAAGCCAAGGATACACTAGGGGACAAATGTCGTGCAAGACGTGTCGCCAGCGACGTTGGGTGAAGTAGCACGACGTTGCCGGACTTCGCTCGACATGTCTGGCAACATCGCGCGACATCGCTCGGTTATCCTGTGTTGCAGCGTAGCTTTCAGTTGTAGGATTTGCATCACTGAGTGCAGACACGAGTGCAACTACTTTGTCAATATTGTGGACCAACGACGTAGTGCTGAAATTAATAGAACTATTTCACAACGCACGAGTTCGCCTTACGTCACTACGGACATAAGTCGCGCGATGTCGTCAGATATGTCAGGCGAAGTTTCGCGAAGTCGCACGACTTCGTCTGACGTCGCTGCGGACATAAGTCGTGCGTTGTCGCCATATTTGTCAGGCGAAATCCGCCGGCTTCGCTTGACATGTCACCGATACATGTCGTGGCACATTTGTCCCCTAGTGTATCCTTGGCTTCATACAAGTTGTACAGTTTATGTAATGCAGAATATACTTAGATCCGAATATAGCTGTGTTTTATACTAAAAATTTATTTTTTAATTAAAAAATTGAAAAATTACAAGGGTCTAAAGTTTCACCAAAAATGTACGGGACTTGCTCACCTTAACTCACTCAGATTACGCTCTTAATGACTTATTCGTTGTAACTTTAGAGGAAATCGTTCGTCTGACGGCGCAGACGGAAGTTCATTAAGATCTGAATGGCACAAAGGAATTTGTCTGGTTTCTTAGGTGAAGCAGCTGTTGCAAAATTGTTTTGACTTATTTTTAGGTTTTTGGCAGTAGCTTTAGAGTAGAATAGAGTATTCATTTATTTGCTCAGAATATTAGTATTTCACCTTAAATTGTACAATATGGTGATTACAATAAATAAAAATCAAAAGTCATTTATTCAAACTAGGCTGAAAATCACCACTTTTTGAACGTCAATGTTTACATGAAGACAGTCCCCCAGTCACCCAGCTCATCACCACTTCTTGGTGTTTTAGCTGGGAAGAAGAAGTGGCGCAACAAACTAATATAAGAGACATATTTTCAGTTTTCTTGTCCCGCTGATGGGCAAGAGTCGTTTCGTTCCATCCGTCTGTCTGTCAGCGGACTGTACCTTAGGAATCGTTTTAAAACAACAAAACAGCCTTAATTCTAACCTTAAGTAACATCAAAAGGGTCGCGGAATATGTTCGAAAGAGTTACCGCGGCCCTGGAAAGTAAAAGGCACTAGGAGAGGAGCATGGGTGGGTTTTAGTCAGTAAAAGTCTGACACTCCCTGCCGCTCCACCCAGAGCGGGGTCATGATGATTTCCCATATTAAAAAAAAAAAAAGTAACATCAAAAAGAAAAACAATTAAAAGACAAGTCTTTATTTTGGAACCCATTTCGAAGATCTTTTTAATTTACGAAAATCTGTACGATCTTTATATGATTTCCCAATTCTTCTTCGTCATTGTTGAGAAAATACGAAAAGGAAGCTGTTCCTATATGTGTGAATGTATGTGTCGCAGTAAGATAGATAAAGCCGGAATATAGTTATATCCCTAGGGATATAATTATATACCGTAACATAGTTATACAAAAGCGATTCCTTACTATCTCACTAGGAATATAGTTATAAAACCGTCGAAGTTTAGTGATATACTTATATTACTAGATTAAGTTCAGTGTTATAAATATATTAGGGTTTGTCTAAAAAAAGACATATTGTATCATACTGTCATCATATTGTAGTATATTAAAGCTTATTTATTCTCAAACATTTTTGAAAAATTGAAAAAATTTCAAAAGTGTGCCACTTTTTTTGAGACAGACCCATTACTTGATTAAGCTTAGTGACATAGAAATCTACCATATATAATTAAATAAAACAATGCATTTCATATCTATAGGGATAATATTTTCAAACCGTATTAAAACCAAACTTTAAAAGAAAAGTACGTAAAATTTTTCGTCTCACAACCTTCCGAGACAAAGCTTTCAAGTTTTAAAACCACAAAACATTTACTATTTTATTATTCTTCTACGTTAATGATAATGTAGACGTCTTCAAAAACCACAAACTTACCATTTGGCATTTGCAATTTCAATTACACTCGTCTATCTCCACGTTCATAATGAGATACCCACTGATATTTTTTGTTTATTAAAAGTTGAATCAAAAAATTGCATGAAGCGATGTCGAGTCCTGCCAGAGTTGAGGAATATGTTCGAAAGAGTCACCGCGGCCCTGGAATGCAAAGGGCATTAGGGGGAACACGGATGGGTCTTAGTCAGTAAGAGTCGGACACTCCACCAAGAGCGGAAGGAGTCATTTGATGATTTCCCATCCTTACTGTGTACAGTAACGAGAGTGGGTAAAGGGCGATATGAGTATATAAGAAAAAGTTTAAAAGTGGTGCATGTTAACTTCAGAACCTTCTACTCTATAAACATCTAGAAAGTTCGCGTACATACCGGTCTTGACTGACCAGATGTCGAGAAGTCTAGAATGTTCTAGCATGTAAATGTCTAGAAGGATCTTGACTCTACTAGTTTTACATACTTACTCGATACTAGATGGCGCCAGTAGTAACTAATATCGTTATGTACCCGGCATTAATTCTGGACATTTTTTTCAAAAAGGTACCCCAATACGAACGTTGATTCCGGTGACCACACTTTGGGATCTCGCCAACACACTCACTGAACGCTTGTAATTGTTGCAGCTGTGTTCAAAACTTCAGTTTAATTGTGGCTACATAAAAAAATATTGATTTTGTGTTGCGTTGTTCATTTACAAAATGACCAGCGTATACAGCGTATAGTATTTCAACACGAGTTGAATAAGGGAAGGCTTAAGGATTTAGTGTCATTATAATCATCATAATTATCAGCCGAAAGACGTCCACTGCTGGACATAGGCCTAGCCCAAGTGTCGCCACAACAACCGGTCCTGTACGTCTCGCATCCATTGGCTAACAGCGACCCTCACCAAGTCATCGGTCCACCTTGTGGGAGGTCTTCCAACGCTGCGTCTTCCGGTACGCGGTAGCCACTCGAGAAATTTTCAGCCCCATTGATCATCTGTTCTACGAGCAATGTATCCTGCCCACTGCCACTACAGTTTAGCGGTTCGTAGCCTTGATTCTCCTGCGAATATTTTCATTTGAAACTCCGAGCATATCCCTCTCGATAGCCTTCTGCGTGAATGTCGGAAATCATCCCCACTGAACATACTCCCGCGATAAGCCGTTGTGCTACTGCAGACTGTTATCTATCTCTGCCAAATTTCGTGCAGATCCGTTCAGCCGTTTTGGCGTGATTGAATAAAGATGACACGGTTGGCGCAGTGGTTGAGCGATCGGCTGCTGCGCTGCGTGTCGCGGGTTCGATTCCCGCACGGAACAAATATTTGTATGGCCTTTAGATAGTTGTTTCGGGTCTGGCTGTTTGTGTATGTGAGTTTCTATGTTTGTAAACGCACCCACAATACAGGAGAAATTCCTAGTGTGGGGCAACGTTTAAAAAAAAAATAAAAAAAAAAAACAAACAACCATCTTTTTTAACTTTTGATAAGCACGCCTTTGACCACCATCTCCCCTGATGGTAAGCGATGATGTGGTCGAAGATGGAGCACGCTTGCCTAGAAGTTATCTATTCACTCTTGACTTTAAGACTCCCAGGTTATAGCTATCTTAATCTTCTCATCAAACTTTCGCATTTACTTCTATAATAGTTGTAAAATAAATAAATTAGTAGATTGTGAAGAGGATAATGAAACATTGTGTGTACTTATAGCTAATATACAATTACCTTCAACAGAGCGTGACGATTACAGCACTCAATGACCAGTAATTAGTAACCAATGAGCGTGCAAGAGTATTATTACACCCATTAATTAGCGGTATCGAGCTGAAAGAAGATTATGGGTTGTTAGCAGCAGAAAATCTGGAAACCAGTTTCAAGGGGTAAGATGGTGTTGCCCCGGGTTTTGGAGGTATGTTCCTTCATGTAAAATACTCTTATTCAGTTAATATAGTTGAACTAAATCTGATCCAGAAACTGACCTCGGCAAGCATTGCTTATCCTTGAAGATCGCACATCACGAATAAATAAAACCTGTTTAAAAAAAAAAAAACTGATTACTTATGATCTTGCAAAATTTTGTAGAGCAAGTCTTAGAGTTCAGTTTCATCCTTGAAAATCAAAACTTTAAAAAATCAAAGGCTTTTGTTCCTCCTTCTAAAATACACTTTTAAGTCCCCTAATAAGTGTCACATTACTTAATTCGGAATTCTATACTTCCACCTTAATTACGAAGGGTTAAAATAAACAAGGGTTGAAAACAAATTTAATTTTGCCGCTTCTAAAGTGGATTTCTCAAATATTTGTCGAATATATCTTGTTTATGAACTGCAAAATTAACTTGGTGGGAACTAGAAGATTTTATAATAGCTTTCGGTAATAATTTCTTAAAGCATCTAGGTGTTGGTAGTAATTATGTGTTTTTATAGTCGATCTAAGGTGTAGAATAGCCTTCTTAATGATTACGAGAAAAATTAAGTATTTTTCCGAAACATAGCTGTTTTCTTTTCAAGCATCGTCATTATTCCCCCACTTCCCCCATTATGTGGTCAGCACTTCATCTTCCATACTTTTCTATTCGGTCGACGTCTTAAGACAAATTTCACCAATGAAACCACGTTAACAAGCTGTTAGTGTCATTATTTTTGTATGGAATATTGACGCTGACAGCTTTTGAACGTTGTTTAGACGTACTGATCGCGTTCAGCCGGTCGATTCTGTCGACATCTCACGGTGTACACCTAGGCGGAGTGAACGACAATAGAGCTGTCATTCCTTCTTATTTGTATGATTTGACAACTCACCCGTCGTTCACCCCGCCTAAGTGTTCACTTCGACACGTTTACAGAATCGCACTGCAGTTTCATTTGTGAAATTCACCCTTAGTAGTCACTCCCCACTACACATCTTCACATAGCCGGTCCATCACCTCTTTGGTGTCGTCGTTGAAGTTGTAGGGATTTTAGATTTCATTATTCAAAAAAAGAACTGCATTAGTAAGTCATTTGTTTATTTACTTGCTCAATTTTATGAATTCGGAAAATTCAGCAAAAATATCAATAATGACAGAAACAGTTTTGAACTGGACTGGGAATTGTTCTTGTTCTGAATCTTTGGTTACAATTAAATGTATTAAAAGAAAAAAGAAAAGATCATATAAAAGATAATCAAACTTTGTACATTAGCACGATTTACACATTTTCGATTAGCTAAGTTTACTTTCCCATCGTCCCCAAACATAAGGCTATTCACACACTGATAAACAAAACCAATCAACGAAATTACATATCAGACAATTTTCACCTCAAAATCCCGACAACATGACCTACATTCAGAAAATCGATAGCAAATTCTTTTCAACTGCCGATCTAGCTTACAAATTAAGGCAGACATACCTAGATATAGGCAAATCGCTCATAGATTTTGATAGGACAATCGTGGCTGCATCTCGGATGGATAGCGAGTAGCGTGTAGCTCTAAATTCGATGTGACTGCTGTGAGTGGAGCGTTCAAATGGGATAGTTGACTTGACTGGTAATAATTAGGTTTAATTAAACGACATCTGATGGCCAATTCTACTTATTGTAAAACAACGTTCGCACTGGCATGTGAGTCGCAAACTGTCGGAAAAGACTCATTTTTCATAGATTTTTGACAGATTGCGACTGAGAAACAAATGCAAACGTTGATTGAAAATGAGTAGAATTGGCACTCAGTTATTTAGAATTATTGTTATTTAGACTTTCCTAGCAAGTGGATAGTTTCTTTCGATAGATAGAGCCCATACTGGAACCAAATCGTTGATCCTTTGGATTTGGGACTTATCGTATCTATTTGCATCAACAGTCAATGACTTTATTTACACACTAATCTGCTAAGTTACTAGGTACTTTAGCTTACCTTATCTTCTCTGTGGGATACTCACAATACTATGAACGAATGCAGAAGTAACTAAAACAATACAATTCCTGAAAAGGTCACTGTAATAATCATAATTTATTTGCATAACCTACGATTTATATCTCAAAATTGATCCCATAGAAGAAAAAGTTTAGTACAATGACCCATGTTTTGGAATAACGTTGTTTCAGTAACACCTTGTAATCACGATTAAAACTAGAACACACGCATTTAAAACATTCTTCAACAACTCGACTAACCAGTCCAAACACAGCACAAACCCTAGCAGAAATTCACATGTGAACATCTACTCAGCCACAAGCCACAACGAACGGTCCTCAGTCCTACGGTACCTCACAACTTGCGCCAGTGTCGATTCGTATTCGTAATAGATATCGCTGGCTGCGCTGACTAATTCTATATTCTTTAGTAATCCCACTAGCTTGTTTGAACGGGCACCGGAGCTTAGGTGAGCATGTGGGTAGCAATTTGGTACTTTGTAGTGGAGTTTTATCGATTGGTAGTTTTAGGAAGCAATCCTGGTTTTTAATTTGATTTATTGTTTAACTCATTTGAAATATCGAACATCGTATTTTTTAAAAATTGCAGCTACTAGGTCCTTAGAATCAGAGGTAAATCAGAAAGGTAAAGTGAATATAACTTTGAAAATAATTATATTCACTTTACCTTTCAAATACGGGGTTACGGTATAGTCCAAAGATCGAATATAATTAATAGAATCACCCAACTTCAGTGGCAGTGTACAGGGCACATTGCTCTCAGAACATGTAGTCGATAGGATCAAAGGGTTTGTAGTGGCAACCGCTTACCGAATGACAATGCGCTGAAGGGCTTCTTCAAGGTAGATCGATGTGAAAGAAAGAAAGAAAGAAAAAGCGTTTATTCCGCCAGAAAAGACGCACAAAAATAACTTAAAATAATTAAAACAAAGTTAGCTACAAAACCCGTATCACTGCCACCAGGCTATATCAGGACCGGGCACGAGTCTTTAGTCATGCCATAGACAAAACAGAACATCGTTCTAGCTTTGTCCATGGCATGACGTCCGGCTCTAACTGTCGACTGACAGTGACAAGTTGACACTAGCAAAATATAAACAAGTAAACACAAACAGTATTAGTACAGTTACTGTGTACAATAAAAATATACAAATAATCCTCAAAATATAACTAAATTCAAGTTGTGCGTCGCATCCCAGCAAGAATCGGTCGTTGCTCAGCATAATGCCGCGACCCTGGATAAATCCCACAATCAACGGCGCTGATTTTCAGCAACCACCGTTTGAGTGACCTTCTGGCGTCCCCCCGTGAGTATAAACAAGGCAGGTAACTTATTATTTAAAACACCACTAACAATTAAATAACTAGACTATATAGTATTAAAATCATTTAAATACAATTTAAAAAGCAAATAAAAATCAACATTGTCCTAGTCATAATTTATCCAAATAAAATACGTGTATACCAACATTACAAAACAAAACAAAAATTGAATTAATAATATTACACAAATACAATATTCCTTAATATACCATGTATCAATCTTACAATTAACTACAAATATGTTACAGTTATAATCACAACTCTTATTTCTTATGCAGGAAGCATTCTTTATCTACGAAAACAATACGCCATCATTTACAGTTTTTCACCATAATAATTATGATGGCGGCCATTTGCATATTGGCTTGGCAAAGCAAACCGTGCTGGACCGCAAATCGTATCTTTTCTGGAGAATCCCTTAGTCAGTTAGTGGAGAAATCGAAAAATAATTGTGTATGTAATGTATATTATATGAGATGAGGTGTTAAGCTGTGATAATATGGTGCTACAGGCCGAATGGTTCGAGTGTCGATCGAAACAACAGACGAAAGTGACACAGGGACCTGTCACCCACGACACGCCATGCCCAACCTCCTCTACAAAGTTTAAAAAAACACGCTGCAAACTTGCTCCACAAATATGTGACTGCTCCACTATACCATTACACTTTGAGAACAAGAAGACCGAGCCTAAAGAGGGTGGAATCAGTCCAATACCACCAGCACTGTGGAAGACTATATCCATTGCCTGTAGGCCATGACCCAGAGGTAAGTTAAACATTACAAGCTATGTGGATTGTTGTTTTTGCATCAAATGTTTCTTTAAAATGTTTATAAAATGTTTTTTTGTCTTCAGGTCTCTGAATGGTGGAGGAAGGTTATTCCAACAGTGCGTGGCGGCATACTTGAAACTCCCTCTGAATGCTGCGGTCCTGTGATGAGGTGTACAAAGAGGGTATGTGGAGGGACGTGGTTCATATTTACTGTGCCTCCAACTAAGTTTCTCAAATAAGTATTGTGGTTTCTGTGTAGTGACAACTCCAAACAGTAAGCTAGCCAAATGCATCTTTCTCCTTGCTGCCATTTTTAAGATATTATGTTCATTGATATAAGGCGTAACATGACTCCTATGTGGTATGTTAACACAAAACCGTGCACATGCGTTTTGTATACGTTGTATTAGCTTTTCGGTTCTTGCTAACAGGCATGGCCCGTACACTGTGTCACAATAATTAAGCCGTGATAAAATTAGGCTGTCCATCAGTTGTTTGCGCAGATCAACACTCAGATGGGCTCTTATTGTGTAAAGAAGTTTTAACCTATAAAAACAATTTCTCATGGCATTGCTGATGTGTTTCTCAAATCTCAGTTCTGGGTCCATAGTCAAACCCAGATTGCATGCCGTCTCTACCCTGTCTATTTTATCCCCCTTGATAAGAACTTCTGGATTGGCTGACAGTATTGCACTGATCATTTTTCTACTTCCTAAGACCATGAACTTGGACTTCAATGGGTTTAAAACCAGTGAATTAGCATCTGACCATTCCACCACTCTTTCCAGATCTGCATTGATTTCATCCACTGCCTCTTTCATATCTGCTGGCTTAAAAGAAATATATAGCTGAATGTCATCTGCATACATATGATACTTGCAATGATGGAAGGATTTAACAATATCTGCACTGTAAAGAATGTATAAAAGGGGCCCCAAAATTGATCCCTGGGGCACACCACGTGACACATGACGAGGAGAGGAAGACCTAGTTGATCCATCGCCCCCCTGGACTTCCACGAGCTGTGACCTGTTTTGTAAGTAGCTAGCAAACCACTCTATTGTTCCCGTAGTGAAACCATAGTAGGCTAACTTGGAAAGAAGCAGAGTGGTGTTAATTGCATCGAAGGCACGTGAAAAATCAAGGAGTGCAAGGATTGTTCCCTCCCCTCTATCCCGTGCTTCTAGGATGTTTCCTACTACATCGGAAAGAGCTGTGGCCGTCCCACGACCTTTCCTAAACCCAGACTGAAGGTCGGGGAGCATGTTGTTAGCTTCCAGAAACTCCATTAATTGGTTGTAAACTACCCTCTCTAAAACTTTAGACAAACAAGGCAGAATGCTTACTGGGCGTAGGTCTTTAAAAGTACTTGGATTGCTGACTTTTGGTAATGGACGCACTATAGCACATTTCCATAAATGAGGGAAAGTCTTGGTATCAATTGACGTATTTACTATAGTGGTGATGGCCTGGAGGGTGGTTGGTACGGTGAGCATAATCATATCAAGACTCAAGCCATCTATTCCCTTAGCATTTGAAACCAAACTCTTAATAATTTTAGCAATTTCGTCCTCGTTAACATTTCGTAGTTCGAAATGTGCATCCCCAAATCTGTTTGAATTAAAATATAACTGCTGTGATTTGGACACAATATTCTGACCGGGCACACTAAGAAATGCCCTATTAATCTCATCTGGGTCATTAAATTGTCCGGGGAGCACGCCATCACTATGTTCAGACAGAACATCGGACTTGAGATTTTTCCAGAGCTTTTTTGGGTTTTTCAACTGACTATTAATGTGCCCGTCAAAGTACACCTTCTTTTCCTGCATCAGCGCAGCACAAGCCTGTCTTTTTAAGTCCAAATAATATTTTTTTGTAGTATCTTGTTTGTCCTTATTATACCTATTTTTTGCTTCATCTCTTAATTTAAACATTAATTTAATGTTATCTGTAATCCAAGGCGTGGGACGGTCTCTGACTATTCTACTTTTTAAGGGTGCATGTAAGTCAAACAATTGGGTAGTAAGGAAGTTAAAATAATCTACCATGCTATCCACATCTGGCAGTGAGCTTATTTCCCTCCATGGCATTGTTTCCAAATCAGCTGCAAAGTAGTCCTCCAGAATATCCCTTAGAGGTCGATATGCCACCAACCTAGGTTTAATCTTTACTTTCTTAACTACAGTATCACATACAATAAACGAGTGATGGCCAAGCTCGCTGGTATGTCTAACCCATACATTACGCACTCCTATGTCAGTACAGATGACATCTATCAGGGTACTACTATCTCCAATAAAATGCGTAGGCGACTCAACCACCTGAGTCAGACTAGTGTAATTTAGGAATTCCATTAAATCCTTTGTTTTTGCACTATTTGTTTCCAATACATTAACATTGAAATCCCCCAACACCACCAAATGATCGTAAGGTGCCAATGCACTAATACTGTCAGTCAACCCATCCAAAAATGTTGACAGTTCAAACCAGGGCGGCCTATAAGCAGTGCCTACCAATAACTTTTTGCCATTGACTGTTAGGTTTAACCACATCTGTTCCACACCGGAATGTTCTGAATGTGGTCGTACGCGCGCCCTTACTCCCGTTTTTATATAAAAAGCTACGCCCCCACCTCGCCCCCCGCGTATAGTCGCAGGGCGTGGCACGTGCTTCAGCCTATATCCCGGAACCTTAGGCGCGCGGCCTTCCTCTCCAGGTCTCAGCCATGTCTCGTTAATTGCCATTATATCCACTGAGTGTTGTGACATGGCAATCAGGAACTCATCCTGATTAGTTGCCAGTGAGCCAGCATTGAACAAACCAAACTTCAATGATTTTGTCTTAGGCATTTAATTTTATGTGAAAAAATTGTATACATATATATAGTAACTATAGAAATAGAACTGTGTAAGTAAAGTTGTAATAATAATTATATAAGTATGTAAATATATAATATATTTATATGTATATATACATGAATAATGCAATGTAAAAATATGTTTTCTATGTATTTCTAGTGTTTGTGATATTACAGTAAAGTACTCACTCTCATAGACCCACCTCCCCATATCATGACAGATACGACGCACAAACTTGTTAAACAGGAAACCTATACTAAAAGAGCTATAATTAAGTACTAGAATAAAATGAACAGCACCAAACAAAAGGTTATTTATTGTTTTCCGAGTATGGTCCAATAATCTTCCCAATGTCTTCCTCAGATGCAATCCTGTGAGTGGGGTCTCCGGGCTTGTTTCGGACCAAGATGCGACCCCGCTTCGACCAAACGAAGCGCCAGCCGTGAACACCTGCAGCAGCCCTAGTTTGGCGAAATAACTGCTGGTTCAGCTTGGTCAGCCTCTCGTTAATGTAGAAGCGTACAGGCTTCCCCGCGAGACCGAGATTCTCCGTCGTAGCGCCACGCCGCACGCGAGCGCCATTTAACAGGGCGTCGCGCTGGTCACGTCTAACTAGGCGCACCAGGATAGGACGAGGGAGGGGCTCTGTTAACGCAGTAGGTCTTGTGGCTTTAATGTGTCTGCCTCCCACACGCTCTGCGCTCACTATATCGCGATCATCTAATGCGACCCCTAGCTTTGTGGCAATTAGCTGCAAGAGATGTGATGGGTTTTCCCCTTGAGCTTCGGGCACGTTTGCGATGACCAAGTCGTTTGCCATCAGCTCCTGATCCCTGTCATTCAGGTCCCGCCGATGTCCTGGTGAAGTCCATGGGAATCTCTGGATGCGAAACGCACAGGTCCGGTCGACTTTTGGGGACACTTATTTCCAGCAGTTGACGTCTTTCATTTGAAATCATGATGATGAAAAGTGGAGTATAGCTATTCCTGAATGCGTTGCATAAAAATATACATTTTTAGAAAAAAAATGAATAAAACCTCACAAATTGTTATTTACTTTCAGTCTAAAAACGAGTAGTCGTTTAAGCTAATTCCTCACCGAGCCAGTAACCCCAACCCAATCTAAACGCTCCTCTCACCTAAACTGAAATTCATATGCGGCATGCACCGCTCATATTGTTTGCCGCCGACTGTCACGACCGGCGAATCGTGAATCGTGTGGGAATTAATGTGTTAAGGTTTTTTATCCTTTTTTGGGAGTCCGTGTTTTTGAAAGGATCCGTTTTAAATTCGAGCAGATATGAAAAGCTGTTTTGCGATGTTGTTTAGTTCTGAGTTCAATTTGTTTGATGCGAGTTCGTTATGCACATTTGGGGTAATTTTTGTCGTGTTGCTGTCTCTTTTGTGTGCAGTTTCTAGTATATGTTGTGTCTTTTGTTTGTGTGTTGAGTCGGTTTCTGTTGGACTTTTTAACGTTGCTCTAGTTTCGGATTTGGTTGTTGTTGGTAAGTCTGTTTGGTTCCAAAGATTATTTACTGTCCTTATGAATGCTACAAAAAAAAATATAGCTTTCACAAGGATAGATTGTTTCTTTTTGCATTAGAAATAGATTTAAGATTTCTATTGGTACGATATTTTGGTACATTGCTTTTCAGATCACTCAGTTTTTAAAGAATTAGCATGGCTGACATAAAAACCTGTTTCGCGATGTTGTTTAGTTTTGAGTTCAATTTGTTTGATGCGAGTTCGTTATGCAAATTTGAATAGGTTACTTCTAGGCAAGCGTGCTCCATCTTCGACCACATCATTGCTTACCATCAGGTGAGATAGTGGTCAAACGCGTGCCTATCAATAATCTAAAAAAAATATCTTCAATGTCTTCATCTCATCAAGCACCGAGTAGTGAAACATTATTAACAACAATTCTAGGGAGACTTACGTCGCTTTATGAATTAACTAGCTTATTTCCGCAGGTTTGCTCGCGTCATAATAGCTCAAAACCGTCTCCAGGATCTCTTTATCTCTATGCCATCCAGTCTGAACTTCGGCGCCACCATCGAGTACAAAGCCCAAATTGCGGCCAAAAAGCTGGGCATCCTAAATAAGGTGAAGCGATACTTCAGGCCTGGACAGCTTTTAACCCTTTACAAAGCACAAGTCCGATCCTGCATGGAGTATTGTAGCCACCTATGGGATGGCTCAGCTAAGTATCAGCTTGCCGCGCTTGACTCGGTGGAACGCAGAGCTAAGAGGCTCATCGGTGACGCAAAACTGGTGGATGCCAAGCTACATAGCTTGGCTCATCGCCGTAAGGTTGCCTGCTTATCGGTCTTCTACAGATTGTACTTCGGTGAGTGTGCCCAAGGACTCCACGACCTCATCCCACCGGCCCCCTTCTACCATCGGACATCCAGACGCACTGCATCTTACCATCCCTACCTTGTAGATATTCCACCAATTCGCACTAAGCGTTTCCAAACGTCTTTTATAATGCGCACAGCAAAGGAGTGGAACTCTCTGCCTGCGTCTGTATTTCCAAAAGCTTACAGCCCTAATCTCTTCAAAGTTAGAGTGAACAGGCTCCTTCTGGGTAAGCTCGCTCCATCGTAGACTTTGTCTCTGTCATATCTGACATTGACTAGAGTCAAGAGCAAACCCATCACCAATAAAAAAAAAAAAAAAAAAAAATACCAGATTCTTCAAAATCCCTTTGGCGATCAAGGTGTGAACGCAAAACAGACTTACAAACAAACTGACTTTCACAATTATTATTATTAGTAAGGATCACAACAACATGCCTAACCTTATTTTACTCCATCCACCCATTAAATTTTACTTGATACCTACAACCAAATATTTCATCTGGATCAGCAATCGCTGCCAAACGTGGTGTTAACCGCGGCATCACGCTAAATACTTCGTTGTTGCGGTCACACTGGCCCCCGTTCAACATCCGACATTTTTGTTGTACTTGTACATACCTACTGTACGTTCTTATTTTGGTATATTTTTGTACTAGGCCATACTTCTTACATATTGGAGTTGCTAGTTCTCGTAAGAAAAATAATAATTGACAAACACTCATCATCTGCCTAGCCTTTTTCCCAATTATATTGTGATCGGCTCCCAGTCTAACCGAATTCAGCTGAATACCAGTATTTTACGTGGAGCGGCTACCAGACCTCCACAGCCCATTAACTGGGTAACACGGTACTTCTTGGTTCGACGGAAGGTGAGGGAGCAAGATACCAACATACACTTACGCCTGCGCGGGAGCGAGAGCGACGCAAAAGGGAGCGCTGATTGGTCGTCGCGAGGAAAACCCTAGAACATTCGATCCACGGATCGACCGGATTCGACGAGTCTGTCAACGACACTTCAACATAAAAATGATGGTAGCCGGTTCACCATCGTCACTCGTATTTTCAAATTTAAAAAACCTATGTAAAATCATTCTACAAATAAATGCCTAAAACCTTACATAGTAAAGGATTCGATCATTGAAGAAGCCCAGCCTAAAATCCCACAAACATAAGTAGTAGAATTTGCTCTTAGATTTTTTCCAGCGTTGAGAGTGGCTTTACTCTCATGGTAACTTACGTAGCGATCCCACAGAAAATGGAACCTTGTATATAACCGTGTAGATCTCGTATCCGCACGAGGCTTTATCGTGCGGATACGAGATCTACACGGTCATTTCATCACAAGGTTCGTTCCATATTGGCGAAAATTATCAATTTATCGATCAATTTGCGTGATGATCGTTTTGAAATAAGACGATACCAAACTTACAGTACAGTAATCTTTCACAGCACGATCTATGATAAAATTCGTTTTTTAACCGACATCAAAAAACAGGAGGGTTCTCAATTCAGTTTTATTTTTTATGTTTATTACCTCATAACTCCTTCATTTATGAACCGATTTAAAAAAAATATTTTTTAAGCAAAAGAATATTCATTACGATTGGTTCTTATAAATTTCATCAAAATCAATTCAGTAGCTTTACTTTTAAATAAAAATCGGAGAATACCACATAAAAGGGAAAAATAAAAAACTTGTTACAATAAAATACAACCGACTTACAAATAAAACAATACAAATTTATAAAATCGGAAGTCGGCGTTTTTGGTTGTTTCTTCGTATTTTAACACCGACTTCCGAAATTAAAGTTATTTTTTTATCATCACTTGACTGTACCATATCATCACTATTATAATTTTAGTGTACCATTCCACCATAATTTCGCCACAATATCCCAAACAATAAACAACATTTCCAAGGAAACCGTACGTCCAATTCAGTTAAAATTACACGCCACTTATATTGCCGATACATAGTGCAATCCTATATACATGCAAATTGCGGGCAGCTGCGTTCTACCGCATCTGAGCCGGTAATATGGCGCCCCCTAATACGAACGTGTTATACGGCCGTGTGGAGAAGAACTGAAATGTTTTTATTTGGTTTAGAAACCTGCCTTGAGATTGTTTTACTACCCTCATTGTCAGTGACAGTCAGAAATTGTAGCTAATTAAAATATGCCTAGGCTTTTATAATACAACCACGCAGTTGTTGTTTAATTTAGTTCAATCACAGATTTGATGTCACCAACTGCATCAGACTGGTAGAAAAGTCATTTCTTCGGAACTTTTCAGTCGTTTTTCTAGTTGTTTTTTTAGTCTCAATTTTATGAAATTTTTCTTAAGGGAGTAAGAAAAATTTCATAAAATTGTGTGTTACAAATGGGTAGTCAAATCATTACTTTTTTACACAAAAGTATGTTTATTAAATAAAATGCTTTGCATTCTTAAAATGTTTTTAGCCACAATTGTTGATAGGTGTGCATGGTACGATTCTGAACTATAAATATAATTTTTGATAGATACATTTTCTCAATAAATGTACCGAAGTAAAAACTTTCATTTCTACAAATAACAGCCGGGACCAACTTACGGTGTCTCCAATATCAACAGCTATAATATTAGAATCTCCACTTCTTAAAAAAAACTGCTACTAAAATATGATGTGCCTAAAATTCACAGGGATTTTTCCACATATTTTTTCCAGCTATTTGGATTTAATAACCAAACTACTGAACCGATTTTGATAAAATTTCAATGGGAGTATACCCTTTCCAACAAAAAAAGAATTTTTCAAATCGGTTGGCAAGCGACGGAGTTATGCCCGAACAAACATAAAAAAAAAACATCCGAATTGAGAACCTCCTCCTTTTTAAGAAGTCGGTTAAAAACAAGAAAGAAAATTAATTATTCATTTGCATAAAGAATAAGAGATATTAATTAGATCTTGCTGGACAATCGCCTTGAGAGACAAAGGGGACATTATGCAAGGAGGAGTGTCGAACCTCTGTTAGTTTGAGAAAGCACTTTGACAAGAATAAAAGAGTGTTTTATGGGGGAGAAAAAGCTTGTAGTTGCTAGCTTGAGTATGCTTTGGATTATATTAATAAAAGAAATGACATGGATAAATTAATTTACATGCCATTCAGCCCGAAAGTACCTAGTAATATAACCATTTTTATAAGCCCTTTTTGTTTCTTAAAAAAATCAACTGCTCCATACATTTCTATGCGCAAAACTCGACAAAATGTACTGAACAGCTGATTTTTGTTTTACGATTTCGGTGTTCGTCCTGTTGTTAAAGTTATTCATAAAGATGAGTAGAATGACCCCCTATGAAGTATTATGATTATTCTGTTATACGTTGTATAATCCTTTTCAAATGATCTGCCCCCTATATTTACTCCATTCCTCCTGGTTTTGGGCAAGTGTGGAGAAATCTGCTCAAGGGTTGCAAAATTTGTTCGAAAGAGTCTCTGCGGCCCTGACACATAAGGGGCATATGGAGGAACACGGATGGGTTTTGGTTAGTAAGAGTCTAACACTCTGAGTCATTTGATGATTTCTCATCCTCAAAAAATGAAACAAAAACAGGCGTCAAGTGCGTCCCGTTGTCTTCGCCTGGGTGTGCCGCGAGATTGTCGGACATTTTCTGAGACCCACACTGTGGTTGGTTGTGATGAAATTAAGGAACAAAAAATCTGGTACAAAAATATCAATTATTTGCTAGACTGATTGAACATTGACAAGAAAAAAAAATCGTACGTAATTAATTGTAAAAACAGATTCTTCTATGTTACGAAAGCTGACTGATCCTTTTACAAGAATTAAAAAACTTTTTCACAAATAAAAACCGACTTCCAAAAAAAACACTACAAAGTACAAAATAACTTTAATTTCGGAAGTCGGTGTTTTTCTTCTGGTTCTTCGTTTTTTGACACCGATTTCCGAAATTAAAGTTATTTTGTACTTTTTAGGGTTTTTTTTGGAAGTTTTTTATTTGTGAGAAAGATTTTTATTTTTCACTTTTCAGTGGTCCCCAAACCTAACAACACCACTGGTAAGCCGCAGGAAAGCAAAAATATGCAATTTCGTATACAAGGGTGATTTTTCCACAAATTTTTTCCAGCTATTTGGATTTAAAAATCAAACTGCTGAACCGATTTTGATAAAATTTCAATGGAACCAATCGAGTAAGTATAGTAGAGTATATAAGTATATACTTTCACATAAAACAAGAATTTTTCAAATCGGTTCATAAATGACGGAGATATGAGGTAACAAACAAAAACAATTCGAATTCGAATTGAGAACCTCCTCCTTTTTTGAAGTCGGTTAAAAAGGGTTTAATTTGGTTGTAAATTTTATAATACTCTCTCTCCCCACAAATCGGTTGTTTAAAGATTTCTTCCCGTGTAGCAGATTGTAGATGTGCATAACATCTACTGCAAACGATAACTTGACAACATAACTAAAACTAATCACGTACACAACAAACCTGAAAATAGGACCAACAAAAGCCAAAATTTAGCGTCACTTAGCAAGTCCAATAAAATAGAAGCGTATGTACCAATTCGTAGTAATTTCGGTAACAGAATTGGGGTTGCTATCGCGTAGCGCTGCCATGCGGGCCGACCGATATTCCCAATGATATGGCTGGAGCCTGGTGCGTGTTTGAATGGGCGAGTTGGCTCGCAAGACGGTTTATATATTTTTATGTGAGAGTAAACATTCAGAAATCTAAATTGGTTCTTTGTTGAAAGATTCTTTGTTTTGATATGTTGAGAAGTAAGAGGCAATTAAGGATATATTATTATAAATTTCTTATTTTTAAATTGTTGATTTAACTAAAATTTTGTGTGTCAGCAGATTATATATGCAGATGCTAGCTAACGCATTTGTACACTATACATTTGCTTAGCGAGCATATTATTATAATTTTACTAGACTGTAATGAGCATTCAAACTGGAACCGGCCGAATACCCAATGCTACCGAAAAATCGTCTTAAAACAAGGGTCCTTTATATTTTCATTGGTTAGGCTTTTCAAACCCGATTCTTTTATTTTACCGTTACTAATTTGTATTGAGTATAAAGAGCAGTAGCTTTGCCAACTAGCAACTGGAGATTTTTAAACAGGACGACTCTACAGAAGGACATAAAATAAAGTGTATTTTGCATTTTCGGTCACATTTTTTCAGTAAAAATCACCAATGAGAAGTATTATGTCTTAGTACATAATATTCACACCTACTCGCCTCCCAACTAGCACATATAAACGCAGCACAGAGCTGTAACAACATGTTATCTAGCCGGAGCGGTCAAGCGTTCACAGCGGAATGAATTTCCACCAGCAGCTTGAGCTTAGCTGGAGCGAGTTGAATTTTTGCTATGAAACAAGCGGAATTTATGAACGTGTTGGATAAATTGTGGATTATGTTTTTGAGGAATATAAGTTGTTGACATTGTTTTGTTATAAAGGAAAATGTGTGACTAGCTGTGCCCGCGGTTTCATTTACGTGAATTTTGTAGTTTGTGCCTAACAGGAGCGTGCAGTCAAAGCATATTCGTAAAGAAAGTATCAACTGATTATTGAATTTGTTAACTAAACTTAAATTGCACAGTCTGAAAAACAATTGGATAATTTTTGGGTTTTACTCCATTTTATCAATTTTCCAGTTACTGTTGTTGTACCCAGTGGCGTAGCTAGTATTTGTAAAGTTTTGGAGGTAAATAGAATTTCACCTTTTGATGTTTCAAATCCGTCAGAAGCCAGAAAATTTGAAAACAGCAGAAACCAGAAAATCTGACACCAGTCTTGCCAAGGAGTACCGTGGTTACCCAGTTAATGGCTTGATGTGCTGGTGTCTGTACATACTAAGTGTTATTTCAAAGACTCAATACCATGAATAGGATAAATTGTCCGACCTTTCTTCCAATTTCTAAGGCTAAATCGGCTGGTCTGGCCGGCTAGCTTTCCAAGTTTCCGGTTTTACAACCTGGCAACCCTGGAACAGCTCGTGATCAGGTAATTAAGTGTTTGACGAGTGAGCCTATTCTCGCTATCTTTAATCCTGATTTAGAGACAGAGGTCCATACAGTCTTGCCAAGAAGCACCGTGTTATTCGTAAAATAAATTCAGCTGAATCCAATTTGACTGGAAGCCGACCCCAATATAGTTGGGTAAAAGGCAGGCAGATGATGAACATGCCTTATCTACACGTCGGTATTTCCCGAAGGTGCAAGGCTAGGTTATCTATCGCCCAGGATTGCGAAATTTTACCGAAAGGGTCCTGGAACGCAAAGGGCATTTGGAGGACACTGATGGGTTTTAGTCTGTAAGAGTCTGACAATCTAATCCGCTCCGCCCAGAGTGGGAGGTGCCTTGATGATTTCTCATCCTAAAAGAACTGTATGTTTGTATATTTAATAAAAAATTTGAAAATCGCTAGTTAGAACGGGAACCAATACTTACTCCGGGCCGCTACTAAGAAGTTCCAGACTGTAAAACCAAATAAACACTTTACCTGACCCAAGTAGCTAGTCGAAGACCTTAAAATTATACTCATCAGTAGAGCCTGCGACTACTGGACAAAAGAGACTACCTCTTTTGTCCAATGGTCGCAGGCTTTTGATTTTATAAGGAAAACCTTCAAAATGTAATTCGAATCATATTGGAATGGCGAAAACAATCAGAAAATGGCTGACCAATAAAGACAGTTTGAGAAGAATAACCAATACTGTTAGTTCTATTTCCAGTAACACGTCGCCTTTAAAATATCGATGAAGAAAAGTTGCCAAGTTTGAAGAAAAACTATTCAGAAAACACTTCTGTTATTCGAGCCAAGTAGTTGGCTTACTCAAGATACTTTCAATTTCACTTTTGTTTTTACGCCCAATTTATTTTCAACTCGAACTTGGTTTTCTTTCAGCAATAGTTTTGATTTAGAGGTTTGAAAGTTATTAAACTAAGAAATTTAATCCATTATAGAAAAATGTGGACTTTAGTGTTATGTAAGTTTGTACAGTAAAAGAAGTGGCTATTAATTCTGAAAGTAGAAAGATAATACAGACAGTGTTTTTCTCGATTCTAAATCAGACATTATGCTCTTAAATAATAGGCCCATAGAGTATAATTGGAATTTAATACTGGTATTCAGATGAATTTGCTTTGACTGGAGGCCAATCTCATTTTCCGTTAGTTGGGAAAAGGCTAGGCAGATGAGAGTATAATAGAGTTTTAACACGCTACTGTTCAACATCATTATATCAGCCGAAAGGCGTCCACTGCTGGACATAGGCCTCCCCCAAATGGCGGCTTTGCCGTAATTGCCACGCTTGGCAGGCGGGTTGGTGATCGCAGTGTAGCTGTAGCAATGTACCTATAGAGAATGCTGCTGCCCATTCTCTGGTGAGTCTCTTAGTCGCCTGTTACGACACCCATGGTGCTCTTATTTTACGCTACTGCTGAACAGACCAAAATCAGACGTTTCCCAGGAAGCCGCTAAACCTAAATGGGACTGGGCTGGACATGTGTGCCGCATGCCGGGCGAGAAATGGGCAAAAGGAACTACTGAATGGCTCTCATTAAATGCCAAAATACATCGCGGTAAACCGAGGTGAAGATGGCAGGATGAGCTCGATTCCTACCGAAAGGACTGGCCCAACATAGCAAATGACATAGTTGTGTGGAAAAGGGAGTGGGAAGACTTTGCTCAGCAGTGGGACAAAATAGGCTAGATACTGACTGACTAGACTAGACTGCTGAACAGGAGGTCCTGGGTTCAATTCTCAGATCGAGAAAAGTAGTGTTATTGGGTTTTTCCAACAGGAATTTCTCAGTAGCCTGAGTCTGAATTCGTGCTCGGTTGTTGCCAATACGCTGGTTCCTTATGGCATAGGACCTTAAAGCATACCTTACTGATGAAAAGTAGGTGTTTAGATGCACTTCTTATTCAGAACACCGCCGCATAGTGTACTCATTTGGTTTACTTTTTTTTTCTTTCTAAAGAAAAAGAGTTTTTTTTTATAAGCTCAAAACAAACACTTTTCAAGCAGTCTGATGCATCTGGTGACAATCTGTGAGTGAACTAACATTTTGTCACCAACTGCACAACTGCTTAAAAATTCACTGAAACTTTTCAGGTCGAATTAAATTAAAAATGTCTTTTTTTATCGTGATGTATTTCAGCTAACCAATTTCAACTTTAAATATGATCACACCACTCACTTCTGGAACACTCTGCTTATCAATGTTACTAATTAAAAAGAAAAAAACCCGGACATTATTCACAAAACGAGTTTACAATCTAATAACAAACGTTGAGCTCAAACTTTGCTGTAATAAGATAAACTTTACAAAGCCTTGCAAAAATATTTGGACGCAAAAATATTCCGAGTAAAGAAATTAACAAAAAACCCGCTCAGTAGTTTGTAGGCGACCGAATCTAGTATTCAGTGCAATATAAAAGAGTCTTTTGTGCACCGAAAAAGTGGGTCATCCTATTCCTCCATTACACTGGCGTGCATAGAAAAGTTGATCGGTATTAAAATATTTTTGAATGAGATTAGTTTTCCATTTGTATGCGTATGCTTGTGTGGTAATAAAAGATTGAATTCAACTACGATATTGGTTATTTGTAATAAAATGGAGATAATGATTTTGTTCGGACGTTTTCTTATGGATTCTACTATTCTATTCCTATTAAGAGCGTTTACGCGGTACGGCTTTTCATACAATCTTTCAAATCCTTATTCTTCAAAATGAATGAACCGATTTTAACGAAACTTGGTATGCATACGCTAGATATCCAGGTCTAAATAGTTATAAGAAAACATTTTTGAAAAAGAGTTCAGGGGGAAGGATATAGTGATTTTTCACTTTCTATAGAAAACTTAAAATCGCTCTCTCTCTCCCTCTGAAATCTTTTTCAAAAATATTTTCTTATAACTATTTAGACCTGGATATCTAGCGTATGCATACCAAGTTTCGTTAAAATCGGTTCATTCATTTTGAAGAATAAGGATTTGAAAGATTGTATGAAAAGCCGTACCGCGTAAACGCTCTTAAGAAAGAAAAAAAGGGATTTACTGTCACGGAACTGACATGCATACCAAATTATTCCTTACTTAAAGTATTCGTCGTACATAGTGTTATGATAGTAAAGTCAAATATTATAATTAACATGTGACTGGTAACAATATAATAGAGAAAAAAGAAATACCAGAAACTAGGCAGGTGCTCGTCGTGCCTGTGTGGCAACGAGGCTCCCACTTAGTATGATGCTGTTCATTAACTGCAAATTCTTTTTGAAATTTTTGTTGTGTGTAAGTACTAACTAGTTTGCAGAACTGCGTGATCTGAGCATCAATATAACTTTTATATTCCTAAAATACTTACATTTTTTTTAAATTTAAGTCTATTTGATCTCGGTGCAACACATCTTCTTCCAAACATGCATATTTGTATTCATCTCAATAGTAACATCGTTTGTCGGCCGGCATATTTTTACACAAACTGTTTATTTTTCTGAAGGTTATTTTTTTATTAGTGAGGTAAGTTACAAGTGACATGACTACAGAAAAAAGCTGTCAAGTTGGGATTTTAATTCCTCAAGTAAAAGTACCGGCCTTAAATCTAAAGGGAATAATAAAAGCTGTTCTAATATTTCCGTCCTACACTGTGTGTCAACCATGTTGACCATCCGTTTGGTGTTGTACAGTTTCCAATTAGTCGCGCGGCTTTGTGTCCTGCTCGATTGTCACCTTACTACTACATTCATGAATGGTACAGCCCTGTTTTGTTCCTGGTATGTAAGCGTTTGGATGCAGTGGGTGGAAAATTGCGTGGGCAATCGAATGGGTATAAATTTTAAGTGGCTTTAAGTGTAAAAGAAAGTGTAATTTTGATGGTAATTCTAAATTTATTATGTGAACTGCGGAAATTTGGAACCCTCTGCGTGCATCGGTGTTCCCTCTAACTAAAGTAAAAGTGAGCAGGAATCTTCTGGGCTTGAAATTTACATTGAAGACCAAGACAAGGCGAGATTGAGGTTAAAAGCGGGATCAACATGACTAAAACCAAGTGACGACGAGTGTTGAAGTAAGCAAGTAAATTTTTAAGATAGTGTTATTATTTCTGAATCACTACCTACCATTATTATTTTTAACTGACTTAAAAATAAGGATAAATATTTTTTTTTTACAAAAAAATAGAACCGACTTCGAAAAAAAAACTTATGGATGTCGGTGTCACAAAAAGAAGAAACAACCAAAAACACCGCTTTCCAAAATTAAAGTTATTAAATACATTGTAGTGTTTTTGAATTCGGATTCGGTTGTATTTTTTTGTAAAAAGATTATTTAGCTTTTTTTAATTGATGGGAAATCATCAAATGAGGAGTCATTTGATGATTTGCCGCTCTGGGTGGAGCGGGAGGGAGTGTCAGACTCTTGCTGACTAAAACCCATCCGTGCTCATCGTGGTGCCCTTTGCTTTCCAGGGCCGCGGTAACTCTTTCGAACAAAATCCGCAACTTATTTAGCCAAGTTAAAATCTAGGTGAAACATGAGTCATGAGTTGCTAATATCATGTACGTTTTTTTAATGTCTGGTCTCAATATGTCACATTTTTTTAGAAAGCACTAGAAAAAGCCTGAACTAGCCTTTCTGGCAATGTTTTTTACGACGGTGTCAAATTTTACTGTGAGACCAAATCTGAAATCGCGCAAAAAAAATTACTGTTCAGTACATTTTGTCGAGATGTGCACACAAAAATGTATGGAGCAGTCAATTATTTTTTTTTCTTAATGATTAGTTCAAAGTCCTTCTCAGGTTTTGCATATAGTCTGTTACACGTTGTATATATAGCTAGGTATGTTCCACATATTACATTGTAATAGTTCCTATGTTAAGCCATAAACCCAGCTGGCCTGTACTTGCACTGTGATTACACCAATGCATAGATGATGACGTCACCCTGGCATCGTCTAAGGACGCCATCGTAATCTACATACATTACACACGCTTTATGGTACAACGTGGAGGAGGAAGGTAATTATAATATGAAGTCTTGGTGGATTTTGAGTTGATTATCGTGAACGTAAGATTGTATAAGATAATCAGTAGGTACATAGTTGAAAAACATAATAGTACAGTCGCCAGCACACTAAATGCAATATTTACCCGATGGAAATGTATGAAACAGCTCATTTATTTTTTGATATTTCAGAGTTGGTCCCATAGTAAAAGTTGTTTATAGTCATGAGTACTTTCACCCACTGAAAGGTTGTTAGTATTTTACAAATAACCCTGTGTAGACGTAAGTATCTATATTGCAGTATTTCCTATGTTAAGCCATAAACCCAGCTGGCCTGTACTTGCACTGTGATTACACCAATGCATAGATGATGACGTCATGCTGGCATCGTCTAAGGACGCCATCGTAATCTACATACATTACACACGCTTTATGGTACAACGTGGAGGAGGAAGGTAATTATAATATGAAGTCTTGGTGGATTTTGAGTTGATTATCGTGAACGTAAGATTGTATAAGGTAATCAGTACATAGTTGAAAAACATAATAGTACAGACGCCAGCACACTAAATGCAATATTTACCCGATGGAAATGTATGTAACAGCTGATTTATTTTTTGATATTTCAGAGTTGGTCCCATAGTAAAAGTTGTTTAAACTCATGAGTACTTTCACCCACGAAAAGGTTGTGAGTATTTTACAAATAACCCTGTGTAGACGCAAGTATCTATATTACAGTATTTCCTATGTTAAGCCACAAGCCGGCTGACCTGTACTTGCACTGTGATTATAGCAATGCATAGATGATGACGTTACATTGGCATAGTCGGAGGAAGCCATCGTAATCTACATAATTATATTATTACAAACGCTATGGTACAAGGTGGAGGAGAAATGTAATTATAGTTTGAAGTCTTGGTAGATTTCGGGTTGATTATTATGACGTGAGATTATGAGTTACATAATATACATATTTATTATTATTTATTTAATATATTTTTATTTGTTATAAGCAGAGGACAAATGTTTATTAAAACAAGAGTGTGAGATATATTGGTATTTTGACGAGGGATAAAAGCCAGAATTATTCAATAAATAAATTTTTGTCCCATGTTTGCTTCGTGCTTATTATTATGTGTACAATAAAATATATAATACAGACATTTTCAAATAAAAGCCATGACTAAGCTTAGTTTAATGAATGCAGCAGAAAACGGTATGTACATTATTGATTGTTTTGTCATCAGATAACTTATAACTAAAGAATTAAAATAATGGTTTGTCAGTTTTCATCATCATCATCATCATCATAACAGCTGAAAGACGTCCACTGCTGGACATAGGCCTTCGTCAAGTGTCGCCACAACAACCGGTCCTGTGCGTCTCGCATCCACCGGCTACCCGCGACTTTTACCAGGTCATCGGTCCACCTTGTCAGCTTTAGTAGAAATAAAAACCATTTCATACCGCCATCGCCAGTTTGTTCAAATCATAGTTATCTGACAATATAAAATTGGCCCTTTGAAAAAAAGTGAATCTATTTATAATGCTTAAAAAGTCGCACCAATTAAAAAATATGCATTTTTTTAGCGATGCTCAAAATATATATAATAATAATTCTGTGTTTATAAAAATACATAAATTTATTATTACATTTACAATTAATTTTGTAACCATGTACCAAATGTACCTACTCTAATATTGAAATAATATGTTATGTGATGCGCGCCAGCAGTAAAAGGCTACCCATTCCGCATTATTGATTAAAAATATAAACAAGGACGCAAATATATTGTAGACTATCCAATCTCACAACCCAGCAATGTTATCAAAACCAAAATATTTGAACTTGCTCCAAAATTCAAACGAACAAATTGAATTCTCCCAAAAAATCGGGAGGCAGAAAAAATGGCAACACACTTCCCAGCGTACACACGAATGAAATATTAATGTTGCCATCAATTCACCGTGTTTCACCTCGGATGAGTTAAAAATTTAAAAACCAATGCTATTTGGCTTGCGGCCAAACGAGAAACGTTGAGGGTTGCAAGAATTTAATGTGATAGTGAATAGTTGGGAAAATGCTGGCTTTTGTCATTTTGCTATCTTAGTAATTAGGGGTAGGTATTAGAAGCACTTGGAGGTCATTAAGTTTCGAATCTAAGAAATGTATATTTTGTGCTAAAGCTCTGAATGGGTAATCTAATATGGCTGCGGTAGGGACTTTTTGCAATTTTTCTTGCTTTTGGGGTTATTAACTTTTTATGATTACAAACGTCCAAAATAAACGGCCCTCCTCCTTTTTTTTAAGAGGGTTAAAAATAGTATCCGTATGGGTTTACTTCGTGTGTCAGTTCGTCTATACGTTTGTCACAACCAATTTACTTCGAATCTATTGAACTTCTTTGACCCGAATATGCACTTGGCCAGTTCTTTTCAGTACACAATACCAACTTATATTTTTTTATGGATGGGAAATCATCAAATGACTCCTTCCGCTCTGGGTGGAGCGGGAGTAACAGACTCTTACTGACTAAAACCCATCCGTGCTCCTCCTAGTGCTCTTTGCGTTTCATGGCCACGGTGACTCTTTCGAACAAAATCCGCAACCCTGGCAGACAATACACATATTTACAATCATAGTTTCGGCTGACAGACTTACATTTGATTGCTGCACATATTAGGCTTGATCGATTGGACCCTTGCGAACGGACAGTAGAATCACTTTATATTATTTTTAATGTAAATGATGACGTTCAAAAGTCCCGTTTAATGGCCTAATTGAAATAAACGTTTTGACTTTGACTTTGGTCCTAAGCTCTCCGCATCTATTTAATTTCCATTTTACATTTCACCAGATCCTTGAAAGAAAAAGAAAGATAGAAACAAAACACTTTTCCGTGGTTCATCTTCTGCTAATTGTAAATTAAAAAAAAACCAGCCAAGTAGATTTGGACTCGCGCACGAAGGGTTCCGTACATATAAAAAAAAACACCAAAAAATCACGTTTTCTGCATAGGAGCCCCACTGAAATGTTTATTTTATTCTGTTTTTATTAGTATTTGTTGTTATAGCGGCAACAGAAATACATCATCTGTGAAAATTTGCAAACAACTGTCTAGCTGTCACGGTTCATGAGATACAGCCTGGTGACAGACAGACGGACAGCGGTGTCTTAGTAATAGGGTCCCGTTTTTGCCCTTTGGGTACGGCACCCTACAAAATCGCATCTATTCCCAATTAAAGTTGGAATGTGATAAGAACCGTAAAAACATATTCTAACTTACAAATTACTTCTAATTTAAGTAATTTTTAAAAAACCCAAACATATTACCAACCTAAGGATCGAATTAAGGACCTTTCACAACACCCTTGCTACGCTACCCGTGCCATTAGGCCAATGAGCAGTAATGTATTAAAATGTAAATATTTATAACATACTCCAAAAATGTCCGGATGAAAGCTGACGTAATGTGATACCGTTGCATTTTAAAATACCCCACTCGGTGTTATACTCATACTAAATGCGAAAATTTCGTTCCATCTTGTAATTTGGGAAATATAATCTCTACAAATAAAAGAAAAAGATTGTGAGTGTGTTCGACACAAATTACACTCAATTCTCACTAATATTATAAAAACGGAGGTTAGTTTGTTTGCTATGTTTCTACGCGTAAATCGCGCCATTCCTAAATTAAAAAAATAATTATATATTTT
The DNA here is from genome assembly GCA_947386135.1 of Melanchra persicariae. Taxonomy (NCBI): domain Eukaryota; kingdom Metazoa; phylum Arthropoda; class Insecta; order Lepidoptera; family Noctuidae; genus Melanchra; species Melanchra persicariae. The sequence goes on from OX376667.1 coordinate 4,472,989, forward strand.
GGTACAAATAGATCCTTGGAGACGGTTATGGGCCACTTTATCGCAAGCGAAGCCACGGGCAGAAGCTAGTTACTACTTGAAAACCGATGAACAGATGTAAATACAATTTGCAAACATTTCTGATCACCAGTGATCGGATAATCGGGAGCTAATACTTAAACTTGGTACCGTGAAAGAATAATTTGGACATTCCTTTCTGAATAAATAAGTAATCCCGGGTTCCCGGGATTGAACAATTAAATTTTGTAAAAACAACTATAACAAACTTAATGAAATTATAGCAGTGGTAATTTTGATTTAGCCGCTCTGGCCCCGGCGACACACCGGTGTGTCGCGAATTAATCGCGAATTTAATGTTTATTTACCTATTTTTTTTTTGGGAATTTTCACACGTCGGGGCCGCAGCGTTTAGTATTTTTATTTTATTTAAAACAAATAAAAAATTACAATGAGAGTTCACAACGAGTTCTAACTATATTTTGTATGCGGGCTTTTTTAGCAATCTCAGGAATTTCGAACGATCCCGGGATCCGGGATTCTGAAAAGCATGTCCATATAATACTTTCGAGGGAATAGAAATAAAGTTTAGGTATATTAGCGCCCGATTATCCGATCACTACTGATCACACAACCCCGATTTCGGAAGTCGAGTATTTTTTAAACTAGAAGTACTTAAAAATAACATATTTTTTGGGATACGTTGTTAAGATGGGAAGCATAAACGAGTACATGTTCGGTACATGTACTCGTTTATGCTGTTGTTTTTTAATACCTGCTAAGAAATACTCAACTTAATACACAACAAAACAGAGTAGTATTTAACTCAAAATAATCAATTTTGAAACCCTTTATATATCTACTGGGTGTATTCTAATTTAAATACTTTTTATTAGGGTATGTGAACCATTAAACAACCATTCCAAGAAATACGAGTGAAACCACAGGCCACAGTTTGTACAAAAATATTTTTTGGAGCCAAGTTTTTCCTCAATTTCAGTGTCGTCTCCCGTGTTGTGTAAAAATCCGTTTTATGTGAACGTTCATAGTAAATTCATGGACGAGTTAGAATACAGACACACTATTTTATGGTTTGTAACCATTTTGTATTTATCTGTACATGTTTGTTACATCAGAGGCTCTGAGAGCCTGCTAGCACAAATGTTTTTGACGTATAGTAACGCAACGTAAACTTTTACTTTAACTATTATACTCGTTTGACTTAATTTTTTTATTTGATTTGGATACTACAATCGTATAAATAATGCATACAATAAATTCAGTATGAAAAATTGTGTAATATGTCGCAAAAAATTAAACCAAAATACTATGGAATTGCATTTTTTTATATTCAAAATTCACATGTTTAACCGACATCAAAAAACGAGGAGGAGGTATTCAATTTGGATTTATTTTTGTCTTTGTTTTACCTATGTTACTGTTTTTACTTAAACACTGTTTACCTTCTCACATATTTTTGTTTATAATAAGCTCTCTTCTATCTGTAAACACTTTTGATTGGCCTGATTTTTGTTACTCTCTCTTGTATGAAAATCTGTAGCTGCAAGTTTTCCTAAAACAGTAAAATAAAATAAAATAAATCATTCGCACTGGGCCCTCAGGACGAGTAACATTCTTTCGTCGGTAGTATAAGATTTGAAGTGCTGTAAAATTGTCACGTGATAATTCCCATACATTTTGGCATTTCCACAATTATATTAGCTGATACAATGGGACTTTGTCTAAAACCTCAGGGGGCCAATTCTAGAATTTTTCAGCAACGTTCGCAGTCTGTCAAAAAAGATTCCCATGGAATGTAAACAAATTATTAGTAAATTTTATAGCAATGACGTAACCGTGTCGACATCGATAAAATTTGTCAAGGATTTGAAACAATGCAGCGTCCTGCGAGCGTATTTGAAACTAAACCTGGATCTTGACAGATTGAGGGACATTTGTCAATATACTGCTAGCGAGATCTGTGTTCCAAGTAAAATACATTGAATCGTTTATTTATTTAAGAATCTACTAACTAATGAAATATGTACCTACATAGTATAAATATGTACAAGATACAAGATATTTATTTTGTAAAACATGAGTAAATGAGTGAAGGTCTTATAATTAATGCGAGGTGGCTACATGTTTTGCCATTTATGGTATACAAAATTAATTATACTAGTCATACAATATATTTATTAAATAAAAAACGAATAAAATTAAATGTCAAAACTTGAATTAAATTGAAATTGCAAATGTCAAAATTTTAATAAATTGAAATCACAAATGTCAAAATTTTAATGAAATCACAAATGTCAAAATTTTAATAAATTGAAATTACAATAAATAAAATTGAAATCACAAATGTAACTCACATCGTTATCTACCTGATTAGATTTGATTTAGTTCAATCACTGTAAAGGACCAGCGAGGTGGGTTACGACCCACTTCGAGATCCTTGTGCCAGTACGTTCCCAGTTATGGCCAATTTAGAGATTGCTTATGATAAAAACTGACACCAGGCTTGCAAAGTCAGCGGCGGCTACTTCCGACCCTGGTTCAATCCATGACCCGAAGCTAGGAGGTATGGGAAGCAGTCACCTCCTTCTGCAAAGCAGTAATGCTAGTGAAGGAGGAGGCAGGCTACGTGAGGGATGGACAAACCTCACACCCCAGCCGCCGCAACAGAAGATGACGCCTCGGGTGTTGGGAGTCGCAGCGCACTTCTCGGCCACCGTAGGCGCGGGCCTGCGGACGGTGAACGTTGGGTGGCGCGCCATCCGCTCAGAACCAGGCCCAGGTTGACACCGCGTTATGTTCCACGCATGCCTCAAAGAGATATCAGTGTAATAGTTGGGGCTAGGGGTAGGCTCTGGCTGCGAGGGTTGCGGAATTTGCTCGAAAGAGTCACCGCGGCCCTGGAACGTAAAGAGCATTTGGAAGAACACGGATGGGAGTGTCAGTAAGAGTTTAACACTCCTTTCCACTCCGCCCAGAGTGCAACGAGTCCTTTGATGATTTCCCATCCTTAAAAAAAGGCTTGCAAAGTGGTAAAGCGCTACCCACTTCGTTACTGATGGGTTGTGGAGGTCAGATATTTACGTTTCATGTAATATACTGGTACACGGCTGCATCCGATTAGGCTTTTATAGGAAATTATTACAATATTGAGTATTTCACATTGTATTGTCACCAGAACCAAAGGTGTATGCAAAATTTCAGCTCAGTCGAATACCATCAAATGGTTTGCAGATTTTGACAACTTACAAACATACATACGACCAGTGCAAGTGAAATAAATCTTGTAAAAAGTCGCGATTTTGAAAGCGTTGGTATATCTTTTTCTTTGAAAATATTTAGGAATAGACCTTCTTATCATAATAGTAAGCTGTATATCAGGCGAATTCAGGTGGAAAGGTAACAGCGTTAACTGGTCGATTAGCCAACCAAGCGTGTTGATTAGAATGTTTGCGACGATAGTAATGCTTTTAATCGGATGCATTTGTGTTGTGTTGTTGTTGTGTTTCATATCGAGAGAGTCTTTTAAAAGCCGGGGTAATTCTAACCAATATTCTAAATAATTTATGTTTGAATTTGTAAGATTTGCAGGATCGTCAGGCAGTGGGTACCTAAAGACGTTTTCCTTAAATATTGGCCAAAGAGGTCAGGTCTTAAAAGAAGCTTAAGATTTTCTCTGATTGCGATTTTGTCTGTTTGTGAAAAAAATACATTTCTTGTCGAATCAACAAACCCCAAGATTCATTACTCACTAAAAACCACTTCAATAAACCATCCCATACATCTCACTCTAGCACAACACACACTCATAAAACCACGTTAGAAAACTATATATATATATGTAATCAGCGCACTGATTACATAGCTCCCCGCGGAGGAACCGAGCTGGCTTCAATGAATTCTAAATGCTGTACACCGATTAACTTGCTACATTCATCACTAAAGAAATGTTTGTTTTAGTGTTGTTCTTTATGTTTTTATTTGGGGTATCTAGAGAGAAGGAAACTATATTTGTTCATCAAGAATTTTGAAGCCACAAAAATTCAGTATCATCATCCACAGCCCGACTTTACCTTCTGTCTGCTTGACAGTCATATTTTATTTTTTATTTCACATCAGTAGATGAGAAATAAAAAATAATTTCCTCCCTCCTCTCCTCTTTTTTTAACGCCCTAGCCACTGGTCTACCTGCCAAGGTTGCGGAATTTGTTTTAAAGAGTCACCGCGGCCCTGGAACGCAAAGGGTAGGTAGGTAAGGTTTTAGTCAGTGAGAGTCTGACACTCCCTTCCACTCCCAGAGCGGAAGGAGTAATTTTGATGATTTTCCAACCATAAAAAACCACTGCTCTTTAACCGATACATTCACCACAGAAGAAATGTTTTGCTTTAGTGTTATTCTTCGGCTGTTTAATTAGTTTCCAGAGATAAAGGATTTAATTAAATGACTGAGGATTTAAAGCCACAAAAATCATCACTTTGCCCACTGCTGAGCACAGAGATTCTAGGCAAAATGGCATCCTATGAGCGACAGCAATTGTCGAAATGCCAGAATATAATGTATTGATCACGTGACATTTTATACTTTTTTGACGTTTTGACAATCGCCTTCGCCATGCTACCGCTGACAGAATGTCACTGATTAAGCCTCAGAGAGACAATTTGCGGCCAAATGTGCGGAAATTGAGTTCTTTTTTGAGAGATTGCGACTGACATGCAAATGGGAACGTTACTTAAAATCCGGCCAAGTGCGAGTTGAACTTGCGTGCAAAGGATTCTGAAGGAATAATGTTTTTTTATCATGTTACTTTAAAATCATTTTTAAAGTGTTATTTACGTAATTTTAAATAAATAATAACAAAATATTTGATTGATCTTTCAACTAATTAGAAAATTTCTGTGTCATGATTGTAAACTACTTTGCATACTAAAACACAACAGACAGATGTGTTGCTGGGGAGTTTGTTGCTCCACTTCTTCTTCCTAGCTAACCTAAACATTAGGAAGTGGTGACGGGCGGTTGTTTTTGGGGGCTGTCTTGTAGAACTTTAACGTTCAAAAAGTGCTGGCACTCAGCCTAATTTGTATAAATGACTTTTGTTTTTGTTTTAATCGGTATCCATAATATAAAATTACTGAGAGTTTTACAACAAAAGGCTACTTAAGTGAAAAAAAACTATTTGTTTAGAGTTGCTACTTGGCATTTTAAAGGAAAATAATACATCTATTTTTAGGCACACGTTTTATAAATTGCGTATGGTACCACGGACACGGAGTATAAATCCGCTTGTCGTTCAGAGTGAATTATTAATTTTCATTTGACCTTTTATCTGATTACGTTTATGTGAATAAAAGGCCACTTTCGACCCTTTTTATGTAGTGAAAATCAAATATTGACGTCAAAATAAAATATTGCCTGAAAGTCACCGAAATGGCAGTGGAAAAGGTTGTGTCTCTCTTTAATTCCTGATTTGATCATGAATCGAGATCTTTGAGTGTACGACAAGTAACTCACGTGTCAAGAGTCACTCATGTGACAAGAGTCACTCATGTGAAAAGAGTCACTCACGAGACAAGAGCCACTCACGTAACAAGAGTCACTCACTCTTGGATTGTACCGGTAAGTTACCTGTAGAATCCGAAGAATTATACACGGTGTAACAGAATAAAAGCAATATCTCTATAGGGATCATTGCTCCCATCATTATGAATAACTTTTCTATGGGACCAACACTGAAATCGCGAAAAAAAAATCGACTGCTCCATACATTTATGTTCGTTAAACTCTACAAAATGTACTGAACAAGGAACAGTTTTTTTCGGTGTTCGGGTTTTTTCCCATAGTAAAGGTTGTCCATAATGAGTACAATGATCCATTAAGAGGTATTGCGTTTATTCTGTTACACGTTTTATATTTGCAAAGAATATTGCTCTCAGAAAATATGTCCGATGGGGCTGAAAGGTTCTGGATATAAGCTGATCTTGATGATCGAAGGACAGAAGGACACGCCCAAATGGAGCAGTCAGGTCCTAAAAAGGTAGCAGGTTCCGACCAAATGTTGCAAAATTTGTTCAAAAGAGTCACTGCGGCCCTAGAACGCTAAGGGCATTTGGAGGAACACGGATGGGTAGGAGTAGGAAGGAGTCCGACACTCCCTTCTGCTCCACCCAGAGCGGAAGAAGTCATTTGATTGTTTCCCATACATAAAAAAAGAAGTAGAGGAGGAGCTCGTGGCTAAATTATAACAGCCGCACGGACCAATCTTCAAGGTTAAGCAACGCTTGCCGAGGTTGGTCTATGGATGGGTGACCATATTACCATATCGAGACTCCTCTGTGCCTCGAAAAGCACGTTAAGCCGTTGGTCCCGGCTGTCATTTGTAGATTTTTGGCAGTCGTTACGGATTGTCAGAAGCCAGAAAATCTGACACCAGTCTTACCAAAAAGTACCGTGTTACCCAGTTAATGGGTTGTGGAGGTCTGGTAGGCAGCCGCTCCACGTAAAATACTAGCTGAATCCGGTTTGACTGGGAGCTGACCCCAATATAGTTGGGAAAAGGCTAGGCAGATGATGATAAAAAAAGAAGTAAGTATCGGAAAACTGGTGTTATTTAAATATCTTGCTTTTTGATGTCTTAAGCCCGGTTTCCACCGCAAGCGGAACGGACCCATTAATGACTTCGTTAAACTCGCAAGCGCAAACTGTATACTTGTATTTCCACAAACAAATAGTCGGACGGAAAGAGCCGAGCGTGTAGAAAGAGTAGAAATGAGCTCGCTCAGTTCCGGGGAGCGGAGCGGAGTACTTACGGACTCCGCTCAACTCGCAATTACAATTTACATAGTAGCGTTTCCACACAGAAAGTGGTGAGCGGGGCGGATTGAATGAGTAAAAAGAAGTTAAAAAGAGTCCGCTGCGGCAAGGCCTAAATTCCCCTTTTAATGTACGTCCTTGAATATGCTGGCACAGTCAAAATCTTCGTTTAGCGCATTTTTTCCTTTGCTTAAGATACAACAATATGTGTTTCTTTTTACTGTATACATAATAACTGTCATCACTCGATTCCGTGTCACTCGATAACATCGCAACAACACGACCACACGCAACCAGCTCAAAACTTCAACTCAGCTCGTTCTCTGTGGAAATTCACTATTACTTTTTCATTTCTCATTTTCCGTTCAGCTCACTCCGCTCATTTCTCTATCTCATTTTCATTTTGCAGTGGAAATCAAATGACTAACTCTTTGTTGGTGGAAATATAAACCTATTTACTATAAAAAAATGCGTTCTGCCTAAGCATTTCCCGCTCATTACCTTTTCGCGGTGGAAACTGCGCTTTACGCGGCTCGCGGGATGAATTACAGCCTAGTCCAGTGGTAAAATTGTAAGCTTCTTCTCCTTTTCGTGTGGATTGATTCATATAAAATTTTGTCTGACCAGTATTGAGCAACTTGTACAGCTCTATCATTGGCCTAGTTCAAATTGTGAGCTGATTTTCTGCAAAACCACACATGAGACAGAACTACCTGACATAAATTGACAATGTAACACATAAAATTATTCCACGGTACCTACCTGTGTCTGCACCCCTTGCAAATTGTTTGTTTCAAATCATTTTTTGTTTGTTTGCTTCTTTGGGATGGATCTGCCAGATACCAGCTTGATGCCCTTGAGTCAATAGAGAAACGAGCCAAGAGGATCATCGGCAATGATAGGCTCGTCGAGTCGTAGCTCCAAAGTCTCGAGAGTGTGCAACGGAATTGCATAGTTTGATTCCGCCTAGCCCGTTCCATCATCGGACCACAAGACTTACGGCGATACGCCACCGGTACATGGTGGACATCCCACCCACACGCACAAAGCGTTTTGGGAATACATTCATTGTGCGTACCGCTAAGGAGTGGAATTCCCTACCGGAGTCTGTGTTTCCTGATAACTACAACCTGGGAGTCTTTAAGTCAAGAGTGAATAGGTTACTTCTAGGCAAGCGTGCTCCATCTTCGACCACATCGTCGCTTACCATCAGGTGAGATAGTGGTCAAGCGCGTGCCTATCAATAATAAAAATAAAAAAAAATCACGAGTACATGTGGTGTGACTTCTAAAACATTTCCTCAAGGGTTCCAATTGCCATGCAACACACGCATTCGTACATTGAATGTACGCGAGAGGCTGAGACTACCAAAGTTCTTAGAAGTTCATCAACTCGTATTGAAGACTATTCTATTTGAAACTGAAAAGTCATTTGAGTTCGATAAGGACACTCTAAACGTATGAAGATCAAGAATTAAGAGCGCGGCAGAGAAACCTTACAATCGAGGACCAGGGCTGGATCGCGGTCCACGGATCAGGTTATTGATTTTGATCGTCGATCGCGTTCGAGATTGACCAGATTCGAACCCCCGGTGCCCTATGTTTCACTACTAGGCAAATCATTAAACGATATTGAACCAAGTCCTTTGCTTAGCTGTTCAATTAAATGGGATGTGACTTAGGTCGTTGATTAAACGGCACCGTTCATTGAAAAGGCTAGGCAGCCAATTAAAATGCTGATTATGTTAATTGGCTGCGATATAGGTACTCGTATGTAAACAATAACGTGATTCTAGTAGTCCATTCACAAAGGCAGATTCTTATGGAGAAGAATAAACAAGATACTTCGACTACACTACTATACTACCAATAGGTACAGAGTATTACCAGCAGAAATAAATTAATTCATTTGATATATGGTACCTACTCACATAAAAACGTGGTTCTCAAACCAGCATATTGAAAGAAACAAAAAAAGGATTTATCAAGCAATTGTGGCAATCTATTATAATGCAGGGAAACGACTGAAGTGTCAAAATATCCATTACCATTCATAAAACATTCAATTTTGTATGCAAACCTCGTCGGTAATAAAACTTTTCAACAATTTCACCTTTCCCCTAAAAATCTTGTCATCAAATCATAATTTTCAATAATACCCACATTCCAATACCAAACGTTTCAAATCACACGCAATTTTCACCTTTATATCACAAGGGATAAACATCACAATTCCTCAAAATCTCGACACGAGAGCACGCTAAAGTGCGTAGAATTTCAATTTAAAGCATTAAGGAACTTAGTGCTATAGAAATTGGGCTTAGTTCAGTACTAAACTTCAATGGGACTGAACGTTTTTGGTAAGGTAAGTCCGCAATCTGCTCAGGTGCTTGAAATGGTTATTTTTGAGGAAACAGCTCTTGTATTAAAATGAAAATGTGCTTAGTTTTAGTAGAATATTCGAAGTTTCTGTTGGTAGTTTTGGTATTACGTAGAAAACGTGTGCTTGAGTGAAATTAAAACAATAAATATTATTGAGCCCACTTTAACATAGAATAAAGTAAAAAGTTTATTGCAACTATAACTATATACACACACTTAATAAAAGACTCAACTAAAACTAATCTAAAACATGGCGTCGAAAAATTCCTCCGCATCGCAGGCCACTGGTAATGTACCCAAAAGGCTGGCAGCATTGCCACGTTGTATGGCAATGCTTATCCTTTGTCCGAGGTAAAAGCCAGCCCTAGGGTCACGCGAAGTGTCAACTAAGCGTCTTGACAGATCTTTAAACAAGTGATGAGCACTCGGACCCTACGACCCGAATAGGTTTAAGAATACAGAGGCTCCAGTTTTCTTGAACAAGCTAGATTGTTTTACTGTACCTTCTTGGCCGTTTCTTAGGGCGGTCGGATTTTCCTTAACAAATATACAAACCCTTAACATCACGCTTTTATTATCCGAAGGGTCAAGCTGTGGTGCATCTGGATAGTACATGGGATCGCCATCCAACACTATCAAGGAGAGATCAGGCGCAGGGCACACAACCGTCTTTTAAACGCCGGTCTGCTACTGAGAAATTCCTTCTGGAAAATCTAATACCACTTTTTGCCTGACCTGGGAACCGAATCCAAGATCCCACGACCGGCAGTCGCGTTTGCGGCCATGAGACTAACGGGGCAGCTCTTGTGACTACTATGATTGACGCCAGATAAATTTGCATTAACGGTCATTGGCCTTCCTTTAATATCTCTTCGTAGATACCTGGACAATAAATAATGAATCGTGTTTCTTTACAAGAAAATGTAAAGGATCACAATAGATGTCGATTCAGGACAGCTATATGTCTTTATTTCTGTTTTCAGAATAAAGTATGTTATATAACAGGTGGTTCAATAACCGTTATTGCAAATTTATCTGGCGGCGACCATAGTAACAAATAAACAGACCCTACAACTTCTACCCCTTTTTTATGGATGATAATTGATTAGTCCCGAATCCGAACTAAGAACAACTATCAAATCGCGTTGTCATTCATTCGTAGTTCGGGTTAGGGACTAGAGGCTTACTCTCTAAGGCCGAAGTCCGTAGTATCGGCCTTAGTGTCGGGCGTTTTCTACTCCGTATCACCTACAAACCTACGATTAGTCCCGAAACCGAACTAAAAGTAGATGACAACACGATTTTACTGTTATTCTTAGTTCGGGTTCGGGCCTAATCATAAGTCAATAAGTGATATGGAGTAGAAAACGCCCGACACTAAGACCGAAACTACGGACTTCGGGCTAAGAGAATAGGCCCCCTGATGGTAAGTCCGTAGGTGATATGGAGTAGAAAACGCCTTATACTAAGGCCGAAGCTACGGACTTCGGGTTTAGAGAGGAGACCTCTTGACTCTAAAGGGCCTCGTCTACTATGCTGACATCTCATTGAGGCGTGTGTGGAATACAACGCGCCGTCAACCCGGGCCTAGTTTTGGTCGGACGGCGAGCCACCCAACGCTCGCGAAACTTCTACCCTTAATAACAGAAAATTAAAAAAAAGCAAAATCCATTTCCACACTCCGAACCCCTTTTATCTGAATCCGAACAGATCTACCCGTAAAATATCGGCATCGTGCGCCGCATACAGAAGCAGTACTCCTTATACATTACCATACCGTTTGACGTTTGAAAGGCAATTTTATTGCTTTTCCTATCAAAGGGCGCAATGGAATTTAAACTGTCCATTAGCTTCGGTTTTCGAATGCGTATTTACGTTTGGGAGGTTATCAAGGCTTATTATAGGTAGATAGTTCGATTGTGACCGCGATTGAAAGCGTTGTCCTGGTATAAAGGATCTTGTGTTGTAGCTAAATAATAATTGCCGTAAGGGTTTATCTTCAAGGTTAAGCAACACTGAGAATCTTCCAAGTCTCGGAAAGCACGTAGAAAACCATTCAGCATGAGCCTCCTCGTTATCTTTGGTTTGATGATGGCACACAAAGCAGATATTGTGTGAAAATAGCATTAAGACTCCGATCGGGACACTCTATCCATCGGCAAAGTTTGCCTTCTTGATAAAATATTTCGAATCACCATATTGCATTCATCATCATCATCTCATCAAGCGAAGGACGTCCACTGCTGGACATAGGCCTTCCCCAAGTATCGCCACAACAAACGGTCCTGTGCGTCTCACTTCCCGAACTTTTTGGCCTCATCAAATTGCAAAATAAAATCGACGATGGACAACATTTTGTTGATGGATTGTGTAAAAAATAAGATTGAGAGAGAAAAACTGGAAAGAGCGTATGGCTTGAAGAGGTTAGATATTTAGCTAGCTATCACGGTTCCTGAGATACAGCCTAGTGACAGACAGACGGACAGCGGAGTCTTAGTAATAGGGTCCCGTTTTTACCCTATCCAAACTTTAACATTTATAGTTATTTAGTTATAATTATTTAGTTGCCGTTTTGCAGCTGAAAAATCAATTCACAAAATTTTCCTCTAACACACACATCAACAAAAGTCTTAACAAGAAATTCTTTCCGAAAGAAAATTCCCGCGCATACTCCTTAATGACCATTCCTCAACGAACCAATACTCTTAAAGAGTACATTTACACATTATATTAACTTTAGTAGCAACAAAAGGGGAGCCGGTCGCTGGCAGATTCAAAAATGGAAGGCACGGGTAGAAACAGAGGGTAAACGAGAGTTCGTTCCGAAAAAAACAACGTTGAGCACGAAACTGAGCGCGGACAAAAACGCCCTAGTTTCAATGAATTGTTCGAGACGTACTGTTGAGGAATTTGGCGAACGAAATTTTTGCATTTTCTGTGATCAATCAAACTTTTTCCCAATTATGGGATTGGCTTCCGGCCTATCTTTGAATGTAAAACAAGCTACTCGAGCGAATCTGAGACCGCGAGACCTCAACCTTCGTTTATCATTAATTCCACCGGCATAGTGTATTATCTTACCATATTTGGGTACATGGTAGAAAGGTCATGCGGTCGCCGTTGTCGCGTTTTTTTTTATGAGGAAAAGGATCGAGCTTTCGTCGATTAACAACGAAGCGATTTTTTATTTAAAATTGGAATTTTCAGTCGAATGGACTACTGCCGGTCGATTCTGTCGATATCTCACGGTGTACATCTAGGCGTAGTGAACGACAAGTGCGCTGTCATTCCATCTTATTTGTATGGTTTGACAACTCACCCGTCGTGCACCCCGCCTAAGTGTTCACTTCGACATGTTTACAGAATCGCACTGCCAAACTGATTTACTGGAAGTAAGTAGTCTTAAATTGTCGTCAGGCGATAGACCAGTCTGTTTGATGAATATTTTTTTCTTTTTCAAGCCAGCAAGTTTCTTTTTTTACCAATGGCAGGCACGTGTTTAACCACTACCTCACCTGATGGTTAGCGATGATGTGGCCAAAGATGGAGTATGCCAGCCGAAAACTAATCTGTTAACTTTTGTCTTAAAGACTCCCAGGTTGTAGCTATCAGGAACCCATAGGCTCCGGCAGGGAATTCCACTCTTTCGCTGCGCGCACAATGAATTAGTGTTTTAGTTGCACTTTTTGTGATGTTAGGGGCTTCATAAAAGGCAAAAGGCTCTTTGACAGTCGTTGCGGTAGTTAGAAGCCCGAAAATGGGCACTGGCAGGCGCCCCACTAGCAGGAAACACGATACCCTGCCAGTGAAGCGCCTGCCAGTGCCAGTCTGTTATAGCACATAGGCTTCTTTTTATTCCAGTATATGTTCTCATGGCACAATTTCCGACTGACAGAAACTGTGCCATGGCAGAATAACTGACGGATGTGTTGCTGGGGAGTTTGTTGCGCCACTTCTTTTTCCCAGCTTAAACGCTAAGAAGTGGTGACGGGTGCCCGCGTTTTGGGGACTGTCTTGATGTAGAACTTTGACGTTCAAAAAGTGCTGGCACTCAGCCTAATTTGAATGTTTGACGGATTGATTTAGGAAGAGTATTCAAGTCTCAAAAACGTTGAAACATCTCCCCACAAGTTCGTCATTTCCCACAGCTGTGTGTATCATCGGAACCACGTCCTCAGTTTAAATAAGTCCATCTCAATATTCCCTTTGAAGCCATTACTTTATGACGCTCCAGTTTTGCACCTAACTTCGTAGTAATTGTCAGAGCAAGGAGGATTCTAATCCACTAGAGCTTCCATGTTCGTGAGATGAGGTGTTAGGAAAATAGAATGGTACATTTTGAAGCAAGTGGGCAAACTTTGTCATTGCATTCGAGGTGGAATAGACGCTCGAGCTGAAGGCGAGGCCATTGTAAAGCCGAGATAATGCAATGAAAAATGCCCACGTCTGTCAAACGACGTTTGTCAACGTACTCAAAAATAGGAAACAAAATAGTTTGGGTCGAAATGTGTGAGAAATAGATTTATGGTCTGTAGTTTTTATTTTAAACGCCGTTTTCATTTTTTACCTCTTCGTGTGCCTTTATTATTTCAATTCCTATTTAAAGCTCACCTATTTCCTTTGAAGCCATAACTTTATTGCGCTCCAGTTTTGTTCCTAATTACACAGTCATTGTCAGAGCAAGGAGGTTTCAAATCCACTAGAGTACCCATATTCGTGAAATAAGGTGTTACTCGAAAACAAACAGCTGTTTAGTACATTTTGTCGAGTTATCTGAACACAAATGTATGGGGAAGTCTATTTTTTTGTGTGTTGGTCTCATAGTAAAAGTTGCTCATAATTATGACTACAATATCCCCTTTTCAGGAAATTGCGTTTATTCTGTTACACGTAACGTATAACGTTAACGTTACACGTATAACGTTCGCATATCCCCATTGAAACCATTATTTTATAACGCTCTAGTCCTGCTCCTAACTCCGTGGTAATTGTCAGAGCAAGGAGAATTCTAATCCACTTGAGTTCCCACATTCGTGAGATGAGGTGTTAGGAAAATGTGAAATATTATTTTCATGTTCTTTCCTATTTTTAAAATGTAAATTTATAACATAAAGAACTGTGTTACCAAGTTAATGGGTTTTGGAGGTCTGGTGGGCAGTCGCTCTTACGTAAGATACTACGTATTCAGCTGAATCCGGCTTGACAGGGAGCCGACCCCATTATACTTGGGAAAAGGCTAGGCAGATGATGGTAAAATATAACGAACCTTTCTAGGAAAATCATAGACGATTTGCACTTTCTAAAGGAAAGGGATTATATCTTTCCTAATTAATAAGTATTCTTCTACCTTTACTGTTATTATGAATGCAAAAGTGAATTTGTGACACTGACGTCTAAATTCACTGAGACGATTTTGATGAATTATGGCCGGCTCCCCAAATTTAAGATCCCTCTTCCAATTAACTTTCCCTCTCTTCTAACATATTCCTCTTCAGAACTGCTCGTGGCGCTGATGATTTTCATCCGTCACAATAATATTAAACTATGAGTCATAATCGACTCCAAATCACTATCTGTATGGATGTGGCATATAATGTTATTTTATTTTATTTTATCAATGTTATTGTAATATTTATGTAAATCTATTTTTTGTGTTTGTTTCAGTCCCATACTAACCCAACAAGTATTCAACTGTACCATCAATAGAAGAATCTGGTTTCTACCTACTGTTCATTACCAGCTTTTTAAACACACTTGCTTTTCCAATATACTTTAGACATTGGCAGAATAGTCGACATCGGCTTTGCTTGCCATATAAAAATATAGAATAGATTTTGATGAATTTTAGTACAAAGATAGAAGAGATCATGGAGACGGTAATAGGCAACGCCAATATAATATATATTTATAAATAATAACATTATTAGAATTCTGAATTTCTTATCATTTAACTGCGATATTGATGTAACCTATTTTATTCTGTTTGTAAGTCTGGGACATTCTTTGATCTTTGACTTTGTGTTAAAACAAAGGGAATTTTGAACTATGTAAATTATAGTATTTTTAGGGTTGGAGATAAATGAAAACCTCACCGTGGCAAAAAATACATAGAATTTAGAATATACCATATTTAATTTCGTAAAGCTTCTTGTAAAGTCAATCTTCTTACAAAGGTTGTCTGTATAAATACTTCTTTGTTGTTCTATTGTTCGCAAGCGCCAATTACCAGGTCGGGCAAAATTTTATAGAGTTTTTAAATAGGAATTTTTCAGTAGCAAACCAGTCTGATCTTGTGCCCAGATGGTGGTCTTAAAACATAAATTGCGAAATGTGGGTACACTAATTAATACGCTTCTTTTTATCCCTTCGAGAATACAGGCAGGATGAGTGTTGTCAATGATAGACAAGAAAATGGTTCAAAAATGAAATATCAACCATCATAATCCTAAAATACAAAATTTCGTAGCCCTCGTAGCAACACCGCTACGGCGTAGCAAACCGCGTAGCCTGTAGCCGAACAACAACACTATGAGGTATGACGTACTAACACGATAGTTCTAGCCACAAGTGCATGCTTGCATCCCCACTTAAGCCCCAGAATTTATGCTAAGTACACACTATAGTGAACTGAGCCCGCAGAATTCTAAGAGGCTACAGTTTCGAAGTCAGGGTAACCGGACTAGACTGGTAAGGTTGAGGTTTTTGAGTTTTTAGATTTTGTACTTAGTATGCAATAAAAAATATGTAGATGCTTGACTAGTTATTAAGCCATGACTAATGTCACACCTTTATTAATTTATTTGATGAGCTGGTAGCTAAAAATACAGACACACCGTCGTTTTCCATCAGGTGAGACCGTGGTCAAACGCGAGCTTCTCAATAATTAAAAATTTCACTTGCGTGGATGAAGAAGTCCTGAAAATTATTTCTTTTGGATTTACGGTTGACTTACGGGCTTTATATTTCGCAGAATAAGCTTATAAAGCTCTGACATAATCCAAAGTATTTAATTTGTGGAATTAAACAATTAAAAATTCATCATGTCAAACAGTAAAATGTTAACGAACTGATCTCTACAATTCATTTACAATAAGGCTCACTTACTAGAAAAGGAAAACCAGGAAAATATCAATCTATTATACTAAATCGTTCAATCAACTGTTGGTGTTGGTTTCTCCGAAACTTTTGAGAGGAACATCAAAACAAAATAAAGTATCTGTTTGAAACAAGACCATAAGGCCTCGTTCATGTCTACAAGCGGTGCGACTTTCAACGCGATTCGCGTCAAGCGACACGTTCGTGCGACTAATTGTCATGTTGAGCTCCGTAAAGTGTTCTGATTTGAGCTATACGATAACTGACAAATGCTTGCACTGTCTGGACAGGTTCAGTCAAATATGTATGGTCCTTTCTTCAAAGAGCACTTCAGACATGAACCTAGTTCACATACGATTTAACCATTACATGTTTACCAATGTAAGTACTTAATTATGCACTTTAAAGCGACTTTGAACTCTGAGTTTTTTTCGCTGTATCTTCTCAAGCAGACAACTCGGAAACACCGGCGTAATTTCATTTAAAATATCAAGAAAAATCAGTGAAATTCATAAATGGTATTACTGATAATTTTTTTACGGGATCAAAGACAGTAGAATCGTTTTTCCATGTTTTGTTAGGCTTCACTTTCCTGGTGGTATACACTGTAGATTTTAGCTTTCAGTATTATAAGGGATTGACCACGTAACATTTCGGTAGTGGCTACCAATTTCTTGTATTTTTTTTGGGCAATTACCTATTGTCGCTGTCAGAATTACACTTTGTCTAGACGCCTTTTCCACTAAAAGTTTTCTCACAGTGGCTACTCGCTTGTGAATGTTGGCCGTAGCCAAGCGGTAGGACTACTTCAAATTGAAAACCCCAAACAAGTCGGTTAGAAATTGAATCAAGCGGAAGAAACAGCGTTTAAACTTCGATTTAATAAGGCGCCTAATGCTAACAATCCCTACAAAACAAACATTCGCTCCATTAAAGACTTGGAATTTGAAATATCAACATTTTAAACAAACTTGATGAATTCTCTTGGTGGCTTCTCCTTAATATCATTAGACGGTGAAACTGACAAACCAACTTCAACTTTACGCCGTTGTAATAAGATCGAATTAAATAGTTTACTAACTGCAAAATAATTGTGAAGGAAATTGAAGTCGACATCTTTATGATTGCATCTATTGAAGATATATTGATGAAATGTGAATCTTGTTGCGTTCGAACAAGGTTGCAAATTCTCTGCAGCCAATTCCCGAACAGCAAGGCTTAGTTGGTGGTGTTATTCGAATTTGTCGGTTTATCAAGGCTCTGCTTAATAATGTATGCAGCCCCGCCGCAATACAAACGCCTTTGATTTGTCTCCTCCTGTTCTGAAAGGAATAGAGGAAGCATGTGAGCGGTCTTAACGTAATTCTTAATTTATAATTCTGATGACGCCATTTTGAAATCTGATTATCGCTGTTGCATTCTGACTTGTTAGTGTTAGTGTTAATAGCGGTAATTGATAGAAACGAGAATAAAGAATTTCAGAATTTATAATAAAAATTATTTAACCATAAATTATTATAATTCCGATTCTTAATTAAAATCCTCGACAGAAAATCCATGAGGCTGTTATGGATGAAAGTATCCCTGACAATCAATATACAGTACATAATTTGAATTAATTTATTTTTTCGGTTCCTACAAAGCGTTGAAACATCTCCCCACAAGTTCGTCATTTCCCACAGCTGTGTGTATCATCGGAACCACGTCCTCAGTTTAAATAAGTCCATCTCAATATTCCCTTTGAAGCCATTACTTTATGACGCTCCAGTTTTGCACCTAACTTCGTAGTAATTGTCAGAGCAAGGAGGATTCTAATCCACTAGAGCTTCCATGTTCGTGAGATGAGGTGTTAGGAAAATAGAATGGTACATTTTGAAGCAAGTGGGCAAACTTTGTCATTGCATTCGAGGTGGAATAGACGCTCGAGCTGAAGGCGAGGCCATTGTAAAGCCGAGATAATGCAATGAAAAATGCCCACGTCTGTCAAACGACGTTTGTCAACGTACTCAAAAATAGGAAACAAAATAGTTTGGGTCGAAATGTGTGAGAAATAGATTTATGGTCTGTAGTTTTTATTTTAAACGCCGTTTTCATTTTTTACCTCTTCGTGTGCCTTTATTATTTCAATTCCTATTTAAAGCTCACCTATTTCCTTTGAAGCCATAACTTTATTGCGCTCCAGTTTTGTTCCTAATTACACAGTCATTGTCAGAGCAAGGAGGTTTCAAATCCACTAGAGTACCCATATTCGTGAAATAAGGTGTTACTCGAAAACAAACAGCTGTTTAGTACATTTTGTCGAGTTATCTGAACACAAATGTATGGGGAAGTCTATTTTTTTGTGTGTTGGTCTCATAGTAAAAGTTGCTCATAATTATGACTACAATATCCCCTTTTCAGGAAATTGCGTTTATTCTGTTACACGTAACGTATAACGTTAACGTTACACGTATAACGTTCGCATATCCCCATTGAAACCATTATTTTATAACGCTCTAGTCCTGCTCCTAACTCCGTGGTAATTGTCAGAGCAAGGAGAATTCTAATCCACTTGAGTTCCCACATTCGTGAGATGAGGTGTTAGGAAAATGTGAAATATTATTTTCATGTTCTTTCCTATTTTTAAAATGTAAATTTATAACATAAAGAACTGTGTTACCAAGTTAATGGGTTTTGGAGGTCTGGTGGGCAGTCGCTCTTACGTAAGATACTACGTATTCAGCTGAATCCGGCTTGACAGGGAGCCGACCCCATTATACTTGGGAAAAGGCTAGGCAGATGATGGTAAAATATAACGAACCTTTCTAGGAAAATCATAGACGATTTGCACTTTCTAAAGGAAAGGGATTATATCTTTCCTAATTAATAAGTATTCTTCTACCTTTACTGTTATTATGAATGCAAAAGTGAATTTGTGACACTGACGTCTAAATTCACTGAGACGATTTTGATGAATTATGGCCGGCTCCCCAAATTTAAGATCCCTCTTCCAATTAACTTTCCCTCTCTTCTAACATATTCCTCTTCAGAACTGCTCGTGGCGCTGATGATTTTCATCCGTCACAATAATATTAAACTATGAGTCATAATCGACTCCAAATCACTATCTGTATGGATGTGGCATATAATGTTATTTTATTTTATTTTATCAATGTTATTGTAATATTTATGTAAATCTATTTTTTGTGTTTGTTTCAGTCCCATACTAACCCAACAAGTATTCAACTGTACCATCAATAGAAGAATCTGGTTTCTACCTACTGTTCATTACCAGCTTTTTAAACACACTTGCTTTTCCAATATACTTTAGACATTGGCAGAATAGTCGACATCGGCTTTGCTTGCCATATAAAAATATAGAATAGATTTTGATGAATTTTAGTACAAAGATAGAAGAGATCATGGAGACGGTAATAGGCAACGCCAATATAATATATATTTATAAATAATAACATTATTAGAATTCTGAATTTCTTATCATTTAACTGCGATATTGATGTAACCTATTTTATTCTGTTTGTAAGTCTGGGACATTCTTTGATCTTTGACTTTGTGTTAAAACAAAGGGAATTTTGAACTATGTAAATTATAGTATTTTTAGGGTTGGAGATAAATGAAAACCTCACCGTGGCAAAAAATACATAGAATTTAGAATATACCATATTTAATTTCGTAAAGCTTCTTGTAAAGTCAATCTTCTTACAAAGGTTGTCTGTATAAATACTTCTTTGTTGTTCTATTGTTCGCAAGCGCCAATTACCAGGTCGGGCAAAATTTTATAGAGTTTTTAAATAGGAATTTTTCAGTAGCAAACCAGTCTGATCTTGTGCCCAGATGGTGGTCTTAAAACATAAATTGCGAAATGTGGGTACACTAATTAATACGCTTCTTTTTATCCCTTCGAGAATACAGGCAGGATGAGTGTTGTCAATGATAGACAAGAAAATGGTTCAAAAATGAAATATCAACCATCATAATCCTAAAATACAAAATTTCGTAGCCCTCGTAGCAACACCGCTACGGCGTAGCAAACCGCGTAGCCTGTAGCCGAACAACAACACTATGAGGTATGACGTACTAACACGATAGTTCTAGCCACAAGTGCATGCTTGCATCCCCACTTAAGCCCCAGAATTTATGCTAAGTACACACTATAGTGAACTGAGCCCGCAGGATTCTAAGAGGCTACAGTTTCGAAGTCAGGGTAACCAGACTAGACTGGTAAGGTTGAGGTTTTTGAGTTTTTAGATTTTGTACTTAGTATGCAATAAAAAATATGTAGATGCTTGACTAGTTATTAAGCCATGACTAATGTCACACCTTTATTAATTTATTTGATGAGTTTGTAGCTAAAAATACAGACACACCGTCGTTTTCCATCAGGTGAGACCGTGGTCAAACGCGAGCTTCTCAATAATTAAAAATTTCACTTGCGTGGATGAAGAAGTCCTGAAAATTATTTCTTTTGGATTTACGGTTGACTTACGGGCTTTATATTTCGCAGAATAAGCTTATAAAGCTCTGACATAATCCAAAGTATTTAATTTGTGGAATTAAACAATTAAAAATTCATCATGTCAAACAGTAAAATGTTAACGAACTGATCTCTACAATTCATTTACAATAAGGCTCACTTACTAGAAAAGGAAAACCAGGAAAATATCAATCTATTATACTAAATCGTTCAATCAACTGTTGGTGTTGGTTTCTCCGAAACTTTTGAGAGGAACATCAAAACAAAATAAAGTATCTGTTTGAAACAAGACCATAAGGCCTCGTTCATGTCTACAAGCGGTGCGACTTTCAACGCGATTCGCGTCAAGCGACACGTTCGTGCGACTAATTGTCATGTTGAGCTCCGTAAAGTGTTCTGATTTGAGCTATACGATAACTGACAAATGCTTGCACTGTCTGGACAGGTTCAGTCAAATATGTATGGTCCTTTCTTCAAAGAGCACTTCAGACATGAACCTAGTTCACATACGATTTAACCATTACATGTTTACCAATGTAAGTACTTAATTATGCACTTTAAAGCGACTTTGAACTCTGAGTTTTTTTCGCTGTATCTTCTCAAGCAGACAACTCGGAAACACCGGCGTAATTTCATTTAAAATATCAAGAAAAATCAGTGAAATTCATAAATGGTATTACTGATAATTTTTTTACGGGATCAAAGACAGTAGAATCGTTTTTCCATGTTTTGTTAGGCTTCACTTTCCTGGTGGTATACACTGTAGATTTTAGCTTTCAGTATTATAAGGGATTGACCACGTAACATTTCGGTAGTGGCTACCAATTTCTTGTATTTTTTTTGGGCAATTACCTATTGTCGCTGTCAGAATTACACTTTGTCTAGACGCCTTTTCCACTAAAAGTTTTCTCACAGTGGCTACTCGCTTGTGAATGTTGGCCGTAGCCAAGCGGTAGGACTACTTCAAATTGAAAACCCCAAACAAGTCGGTTAGAAATTGAATCAAGCGGAAGAAACAGCGTTTAAACTTCGATTTAATAAGGCGCCTAATGCTAACAATCCCTACAAAACAAACATTCGCTCCATTAAAGACTTGGAATTTGAAATATCAACATTTTAAACAAACTTGATGAATTCTCTTGGTGGCTTCTCCTTAATATCATTAGACGGTGAAACTGACAAACCAACTTCAACTTTACGCCGTTGTAATAAGATCGAATTAAATAGTTTACTAACTGCAAAATAATTGTGAAGGAAATTGAAGTCGACATCTTTATGATTGCATCTATTGAAGATATATTGATGAAATGTGAATCTTGTTGCGTTCGAACAAGGTTGCAAATTCTCTGCAGCCAATTCCCGAACAGCAAGGCTTAGTTGGTGGTGTTATTCGAATTTGTCGGTTTATCAAGGCTCTGCTTAATAATGTATGCAGCCCCGCCGCAATACAAACGCCTTTGATTTGTCTCCTCCTGTTCTGAAAGGAATAGAGGAAGCATGTGAGCGGTCTTAACGTAATTCTTAATTTATAATTCTGATGACGCCATTTTGAAATCTGATTATCGCTGTTGCATTCTGACTTGTTAGTGTTAGTGTTAATAGCGGTAATTGATAGAAACGAGAATAAAGAATTTCAGAATTTATAATAAAAATTATTTAACCATAAATTATTATAATTCCGATTCTTAATTAAAATCCTCGACAGAAAATCCATGAGGCTGTTATGGATGAAAGTATCCCTGACAATCAATATACAGTACATAATTTGAATTAATTTATTTTTTCGGTTCCTACAAAGCGTTGAAACATCTCCCCACAAGTTCGTCATTTCCCACAGCTGTGTGTATCATCGGAACCACGTCCTCAGTTTAAATAAGTCCATCTCAATATTCCCTTTGAAGCCATTACTTTATGACGCTCCAGTTTTGCACCTAACTTCGTAGTAATTGTCAGAGCAAGGAGGATTCTAATCCACTAGAGCTTCCATGTTCGTGAGATGAGGTGTTAGGAAAATAGAATGGTACATTTTGAAGCAAGTGGGCAAACTTTGTCATTGCATTCGAGGTGGAATAGACGCTCGAGCTGAAGGCGAGGCCATTGTAAAGCCGAGATAATGCAATGAAAAATGCCCACGTCTGTCAAACGACGTTTGTCAACGTACTCAAAAATAGGAAACAAAATAGTTTGGGTCGAAATGTGTGAGAAATAGATTTATGGTCTGTAGTTTTTATTTTAAACGCCGTTTTCATTTTTTACCTCTTCGTGTGCCTTTATTATTTCAATTCCTATTTAAAGCTCACCTATTTCCTTTGAAGCCATAACTTTATTGCGCTCCAGTTTTGTTCCTAATTACACAGTCATTGTCAGAGCAAGGAGGTTTCAAATCCACTAGAGTACCCATATTCGTGAAATAAGGTGTTACTCGAAAACAAACAGCTGTTTAGTACATTTTGTCGAGTTATCTGAACACAAATGTATGGGGAAGTCTATTTTTTTGTGTGTTGGTCTCATAGTAAAAGTTGCTCATAATTATGACTACAATATCCCCTTTTCAGGAAATTGCGTTTATTCTGTTACACGTAACGTATAACGTTAACGTTACACGTATAACGTTCGCATATCCCCATTGAAACCATTATTTTATAACGCTCTAGTCCTGCTCCTAACTCCGTGGTAATTGTCAGAGCAAGGAGAATTCTAATCCACTTGAGTTCCCACATTCGTGAGATGAGGTGTTAGGAAAATGTGAAATATTATTTTCATGTTCTTTCCTATTTTTAAAATGTAAATTTATAACATAAAGAACTGTGTTACCAAGTTAATGGGTTTTGGAGGTCTGGTGGGCAGTCGCTCTTACGTAAGATACTACGTATTCAGCTGAATCCGGCTTGACAGGGAGCCGACCCCATTATACTTGGGAAAAGGCTAGGCAGATGATGGTAAAATATAACGAACCTTTCTAGGAAAATCATAGACGATTTGCACTTTCTAAAGGAAAGGGATTATATCTTTCCTAATTAATAAGTATTCTTCTACCTTTACTGTTATTATGAATGCAAAAGTGAATTTGTGACACTGACGTCTAAATTCACTGAGACGATTTTGATGAATTATGGCCGGCTCCCCAAATTTAAGATCCCTCTTCCAATTAACTTTCCCTCTCTTCTAACATATTCCTCTTCAGAACTGCTCGTGGCGCTGATGATTTTCATCCGTCACAATAATATTAAACTATGAGTCATAATCGACTCCAAATCACTATCTGTATGGATGTGGCATATAATGTTATTTTATTTTATTTTATCAATGTTATTGTAATATTTATGTAAATCTATTTTTTGTGTTTGTTTCAGTCCCATACTAACCCAACAAGTATTCAACTGTACCATCAATAGAAGAATCTGGTTTCTACCTACTGTTCATTACCAGCTTTTTAAACACACTTGCTTTTCCAATATACTTTAGACATTGGCAGAATAGTCGACATCGGCTTTGCTTGCCATATAAAAATATAGAATAGATTTTGATGAATTTTAGTACAAAGATAGAAGAGATCATGGAGACGGTAATAGGCAACGCCAATATAATATATATTTATAAATAATAACATTATTAGAATTCTGAATTTCTTATCATTTAACTGCGATATTGATGTAACCTATTTTATTCTGTTTGTAAGTCTGGGACATTCTTTGATCTTTGACTTTGTGTTAAAACAAAGGGAATTTTGAACTATGTAAATTATAGTATTTTTAGGGTTGGAGATAAATGAAAACCTCACCGTGGCAAAAAATACATAGAATTTAGAATATACCATATTTAATTTCGTAAAGCTTCTTGTAAAGTCAATCTTCTTACAAAGGTTGTCTGTATAAATACTTCTTTGTTGTTCTATTGTTCGCAAGCGCCAATTACCAGGTCGGGCAAAATTTTATAGAGTTTTTAAATAGGAATTTTTCAGTAGCAAACCAGTCTGATCTTGTGCCCAGATGGTGGTCTTAAAACATAAATTGCGAAATGTGGGTACACTAATTAATACGCTTCTTTTTATCCCTTCGAGAATACAGGCAGGATGAGTGTTGTCAATGATAGACAAGAAAATGGTTCAAAAATGAAATATCAACCATCATAATCCTAAAATACAAAATTTCGTAGCCCTCGTAGCAACACCGCTACGGCGTAGCAAACCGCGTAGCCTGTAGCCGAACAACAACACTATGAGGTATGACGTACTAACACGATAGTTCTAGCCACAAGTGCATGCTTGCATCCCCACTTAAGCCCCAGAATTTATGCTAAGTACACACTATAGTGAACTGAGCCCGCAGAATTCTAAGAGGCTACAGTTTCGAAGTCAGGGTAACCGGACTAGACTGGTAAGGTTGAGGTTTTTGAGTTTTTAGATTTTGTACTTAGTATGCAATAAAAAATATGTAGATGCTTGACTAGTTATTAAGCCATGACTAATGTCACACCTTTATTAATTTATTTGATGAGCTGGTAGCTAAAAATACAGACACACCGTCGTTTTCCATCAGGTGAGACCGTGGTCAAACGCGAGCTTCTCAATAATTAAAAATTTCACTTGCG
Organism: Melanchra persicariae; assembly: GCA_947386135.1. Lineage (NCBI taxonomy): Eukaryota > Metazoa > Arthropoda > Insecta > Lepidoptera > Noctuidae > Melanchra > Melanchra persicariae. The sequence goes on from OX376667.1 coordinate 4,498,355, forward strand.
TGGATGAAGAAGTCCTGAAAATTTTTTCTTTTGGATTTACGGTTGACTTACGGGCTTTATATTTCGCAGAATACGCTTATAAAGCTTTGACGTAATCCAAAGTATTTAATTTGTGGAATTAAATAATTAAAAATTCATCATGTCAAACAGTAAAATGTTAACGAACTGATCTCAACAATTTATTTACAATAAGGCTCACTTACTAAAAAAGGAAAACCAGTAAAATATCAATCTATTATACTAAATCGTTCAATCAACTGTTGGTGTTGGTTTCTCCGAAACTTTTGAGAGGAACATCAAAACAAAATAAAGTATCCTTTTGAAACAAGATCATAAGGCCTCGTTCATGTCTACAAGCGGTGCGACTTTCAACGCGATTCGCGTCAAGCGACACGTTCGTGCGACTAATTGTCATGTTGAGCTCCGTAAAGTGTTCTGATTTGAGCTATACGATAACTGACAAATGCTTGCACTGTCTGGACAGGTTCAAATATGTATGGTCCTTTCTTCAAAGAGCACTTCGGACATGAACCTAGTTCACATACGATTTGACCATTACATGTTTACCAATGTAAGTACTTAATTATGCACTTTAAAGCGACTTTGAACTCTGAGTTTTTTTCGCTGTATCTTCTCAAGCAGACAACTCGGAAACACCGGCGTAATTTCATTTAATAATAATAATAATTTATTTAATTAATTTGACAACAATGGCCCAATGGTTAGTACAACAATAACTTATCAACTAAGGGTTAGTAAAAACTTAATTTAACTTAATTTTATTCAACTCTGCCGCACGAGCAACCGGACAGAGTGTCTTAAAATTGGTGCATATTCATCATCATCATCATATTCTGTTGGAGCTTGCCCTTAGTCTGCTTATTAGGGATGCGGTCTCTTTCCTCATAATGGCTTAGAAGTCGTCGGCCAAGGATATAGGTTTGTAATTCGCCTTGTCCGACAAATCCCCAGTTTTATTTTTCACGATTGGTACCACTATTGTTTTCAGCATATCAGGCGGAAGGTATGAGTGGCTAACGCACAGCGTGAAAAACAGCAACAACACTCTAGGTAGATGTACCCCGGCATTCTTGAGGTGCTCGATGCTGAGACCGTCGTGACTTGGTGATTTCCCCTTAGCCATTTTTTTAATGAATTCAGCTACATGCTTGGCAGTGAAACTATTTAAAATATGAAGAAAAAAATTACGTATAAAATGATACCTTTAAACTATTTACAAAACGAATATCACAGATTCATTTTTTGAATCAGTGATATTCATAAATAGTATTACTGATAATTTTTTTACGGGATCAGAGACAGTAGAATCGTTTTTCCATGTTTTGTTAGGCTTCTGTTTCCTGGTGGTATACACTGTAGATTTGAGCTTTCAGTATTATAAGGGGTTGACCACGTAACATTTCGGTAGTGGCTATCAATTTCTTGTATTTTTTGTCAGCAATCATTGTCGCTGTCAGAATTACACTTTGTCTAGACGCCTTTTCCACTAAAAGTTTTCTCACTGTCGCTACTCGCTTGTGAGTGTTGGCCGTAGCCAAGCGGTAAGACCACTTCAAATTGAAAACCCCAAACAAGTCGGTTAGAAATTGAATCAAGCGGAAGAAACAGCGTTTAAACTTCGTTTTAATAAGGCGCCTAATGCTAACAATCCCTACAAAACAAACATTCGCTCCATTAAAGACTTGGAATTTGAAATATCAACATTTTAAACAAACTTGATGAATTCTCTTGGTGGCTTCTCCTTAATATCATTAGACGGTGAAACTGACAAACCAACTTCAACTTTACGCCGTTGTAATAAGATCGAATTAAATAGTTTACTAACTGCAAAATAATTGTGAAGGAAATTGAAGTCGACATCTTTATGATTGCATCTATTGCAGATATATTGATGAAATGTGAATCTTGTTGCGTTCGAACAAGGTTGCAAATTCTCTGCAGCCAATTCCCGAACAGCAAGGCTTAGTTGGTGGTGTTATTCGAATTTGTCGGTTTATCAAGGTTCTGCTTAATAATGTATGCAGCCCCGCCGCAATACAAACGCCTTTGATTTGTCTCCTCCTGTTCTGAAAGGAATAGAGGAAGCATGTGAGCGGTCTTAACGTAATTCTTAATTTAAAATTCTGATGACGCCATTTTGAAATCTGATTATCGCTGTTGCATTCTGACTTGCTAGTGTTAGTGTTAATAGCGGTAATTGATAGAAACGAGAATAAAGAATTTCAGAATTTATAATAAAAATTATTTAACCATAAATTATTGTAATTCCGATTCTTAATTAAAATCTTCGACAGAAAATCCATGAGGGTATTATGGATGAAAGTATTCTCTGACAATCAATGTACAGTACATAATTTGTTAATTTTTCGGTTCCTACAAAGCGATATGAGCAAAAAATAATTGCAGCTTTATAGCATAACCATGCCAGGGTATAGCCAATATAAATTCGTAAACCATAATATCCTAAACCATTTTACGAAAAAAATGAAGATGTAAAATGCTTCATTAATTTTGCAGCACAAATTGGGCTCATTAGCACCGCTGATTCGCTAAGGGATGTTTATTTTGCGGGATCTGAAATTATATAAGAAATTCGCAACGTTAATACCCGCTGTGGCATTGACCCCTAAAGGGGTTGGGTTGAGAGGATATCCTCTTACAGCCACAGCTGGTTAATGGCTAATTTAACGTTTAAAATATTCTGTCAGTCGAAATGATTTAAAACAAGACTGTTTTATAATTCTGAGAGAGGAATAGCGCATAAACCAATACCAGGATTCATTGCAGAAACCGTAATTCAAGCCATTTGATAGATTTAATCTATGATTAAAAATAAAAGTATCTCCAAACCACACTACTCTAAACTATAATAAGCCACTCTATCGCAAGGCAATTATCTGCGCACTTTCGTTATTCTTGTATTTACAGTTTCACTTAAGGGCGATTATGCCGTACGGCATTTCATACAAACTTTGAAGTCCTTATTTTTCGAAATGAAAGAACCGATTTCAATGAAACTTCCTACATATGCAGGATACATACATAGGTCTAAAAAGTTATCAGAGAACTTGAAATTTTGTATGAAATTCCGTAGGTACGGCGTAAACGCTCTTAAAACTCTCAATTTTGGCCAGTTCTTCCACTACTTGATACTTATATTATACTAGTTTCTGTCATAATGATTATTAATAAATAGTGTATTTTATCCTTCTCTAAGCTCCAATCTATCTCGTTAGAAAACTTCATCTAAATTAGTTTTTCTGTAGTCGTAAAAATTAATCTCATCACCGACTTGTTCTTTATCACTATGTTTCTTCCGTATCTCGTTACCATTCCCGCAATAGATCCCATCACAAAAAAATGCAAACCTTAGTGTTCCTTCTACCTTAGTGTTCCTTTATCAACGCCTTCTTCTTTATCACCATGTTTCTTCCATACCTCGCTACCATTCCCACAATAAATTCATCACAAAAAAATACAAACCTTAGTGCTCCTTCTACCTTAGTGTTCCTTCATCACCGACTTCATCTTTATCACCATGTTTCTTCCATACCTCGTTACCATTCCCGCAATAGATCCCATCACAAAAAAATGCAAACCTTAGTGTAATAGTGTTCCTTCTTCAATTATCTCAAATAAGCTCATTACAAATTACTGTACCAAAATTATTACTAATAATAGTACTAATATTATCGTTCAGGATTTTGGTTTTAGGTTTATTATTTTGTACCCATGCCGGTTCTATGGCAGTAAATACTTTTTCCTTCATCTTTCATAACACATTCTTACATGCTGCACTCTCTGCATAGCGGTTACACGACCACCCAAATCTAAATAACTTGCTCGGTGAATAACTTATTTCATCTCTACAGTATTCTGCTTGTCCTCATTATGTGAATTATGGATGAGTTGAGACACGGCTCGTAACGACATGCAGATTAAGCCCGCAATATGGAGGCTCGGAGAGATGTAATGGATGTGAGAAAAGAGGACGAGGTAATTTCGTGTTAGATGGTACGTGTAATTTGGTAAGAATGTGTGGGGTGTAGGGAAAGAGGGTGAAAGTTCGAATACTGGGAATATATTAATGTGATTTGTTTGTCTCGTATGTGGCTACGGCTGAAGTAACTCTGAGAATCTGTTGTATAATGGTCTACACAATCTTAATGACATGTTTTTAGATCGGGCCTTGACATTAATCAAGGCTATTTTTTTGAAGGCAAGCCTTTCTGTATTGGAACAGGCAATAAGTACTATTAATACTGTTAGGTTAGGTTAGGTTAGTTATAGAAAAGTACCAAGAATTCCAAAAACCACTCTACATAGCATTCATCGACTACCAGAAAGCATTTGATACGATATCACACCTGGCCATTTGGCAAACCTTACTCACCCAAAATGTCAACCAAAGATATATAGATATATTGAAACATCTTTATGAGAAGAGTCATACATAGCACTTAGAGTGCAACTGGAAGGCTTAGGGCCACAAATAAAAATAGAAAGAGGGGTTAGGCAGGGCGACCCCCTCTCACCTCGTCTTTTCATAGCAGTGTTGGAGGTGGTCATAGGAAATCAAAACTGGAAAAAATTGGGAATCAATATCAATGGCAAATATCTCTCACATCTAAGGTTCGCTGATGATATTGTCCTTTTGGCTAATAATTATAAAGACCTACAATACATGATATCAACTCTCCATGAAGCTAGCCAGGAAGTTGGCTTATGATAAATGATAAATGATGCCTCATCTAGCTTAAAATGACCAAAAAATATTGACCTGTAAAAGTGTTATGTTTAACCTACTTACAAAATAAATATCATTTATCATTTATCATTTATCATGAAGCTAGCCAGGAAGTTGGCTTAGAAATAAATCTAAACAAAACAAAATTAATTACGAACAGCAGTCATGAAACTATAAAACTTGAAGATGTCCAACTGGAAAATGTAACAGAGTACATACATTTGGGAAAACAAATTTCATTTAGCGCACAAAACGAACAGCAAGAAGTAGACAGAAGAGTTCAAAAGACCAGGAAAAAATTTTGGAGCTGTAAGGAAGTATTAAAAGGTAATTTCCCGGTGGAATTAAAAATTAATATAATGAATTCGTACCTTTTAACTTCCTTGAATATACTTGTCAAACGTGGAAATTTACCCATAAAATCAAGGATAAGATAAGGACAAGCCACAGAAGCATGGAGAGGAGTATGATGAAAATAAACAGACTTCAGAAAATACCACACAAAATAATCCGCGAGAAGACAGACGTTATAGATGCCCTAAATTATGCACAAAAATTAAAATGAAAATGGGCGGGCCATGTAGCCCGAATGACTGATGACATATGGACAATACGGACCACAGAGTGGCCAGGCCCAGATGGCTACAGGAAAAGAGGTAGGCCGCAAACACGATGGGCAGATGACATCTCACATAAAGCTGGTCGAGACTGGATAACAGTAGCAAGAAACAGAAACACATGGCAATCTCTGGAGGAGGCCTTCACCTGAGAGGGGTTCTTGCCAACTTATAAATTATTTTATTTTATGATCAATTGATTCAATTTTATGTTAATTTTATATGCAATTTTCTGTTAATTTTTATATTCAATTTTATTTTATTATCAATGATTTATATAATTTATTTCATAAAATTTTAATAATTTACCTTGTAGGCATTGAATTTAAGGTAAGAAATAAAAGGCTTTTTTATTTATTTTAATTTATTTTATAATACTGTTAGGTGCTTTTGGCAAGGTATTTTTTAATCCAAGTTTCTTATTAGGGTGGAAATTAGACATGTTGAGTTCAAATGAGCACAACCCTTTTTTGAATATCAAAGTTTGACAGGCCTTTAAGCTGGAGTTTGAAAATGCTCAAAAATCGCGGTTTATAATTCTTCTAAACTAATATTTTACAAAATGACTTTACACCCAAACAAAACAATAACTCCATCAGTGTCCTTCAACCAAAAACAAACTTCTACTTTCCCAAAATTTCCCCGAAACATGAAATTAAACTGTCATATCACCTCACTGTTACCTACTCCATACAACACATTTTCACGGTGTCCCTGCATTAATTTATTCTACCTGCGATCCCGACACAGTTTGAGTTCTGACTTTAAACAGATTCATATAATTATATGAGTATGTATGTATGTTCAGAAATTGGATTTTGACAAATATTTGATGTTGAAGTTGTGGAGGCTTCGGTGTTTTGTAAACATGCCTATAGTTAGTTTCTGAAAAGGTGTACCTATGGGGTCTTGTGCACGGAATTTTTCACGATAGATTTTGTGAATACTGGAAGCGCGGTATCACGAAAGATTAATGTAGACTATACAACGTGTAAGAGAATAAACGCAATACCTTGTATAGGGTCATTGTACTCATCATTATGAACAACTTTGACTATGGGACCATCACCGAAATCGCGAAAAAAAAATCAGCAGTTCAGTACATTTTGTCAAGTTATGCACACAGAAATGTATGGGGCAATCGAATGTTTTTCGCGATTTCAGTGCTGGTCCATTAGTGAAAGTTGTGATAATGATAAATACAATGTCCCCTTAAGAGGTATTGCGTTTATTCTGTTACACGTGGTATAAGTTCAACCACAAATACTACAAAACAAATAGTTGCATATTGCCAGCAATCTGTCTCAAATCCCGACTTTGGGATGCTTCTGATCCATTCAGGCATTCATCAGCAAAAAGCGATAGCAATTGGCCCAACTTAGGAATTGAACACCAAACTCGGCAACCGCAAATTTTACAATTTTTTTTTTACGGGGGAAATCCTCATGGATGTCCTCCACCCTGGGGCGGGCGTAGGGGTCTGTCAGACTCTTACTGACTGAAACCACCGCGGTGTTTCATCTCTCACCTACGCTTAGGAATCGAGGGAACATACGCGACTTCCGTAATCCCCAGCTGGTGCCACCTCTGCGGGCCACCTCTCGTCAGTGGGGGAAGTGAGGTGTTTGACTCCCCCCGCGACGACAAAGGGGTGCATGGGAATACCACGCGCCGCCACCTCTGTTCCGAATGACTGGGGGGTGACGGACGTCCCTAAGTCCGCCGCCCCTGGACACAGTTAGGGGGGCCAGAACGGACGGCGGTTACTGCCTCGCTCTGCTACCCGGTTTTGTATGCATTTTTATTTCAGTTCGCAAATCTTTGTCCACCAAAGCGGAGCGGAGTTTTCATAGGATTCCATTGGCTAATATTAGCACAGCTTCGCTCCGCTCCTCTTCTCTCCGTTCCAATGGAGTAAGCCTTATGAAGCAATGGAGGTGCAGAATATGGAATTTGACAGATATTTAATAGTAAAGTTTCAAAGCTTCGTTATTAGTATGTAAATATCAATCAAAAGTGGCCTTGATTTGGGATCTGATCAAAGTAAGTTTATATTTATTCAAATCGTTATTAATGCTAACGTTTAGACTGGTGTATTTTGTGTCTGTGTACAGAGAGCTTAGTGTGAGTTTTTTAACTTACTCGATCGCGTTAACGTAAACGTTCGCATATGTCTAATTGTGTAGAAAAAAACAGGTTGTCCGTGAGTGTCACCAGACAGCGCTTATTCAGTTTCAATACAAATTGACGTTTACGCTAACGCAATCGAGAATGTTATAAAACTCACACTAAGCCCTCAGAAGGGTGGATTGCCGCCATGGGATCTGGAGGCGAGAGACCTCGCGCACGTTTACACGTGGCGCATGGAGGCGCAACGCCGGGGCGAAACTCTGCTGCCGCGGCATATTGCAGCGCGGCGGACGGAGCTCCGGCAAGATACCATGGCGGTATGGAATCAGCGACTGTCGCAACCCAGTGCAGGGCACGCCACAATTGTGGCGATAGTGCCCCTCTTTGAGGAGTGGCTGGAGAGGCGCCACGGCGTCCTCACCTACCGCCTGACGCAGGTACTCACCGGACATGGTTGTTTCGGAAGGTACCTGTTTCGGATTCGGCGGGAGGAAACGCCCGGGTGATTTCACTGCGAGGATCGCCCGGAGGACACGGTGGAGCATACGGTGGAGGCCTGCCCCGCATGGGCGGAGCAGCGCCGTGTCCTCGTCGAGGCGATCGGTGGCGGCGACCTCTCGCGTCCGGCCCTGGTTCAATCCATGGTCCGGAGCGAGGAGGCATGGGAAGCCGTCACCTCCGTCTGCGAAGCAGTAATGCTAGTGAAGGAGGAGGCGGGCCGCGTGAGGGAGAGACAACCCTCACGCCCCAGCCGCCGCGGCATAGGGAGATGCACCGGGTGTCGGGAGTCGCTGGGCGATTCCCGGCCACCGTAGGTGCGGGTCTGCGGACGGCGAGCGTTGGGTGGCTCGCTGTCTGATTAAAGCCAGACCCTGGAACGACCCTGCAACGTAAAAGGCACTAGGAGGAGCATGGGTGGGTTTTAGTCAGAAGTCTGACACTCCCTGCCGCTTTACCCAGAGCGGAAGGGGTCATTTGATGATTTCCCATCCACAAAAAAAAAAAAGCCCTCAGAAGGGTTGGGTGAATTTTAGTGTCCCTGGTACCCCTGTGGCCCTGGGACGCAAAGGGCACTAGGAGGAGCACGGATGGGTTTTAGTGAGTAAGAGTCTGACACTCCGTCCCGCTCCACCCAGAGCGGAAGGGGTCATTTGATGATTTCCCATCCATAAAAAAGTGTCATGTTTACGAAATTAAATGTTAACGAAGGTACTCGTACTATTTTCGAATAATGTAAATATCTTGACGTGTGCTGAACGATGTCATAGTCGATTCATATTCAAATCAAAATGAATCTGCTTAATCTTTTCCCAGCTGTTTTATATTAAGATGGTCACTCATCCAAGAATCAATCGCTGCAAGCGTTGCTTAACCTTGACGGTCAAAATGTGCTGCTGTTATTAAATAGCCATGAGCCTACAAAATATCTTATAAGTTAGTGCAATTAAGATGCTCATAATAATCTATACCTACATATTTTTACTTACATATTTTTTTATCTCTTGGCATTATCTCTATGTAGCGTTTCAACATGAGTTCTTCTTTCATACTAAACCATTAGTCGTCATCAGAATTATGACTGGCCAGGTTGGTTGCTGTAAAAAGGATCTGGCTAAATAGGGTATTCTTCACCCTACCCAATAGCAGTGCCAGTGCGGAGCTCCTTTATAGGACATGCATCACCTTCTTACACAAGGCCGTCGTGCACAATTACTTGCACCATCCAAGATTTGAACGAGGCCAATGATAGAGCTGTACAATTTACTTAATACTGGACGGTCAAAATTTGATATGAGTCAATTGACACGAAAAGAAGAAAAAACTTTTTCATAATAAAAAAAAACTGACTTCCAAAAAAATCACTACATAGTAAAAAAATTCGGAAGACGTGTTTTTGGTTGATCATTTAAATTTTTTTGAGACTGACTTCTGAGTTTAAAGTGATTTTGTACTTTGTAGTTTTTTTTTGGAAGTCAGTTTTTTTTTGTGAAAAAGTGTTCTTATTTTTCACGTTTAGTGTGTACCCACCCATCCACACCTAACAACACCACTGGAAAGTCATAGGAAAGCAAAATACGCAATTTCGTTTAACTTTAATTTCGGAAGTCGGTGTCAAATAAAAAAGAAACAATCAAAAACACCGACTACTGAAATTAAAGTTATTTTGTACTTTGTAGTGTTTTTTTTGCAAGTCGTTTTTTTTTTTAAAAGTAAAGTTTTTACTTACTAACAGCGTGTAGCCCTGCAATATCCTGAGTAGCTCCATACATCCCGCCTTAATCCTCACAATACGAAAACTTCAAAGAAACCAATACACACAATTACTTAAGATAATTCGCAGTTAATTACTCGAGAAACACAAATTGTACGGGTATTAAAGTCAAAGGGAATACCAAATGAAACAGTAGGTACCTATAGAGATAACAGGATTACTTATTCTGATTGTTACAGGATTGTTACGCTCAAAGCTCAAGCTTCTTAGGATTTGGAGTAGGCGGAACTGTCTATAAAGCCTTTGTTGTAAGGGTAATTAATTATGTTGGAAGATAAAATGGGAGGGATCGTTCCGTATGATTTCGGACGTAAAAGAATAGCACCATCCCAACACTTCCCGTGAGTGTCGTATGAGGTGACTAAGGGACTCACCGGAGAATGGGCAGCAGCATTCTTTGTACATTAAAAAAAATTAAACCCTCTCTGGTTTTCAATCAGCTGTGTAATCGATTGGGCCAGTCTTGAAGATGAAATCAGTCTAACAAACATTACATCTTAGTTAGTCGCTGGAGAGTGCTGATTAGCTTGATCACCTTCATCTCTACACAGCAAAAACCACCATTTTCCTTGTTTTCAAACTCGTTACTACACGTCATTAATGCCTAATTAAAGTAACAAATTAACTAACAAGCTGCTTTAGACCGTGAAGGAAGATGTTAGAAAATAATCTGCTATTCTTGGAGGCATTAGTTTCATATTCCAAATGTAGGTAAGCAAGAAGCGTCTTAGAGGCGAGTAATGCATGTGTTAGCCTACTTAGAATAAGGAGGCTTCATTTGTCTTTTAACCCGACTGCCAAAGAAAGGTTGTTTTCCTCGCGTATCTTGTATGTATGTAGGTAAGTTTGTTTGTAAATTTCTTAATTACCTCGTATCTCGTAGCAATGTATTTTAATGCAAATCTATCTGGTGCTTACCATACTCATGGGTAGTACTAGTAGAATATAAATGCCTGGCAAAATATAACAATAGAAGTTGTAAAAAACATGAAGTACATTCATACAAAATACTTAAACTCGACTATTGTGCTCTTTTTTATTTACTTTTAAATGGTAAGTACACTACAGCTGCATGCTCATATTCTTTTTGTAACAGCCGGCAATGTTACTAGCGCCATAATCTTAAAAGAAATGTATGCATGAAAATTTTATAAGAAAAACTTCACTTAAGAATTTTTATTTGAAGTTCTCTTGCCATGAATTTTATACATTTATAATTAGAACCTGTTCCACCACAACAGTAAATAGTAAATTATTGTAATCAGAAAATGAAATTTTCATAAATGTTTCTACCTAAATCAATTTAGGCTACCCGCGACTCTTAGGGCCTCAAGTCTGCTATTGCAATTGTGTCAGAATAGTCTATCATTGATTTCATAATTGTTGATTTTGACAAGTTTGGTAATCTAATAATATAAAAGTGTCATTATGACTTTCCAATGGTCAACCACTGCCACTCCTTTGAAAGAAATGGCATAGAATGGTAACCTTGTACGTAGACACTTGTCAGTTACTCCATCTCCAGGAGATGTGACGCCATTGTTTTACTATTGTGTCTGCTTTAATGACCGCTGATGAGAGATGACAAATGATTTACAAACGTATGCGGTAATCTGCTAAAATTTTGACAGTTCTTTCGATCAGTGACCTACCATTAGAACGTCATTGTGCAGTCATTGCTTTTCAAAGACATTCAGGGCCCCAAGTCTGCTATTTTTTATAAATTCGTTTACATTCTGTCGAGCTATGCTCACAAAATGTACTGAACAACTAAATAAAAGGGGAGTCGATATTTTTCCGCGATTTCAGTGTTGGTCCCAAAGTATTGCGTTTATTCTGTCACAGGTTGTATAACAAGAGGATAAAACACAATAACAAACCTTATTATGTATAAAACCTAATCCATATTCACTACGGGGTCAATTACCCATCAGTATTTCAGACCTGGCTTCCGATATCCCTTCCATTTTACTTAAAATTCCGTCGACTTGTTTCGACCTAGTAGAAACAGGTGCGCGGAATAGCCCCATAATCGCAGTCTGTTTCCTTACGTCATATCCAATTTGCTTATGTTTTTAGGGTATGAACGCTAAGTGGTATTTCCTCTTTTTATATGACTACTAATTTTGTTAAAATGTTTTGGAAAATTAGATTTTGTTAAGGGTTATTTTGGGTAGAAGGAAAATTAAATGAAATGTAAAATTTTGAGTAGAGGAAACTATGGTATCAAGAATTATTTTGAAGTGAATATTAAAGTGGTTTATTTTTGGAGGAGGAAATCAGTACCTGAGTTTATAAAGTTCACAGTTTCCTCGTTTTCCTACTTCAAAAAGATTTTGATACTAATTTTCCTTCACTTCATAAAACTTCTGAAGTCTTACGTAGCATTATAATGTAATCATTTCTTTCGGCTTTACTCCGCAGCCTGTCTAACAGTAGTGTAGTTTTTCGGGATAATTCACCTTTTATAAGTACTCAGCGTTCTATGAATGGAATAATTTTTGTAAACTGTCAAAAAATGAGATCCATATTCCAAAACGTAAATTCCAACTCACCGCGAACTCCAATTCCATCCAAGCTTTAACTGTCAATAAATACAGCTTGACATAAATCGCATAAATGCGCTTGGTCACCTTCTATTCTATTCTATATTTTAATATGGCAAGCAAAGCCGATGTCGACTATTCTGCCAATGTCTAAAGTGGATTGGTAAAGCAAGTGTGTGATATATGGCTTGGTCAGCTTAAACTCTCAAAAATGAACACTTCAATTTATAATGTCAATTAGACAAGCATTCATTGACGTTTTTGTGCTCATGTTGGAGTAGAAGTTCGAGTTGAGTTGGAATACACGTTCTGAAATATGGGTCAAGCCCATATTTCAGAACGTGTATTCCAACTCTGAAGTCTTACGTAGCATTATAATATAATCATTTCTTTCTTAATACTTGCTGTCATTTATCGACGTTTTTGTGCTCATGTTGGAGTAGAAGTTCGAGTTGAGTTGGAATACACGTTCTGAACTAAGGGTTTGAGCCTCATCACCTACCTGCACAATTTGGTAACTGGACAGAAACTGAGGCCAATATTTTAACAATTTTCATTCAATTATTAAAATGTTGATGGTATTTGTGACTTCGAGAGTTTTACAAATCATGACTACCAATGATTCATTATAGGGTATTTGACATTTTTAATTACATTTCTTAAAACCCAGCCATAGTTAATTTGCGCGATAAACCAGTTTAAAATGACTAAAAACGATTGAAGGATTAAAGTGTTATTTTAAAACAATTAGCAAAATAAATGAAATTATCATTGTCAAACAAGTACTCTTTCATGTAGATTTTTGATAGTAGTCAAGTTTGCCCTAATTTATTGAGTAAACTGATCCTTAGCCACAAGACTTTCCAACAGTTAATCGGACATAATATAAGCAACTTACTCCAGCTCTGGTAAGGTAATTTAGAACAAATAAAGGGATCAGTGGATCAAATAGTGCTGAGCTTGTTCCTGATTTTAGTTTAAAAACCTCGAAGGGAAATACAATGTTGTGGTTAGATTTGAATGATCAAATCTTCAGTATCGGTATATAAAATGAAAAACTTTCCTTATAATACAATACCACCACATTGTATTTCCCTTCAAGATTTTAAACTAAAATCAGAAACGAGCTCAGCACTATTTCAAGCATTGCTAAGAAGGCTCAAAGTGAATGAAACTGCCACAACACACCCCACAAAATATGCAAAAACCACCCGTATTTTTCAAACAATAAAGAACACGGTGACTGCAGGGATAAATTTGCCACTTATCTTAAAACACTTCTGGATGCAAATAAGCTGCAATCTAGATGCATTCAAGAAAAAGTCGCGCAGATTTTTGTGTCAAAGATAGTTTCGTTCCTTTAAAGTAGGCGAAGGAAGAGTTTTAAGTAGTCACTAACTTTGCTTACAAATTGCTTACCTAATCTCCTCTATGCAAGCTTTTCCTGCATTCGACGAAAAGACGCTGTGTGTGCCTAATATTTTGTATTACAAGCTTAGAAAAAGTTTAAAAGTAGGAAAGTCGTAGATACCTTTATTTATATTTGTCACCGCTTTTATCTTTGCAGTGACAGTTCTTATTAAATATTTAAACCTCTTAAACTAATATACCTTATCAGCCGAAAGACGTCCACTGTTGGACATAGGCCTCCCCCCGGGTTTGCCATAATCGCTACGCTTGGCAGGCGGGTTGGCGATCGCAGTGTAGCTCTAGCAATGTACCTTCTCTGGTGAGTCCTTTAGTTGCCTCTTACGACACCCACGGGAAGTGATGGAATGTTGCTATTCTTTTACGTCGGATACCATACGGTAAACTAATATAATAAAGAAGAATTATTTTTGTTTATGTTGAGGTATAATGTAGAGAAAGTGTAAAAGCACAAATATAAAAAAAACATTTAAAAATATAAAATAGTAGTTCGCCGGTGCCGGGAGCAGGCTACCGGTGGTTAGGGCTACAGAGAAAAGGCGATAGGCCTCACAATACGAGGCGTTTCGAAGAGTACTGCCTTTTGTATCGAAGCGTTTGGCTATGAAGCCATTGGCCGTAACGACAATCGCCACAATGACAGCCGAGTCCACATTCCACATGTCGACAACCTCGTGTGCTAAGACAAGGTTCTCGTCATGTGGAATGGTAACATCGATTATTATTGTAGTTTGTTTCGGTGTTTCTTCTCAGGGTAGTCAGCTAGGAAACACCGGCCTCATCTAGTTTAAAATGACCAAAAAATATTGACGTGTAAAAGTGTTATGTTTAACCTACTTACAAAATAAATATCATTTATCATTCATTTATCATTTATCATTGTGTGGCGCGCTAATCCGTCTATCACCACTATGTCGGGCTTATTGGCGACAATAGTCCTATCAGTGATGGATGATAGACCGATCCCAGTACAACGTGATATGGTCATTTTCGAGAACTGGGTCGGGCACATACTTATAATACGGTATCTCAAAAACAAGGGCATTTTTATCACGGTTATTATGGTTTTAAACTAAAAGTTCTGGTGTTTTTTAGAAGAAAAGGTGGAAGGAAAGTGAGATCCTAGTTAAAATTTAAGACAACGCGCGACGGTAAAAGGCTTAGAACTGCAGTAACTAGGAGAGATGGACCACACACTAGTAACATGTAAAACCAGGAGAGATGGACCACATTTTGTTCAACTTTAATATCTTTTTTATTTCTTAATAACTATTAAACAATTTAGTGATAAACTAACTAACTATTAATAGTCAACATTTTTTTATTTTAATATGACACGAGCATCTTTATGGAAATAATTGAAATATTAAAAAAAGTACCCTCGGTCCATCTCTCCCATACTATACGGGTGAGTCGGACCACCCAGTAAGGAGAGATGGTCCTAACAAAAATAATCATTAACACTTCCAAACAAAAAAATAAACATTCAAAACGAAATCAACAAGTAACATAAGCAATTAAATGAAAGTAAAATCTTCAGTTTTTCATCGTATTTCCGCATCGGTCGCACATATCGGGATAATTGGTGCAGCCTTCATGGGACCAGCGTTCACAGATAATGCACAGCAGCCATTCATCTTGACTCAGGGTTTCCTCATATTTTTCACCACAGCCTGCACATTCGTTGTCATCCCACTCAGTCAATTCAGGACTATCACGCAGAGTTATAATCTCTTGTTCACTATCTTCATCAGAACTGTCTTCAATTTTTTGTTTTTTCTGTCTTTTATTTTCTTTCTTTGCAGAAATTTGTCTTTTAGCTCCCTTCTTTTTCCGTGTTACTTTTACAATCTGTTTAGTTTCAATAGAATTTTCTTTTTGCATTTTCCTTGATTGATTTTCTTTTAAATTCTGAATATTTTCAGTAGAGTTCAAAATTTCTGCTATTTTTCTTGATCTATGACGGACGTTTGCAGTTCTTTCTATGATAGGTATTGGAGAAACCACATCTAAAATCTTTCCAGGCGTTGCCTTTGGAGAAACAGCTTCACTAGTTGATGGTTTTTGAACGGTTGCTGGCTGTGAAAGGACTGATTCTTTAGTAGGTTGATCATGTTGAATTATAGCAGCAGTTTGTAGGTTATTGTCATGGTTTTGGTTACTTGGAGTTAAGAAAGCATAGTCTGGTATGGCGTTTGCATTAAACGGTATGATCCCAGTTGCTGAAAAACCTGATATTGCATTGCTCACTGAAGCTGATTTATTCCAAGCTGAAGCCAGAATTTTTCCAAACTGCAAGCGTGATAGTTTTCTTGATGGGTTAGCAGTAATGAATTTATTGCATTCGTCATAATAAAAGCATTTCAGGGACTTGAAAAACGTTCTATCAAGCGGCTGAAGGAAATGGGTTGTGTGACTGGGTAAGCAAATCAAAATGATTTCGTTTTCTTCAGCAAACTCCAACATTTCCACATTGCTGCAGTGTGAAGAATGTCCATCAAGGATCAACACGCACTTACCTTGTGGTTTTCTTGGCAAAAAATGATGCTTCAGCCAATCAAAAAATATTTCTGAATTCACATATGCTGATTTTTGTGACATTGTTACCACAGAGCCGGGTGGCATGCCATCCTCAAACTCAGGTTTTTTATTTTTGCCCTTGAATATGCAATAGGGTGGAAGAAAAACACCTTCTCCACTGCAGCAAGCGATGACCGAAATGGTTTCACCTTTTTCCCCAGCAGTTATGTTAGGAACATTTTTCGATCCCTTCACGGCAACTACTTTCCCAGGCTTATTATTTAGCTGCAAGCCTGTCTCGTCCATATTAAAAATAGAGCCAGGTTTGTCAAAAAGTTGATTTTCTTTCAAAACTTCTTCTAAAAGGTTGAAATACTTATCAACATATTCTTTATTCATCCCCTTAGCCCTGGCCACAGATACACCTTCTGACTGCCGGATTGAAAGTTCATTGTTTCGTCTAAGAAAGCTTTGTAACCACCCATTTCCCGCCATTTTCTTTTCGTGATTAAAGTTATGTTTAATATGAAGTCTTTCAGCTAAATTATATGCCATTTTACGCACTGTTTCTCTTGATGGCGTAAACCCACTTTTCTGTAATTTTTTAATGTGTACGACGATCTTCTTCTCATTTTCAGGCAGCAGTATACCACTGGGACCGAGAACATCGCTTTTAGTCAAGGAATTTTTTGCAAGTCTTCGTTTAAATGTAGTTTTAGGTATCCCAAATGTTTTTGCTGCTTCATTGATACCCATTCCATTAGAAAAAGCTTGAAAAGCATCAATTAATGCTCTTTCTGTCCATTCTCCTCTACATACTCCACTTTTCCTCTTATATGTTAAAGGCATATTATCTACAAAAGAAGAAATTAACACATTAAGAATGCATGGATTAAAAAATAAGTAGCAATAATAATTTAAAACCACTTCAAATTTGCAAAACAAAACGGTTGACTATTGGTCCATCTCACCCATATATAACATGGTCCATCTCTCCTAAATTGAGTGGAGAGACGGACCACTTTCTCATATTAAAAGCAAAATAAACAAACGAAAAATTTGAGGTTATTTTATAATTTCATGAACATACTAGCACAGAAACGTCAATTCTTATTCTAAAAATACAATATCTTATACATACCTTCGTTTTTTAAACACCCACACAAAAAAAAACACGCTTCCGAAACCTTTTAATACGTTTTTTACTAATTTTACGAACGAAAATCAAATAGTCTCACTTTCTACACGGAGCAAACAGGTTGACAAGAGCTCGTAAGTGTTGTCAGCCTAAATAAATTTAATAGTTTGGTAGAAATTACGATGGTCCGTCTCACCCGCTGGTCCATCTCTCCTGGTTTTACCCTATTATTATCTAAGTCCAGTTGTAAAAATTCCTCTAGTTTTCAAAAAGACGGCTTTTTGTAGTGTTAAGGTATGTATATTTCGAAAGATTGAGACAATAAAACTATTGGTTGGCGACAGGTCTGGCAACCCCGTTGCTAGGGGCTTGTTGGTGTTTTCAATCCTGGAAAATAAATGGTGCGTATTGGATTAGTTACGGGAGTGAAACCGCGTTACCGCAGAAAAAACCTATTTTACTAATGATAGCCACAAACCCCAGAAAAAAGTAACATTAACCTGGATTTTAAATAACAGCAGTAAATTCTGCAATACATACTTTGTTTCACCACATATTACATTTAATTCGCTAACGCAATCTCGCTGTGTTCATTTCGACCACAAAATGACGGTGTTAACCAACTTTATATTACGTCATATTGGTAATGTTCTGGTTACTTTGTTCTTTCAGGGCTCCGAGGCTAATGAAAGTCGTAGCCAATGTTAAATATTGACAGAAACTTGGCTCAGGGGAAAATGTGTACCAAACGTGGTACAGAGAAAACACAGTTCTGTAAGTTATTTGTTCTATTTTGATTATCAGTAAACTTACACAATATCACAAGTGTAATCCCAAGACACGTAGGCAAAAATTTTAAAACAGTGTACTCGTTCTTCCATACTAATACTGTTATATGCGAAAACAATATTGCCTGTCTGTTTGGAACATTCTTTCGGATAAAAATTAGCACACTACTAGTTTATACGACTATAAATGTATCTTTGTGCCATATTACATCCAGATCCAATACACCCAGTGAAGATGTAACAGACAGACAGAATTACTTTCGCATTTTTAATATTAATATGGATACTACTCATTAACAAACACTCGCGTCAAAATACATCCATCACAAAACTAAACGCCAAACAAAACAACGAGAGTATAATTTAAAAACACAAAAAAATATACTTTAAAAATAAAGCAGCAAAACAATGGTGTTTTGTTTTCATACGTGTTTTCGTACGAGGCGACTAAGGGACTCACCAGAGAATGCGCAGCAGCATTCTCTGTTTGCTACAGCTACACTGCTATCGCCAAACCGCCTGCCAAGCGTGGCGATTATGGCAGCCACCCCCCAAATCTGAGAGAGGCCTATGTCCAACAGTAGACGTCTTTCGGCTGATATGAAAATGTGCAGCTGTCGATTCGGGAGACAAAAAACATTGTGAAAGTTAGGTGAAGTGAGCTGTTATTCCAATTGATGCTAAGGGCCTATGCACACGTCGTTCAGACGCAGACGATAAACGTTTACACACGTACAAAAATTTTGAGGCGCTGTAAACGCTCATTTGTATCGATACAAATGCGCTGATACGGCGATACAGACGTGCTGCAGACGCGCGTGTATATTTTTCTACTTACGGAAATCTCTGCGTTTTCAACAGACTCCTTAGAAGTAGTAAAATGGACAACACTGCTTACGCTGGCTTTATTACTGAATAAAAAAAAAAATTAAGTGACTGTTGCAAAAACCCATTCACGAGCGAATAAATATTGAGTAGTTAGTTTAAAATAACTTCTAAAACATTGGGTAAACATAAAAGCATAAGCTGGAAAAGATTTGAAATCTCTTCCAGCTTATGCTTATGCTTAAAAAATAGGTGATGATTACAGATATTTCTAATGAAATCTCAGATTTCATTAGAAATAAGCACGACCTTTGTACCTGTTTCTCTGTCTCCTTATTCTTTTCTATTTTTTTAATTTGTGTACAAAAACTGTTAAATAAAATATCGTTTGTTTCAATTAGGCCATAATAACTTAAATAAATAAATAAAATAAAAAAATGTAAATAAATAAAGACGGAAAACAGACGGGATTAAAACGTGCGTTTATATGGCTTTGTAAGCACGTTTAAAGCGATACAAATGCGACAATCCGCTTTTTGGTCATCTACAGCGCCGTGAGACGTGCGTCGTCGGCGCGTTAAAAATACGCCGTGTGCATAGGATTGACCGCTCACTTCATTCTTCCTTTATTTTAATTATCACGGTGAGGTTGATACAGAATAGCTACAGGCCGAATAGCTCGGAAAAGATTTACTTGTTAATGTCAATGGATGAAAACTGAGACGGGTTGTGGATTTCAAATAAGCAGTCGCTTCCTGTAAAATGCTGGTATCAGCTGAAAGCAGCCTGGAAGCCGAACCCAACATGGTCAAGAAAAGACTCGGCAAATGATTCGAATTAGAAATAAGTTTTTTCTCACAAAAGTGAATGTAATTATTTTTGGGAAATAAAGTTCCTTAAAAACCTTAAACCATAAGTGACGAGAAAATCTGACGAACGTATTATCTCACTCACATTTTAATTAGATCGTCAGCTTCTCTTGTTGGGGGATTTTGTCCAACATTGAAATACCTATAGCTTGATAAAGATCATGACGAAACAAACTACCGGGTTAGGTTTTTAATTGTAATTTAGTTTGGATATATACTCGTTTAAAAGGACCTCTTTGCAGACAAAATTATATATTTGTTATTTTGCCGGCACTCATGCCTTCCTAAATAATGCAGTTGGAAATGCTGCTTGTCAGAAAAGTGATAAAGCAATAAAAGAGCAAATGTATGTCTAGCAACCAATTTGTACCAGTCAGCTACTGTACCAATAAAAATGAAAGATAAATAATTTCAACACAACACTGACGCGATATTATGGTATGAACAACTTCCCAAGGGCAACTCTTTTACAATCATAGAAAATGGACTGAGCGTTACCCATTTAAGTTATTGCTTATCATTATCCAATTTTTTTCCAGACTTAATGTATGAACGTCATTAGACATAATTTATGCAAAACTTAAATCTGTCCTAGTTTTGCTTGCACAATCGAGCTACGATCAAAACTGGTCAGACAAAAATTGATATGAGTCAATCGACACGAAAAAAAGAAGAAGCTCGATCAATGCGAGATGACTTGAGAATTGCGTAAAATTGACCGGAAAAAACGAAAAACTGAGAGAAATTGAAAGCCAAGGGGAAGACCTCAAGGAGGAGGCGGGCCGCGTGAGGGAGAGACAACCCTCACGCCCCAGCCGTCGCATCATAGGGAGACGCTGGGGATTCCCGGCCACCGTAGGCCACCGTCTACGGAACGGACAGAACGGACAGCGAGCCACCCAACGCTCGCCGCGTTGGGTGGCTCGCTGTCCGATCAAAGCCAGGCCCAGGCTGACGGCGCGCTGTGTTCCACGCGCGCCTCAAAGAGATGTCAGCATAAGAGTAAGGGACCGTTAGGGCCAGAGCCTGTCAGGGTTGCGGATTTTGTTCGAAAGAGTTACCGCGGCCTTGGAACGCAAAGGCACTAGGAGGAGCATGGATGGGTTTTGGTCAGTAAGAGTCTGACACTCCCTCCACTCCGCCCGGAGCGGAAGAAGATATTTGATGATTTCCCATCCATAAAAAAGGGGTAGACCTCCCCCCTCCAGCAGTTGCACAGCGAAAGATGAAAAAAAACTCAACAAAATCTCGACCGCCCAGTCGCCTTGCTTCTAAAGAGTTGTAATTTTATACCATAACATTGCACAAACCTGGTGTCATGAGACAGTGCGAGATCAGACCACGAAGTGGCTGGACGAACTAGACAGATTTCACCGAAACTGGAAGAAGAAAGTGTGGGCTTGCGAAGGTGTAAAGAGAGACGTATTTGCCCATGAGTTAGAAAAAACAAGCTAGCAAACAAATTTTTATTCAGTTCATTCTCTATGTTTATGCTTACAATGAGTTTAACAGGTACTGTATTGCATAAAACGTATATTATAAGCACAACATAAACCTCCAGACTTTTCCTCTGAAATAAACAGACGGGGAATTATTTGAGAAGATAAAATGACGTGTAAAATTACGTTCTTCATTATTTCTTCATGCAAATTAATTTAATTACTCATCCTTAGAGTTTATTGCTCCACGGGGCGCAAGTTTTATTATATAAGTCATAAGACTTTATGAATACCACGTCAAATTTCAAGCCAATGTGCAGCGTAGAGAAGTATTACTTTTTCTTTTGAGAATGACTAAAGGCATGTAATAAAGAGAAAAAGATTCCAGATGGAAAATAATGTTAGATATTTTTTAGTTTGATGTACGTTACGAGTTTGAAGAAAACTATTGTAATGATATTGTTTTAAGTGTTTAATAAAAAAAACAATATTTTCGATTACGACGTAATACGTACGTACGTTTTCACAAAAACCCCAATCATGAATAACTTTACAGCAAAATGTTTTACACTAAATTATCTGTGTTTTACTCTAAAACATCTATGTTTTACACTAAATTATCTGTGTTTTAATCTAAAACATCTATGTTTTACACTATAAATATTTTTATTCTAGGTTACGTTCTGCTATGTACATAGTAACAAAAATAACAGTTTCTAAGACATGAAATTTAATAACCTTTGTAGCATGAGCTGTGTAAAACGTTACTCTCGTCCTCTTGGGAATACGGGCGTGTTGCACAAAACGTTATGTTGTGTCATGAGAGGCTGCCTTAATAATGTTAATGTGAAACAGTATGTTAGAAATGTTTTTGTGATGTCAAGGATTTTTGTGTCAACATGCAAGTATGTTATATGTCTTATATGTCGTTTCTTGGAGAAGTGTTTACTGGACTTGTGGCTGTCATTGATGGAATGTGATCACAACTTTGCATCACGCTTTTTTTTGCTCGGTAGGGTAGACAGAGCGAAGCGTATCAATTCATCTAAGTGGGCTACTGGTTAGTGATAACAAAACCAATATAAACTGGGCTCTTATTCCATTGAAACTCCAGGTCAGGTCAAGGTCAAAATGTGGCCATAATATTGTTTTATGGATGAGAGAATCATCAAATGACTTCTTTCGCTCTGGATGGAGCGGGAGGGAGTATCAGACTCTTACTGACTAAAACTCATCAGTGTTCCTCTTAAAGGCCTTTGCGTTCCAGGCCCGCAGTGACTCTTTCGAACAAATTCTGGAACCCTGCCAGGCACTTTTTTTATCTACAGTGTGCACTGAGGAAGGAGTTTTTATTTACCCACTATAATGGTGAAATGGGAATGCACGTTTATGTAGATGTTTGTCATTAGTTATGATTTCTATTAGGGAGAAATTAGGTAAAAGATACAGCTCATTGGGCAATATGAGAATGTGCTATTTCACCCAAAAGTACCAGGCTCTCATGTAATTCAAGAAGTAATATAACCGCTAGCTAGTTTGGCCGTCGCGTCGGTAATTACCGCGAAAGACGCAACCAACAACTAATCTAAGTTGGATCAGATCCGACGCTAATGGCTTGTAGGGGCGTAGTTAACTGGGGTAGTACTGTGACGCGCAATACCATCATTATTCTGTCTAAAACCTGCCTGTGTTATACAAAACTGGCAATAGATAGCGCCAGTAGTATTTATAAATGCTGCTGTCAATCTTGCCACAAAATAACAGTAACTTTTCCCAGTGCGCAAACTTTAAGAACCACTTCTGGCCATGTGTTCATTTTACATTCCCCAAGAAAACCATAGTCAATTCCTAAAAAAAAATTAACTTTCCATACAAAATTGTCATCAACTGATCACAATTTGTATGGGAGACTGAATTTGCAGTGCAATCTTCAAACTAAAGCAACGCTTACGCGCCAGTCCATAGATGGGTGACTATCTTAACATATCAATTCGTGCCTCGGAAAATACGCTAAACTGTTGTTGTTCAGGGCTCGGCTGTCGTTTGTAGATCTAGTTCGCTGTTTTAGTTCGCCGCTCCTTGGCAAACTAGTTCGCTGTTTTAGTTCGCCGCTCCTTGGCGAATTAGTTCGCTGTTTTAGTTCGCCGCTCCTTGGCGAACTAGTTCGTTCTTTTAGTTCACCAGCTCCCGACTCGATTTCTCGAGATGGGAACTGTTTGAGCTAGTGAGCTGAGAGACAAGCAGATCGTTCGCGCTCTTTGCAGTTTGCTGCTGTGTGCGTTATTTTATTAGTAAAATAACTATTTTGTCGTTATTTTTTACTTTATATATAGGTGTACTCGTAGTTTTTTTTTTGATGTATTAGTTCAATTTAGAAAATATACTAAATAACGTGTTTATTCTAAATTGGTAAATTGTAGCTTGTACATAAATATTGCATTGCATTGATCAATGAAAAACATATTGGGCATCAGTGAGTAAATGACCGGTGGCGACGCAACTAGGTCAGGCTGCTCCGCGCTCCCGCTCACTCTCGCTATACTATTAGTTCGGTCATGTAGTAGTAACGAACTAAATAGTAGTGGATCTGGCACCTAGTTCGTGTAGTTCACCTGTAGAGCACTCTTGCGAACTACGAAAGACTACTATGAAGGTCAGAAGGGCAGTCGCTCCATATTAAATACTGGTACACAGCTGCACTCGGTGACCCAACTGACTCCAACATAGTTGGGACAAGACAAGGCAGATTCATTTCAATCTAGGGTATTAAATGGGTAACACGGTACTTCTTGGCAAGACTGGTGTCAGATTTTCTGGCTTCTGACAATCCGTAACGACTGCCAAAGATCTCCAAATGACAGCCGGGATCATGAAGCGGCCTGTGGGCTGTTATAATTAAGCCACGAGCTCCAGCAACCAGCAACGTAGAACGCCCTTTACATTCTCCATCCCTTTCCTTCCTTACGTGAGTTTTGATAACTCTTCGAATCCCTTAATCATGTCCTTGCAAATGAGTAAACTATTGATGAGTAAACATTGCCGCTAACTTTCATACCAGCATGAACTTTCATAATTACTTTTTAAGTTCTTGGGAAAATGGGATTGGATGTTTCGAAATATGTTTTTTTTTTGTGATTGGTATCGTCTCACTTGCCATTATATTTATATCGTTTTTTAATTGTTTTATGTAGACACTTAATACTGCTTCTAAATAAAATGGTTATCGTAACAAAAACATATAATACAACGTGTAACAGAATAAACACAATACCTCTAACACTGAAATCGCGAAAAAATAAATCGATTACTCCATACATTTCTGTGCGTATAACTCAACCAAATGTACTGAACAGCAGATTTTTTCTAAAACATAGTCTTAAAATTATGTCTGTACCTAGTTATTGTTAGTTGTTATCTTAATTTTTAGTTTTTTTGCATGGAGAAAATGAGTAAGCAAAATATGTGGAACGACATAACCGAAGACCATTACGTACCATATTTTACGCAATTATTCTAAATATTCTATTAGTTACTAGTCAAATAAATATATAGATATACATAATGTAAACTTAGTAAGACAGTATATTCAAGTAAAATAAGCGTCAACAGTAAACCGACATAGATTCTTGATTCGCGGAGACCCTTCGTTCTTGGTTGATGAAGTTTCTGAACAATTGCATCGATGAGAAGCACATTCACATGGACAGTTCTGAAACTAACGAAAAACTTTTATGTAGACAATTTATTGCACAGTATCATTAAAATTTACCAAAAAAAAACATGAAATAAAAATTGTACGTTAATATACATTTGGCGTTTTTACCTATTCCCTGAGAAGAGTAAGGATGATATAAATATAAAACACTAGCTGCCGCCCGCGGCTCCGCTCGCGTGAGTATCGATAATTATCCCAAGGGAACATACTCCCGGGATAAAAAGTATCCTATGTGTTATTCCAGACTATAATCTACCTCTGCGCCAAATTTCATCAAGATGCATTCTGTATATTTTGCGTGAAAGAGTAACAAACATACATACATCCATCCATCCTCACAAAATCTTACTCATATAGTTGGATTTATAATATTAGTAGGATTTCACACTTTAATTACACATCAAAATTGTAACACAACTCTTTGCGAAGCCAAAATTTTACCTTTAAGCATTACAGTATTAACTGGTCAGAGTTTCTCGCCTTCAATGGATTACCACGACCTTCATTGGGTCATCGCTCAAATTTAAGCGTTCGTAGGTTTACCCAAAATTACGATATGTTGCATCTCATTCAATACGGAAAAATATAAAAATAAAATATAAAAAATATACGGAAATGGATAAGACCATCCTCGAATCTTAGATTGAATTCGGAATTCAAGCAGCATAATAAGTTTCTATAATATTAATATACCTGTAACATTCTAAGCCTTTACATTCAATGATTTTAAATACTGTAAAGTCTCATGGTTTACAAATGTAACAACAGCAGTGATAATCATCATCATTATTTCATCCAAACGACGTTCAAAGCTGGAAACAGGCCTCTTCCAAATTCGGAATTTGTTCGAAAGAGTCACCGCGGCCCTGGAACGCAAAGGGCATTAGGAGGAATACTAATGGGTTTTAGTCAATAAGAGTCTGACACTCCCTTCCGCTCCGCCCAGTGTAAGGAGTCTTTTGATGATTTCTCAACCTTAGCATCTCAAACATCGCTGCAGCGACTGGTCCTGTTTCTCGCACGCGGCGAATCCTTATACGAGTACATTTAAAAGTAATTTCTACTTACAGTCACAGATTTTCTCCTGATCTTCAAACATCTGGGTCTTCTGCATTGACATCTGCCCAATTTCCTAATCCTTGCTGAATTCCACATTCTTGATCTGAATAAGGACCAGGAACTGCATTGGTTCTCGCATGAGCAATTTGAACCTGGATGAAAATGATTTGCGTAATGGTGAATATAGGAACACAGTGAAATACTACTGGTTCCTATTCTATGGTATGCTTAAAGAGTATGCTTAAAGAGTGCGGTACCCAATTTATGTTTATGTTTTTAAAATAGAAGGATTTAAAGAAATTAAATGATTGCCGTGTGATTCCTGTAGTTGACCATGTCAGTATTACTTCGAATCAAATATGAACAGAAAAAGTATTACTTAGATTAAAAGCCTTTATAGTTACTTATCTATGCCCATTGTAACTTCTAAAATTTTGTTGGATCCCCAGAATTCAAAGTTTGCTGCAATATTAAAATCAATACCAATGCAATTGTTTTACCTCACGAGAGAGAATGTGAAGCATGTTTTTGTACCAAGACAAAAAAGAATGTCTGTTATGTTGTTGTGTTTTCCAGTATTACATAAAAAATCTTGGCGTAATACTGCCATAATTATCTTCAAGTGCTCCAAAGAGCTATTGAATTTTAGGGAGAAGTTCTTATTAGCTTCATTCAGAGATGTTATTAAGCAAGAAACTTACCCATAATTTGATTATTCTGTACATTAATGTTTTTTGTTTTATATCAAACTCAAAATGATTTAGGTTAGGAAAATTAGTTGTCATATCGAAACCAACTTGAATTGAATTCGTTTCACGTGGCCAGCGTTAGTAACATAAGCAGCATATTCAATTCGTTCTTAAATTATTGTAGAAGTGACCATGACAGTTAAATTTTAATGGCCATAAAAATGGACATCGTTCAGTAATGAATAGCTCTTTTGGTAATTATTCCTACAATTAGTCTTGCATTGCTCGTGTGCAACGAATTTCTACAGCCACTCTAAAAAAAATCTACACTAAAATATTTTCAACATTAGATACCTACAGATTATGAAATATGTTACAAAGTGTAACAGAATAAACGCAATACCTATTAAGGGGTCATTGAACTCATCATTATGAACAACATTTTACTATGGGAACATCGCCAAAATCGCGAAAATAGAATCAGCTTATATTTTTTTGCGATTTCGTGTTGGCCCCATAGTAGAAGATGTTCATAATGTATGTATAATGGCCCCTTAAGAGGCATTGCGTTTATTCTGTTACGCGTTACATAAATTCATCTTCCTATTACAATTGTTGACAGTAAACTATTTATTAGACTACATGACGGACTTAAATCAGCGGCTCGTAAGCCAACCCTCTAAGGATCAATTTTCACCACCGCATTTACCACCACCAACTAAAATATAAATCTTCGTGCACTAGTGTGAGTTCTCGTCGAATAAGACAAACTCAAACAAGTAATTAAACTCTGGCCACTGTAGATTAATTATTTGTTTGGCCGACAAACTGCGCTGGATTGTTGCGGTGAACCACGGACTGGGTTGAGACTGTTTTGGCAACGGAGTTGGTACGTTCGAGTTTCGTTCGAGCTTGTAAATGGGTAGTAGTAAAATATTATAGGGAGGAAGTTCAAAATTATAGAACGGGTCGTGTCATTAATGATGGAATGGGTGAATAGGATGTGAAGAGCAGAGTGATAGAAGAGAGAGATGTGTAAAATAATTAATTTGGAAATTTAATGGGGTCAGAAATGATGGCCCTGTTAATTATTCTAGAATAAGTGAAGTTTCCTGAAACAGACTGAGTTTGTTAAGACGATACAAGATTATTCGAAAACAATCTGAGTTGAGGGTGCATTCAAAATGCTAGATAAACTAGACATGAGACAAAATATAGATACTGATGTAGATGACATTGAAAGACTAAGATCGGGCTTGGTAAACGGAGACCTACTCAACTCGGATCATTTAAAAAAAATAGGTATTGTGAATATCCTGGCTACGTTGGGCTTTCATCAAGCAATCATTGGAACGTCATCTATACCGCTACATAGCAACTACAAGAATAAACCTGACGTCACATAATCGGGACGTCACCATATCGGGCTATCAAAGTTCTTCAAGTGATTTTAAAATATAATAACATATGTATCTACATATATTTTGTATTTTCTGATAGCTACAACCTGGGAGTCTTTAAGTCAAGAGAATAGGTTACTTCTAGACAAGCGTGCTCCATCTTCTACCACATCATCGCTTACCATCAGGTGAGATGGTGGTCAAGCGCGTGCCTATCAATAGTAAAATATATATATATATGTACTCGTATAACAGTCCGGCAACAACTAGTTGCCCACCAGACATGACACCCTTCTGGTCGTAGGATCCTCTCTTTTCAATGGAGGTTGCGAGACTTTAAACCCTGCTCCACGTACCTCTATATCGTCCCACGTAAAATAAGTTATACGTTTCAAATCTAAACCTTTTGACCTTTAGCCAATTACATCATCGAAAGCATGTAGGTAATCGTAAAATCTCACTCAATAACTTCGAGTTATGGAAACCAAAGTAAGGGCTCCAGCAATTTCAAGCTCCAACTTTATATTATTGAAGTTCGCAAGTTGTCGCGGTCCAACGAAAGTGTTTGGTAGTTATGTGCACAACAATCAGTTTGTTAGCACAATAATTTAGTAGAGAATTATATTGTTGGTTATCGGTAAATATTTGTAAACGGAGTTTGTATATTGTTGTGTAATTGGCTACCATTTTCTTTTGTTATGTCTTCGGTAAATTGGGTGTGAAAATTACGAAAATGAAAGAAGAAAATGAAAAAGGAATGTGATCATCATCATCTACCTAGCCTTTCCCAACTATATTGGGATCGACTTCCAGTCAAACCGGATTCAGCTAAATACCAGTATTTTACGTAAAACGGCCGCCTACCAGACCTCCACAACCCATTATCTGAGCAGGAACATGATGATGGTACGAAAGATAAATCTGTTAGGTTATTTCATCTGTAAGCGTCACAACGTGGCTATGAGTTTAGTCAATTGGTTGATAAATCCTTATTCCAGTTGTCACTTTAAACTCCGTTTGTAAGTAACTAAGGCGATACAAGTGATGTGAAATGAAAGGTCGTGTTACCAGACCTCCACAACCTATTAACTGGGTAATACGGTACCCACTTCTTAGCCAGACTGGATTCACATTTCCTGGCTTCTGACAATCCGTAACTTCTGCCAATTACCTACAAATGACGGCCAGACCAGCGGTTTAACGCGCTTTCCGAGGCACGGTGGAATCTCGGTATGTTAAGATGGTCATCCATCCACAGACTGACCCCGGCAAGCGTTGCTTTACCTTGAAGATCGACCCGTGCGGCTGTTATTATTAAGCTCCTGGTGATCAATCACTCTTATTTGCCTTGACTATAATTAATAAAACTTTCTCATTACCATCGTTTCCAACGACCCCTAAACTAACAACTCATACCAATACACCCATGATACATCCCAGAAGAAACTTTTATTGAAACATGTACGACCCGAACTTAAGTCTTTTAGTCCCGACTCCCACGAGTTCAGAATACACGAACCGTAAAATTGGATAGCCCCAGCCTGTTTAAATCGATGACCTAATTTACAACGCTGGAGAGATACGGTTTTTTGTTGTAGGTATATCCCACATGGAGTACATCAATCAGGTTTGGAATTGAATTTGAATGGGACAGTGATAATGTGTCTTTTGGGTCTTTGGGATTTGTGAGCGTCTGATTCTGAGTGATTACAACAATGAGGTGTTCATTGATACGTTTTTTTTTAAGGATGGGAAATTTTTGAATTACTCCTCCCTGCCTAGGTGGAGTGTTGGACTCTTACTGACCCATCCTTGTTCCTTCAAATGCTTTTTGCGTTCCAGAATCGCGGTAACTTTTTTGATCAATCTCGAAACTCTAGCCAAAAGTACTAAATGAAGGCTGACAAATCATGCTTAATGTGAAATTAGCTATCATTTAAGTAAGAAAATGCAACCTGCTAGAGATGCTCTACACGAAACACATGGATATTTTAAGAAAAATCGAGCATCAAAAACTGCAGATTAAAGTAAAAAAAATAAATTTGATGAATTTGAAACGGAAGTTGTTTGGAAACCATGTCAGTACCTATATACTACTTATGAATGAAAGATTATACATTTCGCAATTAGAGTCTTTTGTGTTCTGATTTTGCACATGTATCAATAATATGTTTCGTTTAAGTTAGTATTGTCTATTCTAGATTTAGTTTTTTGTCTCTTCACACACTGTATCCACGTTTTTTTATTTTAATTTTTTTTATTGAGGAATGGGCTTGCTCTTGACCTCGATCACGCCTGATGAAAAGTGATGAATGAGTCTATGATGGAGCGAGCGTACCCAGAAGATGCCTTAAAGTACTAATACTTCCACGCGTCGACGAAACACAGCAGGCTGCTTCGGTGGGAGGGGTGGTCGCGAACCAGGCGGGCGTTTGGTTAGGTGAGACTGTCCAGGATGGCGCTCACTTCAGTTGAGTGCCTGATGGAACAAATTGCGATACAGGAGGAGGTTCTTTCAAGCATCCAAAACTTTCAGTCTTCTCTTTCGTTTCTTCTGCTCTACTGTCACAGATCTGCTGAATATAATTTTTTGTGAATTGAGCAATACCGTTGTGCTCTTCTCTCTGTACATAATTTTCTATTCAAAGTGTTTTGTGTATTAATAAATAAATTACATGAACTGAAGTAAATGTAAATCTCTATTTTCGGTTGAAGAACCCATGATGGAAGTTCTTAAATCAGTTGTTGCTATGAAGTTCTCATAGCCAGTCAAGTTTAAACACCTTCGTAATACAAAAACTTCTATATCCTTTCTTAGAGAGTTCCGCACCAATTTTACGGTTCAATGCACACACAAAGTAAATCGTTGTTTGAACCCAATTTTATACGAAAACTTTTACGAAAGTTTTCAACGTTTTGTTAGTTTAATAGACTTTAGTTTGCTGCTTCAGTATTATTTCCAATAACTTAATTCACTTTCTTTTGGGTAGTTAATGCTTCATTGAGCTCATTGGTTTTGTTGAAAATAGTCTGATCATTTTTTCTTTCAGTTATTAAGTATTGTGAGAGCTTATTTACGGGTCAGTGAGCAACTATTCTGCTTGAATTTTATAGCTGTTTTCTTTTGTTTATGTATTGTTTATAATATTTGGTTCAGCGGAAATTCAACATTGCCAGTGTTTGCCTTTCCACGCTTAATGTCATTCCCATACATTTTGTCGTGAGCGTCTGGCGTTAACGCTACAGAAAAGTGTACGAAATAGTAACAGCGGCCCTGGAACGCAAAGGGGTATTCCAGGAACATGGATGACGTAGACATTTTTGGCACTCTCTCTTATACCGCCTAGAGCCGACACAACGCGCCGTCGACCGAGGTCTATTCTGTCGATATCTCACCGTGTACACTTAGGTGGTGTGAACGATAAGTGAGCTGTCATTCCATCACGTTTGTTTGGTTTGACAGCTCACTTGTCGTTCACTTCGCCTAAGTTTTCACTTCGATATGTTTACAAAATCGCACTGCAGGTCCATATCGGACGGGCAGCGAGCGAGTGACCTCTCGCCGAATCTGAAACAGGTAGCTCCCGAAACAACCGTGTCCGGTGAGTATATGCGTCAAGTGGAAGATGAGAACGCTGTGGCGCCTTTCTAAACACTCCTCAAAGAGGGGACTTATCGCCACAATAGTGGCGTGTCCTTAGCGGGGCCCCTAAAACGCAAAGTTCATTTGGAGGAACACAGGTGGGTTTTAGTCAGTAAGAGTCTGACATTCTCTCGCACCACAAAGAGAGAAAGTCACTTGATGTTTTACCATACACAGAAAAAGGAGAAAATTGTTTGCACTAAATCTGCACAGACGAAGTCGCGGGCGAAGAGCTAGTGCTTTCATATGCATACAATTGTCACGGGTCGTCAATTACTAACACGTTTGGTTTTTTTAAGTTTTAACTACGCCGCATACGTTGGTTGTACGTAATTTATGGTCAATATTTGAATTAAGTTGGAAACAAGACATATAGCGCCATCTTTTGCTGAACAATAAAACGTTTGACACTTTATTTTGTCAGTGAGTCTGGGCGGAGTTTCATTACTCATACACACATTGATTAATTTAATATACTATTTAGTAGTGCTTTAACTCGCGTTTTATTTTTCATTTATTAATATAGGATTCTAGGTATGTGACTTTTTTACTAAATAATGTTTGGTAGGTAGCTAAAGCGTTTAAATTATTTTTATTCTCGTGCGCCGACACCTATTTTGTATTTTGTAGCGGGTGGATTGCTGGTTAGGAGTCGATTGAAGAACCAGCAGAGAACTGCACCTGTATTTAGGATAGGACGGTTTAGAAGGCCAAAGGCTGCATTGAATTTAATATAGGATTCTAGGTATGTGACTTTTTTACTAAATAATGTTTGGTAGGTAGTGTAAGAGCCTCTTTGCGCAGCATCTGGCTGTACATACCTCCTTTGGACGTGGCTGGTAATAATTAGAATATTTGAATATGGTAGAACGGTTTTTGTTTAAGCATTCAGATGTTATTGGACTCTCGGAGCCCTGGTGCTCCAATATAATGATAAAATAGTTAATACAGGAGTTTTATTTTATAATATTTGATAAGTAGACCATAGGACATATTCCTGTGGTCTACAGTAGCTAAAGCGTTTAAATTATTTTTATTCTCGTGCCGCCGACACCTATTTTGTATTTTGTAGCGGGTGGATTGCTGGTTAGGAGTCGATTGAAGAACCAGCAGAGAACTGCACCTGTATCTAGGATAGGGCGGTTTAGAAGGCCAAAGGCTGCATTGAATTTATACTACAGATGACCTTAGATATAGGTTTCTCGAGCTCGATCTCCTTTGTTTAGCAGCACTTCTCCTCAGCCCCCAGTTTTGACGTGACCATCAGAATCACTGTCCAAAATGACCGATCAGTTTTGAAATATTACTATTTTATACCTTTATTTAAATAATTGGTACCTAATTAATAACTGAGAAAATGAATTTAAAAAATGGGCAGTCATTCTGATGTCAGGCCACAAATATCAAGGTAGCAGAATCAACAAATGAGACTCGCAGCGCCATCTATCTCGACAGCTGCGAACTAACTTGACAAAATCTTAAATCGCGATATCAGAGTTTACCGTGCAAATCAAACGGCAATACAGCAACCCGAATATCAACTGTCGGGCAGTTGCCCACCAGACACAACAACCGTCTGGTCGGAGGATCGTCCCTTGTCAACGGAGGTATGCGGGACTTTACTCTCTGTTCCGCTACCTCCAAATCAATACTACTACCTCTCCACCGGAGTTCGGCGTCAAGCAGCCTGCTGTGTTTCGTCGACGCGTGGAAGTACCAGTGCCTCAGGGCATCTTCTGGGCACGCTCGCTTTCATCATGGACCTCATCTATCACTTTCCATCAGGCGTGATCGAGGTCAAGAGCTAGCCCATTCATAAATAAAAATAAAAAAATAAAAAAAATACTGGCAAACTTTTGGGTACATTTCACCAGTTTTCGCTGTCTTTAGCAGCGGCTACTTGGTGCTCAGTGGTTGTTGCTCACTCTTAGACCTGGTTGCCTGGTTGCCTGGTGGCCAGTTGGAGGTTGCATGCAAATTGATTACATTGCAGACTACTGAGGTATAATGTTATCAATGATTCGGTCGCTGTCGCACCCTACTAAATATTTACTTAAACTTGCCTGCGAGTTGCTTGCAGATGGAAACGCGTCCCTAGATTCAAAGTTCGTAATAGTAGTAGTGATATCTATAAAATAAATTGGATACGAGACAAAGTGAAATGCTATCGGCGATACCGATGATTGAAATGTCAAAAATGAATGTGATTGACATGCTTTGGAAGGCACGTATAAGCCGGTGGTCCCGGCCGCCAAATGGCGGTCGTCAAACCATGTGACCAGAGGCCTCTGAGGCGGTTTAGAAACTCTGACACTAGGGTGTGTGGGGTCGTTAGACCTTACTGCCCACACGATAAAGAATGAAGATTGACATGCGCTGCTGAAAAATCAAGTTATTAATCCCAAACATTTTTTATTTTGACAACAGACCGCCACTTTGTCTTGAGCCCCAGTATCATGGTTAAGTAGAGGTCATTTTTGTGCACTAGTCTGCGTTACCACCAAATATGTGCAAGGATGAGTAGCGAGGGATGCGCTAACG
The DNA here is from genome assembly GCA_947386135.1 of Melanchra persicariae. Taxonomy (NCBI): domain Eukaryota; kingdom Metazoa; phylum Arthropoda; class Insecta; order Lepidoptera; family Noctuidae; genus Melanchra; species Melanchra persicariae. The sequence goes on from OX376667.1 coordinate 4,532,742, forward strand.
CTGAGCGAGGTTAGCTAAATGACGCATCCTCGTACCTCTGGTAGAAATGCAATCTTAGGAGGGATTTTTGCAAATGGCAGAATTTCTTTCTTCTAGTTCAACCAGTTTCATGATGCTAACTATATTAATAGAACAGTTACTCCCGCCTCTATTTTCCCACCCGTGGGCAAAAGCAATCTCTTGACTCCCAACGGTTTCCGTTCAGTACCAGGTTCAATGACAATTTTCATATTATTAATTTTGTCTTTCTTGTCCCACCGTCTTCTGCGTCTTCTGCTTCAGTAACCAGAATAACAATTTATTATAAATATTTAATGTTTGAATTTGAATCCCTGAAGAATATTATTCAGTATTTTACTTTTAAAAAACTGTAATTCTGGTTACTTACGTAACCGTTCGGAAGTTCTTTACTAATGGGTGTTTAATTAAACAATTTTATAGTATTCTAACATTTAATATTTTCGAAATTTTATTTCTATAGTAAATCGAGGATTTACATATTAAAAAATAAACGTTAAACAATCAGTCTTTTTGAAGATAATTAATTTTCAATTTACGTTAGTTTTTCACTACATTATTCCTGTTTCTCTGGCTTCAGACATTTTGTGTGAAAATTAACAATTAAACATAATAAGGTGGCAGGGTTATTTGTGACTTACATAGTGAGAACAGGGCGGATCGCACGTTTTTCTGACACCACAATTGACGGTGCAGTATTAAAAAAAAATCCGGGGGTAGGTCAAAAAAAGCTCCATTTTGCAATCGATGTCACTTGACGTAATACCCTCTATTTGTGATCTTTACCACTCAAAGGTTTGCTGGGAGAAAACTCAACTTTGAGTTTAGCTCGCCTTTGTACATGAACTTTTCTTCACTATTAAATTTATAAGTTGGTATGGTGTGTGCGGCTCTGGAACGCAAAGGGCACTAGGATGAACACGGATGAGTTCAAAGTTTTGTAGCTTACAAATAAATTATTAGCAAGCCAGCTACTAGGCAAGCGTGCTCTATCGTCGGTGAGATTGTGTTCAAACGCGAGTCTGACAAATAATAAAAAAAATACTTAGGGCTCCAAAATATAATTTGTCTGAAGACCGTGAAACCGGATTTCATTAAAATAGCTACTTATCGTCAGCGTCAGTGCAGGACCTTGTAAATGCAAAAACGTTTTTTCCACAGAAGAATTTTTTTTTTACTGTAACAGAAATTTAATTTTATGTTTTTGCCTGAATAATTTTGTAAAGATAACTTAGGTGTCAATTTTAGTTGCAAATAAAATGGTTAAATTTTTCAGTCTCTAATAATATTTAAAAAAGTCTTCCGTGAAAAAAACGTTTTTTCATTTACAATGTCCTGGACTGACGCCGACGTTATGATAAACATGTTTAAAAAATTTAAATATAATTTTATGTAGGGTGACAATGTTTGAAAACTAAAGATAAATTAAATTATGATTTGGCAACATTTGATTTGGCTCTTTTCATGTGAACGAATTTAAGTAAGGGGCTTCCTATCAATGTATATGCATCTTTTTTGATTTACCTACTTTTTCAATTCGTTCATATTTTTTTCATGATTTTTTTTTATTTTAATAAAACTATAAATGAAAATTATAATGTTTACATTTAAAAACATTCCTAATTTATACAATTTATTATTAACATTATTTTACTTATAAAAACTTACACATTATAAACAGAAGGTTATTTTGATAATGGTTAGTCAAATAAACTAATTATTCTGTTAAAAATGCTATTGAGATCAAAAACTTGACTATTTTACAAAACAATTTTATTGACAAGCTAGGAGCAATTTGCAATTTTGTATGTTTTAAAATCTATTGATAGGATAATCACTTAATAAATATGAACAGTATATCAGTGTACAGGTATTAAACAAAAAAAACTGCAATCACATAAAATATAATTATATTATAATTCATTGCAATCATTCAAGGGAAGAAAATGACTCTTGAAAAATTGCCAATAAATAGAGAATTCCGTATAGGCAATAAAATATTGATTTGCAAACTGCTGCTTAGCTTACCATAAACAATAATATAGACTAGAATAAACTCCATTATTTCAAAGATATATAAATAAAATTATTACAACCTTAATATAAAACACAATTTACAATTTTGATGACAAATAATTAATAATCAACCAATTGATACGAACACAACCATATATCAAAGCCGAGTGCATACCAAGTGCATACCAAGCTTAGTTTGCTTTTGCTCGCAAAACTGAGATAGTTATTTCGTCTTTCGAATTATAGTAGGCGCCAGATAAATGAACAATAACGGTCATTGACCTTTCCTTAATATCTCTTCGTAGGTACCCCCGGACAGTAAATCGTAAATGAAATATGAATCGTATTTAATTACTAGAACAGTAAGGATCACGATAGATATCGATTCAGGACAGCTTTATGTCATTATTTCTGTTTTTGAAATTAAGTGCGTCAATAAATGTAGGTGGGTCAATGACCGTTATTCTTTGTTTATCTGGTGCATACTATAACTAGTTTTTCTAGTGGCCGCAAGTGTTGCTGGCGAATATGTGGCTGGACCAGTGGAAGGTTAGTTCCAATGAGTCGGAACCTGAAGCCGCATAGTGCATGGTCAGTCGGAACTGCCTGTGTTGCAGTAGCTGAATGTGGCACTGGAGGAAGTGATGATGAAGTCACGTTGAGGTAGCTGCTCGTAGGCTGCGCTGTCGTCAGGGCTAGGGTTTGGTTGATGGCAATGGGCTCGCTTCTTAATATAAGGGTATAACTGGTGGAATGTGAAGGTACTAAGGTATACCTTTGCATAACCCTGTATAAACTGGCGTTAAAATTATGTTTTTCATACTAACACCGCCAACTGCGAGCTTTTTAGTCGTCTTTTGTGATCGATTTTTTTTGAAAAAAAAAAGTTTTTTTTTTGTTTTATATTTTCCTCAATGTATATCAGCTGCCCAAAATCACCCTTAAATATGACCACGCACTTTTTGAACACCCTGTATAACTTAAGCTTGTTCTCAGTCTGTACACAAATATGAAAAATCATCTCAGCTTTATGAGCTATGCTTATCTAACTTAGCTTAGGTCTTGGTCTACAATCTGCTTAAAATTGTTCACTAATATCCCAAATAGGTCTGTATCGGCTACCTATGATGTGGTATTCTGCATGCTTCTATAAAAGAAAAAACTGTAGTTAGATTAAATCTCCAGGCGTCATTATCATCACATTTTCTAAAATATATTAACTTACTTCTTGGCACACTTTTTAGTGTTGTTGTTCGCGATACACAGTCACTTTCTTCAGACTCCGATCGCATTTGAAAACTCGTTTCTGTAAAAACAAAGTTGACGTTATAATTTATTTATAAAAATGTGTTTTTAAAGATTTGCTTTAGGTACGGTCTTTAAAATCACATTTTTATGTTTCTAATTGTGTTAAGCGACGCTTTAGCATTGCCAAATAAAATAAATGTAATTCTATGCTAGTTATTACTTCACATGATAATAAGGTAAATACGAACCACTGTCGTATCGGGACTTGCTGTTACCCGGCAAATGTACCCGGTTTGGTACTTCTTGGTTGTCTACATGTCCAAAGGTTCGGAAGCCTATTGCAAACTGAGCGTATGGACTTATTTCGTATAATTCTGTGAAAGTAAGAAAAAACGACATGTTATTTAAATAATGATTGGTGAAAATCTTAAATAGTAATAATAACAGTTTAGAAGTTAAAATTAAAATAATAGCTGCAGTATGCAATTTCGATTTTGCAAAACCATGAAACGTGCGTTTTTTAGTTGCTCTCCCACATGCTACCAACTACCAATTACCTAAGGGCAAATTCTACTAAATTTGCCGTCGCAATCGCAATCTGTCAGAAACACCCAAATTCTTGACAAATTGCAATTGCAATGTGAATTCAAACATTGCCTGTCCGGCCCCGGCGACACACCGGTGTGTCGCGAATTAATCGCGAATTTAATGTTTATTTACCTATTACATAAGATTTATTTTATATTAGGGAATTTTCACATGTTGGGCCTGACCGGTTAAAAAGAATGTAGAATTGGAATCAATCAGGTATCCATTTAAAAATTACCGATTCACAGTATAATAATCGTAACAGAAAAAATTAAGATCGGATTTAAAAAAAAAATATTCATTCCCAATCCCTCCTTTCATGTCGTTCAACCAACATTGACTGTGCATTGTTCCTACATAATATTACTAACCACTTGAAATAACTCATAATACTTACCATGTTTGTTCTCAGCAGTAAGATGCACTGGTGTGCTGTAAACTCTATTGTTCATATCAGTGGGAACACTTTGCGGTGTATTCACTGTTACATTACTTCGCTCTGATTTGCATTCAGCTGTCAATGAGTTTCTGTATTCTGTTAGGTTTTGGTGGCTGGAATGAAGAATAGAATTATAATGTTACAAAAATTTTCAGGGACTTCATCCACCTCAGCTATGTTTATTTTTGTCTCTAAGTGGTGAACAATCTATAATGAATTGTAAGTTTCATTAGGATCAATATGCAGCTTTTAGAGTTTGTCCAAAATTTATTAGTGAGCACCGTGGGCACGCATTCTTTAACATCAACTGCAATCACTTTGGGCCTCATAGCACTTGCTTGAAACTCTTCAATGATAATTATCTAAAATGTATTTTTTGATGTTTTACTTACTTATGCCTCTTGACGAGTATATAGACGCAAGTCAGCGAACAAATCATCAGAAGTATTGAACTGCAGATTATGACCAGCATGTTCAAATCGAAGAATTCTGATGGTGGTCCTACTGATTCTGAAATAGAAAAAATACAAATACTAACCACTTTTTAAAAATTAGATATATGCGTCTACGAAACTAATAAGGAATCAAATCCAAAAAATGTGCTTAATTCTACTAAAATACACGATTGCTGTCCGGTGGAATTTCAGTATATCAGGCTTTTTTTATTCTTTCACACATACAGACAATCGCCATATCAGAAGCAGTGCTTACTACTCTGCCAGGGTTGCGGAATTTGTTCGAAAGAGTTACCCCGGCCCTAGAAAGCCAAGGGCACTAGGAGGAGCACGGATGGGTCAGTAAGAGTCTGACACTCCCTCCCACTCCACCCAAAACGGAGGGAGTCATTTGATGATTTCCCATCCTTAAAAAAAGCCTTACTGCTATGATATAAAATCATTGTGAATGTCAAAAATTAAGCATTTACTACGACTGTACTTTGACGTCATCTATCGCCGACGTTGCAACCGGTATATTCTGTATACGTCTCACCGTGTTAACATAGGTGGAGTGAGGATTTAGTGAACTGTCATTTCATTTTGTTTCATCTTCATCATCATCATTATAATCATATCAGCCGAAAGCCGTCCCCTCCTGGACATAGGCGTCGGGTTGCCATAATCGGCACGCTTGGCAGGCGGCCTGGGTATCGCAGTGTAGCTGTAGCAGTGTATCTACAGAGAATGCTGCTGCCCATTCTCTGGTGAGTCCCTTAGTCGCCTCTTACGACACCCAGGGGAATGGGATGGTGCTATTCTTTTACGTCCAACAACATACGGAACCATTTTGTTAGTATGAATTGAATCGCACTGGAGGTTTCAAACTTATATATACTTTAGTGCACGAGAGGACTGGAACAATGGACTAGTCAGTTACGAGAATAAAGAATCTTAAAATGCCTCACCTCCTTGCACAGTAGTGGTAGCATAACTATACAACGACGTAGATACCCCGGCCGCGTTCTCTGCAGTCACTCTGACGTGGTACCACTGAGCCGGAGACAGTTCTGTGAGCACGAAGGAGTTCGGCTGTGCCAGGATCGATGTGGGGACGTAGTGGCTCCAAACTTGGTCGAGTTGAGGCTAGAAAGAGAAGCAAAGATATTTATTTAGATGTTAATTTTGTGGCATGGGATTGTGTGGGCACTAAGACAAAGCAAAACGAAGCCTTAAGATTGTAAAAAGAGGATAGTACTTCAATCAAAATTATTGCCAGTTCTGCTGTTTTTAACTGTCTAGTTAATGCTTATAAAACTCTCAATACGGAGGTGGTAACAGCGACCTCAAAATTATATTATGACGGTCTTAAATTTCCGCTCCTTATTAAGCAGCAGAAAACGGCGCTGCGTTGAACACACGTTTCAGCTTTCATAGCTAGAATTGTGGGTTGTCAATTCCTTTGAAAAGGCACTCTGTGACTACTGAGGCGTCTCGGTGCTTTGTGCTCTTAAATAATAGAAGTTACTAGGACCTCGTGGCTAAAACATATCAGCATTGCTTGCCGAGCTTTTTCCGTGGATGTGTGACCGTCCATAACATACCAAGACTCAATCGTGTTTTAAAAATTACATTAAGGCGCTGTGAACAGCAAAAACTAGAAAATTGCTGGTTTCCTCACGCAATTTTAGCTTCAAGCTGCAGAAAAAATATATGTAAATTTTAACTATATTTCAAAGAACACTGTTGTTTCCGAAACATGTTTAAAAATAAAATCCTCTATAGTAATGATCGTCAAAGTTACCTCTAACTTTGACCTTAGTAATAAAAAATCCATATTACTAGCCTACTTATGCCGATAAAAATTTTACCAAATAATGAATCGAATCTTAATGCAAAACTTTGTGGTTTTAGATTTTTAATAGATCAACTTAGTTTTGAGGAAATCGATAAAATGCTTCATATTTGGCAATAAATTGCAAGCAACAGTCAACAGTCCGAGAGTGACCGAGCTTTTGCTGTTGTCAGCGTTTTAAACCGTTGACCCAGCCAGTTAGAAACCAGAAAGTCGGACACCAGTCTTGCCAAAGGTTATCGTGTTATCCAGTTTGTGGGTTGTAGTGGTGAGATAGGCAGACACTAAAAGTCAAATACTGGTACTCAGGGGTAACCAGCTAGACGGGAAGCCGACCTCAATATAGTTGGGCTGATTGATTGCGTATAATAATCTGTTGCCCTTCTTACGGTACGTTCTTTCTAAAGAGCATTGGTTGCAAGTATTAATTTAACACTCACCAGTTTATTCTCAGCTTTCCTCCAAGCCTTGCCGCCATACTCCTTGTAATCCACGTCAAACCTGGTGATTTCACAGCCATTGTCGTCCCAGCCGCTCAGCTGTATGTAGATGTGAGTAGCGTTACTCCAGAACCACTCGGTGCTGGTGGGCGATATGGGCACTGGAAACAGGAGATGATCGATTTATTTAGACTTCGTGCACATAGCTCCACAGATGAGACTTCTGACTGGACAGGTCCACTCAAATCTGTGTGGTTCTTTCCTCAAAAGACCTTTTCAGACACTGATCTGCATGGTCCTCATAAAACGTGTTGTGAATGTGGGGACCACGTAGATCGCCATATTAGGGTTTCATTTCATGTTAGTCTGGCAGTTTGAGTTATTATGCGGCCTACCCAAATGTCCTTACTTTGGTATTGTTCGTCAAATCGCTGAGCTCCTTAAAGTTCTAAGTTTGAGCTTCACGATAGTTGACAAATGCTTGCACTGTCTGGACAGGTCCACTCAAATCTGTGTGACACTTTCCTCAAAAAGCCACCTCAGACATTAACCTACATGGTTGTCATATGATTTGACCAGTACGGATTGTATGGACTTTAAGAGACTTTGACCTCTGAGTTTGTTTCGGTGTTTCTTCTCAGGGTAGTCAGCTAGGAAACACCGGCCTCATCTAGCTTAAAATGACCAAAAAACCATTGACGTGTAAAAGAGTCATATTTAACCTACTTACAAAATAAATATTATTTATAATTTATCCCACGGAGGGGCAGCTTGTCAAGATATTGACATGGCATGGCACTTTTCGCGTTACTAATCTTCATCATCATCATCATCTTCAGTCGGATTTTGCCTACAGCTGAGAAGAGTAATCTCTTTTCTAGTGCCAATCCCCACATTCCTGTGCCAGCCTTATTCAGATTCTACCCATATTTACAAACTTACCTCCACCCAAAGTAGTAGCATCAACATAAGTCGGCTGCGAAGACCCCACACTGTTGGCTGCAGTCATCCTCAGAGAATACTTGGTGCCACATTTCAGACCTTGAAGAGTGTACTCTTGAGTTCCCTGAAGAGATGTGCCCTTGCTAGACCAAGCGTCTTGCCAGGAACCGTTTGCTTCTTTCCAGGTTAGGTTGTAACCTGGAATATGTAAATAAGATCTCTTTCATTCCTTTCTTTATCGATAGGAAATGATAAAAGTTGTGATACAAGTTTTGGTGTTTTTTATTATTATTGATTAGCTCGCGATTGACCATAATCTCACCTGATGGAAAGGGATGACTTGGGCGACGATGGAGCACGCTTACCTAGAAATAACCTATTCAGTCTTGACTTAAAGACCCCCAGGTGGTAGCTATTATAAAATACAGACTCCACCAGAGAATTCCACTCCTTAGTTATACGCACAATATAAGTATTTGCAAACGTGCGCATGGTTCGACACACGATGTGTCCGATGATGGCACGAACTTGGCGGTATTAAATTTTACTGTACAATTCCGATACACGCACCCCAAAATGCCGATACAAGGGTTTAGAGCTTTGACTCGACCAGTGAATCATTGCTGATGAGCGTCTTAGCTCGTATTGTGTTGAAATAATCTCATAATAACTTACTTATTTTCTGTGTCTTCCCACCAATTTTCCTAGGCAGATCCCACTGCAGGTGTATGGCGTTCTTATGTGAAGTCACCCTCAAGCTGGGAGGCTCTGGAGTGGGCAGCACTGATACCTCGTAAGACACTGAGTCAGAACCGTACAAGTTCTTAGCTAGGCAGGTGTAGTTGCCGCTTAGGGATTGGTCTATATCTGGAAAATGGAGAAAATAGTTTCATTCAACCAAAATCACAGAACCATCTCGATGCAAAAGACGAATAGAGTGCAAAGGTCAAGGCTGTTTCAAAGTCATCTAAGAAGACCGTCAACCGTAAGATGTATCATTTTAAGCAGAAATGAAACAACTGACAAGATTTTCTATGACATCATATTTGTCTATTTAAGTAGATTTCTGTTTTTTTACCATTGCCGCCACAAAATCAACGTAGTGGAATCTACATCGCAACAATAAGACTTGCAGCACCATCTATCCCGACAGCTGCGAACTAACATCACAAAATCCTGAATCGCGATATCAGAGTTTACCGTGTGATTTGAACAGATACAAAAGCTCGATTAACAACTATCGGGCAGTTGCCCACCGGACACAACAACCGTCCGGTCGGAGGATACTCCCTTTTCAATGGAGGTATGCGGGACTTTACTCTCTGTTCTGCTACCTCCAAACCACTTTCCTCTCAACTTATTTTTATTTTACTCCAGAAAATGTAGGAACAATTATAAAAAGATACTTACTATTAATCAGCAAACTATCATCATGGTTCCTCGTGAACCTGGGATGGTGGGTGATGATGTTATGTTTGTGGTACCACACGGTGCGGGGTGGGGGTGATCCCACGCACTGGCACACTAGCAGGAGGGAGCTTCCCACTCCTACAGACATGGGGCCACCCAGTGATGCGACGCCGGCTACCACTGGAAATAATTAAATGAAAAAGTTAGATTTTTGGACAAAACTTAAGATTTAGATGAAATTTTTAGCCATCGAGTTTCTAGACTCGGTGAAACATACAAAAACTAATATTATGAAGATTCAGGTAAAGGTAATTTTTATGGGATGAATTAATTTACTGGTTGTTTAAAACAATAAGATGCACGTCATGGTAATATTGATTGCCATGAAAATCAAAGATTAGCACAAAACGAATTTCAGACATAAAGCATGACCGAATTTAAAAACGAGTATTATGATAACGTACCTTTCGAACTCAAATCTATATGCACCCTGTTACTCGGAGTACCTTCCCCAACGGCTGTGTGAGCTCTGACAAACACTTCATACTGTCTGCCAGTCGACAAGCCTGACAGTGGAAACGTAAGATGTCGGAGAGGTGTCTCTAGAGCTGCTTCTACTCGATAGTTCTGTGGTGAACCCGTGCTGAAAACAGTAAAGAATATTTTACTAAAGATTTTTTAAATAACTACGGAAATGGCAAAAGGTGGGGTTATGATTTCAACTAACTAAGTTTAATTGGAAAGAACGACGTTGGATTTACTTACAAATCAAGCTACTGCTTCAGATTGTACTGGTACTACTGATTCAAATCTTCATCGAATAGCGGGACTCTTAGTTGATAATGGACCCGATAAATATTCCAGAACGTACAGAAATCTTGTCCCGTTGATGATTACGTATGAACCGTGAGAAGTCAAATAGAAAAGAACATTTTATTTGAAAATTTAAATGTATCACACTTAAGTACAGGATTTGTGGACTGTCGGACAGCATGGCCGTCCTGCAAGCACTGAACAGCCACACAGTTGACTCCGGGCTGATCCTCGAGTGTCACCAACGTCTGAACCAGGTTGGTAGATACAACAAAGTAACCATTCAATGGATTAAGGGACACAGCGAATCCCGAGGCAACGATGCAGCGGACGAACTCGCCAGAAGGGGCTCGAGTATGGCAGCGATAGGTCCTGAACCCTTCGTGCCACTCCCTTTCGGTTACCTATGCAACCTGGTAAGGAAACGCACCAGAGACAATCATCACAAATTATGGGTTGACCATGGTGAGTGTAGGCAGGCCAAAGAGGCACTTCCTTCAATTGATGGCCGTTTCACGAAAAAAGCCCTAAGACTGACTAAACACAGCCGTCACAACTGGCCACGGGTCTTTTAATAAACACCTCTATGTCATAGGAGTCACTGACAGCCCACTCTGCAGAGCTTGCATGGAGGAGGATGAGACAGCAGCACATCTGCTTCTAAGCTGCCCGGTAGTCGTCGATTACAGGGCTAAGTACTTCGGAAACCCAGGTACCCTTTGTGAGATAGTTAGCAACACCAAGCCGTTGCTGGCCTTTCTTGGGGAGCTGGGGTGGATCGAATGAAACATCTGTCCCACCTGCACGCAAAATACGCGCTTAGTCGTGGAGTTGCGAAAACCAGCCCGATTTACATACATACATACATACAACTACAGGATCTTATTTCAGAATAATGAAGCAAATGGTTTGGCAGATATGATTAACCAGTCACGCATCGCGCGCGCTAAACGTCAGAACATCAGTCAAGTCCCGCCAACATTTTAATTAAATTAAATTTTAATAATAGTAATAATAGAGGTTTAAAACGCGTAAATCGGACAACACACCGGTGTATCGGCGGAGCTTGACCGGTTTAACTTGCTACAAATACCACAATTGTTTTTAGTCTTTGAAAACTACAGAAGTGATCTTAATCAAAGACAGGTAAATAATATAGGGAAGGCTTACCTCGACACAGGTTTAACGTATACAGTGTAATGCGAAATGTCTCCATTGGCTTGCTCTGGCCTCTTCCAACTGACGAGGAGAGAGGTAGCTGATGATACCAACACTTTAATTGCTGATGGTGGACCAGGTACTGAAATCACAACGTTATTAAAGTATGGAAAAAGAAATAAATTGAATGAGATTATTATTTATTGACCTATAAATACTGATAATTTGAAGCCCTAACTTCTAGGTAAAAACGAGATTGAATCCATTCAATAAAACAATCTACTATGAATATGGCAACTAATGTATACTTACATGATATGGTAGACACCAAATAAATGTGCAATAACGGTCATTGAACCACATACATTTATTGACTGTCTTAATAACAAAAACAGAAATAAAGACTTAAGCTTTACTGAATCGAGTTGCGGACTATGTTGAGTTGCGGACTATGTTCGAAAGAGTTACCGCGGCTCTGGAAAGCAAGGGCACTAGGAGGACCACGGATGGGTTTTAGTCAGTAAGAGTCTGACACTCCCTTCCGCTCTGCCCAGAGCGGGAGAAGTCATTTGATGATTTCCCATCCATAAAAAAAAAAAAAGCTTTACTGAATCGCCTTTTATCGTGATCCTTTACGTTCTGAATGAAAAACGGTTCCTAAATTATTATTCGGGTATCTTCGAAGGAATATTAAGGAAAGATCAATGTACTTTATTGCAAGTTTATCTTATCATTAATAGCATGTTCGTACCCATTAGTTGCCATATTCATTGATGGATTCATTCTCGTTTTTTACCTTTTTGTAAAGTTAGGGCTTCAAAACACCAAGATACTATTTGCAGAGGTGACTTGTCTCTGTTAAATTTGCTTGACCTATGTTTGCAAAATAGGATTAGCTGTTGACTTTGTCACAGTTAGGTTTTCTTGTATGCAATGTATATTAACTGAAAGCATGATTACTTACCATCTTGTAACGTAGTACAAATGATGGGGTACGAGAAAGGTCCCAATCCATAGTTTGAGAAGCCAGTGACCTTCACTGTGTAGTTTGTGTACTTGAGCAGAGCTTGGAGGTACAGCTCCGTGTGGGGGGAGCTTATGTTCTGCCAGGGTCCGTCTGGATTTTAATATCACAGCGATTATAAAATGAGTTGTAGGCGTTTTTTTTTATGCACCAATAAAGTCTAGAATGCTGAGAATATTAATTATTATTTTTGGATTCAGTAAGTCGAAATGGTTATCATTTTTGTGCTGTGATCACAGATTTTTTTGAGGAAGAGAGCCTTTGCCTAACAGTGTGACAAGTATGGGCTAAATTAAAAAAAATGGCTTACCTTCAGTACTATAATAAACAGAGTATCCTAGCAGTGATGTCCCATGAGACGTGATAGGCTGCCACGCAACCCTCAGAGAAGACGACGATACTCCTCTACACTCTACGCCTGATGGTGGTAGTTCTGGCGCTGAAATCGAAGACGAAAGAATTTCATTCAGTTTATTTTCTTACAAGTATGATATTTTCTTCGTGACGTGATCTATCTATCCTTTGTCTAACTATTATATTTTTTTTAGGCATGGGATATAACCAAAAGACTTTTTCCGCTCTGGGCTGAGCGGAAGGGAGTGTCAGACTCTTACTGACTAAAACCCATCCGTGTTCCTCCAAATGCTCTTTGCGTTACAGAGCTGCGGTAACTCTTTCGAAGAAATTCCGCAACCCGGGCAAGAACTATGTTAGAGTCGTCTTCCAGTGTAACTCAATGCAGGATTCTAGTATTTTATCTAAGATCCTCAGAACTCAGTTACAGGATAGCACAATATCCCTTGGTACGACTGGTTGTCTTACTGCGTAACGACTGTCAAAAATATACAAATGACTGCCGGGACCAACGGCTTAGGTAAAGGACTACTTCTTCGAAAGCTACGTAATTTAAAATTGGAAACCATGATACTTTTCCAAGCATCTTACCTCCTTCTCTTGTAGTTTGGTAGACAGGAATCGAGAAAGGACCATTGCCAGCTGAATTGAAAGCGCTCACAGAAACAGCATACCTGAAAACCACATCCATTTAAAAAATAAAAACTCATAATCCTTGACAAATCTAGATTATGGTGTCCAATCTTGGTGCACTGTCCAAGTACGCAGAAGATATTATTATTACAGTGCACAAGTGTGTTTGCAAATACAAGTGCTTTCTCTGTCTTTGTAATTTCATCATCCGATGGACGTCAATCCATCACTTGCGTGGAGAATTTTGGCACAGGACTGTCTTTAGGTACATGTTTTCCAAGGCACGGGGCTGTCATACCACCAACTTCTAAAATACAGGATTCTAATGAGAAATTCTTATTGGAAAAATATTTTTTGCCCGCCCTGGGAATTGAACCCATGAGCCCACGCTCGGTAGTGCAGGAGGATGGCGGCAAGGAGTGGAATTCCCTGCCAGACTCTGTGTTTCCTGATAGCTACACCTGGGAGTCTATAAGTCAAGAGTAAATAGGTTACTTCTAGGCAAGCGTGCTCCATCTTCGACCACATCATCGCTTACCAACAGGTGAGATTGTGATCAAAGGCATGCCTATCAATAGTAAAAAAGAAGTTACGCTTGTGACTGAGTGTTATTCTCACCTAATATTTTTGAGCAGCCCACTGAGAGTTGTTTCTTGTTTCCCTTTTCTTGAAATTACCTTAACCATTTTAGTTTGGGTGTCATTGGGAACTGCAAAATATAAAATCACCGTAGTTAGACGTCGTTATGAACGCGTTTCCAAATCATTACTTTTTACAGTTTCTCAATAAATGTACCGAAGTGAATTTTTTTACTTCGTTACATTTATTGAGAAAATGTACCTATCTAAAATTAAATTTATAGTTCAGAATCGTACCATGTACAACTATCAACAATTCATGGGACAAACATTTTAAGAATGCAAAGCATTTTATAAACATTGTGTAAAAAAGTAATGATTTGACTACCCATTTGGAAACGCGTCCTTAAGTAAACCAGTAATGCAGAGGAAGGTCAAAGAGGAAACGATACCTATATTCGTTATAGAAGCGAAAGACGCTATTGGTCAGATGTTTATTATCACCTGTTACGAAACTATCTTCGTGTTTTTCAGGGCTAAGACGAGACAAACTGTATGCATTTTTGCCGATGCTGCGAAGTATGAAAGATCTGGGAGCACGGTAGTGCCCCCGCCAAGACGAGCCAAGCCAAGCGCTAGGGCACTACCTACCTTTTCTCGAAGTGTTTCGTCGTTTTTTTTAATTGACTTCTGTGGCTGTTATTCAAGCGCCGAGGGGCTTAAATGAGTTAGTTTTTGACGTGAAACGTACTTTAGAGGTATAGCACCCACCAGTTATACAGAATACTCAGATTTTCCCACACATTCATCGATTCGAGCGGAAATTGCCACGTTCGACAGAGCTGACGACTTTATTGTAGTGTAACACATAAAATTCGTACTTCTAACCATTCAAAATTGAAGAGTTTTAAAACAAATTAACTGTTGTTTTAATTAATACTTAACTAACTTTAGACAATAAAAATAAAAAATCAAATATCCTAAGTTAACCCTAAAACATGGCGTCAAACTGCGTCAAAAAATTCATCCGCATCGTTGTCGACTGGAAGTGTGCCCAAAAGACTGGCGGCATCGCCAAGTTGTATGCTTATCCTCTGTCAAAGGTAAAAGCCAGCCCTTGGGTCACGCGAAGTGTCAACTAAGAGTCTTGAGAGATCTTTAAATAAGTTACGAGTATGAGCACTCAGACCCCACATCCCGAGAGTTTTAAAACTAGTTTTTTATAAAACCTACCTGGCACACATAAGACGTTTCACGTAGGTAAATACAGTGTAGTCGCTTCCCTGATACAGCCTACCCGATTTTTCTATCTAAAGGTTTTTTTCAGCTAAGGTCTTAAATTTGGTTGGTGGTTAACCTTACTTTTCCTCTTACCTGGATCTCCACTTATCCTGGGCACAGCCTTCACATGGTATCCTTGTAGAGGTCCATTGTGGCTCTCTCTGGGTGGTGGCAGCCATGACACCACTAACTCTCCAGGATTTTCGGTTTGCTGGACTTGTACGCCAAGTGGTGTGGATGAGGGTGCTGAAACAATTAAATGTATTCATACATTACCATTATTATATAGTTTCATCAAAATCAAATAAGTAGTTTTTCCGTGAAAGAGTATTAAACTTTTTTCCATCAGTGTTCACAAACTTTCGCGTGCATAAATAATAATAGTAGTACAGGTCTCCCAAAGTGATAATGCACATAGAAATCTTCGTCACTGTTCGGCAACGGTCGTATTCCCCGAGCGTCAGAAGACGATATATATATAGAGTGGTTAAGTGCATTTTTTTTATTAATTTTTCATTCTCTTACGATTCAATGATTCGGGCGTTTCCGGGAATACGACAATTAGCGAAGATCTGCATGCACATTATCCATTTGGAAATACTGTAAGTAATGATTTGAAGTTACCTTCTTGCTGTGTACTAAAATGCACAGGCTGAGTGTATGGACTCAGGTCCACTTGGTTGCCTGACCCTATCCTCACTCGGTAGTCCATGGCTGGTTGTAGATCTCTTAGTTCTATATTCTGACGAACGTCGTTCTCTTGTCTGATATGGACAAGCATAGAAAAAAACACTCATTAGAAACACCAGAAAAAATGGTAGATGAAGAAAACATTACACTGACTTAAACCCACCCGTGTCCCTTCAATACCCTATTGAAGGGAGATGATTGAAAAAATCTAATAAATCCGTCAGATAAATTTCCAAAAAAAATTGGACACGTATTTTTTTTTTTATCGCGTAAACAAAAAATTAAGAAATTACAGTGCGTTGAAAACTTGTGTGACGTCACAGTATGGTACAGTCAACAACAAAAGTCGATTAACAATGTTACTTTTCATATCATTTAAACAGATACTAAACACATAATGTACTAGTACTATCAAATGCAGTCAAACATCAATGGAAAGGAGCATGTTGAAAATTAGAAGAATACATAAAATTAAGAGCGAAAACATTCGTCAAAAAACTAAACTCACCGATGCTCTCAGGCACGCACTCTCACTTAAGTGGAGATGGGCCGGACACATCTCACGTTACCCAGACAGAAGATGGACCATTGAAGCCACACGTTGGAAAGGTCCAAAGGGGAAAAGGAATGTTGGTCGACAATTAAGACGGTGGGCTGATGATATAACATTCGTCGCAGGAAACGACTGGATAAAGTCAGGCAATGACAGGGAGTCATGGAAAAGGATGGAGGAGGCCTTTACCCAAACAGGGGTCCAAACCTCATAAATAATACTAACATTAATTATAAGTAACCTTTCTTAATTAATTTAAGCAACAATTTACTAACAAACATTGTAATATATACTGAAAGTGAGATTTGGAATAAATGGCTTTATTATTATTATTATTATTAAACCCACCCGTGTCCCTTCAATACCCTATTGAAGGGAGATGATTGAAAAAATCTAATAAATCCGTCAGATAAATTTCCAAAAAAAATTGGACACGTATTTTTTTTTTTATCGCGTAAACAAAAAATTAAGAAATTACAGTGCGTTGAAAACTTGTGTGACGTCACAGTATGGTACAGTCAACAACAAAAGTCGATTAACAATGTTACTTTTCATATCATTTAAACAGATACTAAACACATAATGTACTAGGTTTCCGAATTTCAGGCAATAGCTAAGGGTTTATTATATCTTAATTATATATTCATTCCGTTTTACTTTTAAAATTGTACTTAATAATTAGGATTTAAAAATTATAAATGTTAATCGACTTTTGTTGCTGACTGTACACTTTAAATATAAAAGTGTCGTCACAAGCCCCCATTCCTGATCTTTTATGCGTTTTATCTTCATCAATTTTTATTGATTTGATAAAGAAAAAATACGGGTCTTATATTTTTCGATAACGTAACTGACAGACTGTATAGAATATTTTTTTTTATTCAGGAATCATCCCTATTGCCCTTTGCGGGCCCATTCCAGGGGTGCGGTAACTCTTTCGAACAATCCCGCCACCCTGGCAGGCACTAGCCCTAGCGGGCCCCGTCGAATGATGAAATGGACTGCATACCTAGTAATATTGATGCTCTTAGCACTATCCCACATCATGAAATCGTTGGTGGTGTACTGCATCGTGTAGTACTGTACATGGGTGCTGATGGTGTCTCTCCAGGATAGCTTGACTGAGTTGCTGGTGACAGAGTCTACTTGCAAGTCTAGAGGCGGTGTTGGAGGTTCTGTGAGTGGGAGAAAAAAAGTGTTAGCTTCGGATAACGGGTTTCCTTATCAAGTTGTTTGGGGTCGTTGCGTCCCGAATTCTCACGGGTGCAAATGATATTAGACAGACCTTTTTCGTGTATCGCTGTTTTCAGCGTTTAAAAAAACGTATAAAAAAATGAAACTGAGACTTGAACAAGACCAGTAAAAACTGCGGAAAAATAAATATTATGTATGTAGAATCCAAATTCTTTAAAAAATAACCAAAATACTTTGAAGCATCCATATAACCACTAACACACCACTAATAACCACTTGAAAAGCTACTCAATCAGTTTTACAAAAAATCACATTACCTACAGTAGTGTCGAGCCACATCCAGTTAAATACAATGCAGGTGCAGAAAATCTCAAACGGCGCAAATATAACAACCTTATTGGGAGTTACATATTTGAGCCGTTTGGGGTTGAAACACTAGGCCCATGGGGTCCGAGTGCTCACCGAGTCTTTCGGGACATCAGCAAACGACTTGTCGACTGTTCACGTGACCAGAGGGCTGGGCTTTTCTTTGGCCAAAGAATCAGCATTGCCATTCAACGTGGCAATGCTGTCAGTGTTCTGGGCACTTTTGTCATTGACAGCGATGTGGATGAGTTTTTTGATGCCCAATGATCAATTTGTTTTTTACACTTTTTGTATATAATTCGCAATTTTTAGTCTAGTTTGTATATAGTTAGGTTTAGTAGATAGAAAGTGTCTTAATTGATGATTACAATGATTATAATTTTATAAATACAATGTATAACTAGATAATACAGAGAATTTCAGATGCTATATTTACTACAAGTTTGTCATAAACTTGTACTAATATAGTAACTGAAATTCTCTGTATTTTCAATCTACCCTCAAAACTTAATATAGCTTTTGTAAATTGCTCAAAAATATTGGATTTATATTAAGTTTAATTATTCTTAAACAAGTAAATGAATCAATTCTAATGAGCATAAAGTTTCCCAACTCCACAGCTTTTCATCAGCTAGCTGGTCAGCAGTGTAAAGTCAAACCTTACCTAGTATATCCAGGTGCACATTATACGCAGCAACTCCAAACGGATTACTCGCTCGACACTCATAACTTCCTCCATCTCTACTCTCCACAAAATTGATGTTGATCACACTGTTCAGTCCGTTGTGTGTCATTGTTTCTGATATTGTGAGCCTGAAAGTTGAAAACAAAAGATTTGCAGTCTTCGATACAAAATAAATTTAACAAAAGCGCAACAAACACACTATCATCATCATCTGCACTTTTCCCTACTAGGTAGGGGCCGGCTTAGAGTCAAACCGGATTTTACTTCTTGGCAAGACTGGAGTCAGATTTACTGGCTTCGTACAATCCGTAAGGACTGCCAAAGATCTCCAAATGACAGCTGGGACCAACGGCTAACATGCTTACCGAGGCACGGAGGACTCTCGGTATGTTAGGATGGTTACCCATCTACATACCAACCTCGGCAAGCGTTGCTTAACCTGGAAGATCGGCCCGTACGGCTATTATTATTTAGCCACCATCTCCGCAAACACATGTGGTTGCTTTTAGCACACAGAAAACTGATAAAAAATTCTAAATTCAATTTCTACATAAATAGTTTGAATTAGAAATCTGCTAACCACTTTATAAACTATACGGTATGTATATAAATTATAGGCTTAGAAAGTGTTTAAAGATAAGGCTGAATAAGTATTATCAGT
Source organism: Melanchra persicariae (assembly GCA_947386135.1). Taxonomy (NCBI): domain Eukaryota; kingdom Metazoa; phylum Arthropoda; class Insecta; order Lepidoptera; family Noctuidae; genus Melanchra; species Melanchra persicariae. Next base: position 4,552,122 of record OX376667.1, read on the forward strand.
ATCACACAAATGTTCACAAATCTTTAATATCGATTAGCCGATTCTAAATTCAAATTCTCTGATTGTAACTGTCTAAGTGTCATTTTAGAATCGAAGGAAACTCAAATTCGTGCCTCTAAACAAGGCAAGTCAAAAAAAAAAAAAGACAAATGAAAAACGTCTAGCCACTGCTCAACATGAAACTGAAATACACGATGCTCAAATACACGGCAACGTTGCCCTAAAAACCTTGTTATGCGACTATTCAGCGCCATCTCTGGCATGGCTCTGTTAGTACTGTTTCAGATTCCACATTAGGAGTGAAAAGTTTTCGCAGAACAAAATACCACAACCCTTAGCGGCAAGAGTTCGTTCGTTCATACGGGAGACCGCTTTAGTCTTGATAACAAGCGGTAGATGACGCTACCATTTCAAACCAAGAAGCGTGCTCTGTGTTAATAATATTTGTGTCGGACAAACAAAGATGATTAAATAAGTTTACATTTCTATAAAACATTTCGTTTTAACCGACTTTCGGATATAATACATATATTTTTAAGACATTTTCTATATCACCTTAAAAAAGGCAGAAAAGCGCATGGGTAATGGAGTTCTGTGAGGCAGCCGTTTCGCGTAAAACACTGGTATCCAATTGAATCCGGTTTGACCGGGAGCCGACCCCAATATATGGTTATAAAATAAAAAATAAAATAAAGTTGGGAAAAGGTTAGGCAGATGATGAAGATTGTCTTAATTACCTTGACGAAGTAAAATCAACAGGCTTTCCATCTAGAGACCACTTGACTCTGATAGGGTTGTCACCAAGCGGTCGGCATGTCAGGGTCACAGGCAGCCCCATCTTGGTAGTCAAGTTAGCACCGACTGACTCGAAATGCACCGGCTCTAGAAATAATTTGAAAGTTCATTTATCGGGGACATCCACAATTTTTTAATTACTTACAGCTTACAAAAATAAACTAAGAATTGTCGACATTAAATATGTTATTAGTACTTATACTACGTAGTTTCTGCCAGCGGCTTCACCCTCGTGAATGTTGAAAATTATTCCAAGGAATATAAAACGTGTAACAGAATAAACGCAATACCTCTTAAGGGGTCATTGTACTCATCATTATGAACAACTTTTACTAAGAGCCAACACAGAAATCGCGAAAAAAAAATCAGTTCAGTACGTTTTGGTCCCATAGTGAAAGTTGTCCATAATGATAAGTAAGAGGTATTGCGTTTATTCTGTTGCACGTTGTATAACACACGAGATAAAAAGTATATCTAATTCCATGTCTAATTCCATGACCTGGTCCACCCGTGGTTTAAATTTCATGTACATCCGTTCAAGAGACGTGAAGAGGTTATTTTTGCATTTATAATTTTAACTTGTAACACCAACCCCTGTGTTATGTCCATCTTTGACAGTTCTTACGGGTGTCCAGAATTCCGAAAGTCGAACAGCCAGTCTTACCAAGGAGTTACCCAATAACTGGACTGTGGAGTTCGAGTAAGCTAACTAGCTACGCAGGTGGTGATGATTATTACCAATCAAAATATCCTCTCAGTAATTTTTGCTGTTTCCACTTATTATTTTGCCGTTAATACCATATTACCCCAGTAACTGCTTTTATTTATTTATACCGTGGAACATTTCCACATTAAACGAAAAATAGGCAGAAATAATAAATATTGAGTGACAGAAAAAAGAAATACAAAAACATTCCTAGAACCGTATCAAACGAAAGACAAACGTAAATAGCAAAAACAAACAGCTAATTATAACAGGCTCATTATATCGTAATAACGTTTGAAAAAGGATAGGAGTAAACAAGTCTCATGTTTCAACCTTCATATACTCGTGGGTACACTTAATTGTACGAATCGATCAACATGATTGATTGACCAAATATTTAAGCACGCACAATTTTGTCAACTGAACGTTGACTGTAGTGGTATGAAAAGACTTGTAATTTTTACTGTATCCATACTCGAAACAACTAGGCTGTTTGTCTGTCTATTTGTCTGTATGTTTGTTACCTCTACTTACTCTATTGGCTGAACGGATTAAGATTAAACTTGGCACACGGGTGGACGACACGGGTGGAGGACATAGTATATCATAATCCAGGATATAATATATCCGAACCGATATAAGACACGTTTCAACTTGGGAATTTTCCCTTAGGATAATTTCGTAGAGAAGTTTTATTGATTTATTGTTGCTTGTGTATTTTTATTGTGTTTTTCGTCTCAAGCACTCAAACTTTTTTTACTGTGGAAGTACATAACAATATAATACACCGAAATTTTACTCGACATGATTAAACATAAGTCTCATGTTACAGGTGGGGAGCCAATTGCTTTAATTGAGCCCGAATCCTGAGTCTCGGCTCTTACCGAGAGTTTTGTACTGGAAATTCAAAACGTTTTTAATCTCCTCCCAACAAGAGATTATATTTCCCGAGAAACAAAAAGTGTATTTTTAGGCAATGAAGCACCATTGTAGAGCTCCAAAAATTCTATACAAAAAGTGAGTTAACGCAAGTCTACAAACATATAAAACAAAAACTTAACATTTAGGATTAACCAAAAAATCCATAATACTTACTATTAACACTGATCCACAGATTCTTATTCAGTGCATCACCCACTCCGTTCTCAACATTGCAGGCGTACATGCCTTCATCGGAGAGAGATACCACTTCAATAATGAGGGTACCGTTAGGGTAACTCATGACTCCACCACCAGCTAAGTCGAGGACTGGACGCCAAATGCCTAAGGTTGCTGGAAAATAAAGGTAAGTGACTGAGCCATGTTTGAGTATAGATTAACTGGGTAATCGCAACTTAGCAGCAGCATAGTACCAAAAAATATATGTTTTGCTCTTTTGAATAATAATTATTAGTTTTTAACCTGTCCGGCCCGATTTATAAATTAAAAAAGGTATTTTTTTTTAGATTTATTTCGTTACCTTTTTAGGTAAAAGTGGGCTTAGACCAAATGTACACACAATCGAAACAAACATAATCTGGTACAGTATTTTACTGATATGCTTAATATTTTAGTACGGATACACTGATGATACACGGATGGTGCTGATGCACGCGTCATGTTCGTGAACGGGCGCCATCAGTGGAGACTGGTCATCTCTTAGCTGTCGCTGGCTTATTTCAATAGTGTATTTGATACTTAGAATTCTTTTTTTTCTCTTTCTTTACATTGTTCTCACATGTAAAAGCAACAAAGATAATGTAACCAGGATTATTGTAAATCATAAATTGGTTTAAAAGATTGTCCGTGGAGTTTCTTGCACGTTCTTCTCCATAGAGATCTACGCTTTGGAACGTGCAAATAGCTTCATGTTTTTGACTGACTGACTCTGACAATTCAAAAGTGTAAATGGTTTATTTGAAATAAATGCTTTGACTTTGACACAGTGAAACAGATCTCTATCCTTGTTTACACAAAAAATATTGGTAGAGTGGAGACAAAATATCCATATCCGTTCGATCAAAATCATTTCATAAAAGACCAACAATAAAGACAACGTCCTGCGAAATATACATCAAAATAACATTTCAGATGACGACTAGGTAGGCATAATCAAATTAAAAAACGTTGTTGCACCATTCGATATCTATAGCGTAGAACCAAACGTTTTCCAAGAGTGTATTCAATTGATCGTGCGTAAATATTTCACCTACCGTCCCTTTTCATCCAGTGTATCTGTGGCGTCGGGTAACCGTTTGCATTGCAATACACTACGCCTCGCTGTCCCAATAGTAACGATGTGTTTAATGGTTCTTCTATCCATTTCGGTGCAACTGCAAAATGAATTGTTTTTAAATGAAACTCTCCTGTAGTGTAAAAGTCTGTGAGTCTGCTTAGATCTTTGTACTATATAGATTTGTCACATCGTACTTTTGCAAAGCCAGTGCAGCGGGATACACATTTTATTTATATTAACGTACTTTATTTTACACCTCATTTTACAATGGCTTACGCACGAGACGAACATTTATAAAAAAAAATGTTAAAAACCTATAAACCGACACTGGACGGTCTCATCAATTCATCACACAGGGCAATATCTAATAGGCAACTTATGAATAGACTGAACAAAATAGACACAAAAAATCATGATCTCGATCCAAATACTTTTCAGTTTAATTCAGCACTAGTATTTATTGCGTGTTGTCAAGCAGTCGATTGTTAAAACAAATGAAGCAATGGATTAGCAATTTAATTCGGTTATGATTGAACTGTACTTTAATGTGTTACAAAATTAGGGTGCAAGGCGCTAGTTTACTGAATAACAGTTTGTTGAGAGAGATTATTTCGGACAGTGGCCATCAACAAAATTTTATCATTCAACCATTTTATTAGTCCAATATACAGGGTTATTTGTAAAACACCAGCAACCTTTCAGGGGGTGAAAATACTCATCATTATAAACAACTTTTGCTATGAGATCAACCCTGAAAAATCGAAAAAAATATCTGCTATTTCATACATTTTCATCGGGTGGCTATTGCAATTTGTATGAAACAGCTGATTTAATTTTTGATATTTCAGAGTTGGTCCCAGAGTAAAAGTCACCCCCTGAAAGGTTGCTGGTGTTTTACAAATAACCCTGTATATTATAGTACTCCGTTTTGCAGATTAGGATTTTAAATAAGTTTTTAATTACATACCGTTAATGTAAAGGTCCGCTGTCTGGTTGACTTTTCCAACGTGGTTGGTTGCTATACACGTGTATTTACCGCAATGTTCCAGAGATACACGCTTTATTATCAGAACGCTAAATAGCTCTGAACTCCTTTCTGTTATCTGTAAAGAAAATACGGAGTTACTCAAGGAAACGTTTTAGGTCCTGAGATAAATGAATTCAAATTAAAACAAGTTTTTACCTTCAAAATAGGAGGAAGTTTCTTCCCATCCTTCAGCCAAGAAAAATATATAGGTGGGTCTCCTCCAACAATGTTGCAAGTAATTTGTACTATCTGGCCTTCTTTCAGTCCTGTGCCAACACGGAGTTCATCTAACTCTGGTGCTTCCACAACTTGTATTTCAAATGATCTGAAAAACATTTCAACTGTTTTTCAGAACATTTCAAGAATCGGAAACATTCAAAAATAGAAAGAAAAAAACATTCATAGTCACAGATCGAAAACTAAACGTTCTTACGTATTCATATTTTTTTTCCATGCTAATGAAATAAGAAGGGTTTTGAAGACTACGCTTCTGATATTCTGTAGATCTATGTTTTAGACTGTGATTATTGTTTTTTTGAATGACTCTAGATGAAAATAAGTCCAACAGAAAAAAAACCATGAAGTTAATTATTGTCTATGAACAGTGCGTGTTGCCAGTGATGACCTATGGACTCGAAACGTGATCGCTCACAATGGGCCTCATCAGAAGGCTTAAAGTCACCCAAAGGGCAATGGAGAGGGCAATTTAATGTTCGGAGTTTCCTTGCGTGATCGAATCAGGAATGATGATATCCGCAAGAGAACCAAGGTTACCGACATAGCCCGAAGGATCGCCAAATTGAAGTGGCAGTGGGCAGGGCACATTGCTTGCAGAACGGATGGTCGATAGGGCCGAAAAGTTTTGAAGTGGTGACCTTGTACCGGAAGACGCAGCGTTGGAAGTCCTCCCACAAGGTGGACCGATTACCTGGTGAGGGTCGCGGGTAACCGATGGATGCGAGACGCACAGGACCGGTTGTTGTGGCGACACTTGGGGGAGGCCTATGTCCAGCAGTGGACGTCTTTCGGCTGATATGATGATGATGAATTATATATACCTTCTAGCCATTTCTCCCGAAGGACTAAATAGAATACACGTATATGTGTCTCCATTCTCCTCTTTGACAACTCTTGCTATGTTCAACACTCCGTCAGCTCCTGATTCAAAGAGCTGTCTTTTTCTGCGTTTTCTCCTTGTGTTCTTACTGTTATCAGAGGTTGTGGCGTATGTTCGTTTGTATCTCGAGTGTTGGGGAAGTGTTGAGCTGATGATCTTCTTTCCTTTGTGCTCCCATTCTAATTTGCTAGAATGGAAAAGTCTTTATAAATATACTTGGCACCACAACTGTAAGTATTTCCTAAATAAGTAAGTAGAAGCGGGTCTACTTAGTATACTAGCATTTGGCATATTATGTTTAGATCCCGGGCTGCTATCGAAAAATTTGATAGTTGATAACCCAGCATCTGATATTCAGCAATAGCGCTTGTGACTACTAAACTAATAAGGCTGAAACTGGTGGTAAAATATGTTCATATAAAACTACACAATATGAAATGAGTCATCTAAAAATGATTAAGCTATTCAACAAACTAATCAAACAAATACTTATACTTATGTTTATAGTTGAACTGGACAAACAAATAACAATCCGGTCATCCATTATGGATTGGCATGCCATTGTGCTGTCATATTTGCTAACCTGCTAGAGACTACTACACTAATACTAGATAAAGGCAACATGAAATGTACCTGATTGGGTATCCGTAATATGGACATCTTAGCTTCAATGACTCTCCACTCTGAACTTTTATTGGTGGTAACGTTCTGATGTAAGGTGGCCCTGAAAAAGAAAAAAGAAACCATTTAGATACCCTCTGTAAAGATGATTTAGAAAACTTAGATTAACACTTGCGCTCTTAGAAGATTATTTCTTGCATCAAAATAAATTGTTGATCATGTAAAAAGAGGATTCAGGTCAAAAGTCCACATTGTGGATTTAAAGTGAATGTGTGACAGTGAATATTATGCTTCTGATAACATACCAAAAATATCAATCCTAGCCGAATGGCCAGTGTTGGATTCTCCTTCAAAAGCTAAGCAAGTATACAAGCCACCATCTTCAACTCTAGACCTGGTTATATTCAGCTGTGAGACCACACCAACTCCTGATGGTGACATCATTTGGCCCAAGGTGTATCTGGAAAGTAATAATCAAGAAGGTGATCCTCAAGAGTTGGGTTGCAGAAGTCAGATGATGATGATGATGATGTTTTAAGATGTTTGGTTACTATGACTGATTGCACTTGGATTGGCAAATGACTTTGTGCTATACATATAGAGCACATAACTCGGTCAAATTAAGCTGTAACTATAACAGCCATAATGTTTACTTATTAATACAAGTTGAAATAAAACTAGGTGACTGATTGAATAACTGTCAGACAACGTACAGCGGAAACTACTGGTCGTAGAAAGCTGAAAATTGGCATGTAGGTTTCTTGGGGAATGTAGGGGAACACCAAGAGAAGATTTTCCGAAATTCTTATGGGAACGAAAGAACGAAGTTACGGGAAAAAGCTATAAATCATATAAGTACTATCCCATTTTTAGGACACAGCCATTCTTTCTGTGCCACGGAGTGGCGTTTTACTAACGATGTTTCGAGAGAAGTGGTGGTGACATATTATGTAAATTACACTATGAAAAGCCTGGATTCAATGGATTCAAATCTACCATCTACAATTCTAAACCTAAAAAAATAGAACCATTTCTACGGGCCTATTCTGGTATTTTTTCTTTGCTCTATTCCGTTCTATTTTTTTGTTTGAGTTATACTCGTAGATAGGTCTGCATTTGTCCACTATCTCACCTCATGGTAAGCGATGATGTGGTCTTGCCTAGAAATAACTTATCCACTCTTGACTTAAAGAGCCCCAGGTCGTAGCTGCCAGGAAACACAAACTCCAGCTCAGGGAATTCCACTACTTAGCTGTATGCACAATGAAAGTTTTTCTAAATCGTTTTGTGTTTATGCTCCCCTGCAAATGGATATGTAGTAGATTTTTTTCTTTGATTAAAACATAGGTTTTTAAACACCCACCCGTTATTTCTAATTACTATTTATTTGGATCTACCTTTACGCTCCCTGTTAAAAATTTTAATCAACTGTTCGTGGACCTAAAAAAATCGTTTAAAACTCTGTCTGGCAGTTAGGTAATTGCTTATTTGTTTAGGAGCCCCAATAAACTAAAAGTTGATTCCAACTGAATATTAAAACCTGGATAGCTTGAAGTGTAAAAAGTTTAACCCAATTTTGAAACTGATGTAGGTACTTATATAATTAGCTACGCCAGGATTGGTTAACATTTAATTTTTGGTTTTGAATATTGTACAAAATTTTGTGCTGAAACTTTATTAAAGCAGCTTCGATCGGCCAGTTCTTTTCTAGGTTATACTAGACGTATGTTGAATATGAACTTCTTGTATCAAAGTTCTTTTTTTCTTTTTATTCCATTACTTTTTCCCGCGACTTCGTACGCGCATATCCGGTTTTTCCTGTCCCCGTACGAATTTTCCGTTTCCGTAAAGCCTATCTCTTTCCTCATGAATCAAGCGCCAGAGATTAGCGCTTTCAAACAAACAAACTCATCAGCTTTATTATACTAGTTTTAAAGGTATAGATTTGGAGTCGGTTCTCCTCACTTTCCTGCGCCCAATCAAACGACAGACTCGTTTCAGCTAAACGGAGATGAAAACACACGAGTAGACAATGTATTGGTTTAGGACAAAAGAGAATCAATCTAATATTTACACCTAAGTGTTCATCATATTTTTTTTTGTTTTTCTTGTACAACAAGTATTTAGCTAAATTTTAAAGAAGGAATTGAATGAATTAAAATAAAATGCATATAACCTTTTGAATCCGGTTATTCGAACTGGTCAAGCGTGACCTATTAAAATGTCTAAATGCAGCCTTGTGAAAGCCCCTAGTCTAGTGATATACTGTTTTTGATTGATGTTTCCAAGACGTGGATCAATCGAGAAACGAATGGATGGCATGACAACACTATAGTTGGAATAGGGAGATTGTTTCTCTAAAAGTTTTAATAGCTATAAAATGCACCAGTAGACCACTGGCATCAAAACAGTGAAAGGAAATCATCACGGGGGCCACGTGATGAACTATGGCACACTATTTTACAGGGACGAGGCCTGTGTCTTACAATAGGGTATTTTATTTGAAAAAAACTAATTAGTCCGTCATATAGATTTTCAAAAAATATTAGTCACGTGTTTTTTTTTCACGTAATAAAAAAATGATCACGTAGTTGGAATTGGGACGCATGACGTCACGTCGCTAGAAAAATTGTACCATCATAGTGAAGTCAAGAGTAAATAGGTTACTTCTAGGCAAGCGTGCTCCATCTTCGACCACATCATCGCTTACCATCAGGTGAGATAGTGGTCAAGCGCGTGCCTATCAATAATTAAAAAAGTTGTTTTTTATAAGTGACCTGTTTCAATTTAATCCATCTACCTTTGATCAGTATTAGACGATATGACAGCGCCATCTCTTTCCCAAATAAACCTTGGAGGTCTATCAGCTGTTGCTGTGCATTGTAGACTAATCTGAAAATAAAACAAATATTAAACTTCTGATGCGGAGGTCTCCATTCAAATTAATGAATGTTTTTTTTATTTGCTGGAATATAGGTACTCGTATTACATGGTGGAAATAGTTTCTTTAACGTAAAACAATATGCAACCGTGCCAATATTAAAGGTATGACGACAGGGAGATAGACTTATTATAACAAAAAGAAATGTAAATTAAGTATAAGATTAAGTTTTTCTAGAAATACGATTCAGAAAAGATATGGCCACAAATCAAAGTTGAAAGTATCTTACTGTGGAACATCATATACGAGAGATATACTACCGCGGTGTTCTGGTATCGGGCATTGCGTTTGCAAATCCATTATGTTGCCAATTGCCGTCTGGATTGCCGACCACAATTTATTGTTATTAGCAAAGACAAGCGGCAGTTAGTCGGTTAGCTTAACACTCGGGCTTGTTATGCTTATCAATATAACCTACAAAAGGGGTAAACAGGAATGCAGGGGCAAATCCGCACATAAGTTTGATGGAGATTTTTACGTTATTTAAATCTTGTTAGCAACATTTGCGGTCTCCAATTTTATTGAATTGACATAAATAAAATAAAGTTACCTTCTTCGACAAGTTTATTAAAATGAAAAACCTTGAAAAATAGATCGGGAAAAAGATTAAGGGTCAAAGACGTCCAGACATAGGCCTCCCCCAAGTGTCGCCAGAACCACCTTTCCAATGAGTCTCGCATCCATCGGCTACCAGTGACTCTCACCAGGTCATTGGTTCACCTTGTGGGAGGCCTTCCTACGCTGCATCTTCCGGTACGCGGTCGCAACTCCAGAACTTTTCGGTCCCATCGACCATCTGTTCTGCGAGAAATGTGCCCTGCCCACTGCCACTTAAGTTTGGCGATCCTTCGGGCTATGTCGGTAACCTTGCTTCTCTTGCGGATATCATCATTCCTGATTCGATTACGCAAGGAAACTTCTAGCAACTCTATCCTTATTTCTCTTTCTTATTATTAAAACTTACCTCTTCGCCAGGAGTGACAACTTTCTCAGTAAAGTGTTGAGTGATAATTATATTTCCGGATCCTAGATCCCTTTTATGTCTTATAAACTGGACTTCTGAAATACATAACAGAATTAATTAAGTCCCCTTTTCCTCATTCAAACTCCAATTGTTTTCATCGGACCAGAAATAAAGCTGAATTTCGTTGATTTTCGTCTTTAAAGAGTTTTGGTTGGCAGACCAAGGACGGAGAATTTAAAATGAGCATTTAAGTGCGAAGCTCTTAAATTTTTTGGTGTTTAAAAGTATTCTGAAGTTCAGGTTGATTATTGGTGCTAATTTTATGGTATTTTAGTCAAGTAACAGATAATCTCAAACGAGCACAATTTAAAAATCTTCATCACCCCTGTATTTCCGATGGATTGGGTAGAGGTATACCAAGGAAAAGCTATGTTTACTAGTAATGTTTGAGATCGATGTAATAGAGGCCGAGTTCGTTGCCATCTACCAGGAATAGATCCAGATTCCGGGTTACTACTGAGAAATTTCGAAAAAGTATAAGATACTCTTTGTCCGGCCTGGGCATTGTTAAGCCCAGCGGCCCTACCATGACGTGTTAAAACGTCAGCCGTTCGAGCGAGAAAGAGGGATGGAGCTATGTAGGGTATATAGCTCCATCCCTCTTTCTCACGACTGACGTTTTGACACGTCATGGTACGGCCCCTGGTCTTCATGGTCAGCAATTGCGTTCGCGACTACTAGACCAAAGAGGCAGTCTAAATTGACTTTGGGAATCCATTTGAATACCATGATTAATTTAATCTTAAAGTTTTTGTTGAAATCCTCACTGTTTTTAATACATACGATAAGTTTCAAATCCATCGATTCTATGTGGTCCTCTTTCCGTTTTTCTGTGTTTGGCTGGTCTGTAAAATAAAACAGAACATTGTGTTGATCTTTTAAAGATACGCCTTCAGGATTTGTTTATAAGTATAGTTTGAGTTTACTATTTTTTTTTAATTTTGAGACTATTTCTACTTATTATAAACCTCTTCTCCTTTTTCTTATACAACGTGTAACAGCATAAACGCAAAACCTCTTAAGGGGTCATTGTACTCATAATTATGAACAACTTTTACTACCAACCCCAAAATCGAGAAAAAAAAATCAGTTGTTCAGTACATTTTGTCGAGTTACGCGTGCAGAGATGTGGAGAAATGGAGCAGACGATTTTATTTTCGCGTTTCTGTGTTGACCCCATAGTAAAACTTGTTCATAATGATGAATACAATGACCCCTTTAGAGGTATTGCGTTTATTCTGTTACATGTTGCATAGACATAATAATATATACCTAATGTACATAGATTGAAAAAACGTGTGTAATACGAGACAGAAAATTATGCGAACGAATCATTTGGTCATAGAAAACGATATTTTAAAGTTTTAGGGCCACATTAACTCCACTGAATGGAAATATAACTGATATTTTGTATTCGTTGAGACATATTCTGCTTAAAATTCGTTTTATCGTGTTTCACGAATTGTTAAGTGTAATTTAATTATCAAGCCGTTTATTCATTGTATTTTCACCAACAATACTTTTGTCTAAAATGTTGAATATCAAATGCCTAAACAACAACAAAACTAGCCTAGATAATCAAGTAAGTAGTTTCTAGACTACGAAACAAAACAATAATATGTTACGGCCTCAGACTATAAATTCAAATTGAGCTCAAATTATGCAGCGGCACGGCACACCATGTACGGTGTAATTTCATTAATCTAAGTTTAATTTATGCATAGTTAACTTAACTGCTATTAAACTGCTCTGGTTAGTAATTATACTTTGTAAAGGTTTATTTTGTTTGCTGTAGATTTTCAGTAAATTAGGGTTTTTGGGTGCGAGATTTTGAAGGGACAAGTAGTTTGGAGATATGAGTTTGTAGGCAGTTTTATGCTTAGGAACGTTCTTTATAAAGTTTGTTGGTACTAAAAAGGGTTGTCTAGCTAAGGTTAGAATGTCTGCTCATTTTACGGGGTGTTTGCAGTGTGTAAAAATGTGTTTTGGGAAATTTGCACGCTTACACAATTTTCGAACAAAATCTAATATGATTATGAAAACAAAATGCGAAATCGTGTCATGGAATATAAATTTTAAGTTTCTCTGAACTAGGTCATGGTCAACCAATTTTTTATTTCTTTTATCTTTAATCGTGTGGGAGTAAGGTCTATTTTGGATTAAATATTTTTATAAGTATACAGTTTATGAGAACACGTGGCTGAAAAAATAACAGCCACTCGGGTCAATCTTCAAGGTTAAGCAACGCCGCCAAGGTTAGTCTGTGGATGGGTGACCATCTTAACATGCCAAGTTTCCTCCGTGCCTCGGAAAGCACGTTAAGCCGTTGATCCCGGCTGTCATTTGTAGATCTTGGGCAGTCGTAACGGATTGGCAAAAGCCAGAAAATCTGACACCAGTCTTGCCTAGAACTATCGTGATACCCAGGGTTGTGGAGGTCTGGTAGGCAGCCGCTCCACATAAAATACTGGTATTCAGCTGAATACGGTTTGACTTGAAGCCGACCCCAATAAAGTTGGAAAAAGCGTAGGCACATATTTATTATATGCCAAAAAAGATTACAATTATCACGTGAAACACTGGACTCTATTTTTTACAATTAAGTCGATTTTTCATAACACCATTTTCAGCATAATTATAGTCTGTCGAAGACTTCACAAGACGATCAACAATAAAATTCCACTCGTCATGTCAGATTAATCAAGCAGGTTTTTTTCTCAGTGAACGTCGGGACAGGAATAAATCGAGTGTCAAGCGTTCACCAACTTTAACTGACGTTCGATTACGTATCGGTGAAATCGGCTCTAAATCCAACAAGAATAAAATGTGAGAAGAATCGCCGTATATCTATCTTTCTCTTGCTGGTAGATTGATCGCAGGTCAAAAGGATTTTGAGACAGACGATCTGACATGGTTGCTTCGGTTAAAATCAGCAAATGTGATCACCATTGCACTTTAAGTAAAGAAAAAAACTGAAATTGACCAATTCTAGTAAAGGACTTGAATATTGTAAAAACTCCATGATACCTAAGATGTATTAAATATTATATTTTACTAATATAAAACGATACAATTATAAACTATGTCGCAAAGTCGCGTAATGGAATCTAAATGGTCAATTGTCATAATATTGCGTTCAGAGAATGTGATAGCAAAATAGTTATGAGCGACTTACTACAAATGTAGCATGTAGGTAATATTAATTATGAATTAAACCGGCTTACTCTCACCAGGTTTGCTACTCTTTCGCAATAACAAAGAAAAAATAATCCATTCTTGCCTTGCCTCAATACACAATAACCCTCAAAACATTAGATTATGCTTTCCAAATCAAACAAAATAACTCCAATTGATATTTCCTGGAACTAAAATCATAGTGCATGCACTTCAATAGCACAAGCATTGCATTGATATGGGCGGTCGTGCCAATGCATAGTAATGCCGACTTCAACGGAACAGTTGCAGAACTAACATGTTTAGTGGTTGCAGACGGGCTACTTGAGGGCAACTGTGTAGGTACTAAAAAGTGGTCAGAAAAATATAGAAGTAGTGGAGATACTTTCATGTGTGTTAATGTGTTATGAGTGCATTATTTAGTGCAAAGCATCATTAAGATTGATTACGTAAAAGCAAGCGTTTTCGTTTCAGTGATTTCAATATGGGTAGTTGTATTTTAATTTCTTCTTTCTTTCTTCTTTTTTTTACGTTACCTATTGTATTTGACGATACCTAATCGTCTTTTTCTCTAATAGTTCCTTTGAATATTTGGTTTATAGTTGAATTTTTTTACAAAGTACGTCTTTTGACAATTAATAACAGCGATAAAGTTTAAAAGACCGATTTAATGTTAAATAGTCTAGTTACAGCAGCAATTCTCCCTAGTTGCTATGTTATTTTGATATCTACTGATCCGAGCCTCAGCCTGGTCAAACGGCAGCTAATTTATAATAAAAAAATCTTGCACTTATCGAATCAACACATAAAAAATACCACACTATAACTTTCACAATTAGAAAGTATTTTTACGCTCGTCCAAACATTCAGTAGTAACAATTTAGTTAAATCAAACATGTAAACAAAACCACTTTAAGTTGCCAAACTGCAGCTCAAAAGTGGCCAGTTCAAACCAGACTTCAGTAAAAACAACTGGCAACAGTTTCCTAACTCCTACTGATGTATTTAAGTTGTACGATGCAAATTTTGATGAGTGTACTTTGTAAAACTAGGAGCAAATGTTGTGCTTTGTATAATAACTGAATGGAAAGCAAATAACGTGTACAAGAGTACAGTAATTTGTTTAGTGTAGTTGGAGTTTAATTTTGTGGAAGGTAGAAATATGTTTCTATGTCCCTGACATTTTTAATTTGATTCTTTACGCACGTAAACTTCATCATCATCATCATCATATCTGCCGAAAGACGTCCACTGCTGGACATAGGCCTCCCCCAAGTGTCGCCACAACAACCAGTCCTGTGCGTCTCGCATCCATCGGAACAAAGGTCAAACTTACAAAGGTGGAATTAATGCTTTAGGAATTTTTCTAACAGCCACCTTCGAGTGATACAGAGACGAATAGTGACAGGTGCGATGGAATAAAACACGATGTAGATGTTGATGATGAAATGTAAAACCTCTAGTGTATCTGTCGCAGCTTAATCAGCCGTTTAATCGGTGGCCCAGCCTTTTCATTTAATTGCGCCGATTTTTAAACGACCTAAGTGACATCTTTTGTTCAATATCCTTTAATGACTTGCCCACGTCACCTATGCCGCTGATAAAACAGCGCAGTGCAATGAAAAGGCTAGGCTTTTAACGAATTGGCTGATTAAGCTAGTTGGCTGTGACATAGATACATTAGACTATAGATACAATATGGTATCATCATCTCATCAGCCTAGCCTTTTCCCAACTATATTTGGGTCGGCTTCCGTCAAATCAGTTTCAGCTGAAATACCAGTATTTAACGAAGAGTAGCTGCCTACCAGCCCTCCACAACCCATTAACTGGGTAACACGGTAGTTCTTGGCAAGAACTGGATTCAGATTTTCTGGCTTTTGACAATCCGTAACGACTGTCAAAGATCTACAAGTGACAGCTGGAACCAACGGCATAACGTGCTTTCCGAGCCACGGAGGAATCTCGGTAAGTTAAGATGGTCACCCGTCCACAGATCGACCCCGGCAAAACGGTGTTTAACCTTGAAGATCGACCCATGTGGCTGTTATTATTTAGCCGCGAGCATTATGGTATAATATAATAATGGACTCACCCAACTTTGTTAAATATTATTTAGTTTGACATGTATACTCACTTTGATATGTGTATATTCTTTTCGATGTTTTCATTTCTTGGGATACCTGCAAAAAATAAATGATAAGTTAGAAATAATTTGTGAATATGATAATATAAATTTTAGGAAAATAGCTAATTTAAACTTTATCCTTAAGCGCTGGACACACAGAAAAGACGTTAGACGAGGACGGGGCTCGGACAGGACACAGACGAAGCGCCGTCGCAACTTTGTAAAACATATTGAAAAGACGAGGCACGGACGTGACGCTGGGTGCCGCGAGAGATGACGGTTTTCAACCAACTTCATTCAACCGTCTGATTTTGACAGGATAACATGTCTTCTTCCGAAGATGAAGATGTGGTTAATTGTAGTGGTGTAATTACACCACCACAATTAACCACATGCGCGTTGCTGTCACACAATTGTGTGTGACAGCAACGCCCGAGTCCCAGCAAAGCACCCCCGTTCTCGACCGTCTTTCGTCCGCTCGCGCCAGTGCCCCGTCTTTTCTGTATGTTTTTACAATAAGGTGCAAACAAATGAAAGCGTCGTGTCTGCACCCTATCCTTCCTATATGTTTGCGTCGCGACGCTTCTATACATTTTGTATGAAAGGAACGCGAAAGAGACATATGTCCGCGCCCCGTCCTCGTCTTACGTCTTTTCTGTGTGTCCAGCGCCTTAGGAATAGTTACTATGATAAATGTATGACAGTAGTACAAAATTATACCATAACATTTTAAGAATAATATTCTTCTCCACCAGGTACACCTCAAATCACTTTCACGACCCTCTAGGGAATCCATATGGATATTCATGGAAGACGATCGACTTCAAAACTTTAAACTTTTTACAGCCCCCAAGAGTAAAGTAAAATAAAGTCTGGTATAGATAACAGTTCCGTTTTGACAAGAAGTTTTTACTAAATTATTCAACTTGTAGAAAATTTGTAAAAGCAATACGTTAAGTAAAATGTTTTCGAAACCTTTTTGGATTATGTGTATAAAAATGTTATACTATTAAACAATTGAATAAATTACGGTCAGTAGGTATCCTTAGGTACACTAACAACGGTTGTTGTTTTCAGCCTGTACTTTTTCCACTTCAGCAAAGAGTCGAAAAAACAAAATATTTTTTAAATATTTCAAAGTCAAATATTTTTGAGGATCTCGTTGCTAAATAACGGTTCGGCCCACGGATGGGCGAACAATACCAAGTTACCAACACTCCTCTGCAAGTTGGTAAGCATAATTATGAATCCGTTTATCCGTTTATCCTGGCTGTCATTTGAACATTTTTGGTAGTCGTTACGGGCAGTCAGAAACCAGAAAATTTGACACCAGTCTTACCAAGGGGTACCGTGTTACCTAGTTACTGGGTTGTGGAGACCAGACAAGCAGTCGTTCCGTGTAAAATACTAGTACTCAGCTGCACCCGGTTTTACTGGAAGGCGACCCTTTCACTGGAAGGCAATTTTAACTCTTACTAGAAATCAAACATTTAAACGATTCAATTCGAGAACAGATGCCACAAAACTTTTTCTACCAGCCAGCCACCGCATCTTGTAGTTCCAAAACTCCACATCATAAAACGCTAGCCGTAACCGACTTTACAGTAAAAAAATAAATGAAAAAAGAGTAAAACTAAAAACTGGGATCCTGCAATTTCCAAACGGTTTACTTTAAAAGTACCCACTAGTGAACTAACTCCCGATGCACTACAAACTTTCCGTTGCCTGTGGTTGCTACTAGTGATGTGCTAAATTATTCGAGTTAGTCGTTTTTTATTCGATTCGAGCAAAGCAGTTTTAACTTTGGAGGGGAAATGGAGCGGATAGTTTATAGTGTATCAAGGGATCATTGGAAAACTTTTAGTTTGCTTTTCGACGATTATTTTTGTTTTATTCTTTCTAGTACATTGAATTGACTGTATAAGAAAAAGGTGACATGCGATCAATGTAGCCCAAGAAAATCTTACTTGGCTATTTTAATAAGTGACAAGCCCAATAAATTAATATGCCTAGCCTTTTCCTAATTATGTTGAAGTCAGATTCCAGTCTAACCGGATGGGGCTAGATACCTACCAGCGCTGTACCTGGAGAGAATGTTTGTCTGACCTCCAAAACCACTGGGTCCAGTCACTGAACTGGGAAACATAAATTATCCTCCTCAAATTTTAAAGGATGGGCAATCATCAAATGACTGTCAGATTCTTATTAACTAAAACCTATCCGTGTTTCTCCAAATACCCTTTGCGTTCCAGGGCCGCGGTTTTTCGAACAAATTCTGCAAACCTGGCAGACACTGGCTCTAGCTGGCCCCGACTACTATGCTGCCATCTGTATGAGGCGCGTGTGGAACACACTAAGCAGAGTTCACCAACTGAGTTTTGAATGTGACTTCTGATTGGTCGTAAAACTTCTATAGTAGACTTTGTCTATAAAATCCACATAGTGAAATAGTGAATTTAACAGTGTTTTCGTACATTGTTAAAATCATTATTTCCGTACTAAAACATTCATTAATTGGATACCGGTGAAAGAAAACATTGGCCTGTTGTTACTACAACATTGATTTCCGCTAAAGAAAATAAAGGATACCATAATAATGTTGCATGAATTTACGGTCCATAAACATGACAAAATATATCACAGCGAAAATAATAAATTATTCGACTAAATCGAATTTTCATTCGACCGTTCGCAACACTATTTCCTCCCGGTAAAGTTTCCCGCTTCCGGACCACTAATCCGTACTAAACTTTGTTAATAACTACGCCAATTTAGACTTTATGTGCATAGCAATAAGGAGAATTGGATAAGTAAAATAAAAATTGGTGAAAAAAAGTTTTGCCATTGCGTTTCGTTGAAGTTTGAAACGAATTGTTCAGCTCCTTAATAAGTGAGGATTAAATATTTTCAGATTCGCTTTTACGAGTTTTTTGAACAGATTTTTTATTTTGTATTTTAGTCTGAAAAAGGGATTTTAAAAGGATTATTTCCGGATTTTTATTTTCAACGAAATTGTTTTGTGAATAGCCTCAGACTTTGTGAGTTGTTTCACGCTGTTTTGTTAAAACTGCGAAATAAATAATTTACTATAGACTGTACGACTTATACTACTAGTACTACCTTTAAAATATTGTTAGGTAAATATGATCCTAATAGCAATCTTATAATAAATTGTGAATGCTTGTGAGGTTGAATTGATCGCAAAAACTGCTGTACAGAATTGGATGGAACTTAAGAGTAATACAGCTTGTATTTGTTACAAACATTATTACTGATAGAGAATACCTTGTTGCAATAAGTCCACGTACCACTACAGACTGTACAAATACTTTAATAAATAAATACATTACATAAAATTAATTTCATGTAATGTATTTATTTATTAAATTATTTTTTTACTAAATAAATACATTACATTAATTAATTACATAAATAATTATGTAATATTATTGTATTTATTCCCCTTTTAATAATTATAGCATAAGCTATAATTATTAAAAGGGGAATTACACATTACACGTGGGCAGCAGTTAGTTCTAGAATAAACAGGGGGTTAAAAGGAGGTTCAAGCTGCTTGAGCGATTGCAAAGGGTTTAATTCCAGAAATATCAATGAGTTTCTGGCTATGTCAGCCTGAGATCAACAACTGTGATCCTCCTTCTCGCATATTTTTGCTGCCTAAAAATGCGATACATATCGGTCGTGTATTTCATCAAATCGCAATATATTTTTGGTATACCCCATTAAATGTTCTTCTTTTGGTGTTAAAAATACATCACAATACGTCCCGTAGATAATTCCATGAAAAAAATCAGGACATGTCAAACCTGTTGAATTTGGAGATCAATAATTAATGCATACAATTAATTGCCTAGAAAAAGTTCGTACCAATCTTTCACTTGTGTATCATGATGCATGCCTTAAGGCACCGTCTCATTTGAACTAGTGGTTTTTTAGCTCTATAGATGTATTTGATGAAGACCAAAAATGTGTATTTTTTTAATTGTAGTGATTACCAGCCACTGTAACAGCAGCACTTGTCATGTGGGCGGGCTCCTTAAAGAATAATAATGAAATGCTCCACCTTATTAGTCAGTCGAAATGGATTAAGATACCTTGAAGGATCAGTAAAAGATGTTCTTGCTTCCAACAATATTTGTTAGCAAATCTCATTTTGATCACTGACATGGCACACGAAAAAAATTGTTCATTATACAATCTGCTATTGAACTTTCAGATTAAATTACGTTGTATACATCGGGTTTGGCTACCCTATATTTACAAAATGTAAAAGTCTAAACAGACTTTTACATTTTGTAAAACATTTCTAATGTTTATAAAATCAATCACACTTCAACAGATAGATTAGGACGTATGTAGTATTAGTAACCCAAAAAATGAGTACGATAGAATAGAAAATAGAATTTCCTTCCTTCCGTCACGTCTCATAGGTATTCAAAGTACAAACTACCTCAGGCCCACGCCCAGCCCTGGGCAATAACTCTTACCGTCACCAACAGACAGTTGCGTTCAAAACTTTTCCATGCATTGTCCCCGTTCACACAGAGTTAGCAACTAACTGTACGGGACTGTACCTGACAATCTAATGGACTGAGCGGTACAGTTTTATGTGAAAATTTGTATTATGGAGCTGTTTAGTAGTGTCTCGTTTGAGGTGTAGCGGGAAGTGTAGTTGACTTCCCTGATACTCTACGTCTACGTTAGAAGATACAACTGACTAAATTATCGGTTTTCTCAATAAATGACGTAGAAATTAAACTTAATAATTGATTTAAATTACTTACACTCAAAATACAAAATAATACAAAAATACAACTGAATTGAGAACCTTCTCCTTTTTTGAAATCCATTAAAAATCAGAAAGTAAGTTATTAATATTGTTGCATTTTTCCTGTGATTCATGTATCGGTAGTGAAACCGCGACACAGTCAGTATACCACGTCTCTTACGTGTGAACATAAGAGACGAGTATTAGGGAAATCAATTACGCGTCCGGGAAAAGTTTTGACACCATTCTTATTTTGTGCTTATGGACACCTATATGGTTTAGTTTATTGCTATTTCCATGCGTTCAAGAGTTTTTGCTATTCGTAATATTGGAATCAATCGTCACAACAACCGGTCCTGTGCGTCTCGCATCCATCGGCTACCCGCTTCCCCCACCAGGTCATTGGTCCATCTTGTGGGAGGCCTTCGAACGCTATCTTCAGGTACGCGGTCACCACTCCAGAACTTTTCGGCCCCATCGACCATCTGTTCTGCGAGCAATGTGCTCTGCTCTCTGCCACTTCAGTTTGGCGATCCTTCGGGCTATGTCGGTAACCTTGGTTCTTTTGGTGATATCATCATTACTGATTCGATCACGCAAGGAAACTTTGAGCATTGCCCTCTCCATTGCCCTTTGGGTGACTTTAAGCCTTCTGATGAGGCCCATATTAGAGTTAGGACCAGGACCAATGTTCATTTAGGTAATTTTAATTCATTGTGCTTGGCAACTGGGCTGAACCCAGTTGTAGTGTCTTTGTGCCTATTGGCTAGCTATGTTCTGTTTCCAGCTTCCATGCTTTTTTATTTCGTTGCAGGATACAAAATAGTATAACCGTTTCTACGGGACTCGTCTGACTTTAATTGACTAATCGATTTTCTGGTGGTAGCTACTGTTGATTCTGGTTTTCTAGAGTAGCAGTGATTGGAAATAGTGTCCCAAAAAACTTTACAATCCTCACATATTTTATGTTTTGGTCGCACGCCATGCGCCAGTTGTTGTGCTACAACTGGCGTGCGACCAAAAAGCTCTTGACAAAGTGACATTAGTCGGTGATGTGAATAAAAATAAGGAAGGAGTGTCGCTAAAGAATAATAACCGCACGGGTCGATCTTCAAGGTTAAGCAACGCTTGCCAAGGTCCGTCTGTGGATGGGTGAAGATCTTAACATACCGAAATTCCTCCGTGCCTAGGAAAGCACGTCAAGCCATTGGTCCCGGCTGACCTATTGGATTTTTAGCAGTCGTTACGAATTGTCAGAAGCCAGTAAATCTGACCCCAGTCTTGCCAAGAAGTACTATGTTAACCAGTTATTGAGTTGTGGAGGTCTACGGCTCTACGTAAAATACTGGAATTCAGACGAATTTGGTTTGACTGGAAGCCGTACTCAATATAGTTGCGAAAAGGCTAGACAGATGATGATTATGAACGTAAATCTAACAAAAAGGAGTAAATGCATTCTATAGAGTTTCAAATGGTTGGTGGCAGTAATACTGCCGACATTACGAGGCTGCAACAAAGCTGCTAAGCTCTAGAAATGTGATATAATTTATTGTTTTCGACACCCTTTGCTACCATAAGCTATTGCTGCATTTAACCATACGACAACATAGTAAGTAGAAACTGGTTTTACGTAAAATATTATAACAGTTGTATTTATAAAACCATGACGTTTGTAGCACGTGTTTGGCACGTTAAATTTACAGAAATTAACTTTGTCATTATTTTTTTATTTTAAGATTGCGTGTGATGGAATGTTGTCAAATACATTTCTTTTCTCTCTTTTCATTGTGAAACATTTTATCATCACTACCTACTTTACGTCCTATTTTTTTATCACTACCTGACCAGTCTGAAAAAAATCATACGGCATTCTGTTGTGGGGAAATGCCGCCGATGTTCAGACAGTATTTGTATTACAAAAAAGGGCTGTTCGTGCAATTTATAAATTAAGTCCTAAACACTCCCTCAGCGACAAATTTAAAGAGATTAATATAATGACTGTGCCCTCTCAGTATATTTATGAGAATCTTTTGTATGCACATAAAAATATTAATCTATTTAAAAGATACAGTGATATCCATAACGTAAATACTAGGAACAAACACAATTTTGTCATTCCTAAAACCAGGCTCAAAAAAATAGGTGGTTCATTTAGATGCCAATGTATACGTTTTCATAATAAACTCCCTAGCCATATTCAAGACCTTAGTATGAATAAGTTCAAATTATTTATAAAACGTAAGCTATGCCAGAAAGCTTTTTACACAATTAAAGACTATCTTGAAGACAAAAAGGCTTGGGATTGAGCTGCTTCAATGATGTACATGGCCTAATGTTACATACCTTTTTAATTTTTAGAAATTGTCTTTTTTCTTTTTTTTTACGCTCTGTTTTATACTTTTCTTTCATCTCGTTGGTAAATTTTGACATGAATGTTTACTTTATTAAGTATTCTATTTTATTATTTTTGACATGGAATATTTACTTTGTAAAGTAATATATTTTATTTTTCTTTTTTTCAATTTATTATGTTTGACATGAATACTTACTTTGTAAAGTATTATATTTTTTTTATTATTATTATTATTTAACTCATTTTGTGAATATGGGGACCATGTGGGTTATTTTCTTCTTATTTTTCTCTTCTTTGAAATACTTCTTCTTCTTTGAAGTATTTTTAAGGAGGTCTGGCAGTTTGAGTACTTAAATGCGGCCTACACAAATGTCCTTTCTTTGGCATGTTCGTCGGTTCGTTGAGCTCCTTTATGGTTCTAAGTTGAGCTACTCGACTACTGACCAAAGCTTGCACTGACTGGACGGGTCCACTCAAATCTGTGTGGTTCTTTCCTCAAAAGACCATTTCAGACACTGATCTGCATGATCCTCATATCGTATTGTGAATGTGGGGACCATGCAGATCGCTATGATAGGGGTACATTTCATGTTAGTCAACAATGTCTGGCAGTTTGAGATTTTTTTTATGCGGCCTACCCAAATGTCCTTACTTTGGTATTGTTCGTCAAATCGTTGAGCTCCTTAAAGTTCTAAGTTTGAACTCCATAATAACTGACACATGCTTGCACTGTCTGGACAGGTCCACTCAAATCTGTGTGGCACTTTCCTCAAAAGGCCACCTCAGACATTAACCTACATGGTTCTCGTATGATGTGACCAGTACAATTTGTATGGACTTCAAAAGAGACTGTGACCTCTGAGTTTGTTTCGGTGTTTCTTCTCAGGGTAGTCAGCTAAGAAACACCGGCCTCATCTAGCTTAAAATGACCAAAAAATATTGACGTGTAAAAGTGTTATGTTTAACCTATTTACAAAATAAATGTCATTTATCATCATTTATCATTTATCGATCAACCAATCGAACTTTGGAGAAACAGCGCCGCCGCGCGCCGGTGATCGAGTACCAGAAGACGCAGCGTTGGAAGTGTCACGACGTGGACTGATGACCAGGTGAAGGCCGAGTAACACACAGCACCGGTCAGTGTGGTGACACTTGGGGGAGGCCTATGCCTATCCCAGCAATGGACGTCATTCGGGTGTAATGATGCTAACTGTTATCTCACCACGCTTACTTAGAAATAAACTATTAATTCACTCTTTTGAATTTAGTTCCAGCCACTTGCCGATCAAATCAATCACCTTTCACTCCAATATCAATCAGCAAAACCCAAAAAAAACAAAACACTGCAGACACGAAATGGCTTAATAGCAAAAATCCAATCAGATCGTTCACAGTGACTGGAACTATGCATCAATTAGAACCGACAATACCCGGGTGGATCAATTAATTAAGTAAAAAAGGAGAAGTGTAGGGAATCGCGAACTCGCTTGAAGTGTTTCCGGACAATCTACTCCACGATTTTAGTTCAGACGAGCTGGATAAGTTTAGTGTAGTGGCGGACAGATTTGTTGGGTGCGCTTATTTTTATATTTTGTTCTGTTTTTAGTTTTTCAGTAGTTCTTGATAAATTTTCTAATGAAAAGATGTTAAAAACAGTAGTACTACTTATATTCTTAAGCGAAAACATTCATTTTTTTTATTGGTTTATAGTCTGGATAAGGTCGCCCATTGTGTCACCCTATTTATTTCTTTCTTCATCTATCTTTTCTGTAACTTATATGAGGTACATAGTAAAGAGTATTCTATTCTATTCTTGATATCAAGACTGAATAGGTTACTTCTAGGCAAGCATGCTTCATCGTTGACCACATCACCGTTTTCACCGTAAGTTTAAACAGTATTGTCTCATAAATCTAAATATACCCTTTAATCCCAACACCACCACCTTATTAACAAATTACAAAAAAAGTTTTAACACTGTTGGACACCACTAACATAATACTTATTAAAAGAAAAAGGTTTAAGTAGCCGTTTTTCTTTCAAATGTAAGGAACATTTCAAAGAAGAACGGCTATTTAAACTTTTTTTCACTACCAAAACCTCCACTAAAAAGAACCAACTACCCATAATACGTTAAATAAACACAATACTAAGAGAGTTCCCTCGATTTATTACGTAACTTCAATATATTATTTTAATATTTATTGTCTCCAAGCAGCCATTAAGAAATGATTTACAACTGTTGAATGTTGAAATTTCTATCGTCTGTAATTTATCACCAAGTTATTTATATACTGTATTGCTTTGCGTAAACATAATTTTAGTTTTTAGTCACCTGAAATGTGTGTTAAATGTTTTTGTATGTTTTATTAATTGAATCAAATTGTTTCAGGGATTCTTTTTTGTGAGAAAACGGACCCAAACAACCTCTTTGTCCCAAAAACATCTCCAATTCTCCCTCGGAAAACTCACACAGATTTGTGTATTTTAATCTGTTATTATTTGAATCATTGTGTCTATTTTTATTTGGTTTTAATAAAATCGTCATAGATTATTTAAAAATATTTCAAAATAAATAAAACCACGTTCGATTACTTTCGTCCCAATTATTTTACAAGCAAGTGTACCAGCTCAATATTTGGTAGCACGAAACAGGCGCACGAACCGTGCCGAAAGTTTAACTGGCCACTACCGTACCTACTAGTGATGTAGTACTCTGAATGTAATTATTAATATGCTAAAGACCAGTGGTGCCCAACCTTTATTTGACCCGGGACAACTTTGATTTCTTTGTTGCTAGCAGGGTCCAGAAATCAAGAATAAAATTAAACTTTATTTAAAAGTAAACTTATACTATAATAAAGATATTCAAAACTTGTGGCATTGCTATTCTTTGAAACCAACAGAAGCGAGCATTGATTAAAAAACTTAGAATCACTTTGCATCAATGTTATTTTTGAGGTGAAAAGACTGAAAATTTTAAATCTTTTGCGGACTATATATAGCCCTTACGGACTACAGGTTAGGAACCACTGCTCTATACGAATATGCAACTACATACATTACAAATAGGTGTGTAAATATAGTACTATATGGTGGTATGGTGAAAATGCTGTAAATTACCGCTGCACATTGACAAATGGACAAAACCAAGGTCATGGTAACATAGTAGGAGTGGGGGCTACATATAGCACGGCGGCGTACTCGTCTTCAACTTCGAGTGTTAAGTCTCTACTCTACACTCAAAGTTGTAGACGCGGCGAGTACGTCTTTCTGGGACAAAAGGTCCTAAGGGCAATGATGAGGCCCGGGTCGACGGCGCGTTGTGTTCCACGCGCGCCTCAAAGAGATGTCAGCGTAGGAGAAGGGGCCTGTTAGGGCCAGAGCCTGCCAGGGTTGCGACTTTTGTTCGAAAGAGTTACCGCGGCCCTAGAAAGCAAAGGGCACTACAAGGAGCATGGATGGGTTTTAGTCAGTAAGAGTCTGACACTCCCTCCCGCTCCGCCCAGAGCGGCAGGAGTCATTTGATGATTTCCCATTCACAAAAAAAGGACTTTTTCTTGTGTAATCGAATCAGACTGAAGGGATTTGAGCATAAAGAAAACCATATAATTTTACTATTCTTAAAGTCTGTCGCACTAGCTAAAACACCAATTTTTATAAAGTATATACTCCGTAACAATTTAAATCGGAATAAAAGGAGTTTGATTTTGGTGACTTCCAGGGCCGTACAAACGACTTTTATTTTACTAAAAAAAATGTTTCTTGTAAATAAAATAACTGGTGCAACTTTCCTCGCAAGCAAGTGCACCTATAATGTTCGATAGCACGAACCAGCAAGCGGACGCTCTTCAACTTCTGCTAGCCAAACCTAACTTGTTCTACAAAGTCTCCTAGTGTCTGTGGATACTGTTCCGGATGTACCTTTTGATATTGTGCCTTATTTACATAAGAGTAAAGTCCTTTACATAACAAATAATGTTAAACTTATCACGACGTGCCGTTAAAAATAATTATCAACTGTCATTATGTCAATCTTAGTTTTGTTTACTTTTTATAAATCAATATTGAAAAATCAAATCAAAATTTAAAATAATGTTATTTAATCTGATAGACATAGAAACACTAGAAATATTGATAAATAAATCAGTGCCAGGTCAGTTGAAATCACAAGCTATGAAAAATTCTACATGTTTCCTGCTGCTCCCGGAGTAGAAAAGAAACAATTCACAGAAATAATTAAAATAAACCATGGCAGCCGAGAGATGACCAGTCTCAGCTGACGGCGCCCGTTCACGAACATTATTTTATAGGTACCGTCCATTTTTCGGGATAAAATGTAGCCGATCACACTGCCAACAGTGTTTTATTATTACAACTAATGTTGTAATTAAAACAGTATTATCAGAGGTTGCTTCTATAAACAATAAATTTTACCTCTTCGTTTAATTATTTTATATTTTAGATCTTACGCGTGGAGACTTGAAATATAATGTAAAATGATGTTTTTTTTTTCTTTTCGGTTTCCTTGTAACGTAAGATTTGTATAGTGAATAAATCTGTTTTTTCTTTAACCCTTTCGTATACATTTCCAACGTTAATAATTCTGTAATTATCGCAAAACTGTGCCATATTTTTTGCAACCAACTGTAATTACGGACTAATGTTCGATAGCACGAAATGCACGGCCAGCAAACTGTGCCCGAACTTCTGATAGCAGTGTACGTACAAATTACACTTTGAATACGTTGGACTATTCGGGTCAATGGAGCAGCAAGAGGTTTCAAAATTACCCATGTAACGTTCAGAATTCAGTAGAACGTTCTCTGGCATCTTTTAGTGACTGAAAATGTATATAGATTTGAGAAAGACGTCGCCGTGGAAGACGACGACGAGGAATTTACCTTGAGGGAAAACATTGAAAAGTGGCAAAACTAGCTCTTCTTTTTTTAGCGAGTTGGTGGCAAAAATAGTTAATTATTATTATGCTTTGAACCTAGGACTCAACCACACTAACACTATTCGCTGACGCAGCCATTAGGTATGTACAGTGCAAGTACAGCGCCACAAATCGAAAGATGGGCCATGGAGTGCGTAGAGACACTACCCAAATACTGAAGATCTGTGCCTTACTTAAAACCTTGTGGACTACTTTGGAGGTGATCTTTACTGCAGCCGACCTGAGTGATGAGTCTTTTTTAACTTACATAGAGGAACTGGGGTTTCTCGCCCATACAAGCAGATGTTCACATGAAAACAGGTTGTGAAAAGTGCTTAGACATTTTTAAAATAAGCCATTTCTCACTTATATTGATATGAGCATCATAAAAATCTCGTGAAAATTTCAAGATGCCATAAATCCACCTTACGGTTGGCGAGGAGTTTTATTAACTTCATGAGATAACGGATTTTATTTTTACGGGCTTTTAACTAACCCTCTGAATTTGGTACTTCAAACCCTGGGAGCTTGATCAAGCCTTGAGAAAATCTGCTGTTTGACCTCACTTTAGTTGGCGGATGATTCGCATTTCGATTCTGTATACATTTTGTAAGTTTAGGTGATTTTTTTTTTAATGATGCCCCACACTTGGTATTTCTCCTGTATCGTGGGTGCATTTGTCACATACACAAACAGCCAGACCCGGAACAAGTATCTGTAGGCCATATAAATATTCGTTCCATGCGGGAATCGAACCCGCGACACGCAGCGCCGCAGCCAATCGCTCAACCACTGCGCCAACCATGTCGTCAACATAAAATG
The DNA here is from genome assembly GCA_947386135.1 of Melanchra persicariae. Classification (NCBI taxonomy): domain Eukaryota; kingdom Metazoa; phylum Arthropoda; class Insecta; order Lepidoptera; family Noctuidae; genus Melanchra; species Melanchra persicariae. The sequence continues at coordinate 4,580,776 of OX376667.1, forward strand.
AGCTGGCAATCCATACAAACAAGATGGAATGACAGTTTACTTCATGCTCACTCCATCTAGAACTCGCTGGTAAGCGTGGCCAAAAAGCACGCTGTCTCACCGGGCATCGTGCCCGACAGAGACAATATCAGTGATGAGCATTTAGATGCTAGTCTAAACGCACAATATCCAGTTTCCACGCTCAAAACACCGCTCCGAACGAAAACAATGTTAGACGATGCACGAAAAGTCTATTGGAAGGTTGAGTTTTATGAAAAAACCACTGAATAAATCCATTACAAATAAAGTTCATTGAACTCAACTCTTCTACAATTGAGGTTTGTCGGTGCCGACTTTGTTTTTGAGATTTTACACTTCTTTTATTACTTATTTACGCCCGAAGTTGCGTTAAAATTGGCAAAAAAAACGAATGTTTGTTGGCTTATAACTTTTTAATGGCTTTTTATTTTACTATTCTGTTTCCGTTCAGACAAAATTAATAATGAGATAAAACGATATCATGCTTAACTTTGAATGTATAATGTCAAACAGTGGAGTAATACCCCTCCGAAATTTGTATGGAAAAATATCGAAGAGTGTAACCTTAAGAAGGCTTTAAGCCGTCTGATAAGGTCCACTGTGAGCGATCACGTTTCAGTTCCATATGTCATCACGCACTGGTTATAGACTTTCGTCTTGAGACACTGGTATGTGAGACGAGAAGATATCACGCAACTTCCCGAACGTCGCCAAGCCGAGTCGGATTTGACGGTTGACCTCTTTCTCGAAGTTAGCCCTACCTAACTTTACTACCTACCCTACTTTGCGTTCCAGCGTCGCGGTGACTCTTTCGAACAAATTCCCCAACCATCCATTTCCAAATAGTGGTTTGCCCAGCGCTGGGTTGCGACAGTCACTCTTTCTACACCGCCATGAGATCTTGCCGGAGCTCCAACCGCCGTGCTGTGATTTGCCGTGGCAGCGGATTTTCGCCCCGGGCGTAAGTTTACACGATGAGATGTTGGCTGAATGGACTGGTTGTAAAACTTGCTCACCATGGACCCTTTGAACTGAGCAGGAATAGAGTATACTACTGAAAAAATCTTAATAGTCCCTCAGATAGATTTCCAAAAAAATATTGTACTTGATTTTTTTATTTTTCGCATAAACAAAAGATGAAGCCGATACAGTGCATTGAAAACACGCGTGACGTCATTACGATGGTACAATTCATACGCAGCGTTGGAAAACCTCTCACAAGAAAGACCGATGACCTGGTGAAGATCGCTGGTAGCTGATGGATGCGAGACGCACAGGACCGGTTGTTGTGGTGACACTTGGGGGAGGCCTATCTCCAGCAGTGGACGTCTTTCGGCTGATATGATGATGATGATGAATATTGTTTCCAGTTCAATCGATCTCAGATATTAATCAGATATTAATCAGTGTTAATGTCGAAGATGGAATCAAAGGTGAAGATTGTCCATGTGCAATAGGATTCATACCTTTGGGATTATAAAGTATTAAAGTAATAATATATACTATTTAATAATTAAAGTATACTATACTATAATAATAATTAAAGTATCAAGTATTAATATTTGATGTCCTATTCATGTCAATTGTCCCTTAAAATCAGTTTTTGGGGCAGAGTTGACACCAAAATTGTGGCCACTCAACTTGTCCCATTGGAGGGGCCGAATCCGTATAGACGTGGGTAACAAACATTTAGACAGTCACAATTTTAATATTATTAGAATAGGAAAAAGGATTCATCATCTATACAACGTGTAACAGAATAAACGCAACACCTCTTATGGGGTCATTGTACTCATCATTATGAACAACTTTTACTAAGAGAACAACCCAGAAATTGCGAAAGAAAAATCAGCTGTTCAGTACATTTTTTGTCGAGTTATGCGCACAGAAATGTATGGTGAAGACGATTTTTTTTATCGATTTTATTGTTTGTCCCAAAGTAAAAGTTGTTCATAATGATGAGTACAATGAGCCCTTATGAGGTATTGCGTTTATTCTGTTACTCGTTATATAAGAAAAGGCTTTGCCCTACAAAGAACTAACTGCAGCTCCTTTTTAACTAACAATACAAAATCCATTAACTTACCTTAAGGTTATTTAAATGATTGTTTTAAAACAATAAAAATAACCTGAAAACACTCCTTACTAATCGCCACTCCGGGATATCTCCATCCCGGGGGCCGCATTAATAACTCCGTCCATTACTCACCGTAATTCCCGGGGTAGTCCGGGGTGTCGGCGCTAATCCCGCGAGCCCGGGACCACGGTGTCGCATCACTGAAACAATGGTTCGTTAATTAGATATGAATTACAATTGATGACTAATTAAGCTGGTGTAATGTTGATGTCATGTATTAGGTAGAGGCTTAGTTAGGGAAATGTTAATTTAAGGGTGGGGATGCAATTGGCTGGCATCTTAAATATTATTATATTTTTTTTAATTATTGATAGGCACGCGCTTGCCGGTGACACTATCTCACCTGATGGTAAGCGATGATGTGGCCGAAGATGGAGCACGCAAAGCAGGATGAGTTTACAAAATTGACGCGTGGGAGTACCAGTGCCTCAAGGCATCATGAACCTCATCTATCGCTTTCCATCAGGCGTGATTGAGGTCAAGAGCTAGCCCATTCATAAATAAAAAAAAAACTTAGGGCCAATTTCACCAATGAAACTGAACGCGATCAGCGAATAAACCACGTTTATGAGCCGTCAGTGTCATTATTTTTCTATGGAATATTTATACTGACAGCTCTTGAACGCAGTTTAGATGTACTGATCGCGTTCAGATTCATTGGTGAAATCCGCTCTTATTGTCACGAAATTCTCTACAGTAAATAAACTTTTTGTTCAAAAAAAATACTTTAAAATGCAAAAAGTTATTTATTCTCATCTTATATAATCCGCCTAGCCTTTTCCTATGGTCGACGACGGATAAATTTGCAATAACGGTCATTGCCCTTTCCTTAATATCTCTTCGTAGGTACCTGGACAATAAATTATGAATCGTTTTTCATTACTAGAAATTGTAAAGGATCACTACAAATGTCGATTCAGGACAGCTTTATGTGTTTATTTCTGTTTTCGGAATTAAGTATGTCAATAAATGTAGATGTAGATTCAGCTAAATACCAGTGCCTTTTTAACCAGTGATTTTCTGGCTTCTGACGATCCGTAACAACTGCCAAAGATCTACAAATGACATTGCCAAAGATCTACAAATGGCATTTATCGTGCTTTCAGAAGCACGGAGGAGTCTCAGTTTGTTAAGATGGTCACCCGTCTACAGACCGACAGGCAACTTTTGCCGATTATATTATTTGGTCACACGGTTCTTTTTTTAAGGATGGGAAATCATCAAAAGATTTTTTCGTTCTGGCGGAAGGGAGTGTCAGATTCTTACTGACTAAAACCCATGCGTGTTCCTCATGATATTCTTTGCTTTCCAGGGCCGTGGCGACTCTATTGGACAAATTCCTCAACCAGCCCCTGCACCTGGACTTTTGTTTATTCTCATCTAGAACCAATTAAAAAAAACTGGCCAAGTGCGAGTCGGACTCGCGCACGAAGGGTTCCGTACCATAATTATATAAAAACTGCAAAAAAATCATGTTTTTTGTATGGGAGCCCCACTTAAATATTTATTTTACTCTGTTTTTAGTATTTGTTGATATAGCGGCAACCATCTGTGAATATTTCAACTGTCTAGCTATCAGAGTTCATGAGATACAGTCTGCTGACAGACAGACGGACAGTGGAGTCTTAATAATAGGGTCCCGTTTTTACTCTTTGGTTACGGAACCCTAAAAAACTAATGAAATCGAGTCGGTTCCCTAGTTAATCTATCAGCTAGCGGCCGAATGAATAAACCTAGATTTACGCACACATGTATCATATCCACACAGTTCAGTTAAATCGGTGAAAAGCAAATGGACAGAATATTTTTTCGCATATATTTTAAAGTGGATATTCTCGTTGGAGCTCTGATACAAATCTGTTTATGTTTTCGGCCGATTCACAGTCTGAGATTGTTATTTTAATAGTATTTTTTTGTATCTATAGTATTTAATAAATAGTTGTTGCATGGGAAAAGGCTTTGCGTAATCTGTGCTTATGCCATTTCATGTTCATAGAAAGATATATGCGAATGTAAGTTTGCTTGGGCTTATGTTTAAGTGCCTACCATAAAACGCACCTATTCTACTACCAATAAATTCGATATACCTGCCAGAATGAATAAAATGTAGTCAAATATTTTAGTTAACTCCCAAATAAATGTCCAATCTTTGAACCTAACCTCAAAACACTATAAAGTTGCTTAACAGGTGTAGTTGGAGCAAAAACGGGTTTTAAAAAAAAGAAACCTTACCTAACCTGTCCGAGTCGGGGTGCCCAAAGTCCCGAGCTCGTTTCGCTCGCTCTTGCACCCAGTAAATCAATAATTTGGATGAAACTAAACACCCCGAGTTTCATTCACATTAGTTCTGCCGTGCCTAGATCATGCCCAGGAAGAAAATCCTCGTTTTTACTTACTTTTTTAATTTTTGCCTTTACTGTAAATCAGTGATATTAATTAAGATTTTTTTTACTATTTGTAAAGTCAGCAAGCGTAAACTATATCGGCTTTTTAAATAAATGTAAATACATCTGCACGCAACGGTTTAAACGTAATAATTTGCATGAGCTGACAATAAATATAGCTTTATTTTGCAGCTAAAATTGCAATAAAGTCGTGTAAACACTGAGCTAATTAACTAGTAATTTTACATTACGCTGTTATTTAGTGTAACAGCAAACAAGCGTTTATTTTTAAACTAGCAATCCGCCCCGACTTCACATGGAAAGTAGAGCATACATATATGATTACCAGTTGGCGTGATTTTTTCATCATCTTCAACAAATTCGTCATATTATTTTAATCAAACTACACAAAACATTGATAAATTACATTACTTTTAGCGGAATCAATGCCGCCTCAAAAAAAAAACTAAGCAAAATCTACATCGCAACCAAACGAACCGCAACGCCATCTATCCCGCCAGCTGCGAACTAACAGAACGAAATCCTGCATCGCGGTATCAGAGTTTTCCGTGCGCCTTGAATATATACAACAGCCCGAATATCAATAATTATAAAAGTCATCGATTACTTATGACCTAAACCTTCCTCATGAATCACTCCGTTCTTTGGTGAAAATCGCATCGAAGCAGAGTTTATCGCATACATACAAACAGACTCGGTGGGGGAACTTTTTTTTATAATAATGTAGTAATTTAATAATGTAGTAATTTAATAATATGCAGTGATGTTTCTTTCTGAACTGTGAAACTCGCACTACAAAAATTACTCTTACTACTACACTATAATAGTAGAGGATACGTGGAAGATCGACCTTCACCCATCTGATAACCAGATGGGATATATTTTTTATCAAATTTTATTGATTTATAAACACGCTTGTGATAGCTTGTCCATCGAGAATTGTTCACAGTCACTGTCAACGTCAAATTACTGCCACTAATGTGTAAAATCCACCTGTTTTATTCACACACAGGTCTCCTCTCTGAGATTGGGAGTGGGATTGTAGTGGTATCACTGCTGCCACAAAAAAAAAAAACCAAAGTAGCAAATCCGTATAAAGTATCGAGCAGTTGCCCACCAGACACAACAACCGTCCGATCGGAGAATCCTCTCTTTTTAACAGAGGTATGCGGGACTTTACTCTGTTCCGTATACCTCTATAGGCCGGGAACCACCACCTGGGCCCCAAGTCTGCTATTTTTTATAAATTCGTCATTCCAACACGATCCCATTGTCATTTTGCTATAAGTTCATACTAAATTCATAATGGTCGATCATTGGTCGGTCAATGGTCTCGTAATAGAATCGTGGTTCTAAATATTCAATGTCTTTGAAAAGCAATGACTGCACAATAACGTTCTAATGGTAGGTCACTGATCGAAGGAACTGTCAAAATTTTAGCAGATTACCGCATACATCTGTCATTCATTTGTCATTATGTACGAGATTACTATTCTATGACATTTCTTTCAATGGAGTGTCAGTAGTTGACTATTGAAAAGTCATAATGACGCTTTTATATTAGTAGATTACCAAACTTGTCAAAATCAACAATTATGAATCAATGATAGACCATTCTGACACTATTGTAATAGCAGACTTGAGGCCCAGGGACTGGTGACCGCTTGTTGGCTGGGCTCTAGACAAAACGACGTTCTACCGTATCGTATTCTAATCGCTGATAGAATATCACGTTGTCTAGAGCAACATTTCGAAATGTACTTTTAATAAAAACAAACGACTTCGGTTTCAAATCGAGCGCGGTCACTAGAATGAGGTCCGAATACCTAACGTAACATACTGGCCAGATAAAATTTTCACCCTCGCCATCGACAAGCACATCCCCATATATCTGTACTGTATCCTATTTACTATATAACATTATGCTCTCGTTCGTATCTGCCATAAACAGACGGTGGGAAAGTTAGTGGAATTTAATACCTCACTCCCAATTTAACATTTCAACGCTTTAGTGTTGTTACTTTGTCAGTTCTCGCGTTAAATAATTGTGTTAGGGATGTAGTGAGGGGATGGGATTGTTTTCAGATAATTTGCTAGTTTGATGTATTGGTTCATTTAAATGTACAAGTTGTGGATAATTTTGTCACTTAGAGTGATTACAGAACCTTAGAGCAGAGTAGACATGCCCACCACACTATTTTCAACCACAGCAGCAGCAGATGTGCAATAATGGTCATTGAGCCACATGCATTTATTGACTCAGAAACAAGAATAAGTAAACAAAAATAAGTAAAACAGAATTTACTAATACTATTCAGTCTGTTTTTTAAGGCATTTAGTTCCCCTTTGTTGGTATCACAAAAACAATGACCATACATCAACCAGTATCGAGCTTGTGGTATCGTTATGTTCCTGGAATTGGCTTGTGTTGACTCGATAGAGCAGTTCCTCTATTTGGTGTTTTATATGGTGTCAGACGTAAAAGACTAGCACCATGTCATCACTTCCCGTGGGTGTCGTAAGAGGTGACTAAGGGACTCACCAGAGAATGGGCAGCAGCATTCTCTGTAGGTACAAAGCAACAGCTAGACTTTATATTAGTCTATGAGCTACACTGCGATCGCCAACCCGCCTGCCAAACATAGCGATTATGGTAAACCCCCCCGCCGCCTGGGGGAGGCCCATATCTAGCAGTGGACATCTTTCGGCTTATCATTATGATGATGATGATGACTCATATTGCAGTAACATCTGATTAAATTGTCAGTAAATTAACATAAAAATGGAGGATAATGTGGGAGTAAATTGTATTTGTTGTACCCAGAAATTGTCATGATATGTGACATAACAAAGTCGAGAGGGCGAAGAATCGGAAAAGTGTAAACATGGAGATTATAAATTTTAATAAGAGTAGGGGAAAGAGTAAATAAACGGTTTATAAATGATGTGTAAGACTATATGTATCCATGTTCAGTTGTGAAAGCCATAAAACATTTTCTATTTTCCTAAAGTTAGAAGCTACGCCATGACAACTGCAAGTTAATTTAAGATTTTTGACTAGCGAAGCCATTTGGAATTCTGAACATCCATACAGGGTTATTTGTTAAACACTAACTACCTTTCAGTGGGTGAAGGTACTCATGATTATGAACAACTGTTGCTATGAGACCAACCCTGTAAAATCGAAAAACATATCTGCTGTTTACATACATTTTTATCGGATGAATATTGCATTTTGTATAAAACAGCTGATTTCGTTTTTCATATTTCAGAGTTGGTCTCGTAGTAAAAGTTGCTAAAAATTACGAGTACTTGCAACCATTGCACTAAAAGGTTGTTAGAGTTTACAAATAAGTCTGTATGCACTCACCTTATCATTTTTGTAAGTGCTATGTACTCGTAGGGGAAATAGAAAATATGTCTGAAATGACTGTCCAACTCAAGACTTGAGGCAGACAACTTTTAAAATTTTACTCTTCGGGGAGTCGTTTCACGAAATAGTGCTGTGAAATTGTTAAGAGATACGTGTCATAAGGTCAGAGAATTCAAGAGCTTATGGAATTTGTATTCAGCTAGAATTAGTTTTCTTTTATTTGATTGAAGTTTGAAGAAATCTTTTAGCATTCGTTCGGGGCTGAAAAGCCATGACTTTAAAATTGTCATAGTATGGCCCATGGATCTTGGTTAAAATAGACTTGGTTTAGATAGTTTACTTTTACATAATTATGCTAAGCTGTATGAACATATCTGTGCGATCTCCCCCGGGCAGTGACCAGGGTGTCAGCAGCGTAACACGTCGGGTCCATTGAAGTCGCGTACGTTCCTGCGATCCCAGGCGTAGGTGGTAGATGGAACACCGGGGTGGTTTTAGTCAGTAAGGGCCCGCCCGCCCCAGGGTGCAGTACATCCATGAGGATTTGTCCCAGTAAAAGTAAGCTAGAGTGAACAGGCTCCTTCTGGGTAAGCTCGCTCCATCGTAGACTTTGTCTCTGTCATATCTGACATTGTCTAGAGTTAAGAGCAAACCCATCACTAATAAAGAAAAAAAAAAAGGCTGTATGAACATCGGTCGATATAAGTTCACTAACAATTTCATGAATATTAGCGAAATCTGTGCAGATATCTGCACAGATTTCAACGGACAAAATATTTTCATATCACACATCCCGTTACATCCATGATAAAAGTTAATTTTTTTTGTTCCCTAATTAATCAAAACTTTAGACACAAAAAATTATCTTCTGTCACATGACTTGCGGGAGTCTAGCCTCGCCTAAATTAAAATGCTACAGCTACTTCCATATACCCATTCCCACCGTTACTTAATCCCACATACCTTCCGGTGTAATTTCCCGTGAACTTCAAACCTCGAATAAAATCCAGCGGAATTTCTCCGCACTGGTAGCATCCCCAACTTTACAGAGGTACAGTCGCGAACATAAAACTTTAAAGCCAATAAAACGGGTACCATCTCCAACATAGCTGATAAGCACTTTTTTATTTAACTGTACCGCTCAACCGATATACTGCAAAGTGAATATCCGAACTGTTTCTGTCGGAAAAGTTTTTATACTTATGACGCTACTTTTTTTAACGGGTTGGGCTTGAGAGCTTTTGGGGAACTAGGTTTTTGAGTGAATTGCAAAGGCAACATCTAAACGTAGATACAGTGGTGCTCCTGCCAGGATTGCGGAATTTGTTCGAAAGAGTTACCGCGGCTCTGGAACGCAAAGGGCAATAGAAGGAACACGCATGGGTTTTAGTCAGTAAGAGGCTGACACTCCCTTCCACTCCACCCAGAGTGGAAGAATCCATTTGATGATTTCCAATCCATAAAAAAAATAAAAAGAAGGTATAATGGTGCTCGTCATATTTGGGCTATGAAGTCTTAAAACCATCATTATTATTTAGTGAGAGAGAGAGAGAGATACGAAACTATACGAGACGCACACTATACCACTATTCCTTTTTCATAACGGAATCATGATGCCAATGACACGTCATTATAGCGGACTTGTCTGATTACAAAAACTCTTAACTCTTTCTCTACTAGAAAGCACTATTGCTTACTTCTACATTCAAAGTCCTTTTAAGGGTAATTTACTTCACTCATAATCATCATCACCATCATCATATCAGTCTAAAGACGTCCACTGCTAGACATAGGCCTCCTCCAAATGTCGCCACAACAACCGGTCCTGTGCGTTTCACATCCATCGGCTACCAGTGGTCAGGTTATCGGTTAATTCATCTTGTGGGAGGCCTTACAACGCTGCATCTTCCGGTACGCGGACTACTCCACTCGACTCAACTAAATTATCATGGCTATGTAAATAACCGGCCAAGCGTGAGTCGGACTGTTACACGAAGGGTCCGTACCATAAACCGAAAAGAACACGTTTTTTTATCGGAGCCCTTTCATTTTATTTAATTTTTATTATAAATTTGCTGTTATAGCGTATAAAAATTTCAACAGACAGGCAGACAGGGAGTCTTAGTAATGGTTCCATTAGTTAGCCTTCGATTGTGGAACCCTAAAAGCCCTCAAATAACGTCAATAAAAAACAATCCATAAGAAATTACTAAGAATTAGTGTACAAGTTACTTTTAGTCATGAAAATGCACTTTCTGCGGAACAGGCCTCCGGATGCCGCCGCTGAGGAAACCGAGGACTAAAATAGTAGGATATAAAGTGAAAATACAAGGAGATAAAGTGAACATACTAGGAGATAAAGTCAACATACTAGGAGATATAAGGAAAATATTAGGAGATAAATTGAAAATACTGTTAGATGAAATGAACATACTAGGAGATATAGTGAAAATACTAGGAGATAAAGTGAAAATACTTTGAGATAAAGTGAACGAACTAGGAGATAAAGTGAAAATATGAAGAGATAAAGTAAAATCATTAGGAGATAAGAAAATACTAGGAGATTAGAAAATACCAGGAGATACATTGACTTTAGGTATGTGGATAGGAAGTGAGTTGCGCAGTGATAAAAGGCTTATCTGACTGGAACATATGAATATTTACCGTTGGTACTGACGAAGTATGTGGGTATGATCCTCCTTCTTATGCACATTGATTGTAAAAGCGGTACCTGAAACAAAAGAAAAACAATTTGACTTACTGCCAAGAATTTGATTAACATTATATACGATATTATCATCATTTTCCTGCCTCTGTTCCATGTTAATTTCTTCTTTTATTTCGTCTCGTCAACCGTCATGCTATATATACCATCCCTCACAAATTCCATCCTTTTTTTCTTTTGCCTCCCTGTCCTTCCCTATCTATCCTTATTTATTGTCATTTGAAGTAACCATATATTTATATTAAAATGGTCCTAATGGGTTGCAATGAAGTGGAGTTTGTAAATTATTCAAATCTTTTATATTTGAATAAAAGTACGGATGATATAATGAGAATAATGATGGTGGTTGAAAACAAAAAGCAAATCTCAACTGTAAAGATTAATAAACTAAGTAGCATATTAATTTACTAATTGTGTATTCAATTTGTAAAAAAATAAACGCAATACCTCTTAAGGGGTCATTGTACTAATCATTATGAACAACTTTTACAATGGGACCAACACCATACGCGCTAAAAATATAATAGATAGAAGTTCTAATTTTAATCAATACTAATCTATACTTCTATACTAATATTATGAAAGCGAATTAAATTGAATTTCATATTTGGATGGCTGTTTGTTACTCAATCACGAGTATGGAATAACAAACAGAATACACTGTATCCCGGGAGTAGTTATGTTCTCCAGCATAATTTTCGACATTTACGCGGGCGGAGCCGCGGGTGGCAGCTAGTTTCTTACAAAATCAATTAACTAACGCTTTTTATTTTTTTCAGCACATTAAAATAAATATAGGCAAGACACAGTATAAAAAGATACAGAAGGTCGGCTTCATACAATGATCGAGAACGCACGCACACATAGACATGTACGTAGGTACGGCTGTTCGAAATGCTCGTTGGGAAATAATGAAAAGTGGACTGTATCTTAAAAAGACCTTCTAGGATCTCGCCGGTTTTTTTTCAAAAAATAACGGTCTTGGAAGAAAACTCCTAACTCAAAAGTCTTCGAAAGCGGTCTTCAGCGGCGATAGTTCCTGCAGGAGTCGTCAATTTCCTGTCGAAGAAACTACGCATAGCTCCCGCACGCGCCCAGAGAAGAAATCATTTAGAGGTCGGCCATACAACGGACTTTGGACCCTTCGAAAGTTCGAGTCATCGTCAAGGACAAAGAAGAACTTGCAGTATCATCGTTTGTCCTATGGATGGTTTAGACATTCTGTGAGTTCGTTCCAATTTGTCCCTTACCTATATCTTTTCCTATTCTTCTTCATTTCATGTTTAAATAGCAATATTTAAGTGAGTGCTTTTAACTATCACTTTAAGTCGTTTAGTGATAAATCATTCATCATCTTATTTGCATTCATTAAAACTCAATTATTCTGCTTGAAAAGCTACTTTAAAAGCTACTTTAAAACCTTTACAGAATAACCCCATCTGTTTACGTTTACTTCGCTTCTTATCTACAACAGCTGATCGCACGGCGACATACCTGCGCCTGCGCGTCAGGTGTTCTTTTGTTAGCACTGTTGAGTCACACATCGTTAGCTAGCTACGTTTTTTTTTCTCTCTTCGCATTTTAAAAACTGGTTTCTTAACTGTCATTAGTTTGTTTGTGATTTATCGCTTGTGTTTCTATCGCTATGGCTGACGAAAAAGTTGAAAAACTCGTTAAAAAACGCAGCTGTATGAAATCAAAACTCACAATATTTAGCAACTACCTTCACATGCTTGAAAGTTGCGACGAACTTAGCAGTTTACAACTTTTAGATTTAGAAACTAGATTTAATAAATTTGATAGCTTATATGTGGATTTCGACAAATTGCAGTGTGACATCGAGATGTTGTTGGAGAACCCCGGTGACGAGAGCAAGGAGCGTGAGCAGTTCGAGAACCAGTATTATAAACTGGTGGCGACGGCGCGGAGCCTGCTCGGTGCTCGTCCTCCTATGTCGACGATTATTTGGGTGGCGCTGATTCTATAAAAAAAACAATTGATATTGCTCAGGGAGTCATATCTACTTTAAAAACAGCCCAACTAAAACTAAGAAAATTTAAATCAAACAATACATTAATCTTAAATCAAATTTCGCCTTCTTATAATACAGATGACAACATTTTAGACTTTTCACACACTAATATTGATGTCTCATCTAAAACTCTTGGTCTGAATTGGATATGTGATTCGGACACTTTGTCGTTTTCAATTAACATAAAATTACAAAAAAAAGTTACGAAACGACACATACTTTCTGTTATAAGTCAGATCTTTGACCCCTTGGGACTCGTCGGCCCGTGCATTGTCGAAGCCAAAATCATCATGCAAAAGTTGTGGATCAATCAATATTCATGGGATGATGAAGTCTCACAAGACACCAAACATTTATGGTTTGCATTTGCTGACACTTTACCTCTTCTGAATCACTTAAGAATTCCTCGATGGGTTCTTAGTGATAGCTCAGAAATTCATGAAATTCATGTTTTTTCAGATGCTTCAGAGCGAGCGTACGGCGCTTGTCTGTACATTCGTTCTGTGGATCAATCAGGTTTAGTAAAAATACACCTCTTAACCTCTAAAAGTAGGGTAGCGCCGATAAAGCCCACGGCGATACCTCGTCTAGAGCTTTGCGGAGCCTTGTTGGCTGCAAGGTTGTGTACAAAAGTATTAACCTCTCTTACTCTAAAGGTAAGCAAATGTAGATTTTGGTGTGACTCGACTATAGTTCTAGGGTGGTTATCTACACCCCCACTGCAACTAAAAAATTTCGTTCGCAACCGAATACACGAAATTCAAGAGAGCACAGAGGGTCACGTGTGGGGCTACGTACCGTCGAAAGACAATCCGGCGGATCTTGTTTCCCGCGGGCTGAAGGCTGATTCCATCAGTGGTTCATCCTTGTGGTGGTCTGGTCCTACTTTCTTAGAGAAAGATGAACGTGAATGGCCAAGAATGCCCAATCACAACGAGAGACACGATCTACCTGAATTAGTTTCTTGTTCTGTCGTAGTAACTAACAGTATTTCCAATGTAGATTCAATAAGTAGTTTCATTAACAATAGATCTAATTTAATTTATTTACAAAGAGCGATAGCATATTTACAAAGGTTTGTACACAATTGTCGAAACAAAACCAACAAACGTACTGGGCCACTTACAGTTATCGAACTTAAAGGTTCTTTATATTTAATTTTGCACAAAGCTCAGTTGGAAATGTTTCCTGACGAATATGCTATTCTTAAAACGGCGAAAGTATTGCATAAAAAGAATAGACTTAGTTCCTTGTCCCCATTTCTAGACCCCAATAACCTATTACGTGTAGGTGGTAGACTAGATAAGTCCCCATACTCGTACGATACAAAGCATCCTATCTTATTGTGTAGCAAGCATCATTTTACTAAGATACTCTTTGAGCATCTACATTTAATATATTTACATGCTGGTCCCCAGCTCTTATTAGCGAACGCTAGGCAAACCTATTGGCCCTTGGGTGGCAGAAGCCTAGCCAAAGCCATTGTAAATAAGTGTGTCCGATGTTGTCGGTACAAAGCGGAATCGGTGCAACCCATAATGGGACAGTTACCGACAACTCGAACTGAGTTAGAGTACCCTTTCTTACATTGCAGTGTTGATTACGCAGGGCCAGTGATGATAGCGGATAGGAAAGGCAGAGGTTGCAGACTTATTAAATCGTTTTTGGCAATCTTCATCTGTAACTCAACAAAAGCCTGTCACATCGAGCTCGTTACTGCACTATCTAGTGAAGCTTATTTAGCCGCTCTTAATCGCTTTGTGTCACGTCGGGGGAAACCGCAAAGTATTACGTCCGATAACGGCACCAACTTTGTCGGCACTTACAATGAGCTATCAAAGTTTCTTGTGCAATCAGACCTTGAGGGTCATTTAGCTCAAGAAGGTATAGAATTTAAATTCGTACCTGCATATAGTCCCCACTTCAACGGCTTAGCCGAGGCAGCTGTTCGCTCCACAAAACACCATCTTAAAAGATTACTACAATCCACTCATCTCACCTACGAGGAAATGGCCACGTGCCTCACTCAGATAGAAGCTGTTTTGAACTCCCGTCCTCTTACTCCTCTTTCCTCAGAACCCCTTGACTTTTCCGCTCTGACACCTTCTCATTTCCTAATTGGACGACCACTTAATGCTATACCTCATCCACAGGTCTCTGATTGCAACATTAATCGCCTGGAGCGCTTCAAGAGAATCGAGCACATCAAACAGCACTTCTGGCAGCGTTTCTCGCTTGAGTACGTAGCTCTACTGCAGCAGAAGGTGAAATGGCGCTCCTCGAAGACAGAGCTGAAGTTAGGCTTTCTTGTCCTAATTAAAGACAAAGCTCTCCCTCCTCTACTCTGGTCTTTAGGAAGGGTCACAAAGGTTTACCCTGGCAGCGATGGCATAGCAAGAGTTGCAGAGGTAAAGACTAAGAGGGGCACCATAAGGAGGGCTTTCAATAACATTTGCCCTCTTCCAGATTTTTGAAGTCTTCACTTCAACCCGGGCAGCATGTTGGGAATCGCACCCAACTAACACGCAGACGGCACGCGCAGGCGACGTGACCGACCTACGCTTCATCGTCCACGGCGAGCGAGCGGAGGTGCGACGCGGGTGTGCCGGCGCGGCCGGCGAACACTCGCATTCTCGGAGACCACCGCGACGGACGACACTCTCAAACGCCTTATAATTAATTTATGTTTGTCCGGGACAGTTCATGTTGAAAGTTAAATCGGCAATACAGCCCATTTTTTAAGATACAGTCCACTTTTCATTATTTCCCAACGAGCATTTCGAACAACGGCGATCTCAAACAATACACTTGCTGCACGTGAAGCGTGTCTGTGCGTGCGTTTCGGTCGTAATTGAAATGAGTTTTCGGTCTTAGATGAAGCCAAATTGTGCGTAACCCACGATTGGTTTCATCATGGCGTACAGCCACCTAAAAGGTATTAGTATATGTGTATTTTATTTTATTTTATTTATTATCCCATTAAATAAAATAAAATAAAAGATATTGGAGAGGGCAATGTTTGGAGTTTTCAATATCACGGCTCTTAAATACAGTGAAAATCAATCGGTACCAATCGGTACTAAAACAGATACGCGCGGGGTTTTTTTTTAAGGATGGTAAATCATCAAATGACCCCTTCCGCTGTGGGTGGAGCGGGAGGGAGTATCAGACTCTTACTGACTAAAACCCATCGATGCTCCTCCTAGTGCCTTTTGCGTTCCAGGGCCGCGGTAACTCTTTCGAACAAAATCCGCAACCCTGGCAGGCTCTGGCCGGGCCCCGTTTTTTCGCTGACTGCTCTATTCGGCGCGCGTGGAACACAGCGCGCCGTCGACCCGGGCCTGTTCGAGCCTGTCGAGCTACCCATTGCTCGCCGCCCGCAGGCATCAATCACTGCGCCATGCTCAGGAGCATCAGTTCCTGGGCGGCGCAGTGGCTATACACGCACGAGGTTAGGGTCGCATTAGTTATTTTCCTTTATACGTTGCCATTTCAGTGCGGGCAACAAGTCTAGTTTACATATATCATTGGATGGAGTCAACCTTCTGTATCTACCTGCTTTGTGTCCAAGATTCGCAGTGTCCTTTTAAGAAGACAAATAAAACAGCAAGGTAGCTTTATGTGTCGCAATTAACGATCTGGATTAGAATTCAAAACAATTTGAATATAAGGGCGCCGTTTGTTTTACGCGCGCTCGTAAAGGTTTAATTTGTTTTACGCATAATAAACTTTAATTACGTTACACTTCAGATTATGAGTTATTGGTCGGACGGTTGTGGTGTTTTTGGGATTGATGTTTGATGTTTTATCTAGTTGAGAAGTGATTTTCATTATTCTGTATAAATAATATAAAAATGGTAAGTATCTAGTCAGAGATTCGTTGCTGTTAATGCAAAGCCCCATCACTCAGCTGGGCGATAAATTTATTCGTGTATACCTATCCTTAAGTTCAACTCATTCGACACATTTAAATGTGATCAGTATGCGAAAAACCATGACTTAGTCTATAATGCTAAGAAAACAGATCTGATGATATTCAGGTCGGGAAAGGGGCCTCAGTATGTCCCACCTGTTTCCATTGGGGGGCAGACAGTGAAGGTTGTGGAGAGGTTTAGGTACCTTGGTCACATTCTAACGTCTGACATGAGAGACGTGCCTAGCTTTTTCCCAACTAAGTTGAAGTTAGGTTCCGGTCAAACCAATAGCTGAATAGCTTTTAAGGAGCTGCAGAAAGGCAGTCTCTACTGGGTACACAGTTTACAACTGGGTACTACGATACCCTTTGTCAAGACTAGCTTCCGGCTACCTTTACGATTGACAAAGTTCGTAAACACCACTGGAAAGTCACAGGAAAGCAAAATACGCAATTGCGTTTACTTGGATGACATTTTTTTTCAGCTATTTTATTAAAAAACCAAATTACTGAACCGATTTTGATGAAATTTCTATAGGACCAAACGGAAAGCAGAAAAACAGAATTACATGAAAATGACGGAGTTATAGCAACAAACATAAAAATAAACATTTGAATAGCTAACCTAACCTCCTCCTTTTTTTGAAGTCGTTTAAAAAGAGGATGATACTAACAAAGTTTCTCAACATAAAATTTATGAGATTCAAAAGTAAAAAAAAACTTGAAATGATTGCAAGTTATGAGTGACTGTTAAATGTTTTGATTACTTTACATAAAGTTATAAATAATAATTACAAAGCTCTGCGGAGAGAATGAAGAAAAATGCAGGAATTTTCTTTGTTCTAGTCTATAAAATACTGTTTATGAAAAGGTGAAGTAATATGGTTAAGTGTTGTTCATTTTATAAGTGACCTTTTTTTTACTTGCAGCTGTACTTCTGTGGTCCTCTTGCGACAACCATGGATCTCCCGGGATATACTAGTAGTACATCACACTCGGCTAAAGTGTAGGTTTCTGTCAGTGAAAGAATTATCGCCAATGACAGGCTCGTTGAGTCGAAGCTCCAAAGTCTTGAGCATCGATACCGAGTTACCAGCCTGTCGGTTTTCTGTCAGTTGCAATTTGGGGAGTGTGCGACGGTATTGCTTAGTTTAATTCCACCAAGCCTGTTCCATCATCGGACCACAAGATGTACGGCGATGCGCCACCGGTACATGGTGGACATCCCACCCACACGCACAAAACGTTTTGGGAAGACATTCATTGTGCGTGCAGCTAAGGAGTGTAATTCCCTGCCAGAGTCTGTGTTTCCTGAAAGGTTATTTCTAGGCAAGCGTGCTCCATCTTCGACCAAATCATGGCTTACCATCAAGTGAGATGATAGTGAAACGCGTGCCTATCAATACTAAAAAACAAAAAATCAGTACTTCCAGAATCAACCTCCTACAAACACAAACAATTTTCAATTGTTATAATTTTGATTAAGAAGTTTACACTACTTTACGTTGAGTATCTTAAAATCCTATGAAAGATTTAAAAAAAAAGGCGGCCAGTCTAGTCAGTCAATTTATATCCATGTATTTTTTTACTATTAATAGGCACGCGTTTGACCACTGTCTCACCTGATGGTAAGCTGATGATGTGGTCGAAAATGGAACACGCTTGTCTAGAAGTAATTTATTAACACTTGACTTAAAATTAAATTAAAATCGCGTTAATCAGAAAGAAACACAATACGATACGACCCGAGGAATAATCACGCTTACAGTCGGACAAATAGATAGAGTTGAAGATGTTATACAAACATCGAAAAACATGTGATTTTGTGAATTTTTATTTCCCCAGTAATTGTGTTACGTAAACATTTACCGTCCATTAGCAATCAACCACAAACAAAGTAATAATTAAAACAGTAAAATAATGAATGACCAAACATACAAATTGCGAACCAAAACACTAATGATAATTGAAGTCAGTGCTCCAAAAATAGGGCAAAGGCACACTTTTCATACAGCCTCTGAATACAACTTGTTAACTGTTAACTGGATAGCACAAAATTGAAATTTTCAGTGTGAAATTTCATCTCTACCCTGAATGAGGCCTCATTAAAATGCTGTGAGGCCGCAAATTGCAATTTATTGTCCTAGAAACGACATAAATTTATTATGTTAAGCTGTTATTTTCGCTATATTTTAGAGTTTAAAATCGCTTGCGCTATTTTTATTGAAGCTTTATTTTTTATTTAGTTTGTGTTATGTTGTTGTTTTAGTGAAATTAACAACGTGTAAATGAAGTAAGGTTTAGTGACGTTTTATTCGAATAGTAAACTCTGTTTGGGTCGGCTTCCAGTCAAACTGCTGAATATCAGAATTTTATAAAGATTTTATTGGGATCATTTATTTTACATGGATAAATGATAATGATAAAAATGGAGAGTCCTTATATAGAGATGCGGTACAGAGAGTAACGTCCCGCAAACCTCCACAGAAAAAAGGAGGATCCTCCGACCGAGCGGTTGTTGTGTCCGGTGGGCAACTGCCCGATAGTTGATATTCAGACTGTGGAAAATTGATACCGCGATGCAGGATTTCTTTTGACGTAGTTCGTTGCTGGCGATACCGATGCCGCTACAATATAATTAAAGTAATAATAATTAGCAAACTATTGTGTAAATGCTAGTTCTTCCAACTCAACAGACAGTTGTGTTGCTGGGGAGTTTGTTGCGCCACTTCTTCTTCCCAGCTAAAACACTAGGAAGTGGTGACGGGCGGGGCGTTTTTGGGGAACTGTCTTTTTGTAAACACTGTCGTTCAAAAAGTGCTGGCACTCAGCCTAACTTGGATAAATGACTTTTGACTTTTGAAAACATCTTTTCGACATAATCTGAAATTTAACTCTTTTATAGGGTAAAAAAGGGCGGCTAACTATGATTCAGATAATATCCCGCAATATAACATAGGATACGTTTTATCACGGGAATATATTATTATTCCCTTTGGATAACACTCGAATTTCACATGGGCGAAGCCGCTGCCTGGCAGAAACTATTGCATAATAAAATATTTGTATGGAATACAGATAGTTGTTCCGGGTCTGGCTGTTTGTGTATATGAGTTTATATGTTTGTAAACGCACCCACGATACAGGCAAAATTCCCAGTGTGGGGCAAAAAATAATATTAACGATCATAGTTCCGTCTTTCAGCTGAAGTACAGGAAAACTCGTTTCATTTTAACTACATTGATTATAATTCGATTGCTATGAGATGCATAACCAACTCGCATGGCAACGCATAACTCAAATTTATAGAATCTGTTTAACTAGATTTAGACTGAGGAGCTCGTGGGTAAATTATAACAGTCGCACGGACCAATCTTCAAGGTTAAGTATCGGTTGCTGAGGTAGGTCTATGGATGGGTGATCATATTAACATACCGAGACTCCTCCGTGCCTCGGAAAGCACGTTAAGCCGTTGGTCCCGGTTGTCATTTGTAGATATTTGGCAGTCCTTACGGATTGTCAGAAGCCAGAAAATATGACACCAGTCTTGCCAAGAAGTACCCTGTTACCCAGTTAATGGGTTGTGGAGGTCTGATAGGCAGCCGCTCTACGTAAAATACTGGTATTCAGCTGAATCCGGTTTGACTGGGAGCCGACCCCAATATAGTTGGGAAAAGGCTAGGCAGATGATGTTTAACTAGATTTAGACCAAAACGTAGTTCTAAAAAATTAATCCAGTTTTATTTAGGGACACCTAAATGAAACAATTATGCATTTTAGGCTTAAAAGAAATAAAGCCCAAATAAATTCTGAGAGTATCCAGGACCCATAGGTAACAACATAATGAATCCCGGTTGAACTACATTTTGGTCATTGAATAAAAAGGCACAGACTTTAGTTCGAGTGTTCACATAATCAGATTGAATGAAATAAATGTCTCAAATGTCGTTTTGCTTACAAATGGTCCTATTAACACATTTTACTTTTGCTGATAGAAATTCAGGACGGGTATAGTAACGACTCAGTTCTGAAGTAACGATTGAAATATTGTTAAAACTGTCGGATGGAAAAAAGACGATTGTAAAAAATATCGATTGAAAACTACTACATAGCGTTGAAGCGTGGAATTCAGTCCATACGAGATAGCCCTTTGGGGATGTCTATATCTAGCAGCGGACGTCTTTTGGCTGAAATGATAATCGATCGTGCACAGCGTTGATTATGCCATTTATTGTTGCATATTTGAAACTTTAAGGTCAATTATACTTGACATTGATACTTCTGTGCTGCCACCTATAGTTCCTGCACGCTCCGTTTAGGGGAACGTGCACAAACTTGACTTGTAGCGGCATTAATACCGCCAAAAAAATCAACGTTGCAGATTCTACTTCGCAACAATGAGACTCGCAGCGCCATCTATCTCGACGAAATAATAATGAAATCCTAAATCGCGATATCAGAGTTTACCGTGCGATTTGAACAGATACAACAGCCCGAATATCAACTATCGGGCAGTTGCCCACCAGACACAACAACCGTCTGGTTGGAGGTCCATCCCTTTTCAACCGAGGTATGCGGGACTTTTCTCTCTGTTTCGCTACCTCTAAAGACTGTGCCATCTAGCGTTTTTCGAAACTAATATGCAAAATATACTTGACAATGACACTTCTGTGCTGCCACGCTCCTGCACGTTCCCATTATAGCACCACAAGAATTTTATACGAATTATTCTGCCTAACCTTTTCCTAACTATGTTGTTGACCTCCAATCGAACCAGATACTGAGTACCTGTATTTTACATGGAGATACTGCCTATCGGACCTCCACAATCCAGAGCCCCAAGTCTGCTATTTTTTATAAATTCGTCATTCCAACACGATCCCATTGTCATTTTGCTATAATTTCGTAATCTGCTAAATTCATAATGGTCTATCATTGGTCGGTTAATGGTCTCTATAATAATTAGAATCGTGGTTCTAAATATTCAATGTCTTTGAAACGCAATGACTGCACAATGACGTTCTAATGGTAGGTCATTGATCGAAGGAACTGTCAAAATTTTAGCAGATTACCGCATAGGTACGTCTGTCATTCATTTGTCATTATGTACGAGATTACCATTCCATGCCAACGTACTGTATCGTTTTATGTTTATGAAAAAAAAAAGTTTAATATTTTTTTAAATCTATCTGACGGACTAATTAGATTTTTTGAGTCATCTACCCTATATCACCCGTGCAGAGCCGGTAATAGGCACCAATTTTACAAACAACTGAACTATTATCACCGTTCCACTAATACTTTCACGAACCCTATCAATTTTGAGCCCTTTACGCGTCATGCAACTTTCCACTCAACGCGAATGAACGGCTGAATGAGCGACTAACTGAACGAATGTGTAAGAGTGAATGAAAAAAGCCTGAAACCGTACATGTCTTGCCATTAAGCTAATGATCCGTGCTTATTAGCACGCTCGATGTAGCGTATCTGCGAAGTTTTTGTGGTAGATAGTTCGCAGTTTTTTTAGGGGTCCGTGGGTTAAGAACCTTTTTGGCTTTTCGGTGTGGTCTGTTTGAGTGATTAACTGTAAGTAATTAATACATGTTTTTATTAAGTACAACTAATTTTTGTCAAACTTTCTTTTGCAACTATATAACTGATGTAGAATGAACCACGGTTTTTTAAATTGGGATTGTAAATTTTAGAACTGGTCGACTAACAACTCTAGTGTAATGCCAGATTTCTAAGCTAAAGGAGACTTTGACTAGTAAAGTAGACTCAACTTGTCTGAATATCAATATTGAATTTTGGTGGTAAAACTTTAACAAAATACGGCTTTTATTTTGTTTTTAGATAGTAGCATACCGTGTTATGTTTTTTATTGGGTATTTTTGCATTTTATTTTTCTCTACTCACTTCACTCGCTTCTTAAATACTAGGAAGTGGTGACGGAGGTGCGTTTCCGGGAACTGACTTTCTTTATTAGTTTGAATGACAAGGTATTGATTTTGATATAACGCCATTCTGCCCATTTTTTCCTATTTGATTTAGATTCTAAGAACTGCCTGCTAATAAAATCCTCCCAAAATCTTCAATAAAATAATGGTTGAGTAATTTAAAAGCTCTGTTGGATAAAATATAGGAACCGGAACATATCCTCCCAATACTCCTCAATCATTAAAATCTAACGTTACACCAAGTACATTCTCTTCGCCATTAGAGTAATGACGCGTACTTAGTACCACGCTCGATGTAACATCCGTGTTACAATAATGTTCCTTTTTGTGGCAGCAGCGTGATGAGGGTTCCGTAGCGAGGTGAACCTTTGTTATGGAACCCTAAAAGTAAAAGTTTGTTCGTGTTTTTGAGTGTCAGTTTTAGTCCTAGCAACTTTAAATTAAACACCTGAGTCATGTTCGGCGAACTGGAAGGAGAAATGATGGTAGAAGAAATTGTTGTCATCACTGGTAGAACCTGGATGTGACTAGCATAGCAATGTCAGGATTGGCATAAGAAAGGAGAGGTATATACTCAATAGTGGGCGAAGTCGAACTACGAATGATATGTCATGTTTTTTGTACTTATGAAAGGAGTCCCTTTATTTAGAAGTTTTTGTTGTTGCAAGTGTTATATCCAATTAATATATTAATATATTAATAAAATATATTAATAGATTAATTACCATTTTGCATGGTAAGGCGTCTAAAAAATTATCAAGTTTTTGTTGAGCGATATCATTCTTAGATTTGTTTTTACCAGCAACTTCCGTGTGAAAAAAAATACCGCGGAAATGTAATACCGAGATCAAATGAAAGAGATAAAGATATTTTCCGTCATAATTAACATCATGGTTTCGTCGTGTTCCAATTTCAAACGAGGCGTGATTGAAAAACAGACTTTCTCAAATTTATTAGTAGTAAGGTAGAGCCTTAACAATTCCTTGTACAATCAGTTATAATTGACTGTACAAAGAATTTTTACATAACGGCAAAATAATAAATACTATCATAAGAAAATAATTAAACATTGCATGACACCTTAAATATAAATTTTCTGCAGTTTGTTTTTTTTTTTTAAACGTTGCCCCTAGGTACTATGAATTTCTCCTGTACCGTGGGTGCGTTTACAATCATTATAAACTCATATACACAAACAACCAGACCCGGAACAACTATCTTTAGGCCATACAAATATTTGTCCCGTGCGGGAATCGAACCCGCGACACGCAGCGCAGCAGTCAATCGCTCAACCACTGCGCTAACCGTGTCGTCAAAAGTAAACAATATGCTATCAAGAATATTTCCAAGAATCGACCAGTAAGTATTCCATAGACAACCTCTAAAGGCATATTTTTTGTTTTTAACCCTACTTCCCTACTAATATTATTATTATAAATGCGAAAGTAACTATGTCTGCCTGTCTGTCACGCTTTCATGCTAAAACGGCTCTAAACGACGGATCGTCATGAAATCGTCATTTTTAACCGACTTCAAAAAAAGGAGGAGGTTCTCAATTCGACAGTATTTTTTTTATTTTTTTGTGTTTGTTACCTCATATCTCCGTCATTTATACACCGATTTGAAAAATTCTAGTTGTAAAGAAAGGATATACTTCTCGATTGAAATTTTATCAAAATTGGTTCAGCAGTTTTGTTTTTAAATCCAAATAGCTGGAAAAATATGTGGAAAAATCGTCCTTGTATACGAAATTACTTTTGCTTTCTTGTGACTTTTCATTGGTGTTGTTAGGTGTGGGGTACCACCAAAAACCGGAAAATAAAAAAAAAACCGACTTCCAAAAAATACAATATAATGTTTATGGTTGCTTCTTCGTCATTTGACACTGACTTCCGAAATTAAAGTTATTTTGTACTTTGTAGTGTATTTTTAGAAGTCGGTTTTTTTTAGTTAAAAGTCAAAGTCAAAGTCAAAGTCAAAGTCAAAGCATTTATTTCAATTAGACCATTTACAGGCACTTTTGAATTGTCAAGGTCGGTCGGTCAAAAAAAAAAGATGAAGCTATTTGCACGTTCCAAAGCGTAGATCTCTATGGAGAAGAACGCGCAAGAAACTCCACGGACACTCTTTTAAAAATAAGTTTTTGTTACAAAATTATGGTTACATCATTCATATTGAAATTATACATATATGTGAGAACGATGTAAAAGACGTGCAGGATAAAAGAGTCCGGAGTAAAAAAGAAACAATTCAAAGAAATAATTAAAATAGACCATGGCAGCCGAGAGATGACCAGTCTCAGCTGACGGCGCCCGTTCACGAACATGACGCATACGCTAGCACCATTCGGCTCGACCTTTTTAAGGGAGCCAAATGATCCAACGCATACGCCACCATCAGCCAGACTTTTGAGTGAGCATGACATCCCCAATCGCCAGGGTACATTCAAGTCAAAGACCTACCCAAAATGATCATTATAGTTTAAATTTGAGGGACCTACATAGTACTCACACATGTGCCGTTAATGCATGAAATTATACAATGCTAAATAAATTGAGTCTATACAATAAAAAATATTGCTTTCTTACAATCTTCAAAAAGATCAGCTAGGACCGGGCGCTTATCAAATAGTTCATCAAACTATAACAATGATCAGCTAGCTATAAACAGTAATATTAGACGAAGGCAAAACCATGGAAGTAGCGATCATTAAACCCGAATCTGTACATCCTAGCTTAATATTATAAATGCGAAAGCGAGTTTGTCTGTTCGTTACAATTACAATTTGGTAAATAAATAGCCTGAGATATGGAGAATGACATACGCTACTTTTTTAGATGATAACCGATATCCACGCGGGCGGAGCCGCGGGCATAAGCTGGTGTATCATAAAATAAACTACAAAGTTCTTAAAAGTATGAGACGCTATAAATAAAGAATTGTTTTAAAAGGGTCTTAAATAAAAAGCACTTTTAGAAGAGTTCTTTATTTAAACCCAGAGAGGTATTGTTTTGTTTTATTTTCCTGTTTTTTATTTTGTTATAGAAACAAGATGGTGGATCAACTGGAATAACAAACTGACGATCTATTTGAAAAAAAATACCATCCTTATATATCTCTCAAATAAAATGTCATTTCCATTCAACGTGGTGGCAATGCCGCCAGTCTCTTGGGCAGATTACCAGCTGACAGCGTTGAGGACGAATTTTTTGATGCTATATTTTAGTTTGTTGTAACTTTCCTGTTTTTAATTTGTATTTTTTTTTTCTCGTAAACAAAAAATTAAGACGATGCAGTGCGTTGAAAACTCATGTGACGTCACTTTTCACTACACTTTTTACCATCATCTGCCTAGCCTTTTCCCAACTATATTGGGGTCGGCTCACAGTTAAACCGGATTCAGCTGAATACCAGCTGGTCGATTCTGTCGACATCTCACGGTGTTCACCTAGGCGGAGTGAACGACAAGTAAGCTGTCATTCCATCTTATTTGTATTTACTTCGACATGTTTACAGAATCGCACTGCAGTATTTTACGTCGAGCGGCTGCCTACCAGACCTCCACAACCCATCAACTGGGTAACACGGTACTTCTTGGCAAGACTGGTGTCAAATTTTCTGGCTTCTGACAATCCGTGACGAATGTCACAGATCTCCAAATGACAGCCGGGACCAACGGCTTAACGTGGACACACACAGTACACGTCAGTACACTTTTTACCGGAAAAGTGAAAAAAAACAGTGAAAGTTTTTACAAAGCGCTTAATCTATGTATTTATTTGTCTATATCTTATTTGCTCTATTTAGGGATATTTTGATAAGAAATAAAAAAATAACAACAAATAGCTACAACCTGGGAGTTTTTAAGTCAAACGTGAATTGGTTACTTCTAGGCAAGCGTGCTCCGTCTTCGACCACATCATCGCTTACCATCAGCATACTGGTCAAACGCGTGCCTATCAATAGTAAAAAAAATGTACGGAACCACGCATCATTTATTCAAAGTCCTCACAATACCTACCTACAGTTTTATACTTCGGCAGCTAGTTAGCGGGATGAAGGCTTTTTCCAGCTGATTTCTGAACTGAGTAATTATGTGAGCAAGTACATGTTGTCTGTGTTCTGAGCTTTTTTGTAACGATGTAATTGGTTTTTTGCGTTGTAGGACTAATGATGTATTTTTATTGAATGATACTTTTGAACGAACGTTGTGTATTTACAAATACGAATAAATTATTTTCTTACACTCTAGGGGTAGACAAGATTACCTGGAGTCGGTTTTGCAGCAATTCGTTTCTATCACTAACTTCTGTGGCACAACCATAAGCGAATTCAATTTATGCCAAAACAAATTAGCCTTCAAGATAATTATGCCAACATAAACTGTATGCCAAAAAAATAATTACGGCAAAGTATAATTATGGCAAAACAAATTATACCAAAATAGATATGCCAAAGTATATTAGGAAAAAGAACATTATGCGAAAAGAAGGGATCCCGAATTTCTCCTGTTTCTTGGGTGCGTTTACAAACATATAAACAGCCCAGCCATGCAAATATTTTTGTTCCGTGTAGAAATCAAACCCGCGACACGCAGCGCAGCAACCGATCGCTCAAACACTGCGCCAACCGTGTCGTGTGTGTGTGCGCAAACACAGATGCATTCCCTCTTCTATCACTCTCATAGTTCGTTGGGATGGCACCCCGACATGACCGGAGAAATCTGGCGCAGGACCAACGGCTTAACGTGCTTCCCAAGACACGGGGATGTCCCGGGCCACCATTAACTTTCAAACTCCGGGCTGTCAAACTCCAAGTAGAAAAATCCAATAACAGTTTTTGGCTGTCTTGGGATCCTAGGGAATGTGACCGCAAGTCACCTAGGTACGATAAACTGACGATATTCACTTCCAGAATAACTCTCAGAACAATTTCAAAGTCAAAGGTCAAGGTCTCATTTTGAATTCCATACATAATTAAATAGATTTGTATGAAAACAATAATGTAGGGTAACGTCTGGAAAGTCCTTTCATTTAAACATACCTTTGGCTATTTAAACTTGACCTCAACACGGTTTACACACTATAAAACTCTACTAAAATGTTTAGTCCGGTTAAGCAGTTGATATCCCATGTGTGTTAACTTGCTAGTGGTCATACCTAAAAAAAAAAAATGCAAAATGTTATTGCGGTACCCTTTTTTGTTAAGGATTGTAAATCATCAAATGACTCTTTCCGCTCCGGGCAGAGCGGAAGGGAGTATCAGTCTGGAGTGTTCCAGGGCTGCGGTGACTCTTTCGAACAAATTCCGCAATTGGATACCGAGACTCCTCCGTGTTTCGGGAAGTACGAAAAGCGGTCCGGCTGTCTCTTCAGAGTCAGAGGAGGAATCTTTACAGTTTCGAATTGTCTGTCTGTCTGTCTGTTATTTAGCTCAGACACGCTGAGCACTAGAAAGTTGGAATTTTATATGGGTATACAAATTAATCACTTCGACAGTGGAAAAGTCTATTTTTCATCCAAGGATCCGTTTGCGAAAGATTAAGCTTAAAAGTTCTAATTTTTGGTAGAGTCAAGCTCCCTCTGCAAACTTGATTTGGTTGGGTTGTTTTTGGAGAAAAACAATAAAACCCGGCCAAGAGCAGTCGGGCTGGTATATGCTACAGTGGCATATACTGGCCCGATACACACTTGGTCAATTTTTTTATTACAGCCACACTTTAGTTAAACATCAATAATGTCCAAATTATAGTAAAGAACATTTTCACACCTTTGGTGGAAACGAGAAAATTTAAGACCACAATCATACATGCCATTGTTTTACCGAAGGAGCGATTTATAAATTTGACAAATTCAAAAGGTAGTTGGTCAATTTTGCACTTGCTTACTATTGCTTGAGAAGCTCACATACAAGGAGGCATTCTATCAGCAAAGACGATTCAAGTCAAAAATGTATATTGTTTAAGACTAACTTTTACCCGTGACTTCTAACGGGTATATCCCGTTGTTTCCCGTTTCCGTTGGAATTTCCCGTTCCCGTATAGCCTATAGCCTTCCTCATGAATGTGGCTATCATATACAAAAGTAATTTTCAAAATCGGTTCAGTAGATCCAGAGATTACCCCCTACAACCTCACAAACTCACAAACATTACCTCTTTATAATATTATAGTACCTATAGAAGATATAGATGTTATTATGTATTTAGCATTATTTAGAACTTTTGTACACTGACAACCCTAAATCAATCTCCTTTCGTTTCAGTCCATCCAAAGGTTGTCTGTAAGAGATTGCCTTGTGCGATAAGACCGCCCATTGTACACTTATTTTTATAAATGTTTGTCCTGTTTTTATAATGAGGTGTACAATAAAGTATAAATAAATAAATAAATTAATTAATTTTAAAGAACAACCATTTTTTTTCTTTTTAGGTACGCATATATCTCCTAACTTAATAAAATTAAAAACATGAAGTCAAAAATTTCTCCACATCGATGCCGTCTGACACATCCGAAAGATTTTTCATCTGCCCGAAAAATCTTTCGGATGTATCATAATCGAAATCTCTGATCATCCAAAAAACCATTACATCGACCAATTCAC
Source organism: Melanchra persicariae (assembly GCA_947386135.1). NCBI lineage: Eukaryota > Metazoa > Arthropoda > Insecta > Lepidoptera > Noctuidae > Melanchra > Melanchra persicariae. Next base: position 4,609,938 of record OX376667.1, read on the forward strand.
CATTTTTGTTAATCACCCAACTTTAATCTTGCACTACAAACACATAACTTACAATTAAGACTAAATCTAACAAGTAGTAGATTGTGTTTAGCGCTAAATTAAATTAAGATGTTTGTAGGGCAGCTTTAATATAAAAGAAAATGGCCACTAACAGGAAAAATATAATCCAATTTACAACAGAAAATCTCCGGTTACCAAAACAAAGGTACCTGTGTTGCTACGCAGGGATGGTCAACCTTATATGGTCGTATGGTTTTGTGGAATTTATTTAAAACTAGCTGTGCCCGCGACTTCGTTCGCGCGTGCATTTTGTATTTAGGAAGATATTAAGTACACAAACTCACTAAATGTATATAGGTACTCATCGTGATTATGACATGACTTACAAAATTACGAAGAACGAACGAATATTAACACTTAAAACATTTCTTCGTAAACAATATTACTTGTTATGTGATATTCATCAGTACGTATAAACAGGCTTTGCGACAAACAGCCTGATCGTGCGAGATACAGGACTACCGGAGATCCACACCAACACGACTAATAGTTTGTCCCTGAGCTTGATTAATGGTCATGCCGAAACTATCAGAAGATAAGTCTCCGCAGAGGACATGGTGGAGTATACGGTGGAGGTCTGCCCTGCTTGGGCGGAGCATCACCGTGTCCTCGTCGAGGCGATCGGCTGCGGCGTCCTGGTTTACTCCATGGTCCGGAGAAGAATATAAGAATGAATGACAGCACGATTTGATAGTTATTCCTGGTTCGGGACCAATCGTAAGTCCGTAGGTGATACGGAGTAGAAAACGCCAAACACTAAGGCCGAAACTACAGACTTCGGGCTTAAGAGAGTAGACCCCCTCAGCCGCCGCAACAGAAAAAGACAACCCGGGCGTTGCGTCGGGAGTCGCAGGGCAATTCCCAGTCACCCTAAGCGCGGGCCCGCAGATGGCGAGCGTAGGTTGGCTCACTGTCCGAACACTAACCACTGTTGCGGAATTTGTTCGAAAAGTCACCACGTCCCTAGAACGTTAAAGGCATAAGGAGGAATACGGACGTGTTTTAGTCAGTAAGAGTTTGACACTCTCTTCCGCTCCACGCAGAGCAGAAGAAGTCATTTGATGTTTTCCCATCCATAAAAAAACCCACAACGGATAGAGTAGAGTAGAGTAGAGACTCCGTTGTCCTGGCTAAGTTTGCAAGCCTAGCTCCGCCCAAATGTACAAAAGCCACCAGTGTGCTTCACAGGTTGAGCGGAGAGACGACCGATAATACTCAAGCCGCAAGGGAGTGATAATCTGAGATTAAAGTCAGCTCAATCACTTAGCACTCACAAACCTATATTTACCACCTGTATGTGTACATTATGGATTGCAATAAACGATTTGATTTGAAACTTGCACCTCACCGTCCCGAGGATTTTTTCACGTCGGAAAGTCATGGCCAGGATGACGTAGCCGGCGTCGAAACAACCTCCGCAAATTGGGCTGTCTGTGGTGCATAAGTTAAAAAAAATTAAGGGCAATGATCCGTAATAATAATCCCTATTATTACGGAGGTAATTTTTACTTAAGCTGAGAAGTCATTTAGTTAGTCACGTTTATAGACTTGTCATTGCCATTTTTCACTTTTTTTACCATTTGTTGTCATGAAGTTCAGTTGTTCTCTGGCAAATTCATGCACGAAACTGTGTGAAAGAAAGAAAGAAGGAGGAGCGGGTACGGGTCCAGCACTACCATCTCGAAACCTATCTTCGCGAGTTCTTCTGTGGCTTCATTGCCCAGGGATCCACAGTTCCCCTTGAAGCTCTGGAGTGTGAAACCCGCTACTGGTAATTTCTGGCCCTAGGCTGGTCACGACGAATCACCAGCTGACTGGGAATTGAACAGTTTTGTTTCAAAATAAACAGAAAATAATTAGAAATGAGGGAGATCCTGGGAAAGAAATTCAAGAGGTGAAAGGCTCACCGATTCGAAGCTCCAATGTCTTGAGCATAGAAGCCGAGTTTTTAGCCTGTCGGTTTTGTATCGGTTGCATTTTGGGGAGTGTGCGACGGAATTGCATAGTTTAATTCCGCCAAGCTCGTTCCATCATCGGACCACAAGACGTACGGCGGTACGCCACCGGTACACGGTGGACCTCACACCCACATGAACAAAACGTTTTGGAAACACATGGCGTGGAATTCCCTGACTGAGTCCGTGTTTCCGGATAGTTACAGCCTGGGAGTCTTATCAAGAGTGAATAGGTTACTTATAGGCAAGCGTGCTCCATCTTCGATCACATCATCGTTTGCCATCAGGTGAGATAGTGGTCAAACGCGTTCCTATCAAAAGTAAAAAAAAATGGAAACAAAGTCAGTGGAGCAATTTTTTTTTTGCATCAAATGCGTAACGCCTGGTATATATCAAAAGAATCTTTAACTAAAATATACTTTTTGGTGTAATTCTCGTGCTGTTGATGGTAAGTACAGTTTCGCTCAACAGATGGCATTGCAAGTGTCATTAAAGGTACTTACCCCTACTTACTATGCATGTAGATAATAAGTTTTTTTCTTCTAGGTTGCCACAATCCTATCAGGTTTATGTGAATGTTTTCTACATTAGTTTTGTATTTTTTATCGCGATGCAAACGAAACAGAATACATATAAACAGAAAATAGGTTCTGCTTGTCTTTCTAAAAAGATATGCAAAATACAGCAATAACATATTATTAATATTAGAAAATATTAGGTTTGGTAGGAATAAAAAAATAAGGAAATAAATAAAATAAAAATTTGTGGGTTTTGAACCCGCACCTAGTCTTTCGAGAGGCAGGCTTTAAACCAACGGACTACGAGATCTGTTGACAATCGATTAAAATAGCCGATAGCTTAGCTCCCTGAAAGAGTTCCACATCACGTGCTCTAGACCTTCATTTTTTTTATGTCGACAGACAGTACTCATCATGTTGACCAACTATTCCTTTAGCGGTATATTAATATCTCTTATAGATTAGCCGGGCTGCTAAGGTTCCACGTCTTGTATTCAGATCTTCATAATAAATTATAGCCTATATGTTGGCGAGGACTAATAGCTATACAACAAAAAAAGTTTCATTGAAATCCGTCCAGTGGTTTTTGCGTGAAAGACGAACAACAGACAGACAGACAGACAGACAGACAAGAAAAGAAAAAAAAATATTTTTGGCTTCTACTGTTTGTATAAAGCACCCCTGGAGTATTTTTTTTAGTTTATATTCAATGTACAGAATTGACCTCTTCTACAGTTTTATTATATGTATAGATGTCAAAAAATACTTAATAGTGTTTACGCGGTACGGCTTTTCTTACAAACTTTCAAATCCTTATTTTTCGAAATTAATGAACCGATTTTAATGAAACTTGGTATGCGTACGCAAGATATTTAGGTCTAAATAGTTATCAGAAGAAAAAATCGAAAACGAGTTCAGGGGGAAGGATATAGTAATTTTTCACTTTCTATAGAAAACTTAAAATCGCTCTCTCTCTCTCTCTCTGAAATCTTTTTCATAAATGTTTTCTGATAACTATTTAGACCTGGATATCCAGCGTATGCATACCAAGTTTCGTTAAAATCGTTTCATTCATTTTGAAGAATAAGGACTTGAAAGTTTGTGTGAAATGACATACGGCGTACACGCTCTTAAGGTTTAATTTTGGTTACTACTGCTAAACATGAAGACGGTAGTTTATAAAAACATCTAGGTATTCATAGATCACCAAATATATGAGATACGTATTTTTTCTTTTGTCAAGAAAGAGAAAAGTGAAGACGATATAGTGCGTTGAAATTTCACGTGACTGTGATAACTTTAACTTTTCTGGGGCACTTGACCACCTGTTCAGGGTTACTTCGGAGACCGCGCATTTTTCGTACATCCAACGTGTAACAGAATAAAAGCAATACCTGAAAAGAGGTCAGTGAACAATTTTTACTATGGGACCAAACCCGAAATCGCGAAAAAAAAATTAGCTGTTCAGTACATTTTCTCGAGAAACATATGGGGCGGATGGTTTTATTTCGCGATTTTAGTGTTGCATTGTGATACAGAAAAACTAGTTATTCTCATCGACGTCACGTATCACGTGTCAATTTACTGTAGGTATTGTTATTTGAGAATAAATAAACTGTTTTTCATTTTCCTTTTTTATGTCGAGTAACAGTGCGAGTATTCAACTATTCGCCGTATGGAATGGGAATTAATCGGTATTCGACTATTCGCTATAACAATTACTATTCGCGGCATCTCTAGTTTATAAAACAAAAAATTGGTTCCATTATAATTGCGAATTGATTTATACTTAAATTACACGTTTTTTAAGGTTTATTTTCATTTGTTTTTATTTTCTTAAAAGTGGTTCCCCCTGACGATAGTTACTTTAATGATCTTGCTATCAACCAACAACAAGCCAAATCATAATCATATCAAGTGCCACGCAAAAATAAGTTTTATGGCAGGCGTACCGGCGCCGCGGCGCTTCTTTCACAATACCCAATTTACTAAACCAGATACCTGTACACATAAGAGACTCAAGTAATAAAAAAATAAAGTGCTAGCTTAAAGAACATTACATCAACCTGATTAAAACTAATAGTTAATAGCGCGTTGATCAAATCTCAGGGCATGGCATGCTAAGACAGACCCTAGACCCCAGGGGTCTAATTGTGTGCCTTGTAAGGAAATCTTCTATATACGAATGAATAAAAAAATAAAACAAAAATTTTTGAACTGACTCTGAAGTAAAAATACCTGTGGTTCATAACAAAGTAATAAAACAAACCTAGATCATTTGTATCTAAGTTCGTTCAACTCTAAAACTACAAAGGTAGTCCACCCCTGGTCCTCGAAACAAAACAAACACAACATACATAAACAAATAGTTAATTAACTATATAAAACAGAGGTACTGCAGCTACAATAATATTACTAATGTAAGGAACATCGTTAGAAGCAAATGTTGTTGTAGGACTGACGTACAGTGGGAGACAGAAGTGGTTGAGCACCTTTGAATTTACATTAAAATCTGTTTTTTTACAGAGTGGGAAATAAGCATGTGGTTCATATGATAAGTTGTCACAGCAATGATGGATTTCTGCAATATATATTATTAATTGATGCTAAATTAAATGTCTAAATTGGCTGTTATAATACCTAAGCGAGTTCCGACAGAAACTCAGCTTGCTTGTGAAATTAGGTACGGCTACTAAGTAGAGCTGGTGCTTTCCTTATCAAGCCTTTTATAAAGAGCTTTGTAGTCCCTCATCTTTAACCTTTTGCCATTTACTCTTATTATGTGGAGTCGGCGCAGCGTGTCTTCTTTAATAAATCCTTAATTGAGCTTAATCATAGTATTGAGGTTATTCAATTAAACCATTTACTTTTGAATTGTCAAGATTTGTTCATCAGTTGAAAAGGAAGCACGTTCCAAAACATAGATTTCTATGGAGAATAACGTGCAAGAAACTTCACGGACACTCTTTTAAATCTGACATAACAACCGTCTGGTCGTAGGATCCTCCCTTTTCAAAGAAGGTTTGCGTGACTTTACTCTCTGTATCGCATACCTCTATAATAACAAAAACATTTTTTTCAATCATTCTCTCTACCCTCCAATACGTTCCACAAAAAAAAAAACAGTTGCATGTTTTCATTCATCAAATTTCTTTTATATCTGAATAGCGTTCATGTACTTCCGTCCCTCACTGTACACTGTCCGAGTGAGTATTTAAATATGTATGCAGTGATAATAGTAATTGGAGTGGATCGGTAATGTAATGGAAATTAGTAATGGTCGACTAGCTTTGTAATTATTTATGTAATGGTTTCCAAGGTAGCTTGAGAGGACTAGGACTTGTAGATATTCCAGGTTGAATAATAAATTGAAGTGGGCTGATATGAAAATTACGCAACTGCGGGGAAAATGCCTCTTTGAACAATATAAGAATCATTAATAATGTCTTAAAACTGCAAACATCATGTGGTTTTAGTGGAAAACGTATGAAAGAAAAACTGTTTATTGCTTCAAACATAAAAACTATAAAACAGCCTAGTTAGTCACGGACGAACCTTAGCTAATTGGTAACCAGAGACGATATCTGATTACACCATAGACAGAACACACTATCATATTGTCCATGGCATGACGTCTGAAACTGACTGACAATAACAACATACAACAGAAGGATGTCTAAATGATCTTATTGTGGACATAATTACCTTTTATGATAATATTGTCAAATAAAGTCATCTAACAGCGATAAATTACACACAAAACAGTTTGGGTGGGAGCACATTCATTGAGCGTACAGCTAAGGAGCGGAATTTCCTGCCAGAGTCTATGTTTCCTGATAAGGTTACTTCTAGGCAAGCGTGTTGTTAGAGGTGACTAAGGAACTTACCAGAGAATGGGCAGCAGCATTCACTGTAGGTACATTGCAACATGGCAACCCCCCCCCCCCATTTGGGTGTCGTCAGCAGTGGACGTCTTTCGGCTAGTATGATGATGGCATTCTTCAAATCCCCATGTATTGGGCAATTGGGACACTCCAATATATGGCTCATGTTCTGAACACCGCACCGCACCTCTAGTTAAACCCACCGATGGGTCTAAATAGCCCTATTTCACCAAGATGTGGTCTCAGCGGCCTATCGGATGCAGATAAACGCCAGAATACCTATACAGCAACAGAAAGACTTCTGAGCACCACAATCCAGTTACTGGATGCCACATAATCCTTAGTGAGGTAGGTTGTCACAGTGGAAACAGATTGAACACAAAATATAACTACTATACTGACAATCAAGCACCTAAAGGCCGTAGTTCGCAAATAGAATCCTTAACAAGCTGATTGTTCACCGCTTCCGTCCCAAATATTGTGCAAAACTTTGTCAACTGATTACCTACAGAGTTAAACCTGTAATCTGTTGTGAATCCACTGAATTTGTGATGCTTTTCAGTTGTTCTTGGGGCTGAAATATTGTTGGTAGATAGTATGTGTACGTTTTTCGTGTAAATCTTCATGGATATTTTACTATAAGGTAACCATTAGGTGAGATATGTACTGTGTCAAATGGAAGAGTAACATGAAATATTTTTTTTACTGAATAAGGGCTGATGTGTCACGCCACGTTAAGCCGTTGATCCCGGCTGTCATTTGTAGATCTTTAGCAGTCGTTACGGATTGTGAGAAGCCAGGAAATCTGACTCCAGTCTTGCCAAGAAGTACCAACGTGCTACCCAGTTGTGGAGGTCTGGTAGGCAGCCGCTCCACGTAAAATACTGGTATTCAGCTGAATCCGGTTTGACTGGAAGCCGACCCCAATAAAGTTGGGAAAAGGTTAGGCAGATGATGAAGAGCTGATGTGTCACAAGTTTTGACGAAAATAATACATAAGGCGGTTTGACATGTTTTCTACACAAAAGTGTCAAGCTGTTATTTTTATTTCTCTGAGAAAAAACCATCTAACAATTGAATAACTGGCCCCAAAACCACAAATGGTATTTCCTTGTCTGCCTTTTGCCCCACATAATAATGGTGGTATAAATATGAGTTTCGCTGAAAGATTCAACTATAATATGTCTTTGAGCTAAATGAATTGAAAATATTAGGCCTAAAAATACTAAACCGCAGTGAATGCCATGAAAAACAAAAAAAAAATCTAATTAACCGTCGGAATGCCTGGTGGCAAAATGTTACGCGGTATGCCTGGTGGGGTCCGTCAGACCCGAATTTAAAATTACTATTTCTCGTACTAATTGTGATAATTGGTGTATCTAAATATACTTAAAGCTATACTAGGGATATATTGTAGAGGTAAAAATGCCAAAAAAATAAGAATCCACCTTATTAAAAATTAGTAAAATTGGGCACATTTTTAGCAAAAAAGCAGGCATTTTTTTATACTTAAGTAGGTGAAAACAAAAGATAACTAAACTTCGGGAAATAGAAGGCCTAAAACAAAGACTCTAAATATTAATAAAACAATCAGTCTTTGCGACTCCTATCTACGGGTGTAAGCAGAGGTGTAAGGTATAACCTCTGAATTTGACACCGGCGCTCGGGGGCTTTTTGTGTTTATCCACTATCGCAGCTGACTCCGGATTGAAGTAGTGGCCATAATGCCTTGATTGGTTGATAATGCTACTGAGACTTGTGGCGCAGAAACATCAGATTTTAATTAACTACAACGGTTAAAATAACAGGGTGGGTCTGACAGACCCAACCAGGCATGCCGAGGGTTAAGAAAAATAATACTGACGTAATGAAGCTCTGGCTGGCTCTGGCCAGGGCCAAAATGAAATTATTTTCATACTTTATTTAGCCTACCTTCTTATTTCTAACAAAAAATCTGCCATTATTTTATGAACTCTAAGTCTACCAATCTATTCTTGGAAAGAAGTTTAAAAAAACAACTTGAATTAGTATCCAAGACACGGTGTTGTTGTACTAATGTTTTTAAGAAGTCATTACGTGACTAGGTTTAAAATAGACAGCTTAAAATAAAAGAGAATCTAGGATCATTGAAAAAAGTGAAGGCTGTGTTGTGTAACACTTTTAAACCTTCTTAGCAACTGTCACAGTGTGTCCAATTTATTTCTTTTTAACCGATTGTGCAACGCTAAGGTGGGTAATGTGTTTATCAGTTTAAAGCAGGTACATAATATGTTTGTAAGTTCCTTTGTGTCGTTCTAGAGACCAAAAGCGTTGGCCACTTTTGATTTCGATGAATATATTGTTAAAAACTGCCTTTCCATGAGTACACTAAACCTATCTTATGTTTAGTTCCAACAAAGAAAGGCAGGCCACAGTTGACAAGGATGTCGAAAGTCCAGAAGGATAATTATGATGGAATGTGGCCCATGAGTGGTCGATGCAAATGTTGCTTTAAGATTAAAAAAGCTGACCCCGCGTAATGGGAAAATGCAAGAACATGCTTTTGATTTTAATTGATTGATTTATTAGTTTCTAATTTAAGCATAATCATCTGCCTAGGCTTTTCAGTCAAACCGAATTCCACTTAATAGCAGTATTTTACGTGGAGCGGTAGCATACCAAACCTCTGCCAGAGTTGCGGATTTTGTTCGAAAGAGTCACCGCGGCCCTGGAACGTAAAGGGCAATACGAGGAGCACAGATGGGTTTCTGTCAGTAAGAGTGTGACACTCCCTCCTGCTCCTCCCACTCCATCCAGTGCCGAATTTCATCAATATCCATTCAGTAGGTTTTGCGTGAAAGAGTTACACAAATCCATACATACAAACTTTCGCGTTTATTTATTTAACACTTCACGCACACAGAGGCGGACTTAATGCCATATATGTTGTTTGTATGTATAATGTTTATAATGTAAGTCAGCCTAGCCTTTTCCCAACTATATTGGGATCGGCTTCCAGTCAAACCGGATTCAGCTGAATACCAGTATTTTACGTGGAGCGGTTGCCTACCACACCTCCACAACCCATTAACTGGGTAACACGGTACTTCTTTATAAGACTGGTCTCAGATTTTCTGGCTTCTGACAATCCGTAACGACTGCCAAAGATCGACAAATGACAGCCGGAACCAACGGCTTAACGTGCTTTTCGAGGCACGGAGGAGTCTCGGTATGTTAATATGGTCACCCATCCACAGACCAACCTCGGCAAGCGTTACTTAACCTTGAAGCGGCCTGTGCGGCTGTTATAATTTAGCCACGAGCTCCTCTATGTTCATAATATTAGTAAGAATATTAATCGCTACGCGTATCTCGCTCAGTGTGCGTCTCCCCTCTCTCCCAAATGTTGTACCACGTAATGGGCGTTTCTGCTCCATTAGCCTTATGCCCTGTGTATCTTGCCCGTAAGTTGTACACCGACCACTAATTGTGCTACGCAGGGCAAGAATGTAATGTCTGGCTGTAAGACGGTTTGATTTCTTGTTGGATAAAGGTCTACTCTGGAAGCGAATAGGTAATTTGGTTTTAATGGTAATAATGGTAATGATGAATGATTTTTTTTTGTTAATTGGTTGAGACAATAGTTACGTAAAAATAGGTAAGTACCTATGCTTATGTGGCGTCAAAACATTGCAATTTCGGTGCCATGACTAAGTAGAAAATGGAAATTAAATCTAACTCCATTGGAGTGTTCCAAAAGTGCGTGTTCATAATTTAAGTGTTATTTTGAGAAGGAAACAATAGCAAAACAAACAAAAAATCACTTTTTAAGCAGTCTGATGCAGTTGGTGACATCAAATCTGTGATTGAATTAAATTAAATGCCACCAATATTGTAACAAACTGCTTGAAAAGTTGTTTTTTGTAGTTGATTTAAAAAAGCCACTTTTTTATTTTGCTATTTTTTCCTGTATATCAGCTATCCAATTAAGAAAGTATAGAATAATGTGATCAATTTAATGTATAGAAAGCAGATGCAGATAAATATAAAAAGAACAGATTCTTGGTAGATACCAAATAAATGGATTGAGGACAGAAGAATAAATATGGTTCTGAGAACATTTAACTAACAGCACTATTAATTTCTCAAATATAAATATTAACATCATAAACAAGGTTTCCAAGAAATAATTATAATTATCTTTCTTTTCAATTTAATAACATAGCTACAGATATGGTAAATTCAATTAACTTTGCTACTTTTACATATTTATCGGAATGAACTCTAAATGATGCGATGTATATTTGGCATTTTGCAAGGTAACGAAATTATTAACATTTTTTTAAATGATAGTAATTCTATTCCGATTTTAATAAAATGTTTTTCTCAAAATTAATTAATTAAAGATTTAGAAAACCAAAGTGCTAGTAATTTTTTGTCGCGGACTGAAGGTATTTTGATGTAAGTCGTTTTGAGGTCGTAGAGAGGACGTCAGTTTCCAAGAACTAGGAAATAGATACCGTTAAAAAATTCTGCTGCTTTTTAATCTCTCAATTCATGCAGACTCTTGGACCGTAGAGGTAAAGATCTATACAAACGCCTAGTTGACACTTCGCGTGACACAAAGGCTGGCTTTTACCAAGGACAGAGCCAAATATTGCCATACAACGACGTGGCAATGCCGCCAGTCTTTTGGGCACACCTCCAGTCAGATGCTGATAATTTTTTAAATGTAGTAAGTTAAGTATTTAAAGAAAAAAGTTTAATTGTAAATTATTTTTAAATCATGCAAAATCATATAAATTTCTTTGATCCACTCCAAATTGCAGCCTAAAAGTTCACAATTGGGTTCACTAAATAACAATGAAATCCTCCCCTATTACGGGATATGTAGGTGACACAGGACTGGGGACACCTCTGCCAAACCCTTTTCAAACACAGGCGCGCTATGTAATCTACTCGTGATAATATAACATTAAATATAGAGCTTATGTATTACATAATAAAGTAATAAGTGCTGAAGCAGTAATTACAATTTTGTATCGTGTGTTAGTGTGTACTGTAACCTCCTTGGCTGCAACCTTTGGCAGCCAAGTTAAACACTGCCACTTTGGAAGCGTCCGATAGAAGAATAAGTTTAAATAAGAAAGTAATGTTTTCTTTTCTTTTTCTTTAAAAAAAAAAACCTTGCCCCACACTAGGAATTTCTCCTGTATCGTGGGTGCTATAAATTCCAGTGCCATATAAATTCACATACACAGACAGCCAGACCCGGAACAACTATCTGTAGGCCATACAAATATGTCTTCCGTGAGGGAATCGACACGCAGCGCAGCAGTCAATCGCTCAAACCACTGTGCCAACCGTGTCGTCAAGTTGTGTGTGATGTTAGAACGTATTTTTTTTAGATTGACTGATGTTATGTCGAGCCTCTGAGCCACTTGGCTCCAATGTAATAAAGTTTAGTTCAATTTGAGTTTTATATTTATATTTGATTTGTAGCCATCAGGCCGTATCCCTGTGGTGTTATAATACGTATTTGAGTGGGATTTTGTGGTGTAAACATGAATTGTTTCTGTTAAATACTAAGCGTATCCTGTGGTGTCGTGGCAAGGTATTGCTGTGCACGAGGTCTTAGGTTCGATTCCTAGGTAGGATAAGTGTTATTTGGAGAAAACTGGCGTGGTGAAACCTACTATTGAAAAATAGGCTCAAAAGATGTTTCCTTAGAAGCAAAAGTTACATCATTTTCATGACATTGGCTGACCACTCGGGCGATAAGAAAAAAAGTCCTTAATCTTCGTTTCATTTGAATACCAACCACTAATTTATTAAAAATACGGAACTACTACTACGAAATTTGTTAGAGGCCCACCACTTGTATTCCATAAATATTTTTTTACAAAGATTTGCTACTTATTATACTGATACCTGCGTTTGAAATTCCATCGAAATCACCCCGAAAAAATCTGCCAAGCCCATACAGGGATAAACCATTTGATTATGCAACCCCTGATCCGCTGTCAGTTTCAATTTACAAACGCCCCGTACATTTCAGGCCAAAAATATACCCAGTGTACAGGTACACATCATTGCAAAATAACGACTCACGTGAAGCACCTCAATATGGCGTCGTTTCACCTGTCACATTACAATCCACTCCCGATATTGGCCGGGTAATTTAAAAAATGGGATGTAATGTTTTAACCTACATTTCTGTATTACTATTGAATTGACAGTGAATTGGTGAAATGTTATCATTGAAGAGGTCAGATGATAAAAATTTATATTGAGTCACATTTGGTTGATATTGCAAACCGATGTGAACCCAGTTTGAAAAAGTTTTTAAAAGGATGAATATAATTGTGGAGAGACTGATTGCTTATCAAGGTACCAATTCTATGCTATTTTGCTCCAGGGTACATACCCTGAGACAGTGAAAAGGAGGGGGAAATGGTGGCAAAAAAAAATTGAATATTATGCGATTTGACCACCTTATACAACGATCGATATAACGATCGATAACAATGAAAAAAAAATTCAATAAAATATTGAAATATAAACAATTAGGAAAATACGGAGAAACAGTAGTTATGTATCGGATGAGAGTCTCTAAGTCAAGAGTGAATAGGTTACCTCAAGGCCAGCGTGCGCCATCGTCAACCACATTAAGAAAAGAAAAAGAAAGAAAGAAAAAGACTTTACTTGCCCCAAGCATGACGCATACCAATAATAAACAAAATTACAAAAGTTATGCAAGTTCACACATCATCGCTTACCATGCTTTTCAGGTGAAATTGTGGTCAAAACCAAGCCTCCTTTGTTCACAGTCTCACCCGATCAATAATTAAAATGAAAAAGATTAAATACCTCTCCAAAATCTTAACTGAAAACCTTCAAAAGTAAATCTCCATTTTAATAAAAAAAAATACTAATTTCCGGTATTACAAGTTAAGTGCTGTCGAAGGAATTTGCATTTGTTTATCGAAAAATGCTCAAAAAATAAGTATTTTTATACTCGAAGTGACGAAAATGAGAAGAAACATGAATATTTCATGATTTTCTTTGCCAATTGAAGATGTTTGGTGAGTGACAATAGCTTAACGGTATTGATTTTACTCAAGAAAAATTGGAAGTTCAAACACTGATAAAAAATATAAATTTAGTCTTTTGACTCTTGTTTCCACTCAATTCATTAACACTGATGATCCGAAGCATTACCCTATTCTATAAAAGAAACAGAAATCAAATATTCAATAAACAACTTTTATTAAGGTAGCTAGCCAAGTCTAGCAAAAATCGAAACTTACTGTTTTATATTTTAGTTATTTATTATTTACTCAAATGTACATCATAATAAGCACAAGACAAACAATTCAAAAAACAAAAGTGTAGGTACAATATGGGTGGTTTTTTTGCACAGGGCCATCTCTAACATCCTTCGGATGTACTGAACAAAAACATATAGATTTAGGGCTGTCGCGTCGGTGTACAAGCATCATAAATAAATATGCATTCTCTCTTTTTTTATTGTAATCTATTGGCATGCCACCTTAATTAAGAGTTGCATGTTTATGTTTATTTTGAACGCCATATATTGGCAAAACATAGTGCACATATTTTTAATATTATTTTATCTTTAACCATACCAATGTTTTACAAAATAAATGTTTGATTGATTCTTTTAAAAAATTACAAAGTCATAAAACTAAATTTTAAAATAATAACACTGAACATAGATCATTAATTCCACTAATGTATTCAAAGAAAAATGCTAACAAAACTTCAATAAGAAAATCTCGATTAGAACTAAAACCAGATTAAGTCCAGGATTAAGTCAACAGGATAGAACAAACTGACATTACATAGCTTAGCTCGTCCGTGTAATTATGAGCTACCAGTGAACTGGTATTAACTGGAATTAACCGGATAAAACCAGCTTGTGAGCAATATAGCCGGCCTGGATTTGGCCGCAATCTTAGCCGGTGGTGTGCGTTTCAATGTTGTTTTGGATGTGGTATCGTCTTTTTGGGATAATATCTAATCAGAAGACTTTAATTGAAATGGTTTTGAACGTGGAATTAGTCTGTTTATAACTACAATGACAAATTAAATTTTTAGTTGTATTTCTCTCGGACAAAACTTATGAGCTACGCAGACCGAGGGAGCAGAAGGAAGCTGGGGTCTGCTCTTATATCAATTCATTTAAATTTAGTCTTCTTCTAAACATCGTTACCACCTCAATAGTCAACTTTCCTTTCTAGCTATTTATCATCATTGATCGAATCATCGTTTCATATAACCATACACATGGATTCTTCCTTTACTTGCCTCCTTTGTAAATTGGGGGTCACAACTCAAGGGACCATTCTACAGCTCTTTTGCAAGACATGGCCACAGACCAGTCCCTTACTCTTCCAAGCTGCAAGCCCTGACTTAGTCCAGTTTTTTTTGTCTATGGTAGGCGCCAGATAAATGTGCAATAACGGTCATTGACCCACATTCATTTATTGACTTTCTTAATAGCAAAAACCGATAAAAAGACATAAAGCTGTCCTGGATCAACTTCTATCGTGATCCTTTACGTTCTCTAGTAATGAAAAAAGGTTCATAATTTATTGTTCGGGTATCTACGAAGGGACATTATGGAAACGTCAATATGGAAGTTTATCTGGCGCCTACCATAAATTCGTTTGCTTCAAAGATTATAAGAGTTTAGTAGTTTTAGAAGCATTCTACGAATATTAGTTATAGTAGTATAATGAAAATACTAGCGATTAATCACGTATCAATTTCATTTTCTTTCACACGCGGGCTATCAGCGCCCTACGGGTCCAGTATAATAACGGGTTCAGGATGTTGATGGGGCTGCCCCGTTTCTGCAGTGCATCATCAGATATGTTTGCACAAGCACACGTCGATGGCTTCCACGCCATCGTCAGACAGAAATCTGCCTCTTTGCACAGCAGAATGCGGGTCCAACTCCATCCAACAGACCATAATGGAAAGGTACGATTCTCCTTTGCGTTCGGAGGTGATGTTGTCCGGAGATGCACAGCCTAAACTCGAAATAGTTTATAAGTTTACTAACATAGGGATGAGTATCTTTTTGTTTTACTAACCCATATGGATATTTTTTATCCGAAATAGAGATTTCTTTATTTATTTTTTTTAGACACTGACAATCATTAATGCTCATGGAATGATGCTTCGTCCAGGCTTTTCTGCTCCAACGTATCAAATGCCTTATCTAAATCTTCATACACCCTTATAAGTAGACAGGAATCACTGGCGTTTGTTTTCTTCTTACATTTCAATTATCTCGGCTCTCCCTAGTCTAAGGCGACGAAAATTTCATTTTACTTAGATATTTCATTTTTTCAACGTAATTAGATTTTTTTTCGGCTCATATTATACTTTAATAGTCGTACCTGCCCTTGGCAGTGGTTAAAATATTTTTTTGTACAAAAGATACAGAAATAATGAAAACATCTCGCCTTAAGTTCACGAAGGGAAAGGTAATGGTACCTATTATTGCCCACATTTCACCAATTAAGGTGTATTAAACAGGTTTCCTAGCGCGGCTCTGTGTTTTGCTCTGCCCTACACTGTAATATACCTTAGTCGTCAGTTTTTATCTAGTAGTATTTAGCCTGTACGGTCATGTGTATCCTGCCCATCCTTACCTACGGTGCTCAGACCTGGTCGCAAAATTCCCGCCTTGGAGTTTGCCAAGAGCGATGGAACGTAGCATTCCATCACGCTGCGTTCTAAATCGGGAATAATTGACGTGGACAAGCTTAAATGGAATTGGAGGGTCACGTTAGCTGCATACATTGTAACCTTTGGGCAGAGCTCTCAACACAATCCTTATCCGAATACGGATGGCGCCGCCGAGGCTGGCACATAAAGAGGTGGTGAGACGACCTGAGTGTCAATTCTACAAATTTTTAAGGAACATTTGCATTCGCATGTCGGTCGCAATCTGTCAAAAACTGAGGAAGTTGAGGCTTTTTTGATAGATTGTGACTAAGATGTGAATGCGACTGTTGCTTAAATTTGTAGAATTGCCCCTTTGAACGTGTACTATGCTGGTACAAGATAGCACGGGAAAAATAATACCAGGGGCCTAACCACCAACTCTTAAAGCAGTATTACTTTAATATTACTTCCAGTGGGAAAGAGACGGAGCTATACCTCCTGTATAGCTCCATCTCTTTCCCACTGGGAGTAATATTGAAGTAATACTACTTTAAGAGTTGGTGGTTTAGGCCCTGGAAAGACTTGGAGGGGTCTTTGCCCAGCACGACGTCATTATGCTCAATATTTTGTTATTTAAAAAAGTGAAATCTTATTGAAGTTCCGTATATCAGGGGCTAGCTTTAACTTTATAATCATTAAGAAAAATGCTGTTAAATAATTGAATATAGCTCGGAAGAGTAACAGTTTTATCTACCTGTTCATGAACAATAGAAGTCGTTCAATCAACGGATAAACCTGTCAAATATGGTGATTAAGGCAGCATCGCCTCAGCTTTGTTTGTATAGGTCCACTGAGCCTTATTAAGCACAACGGCTATATTATGATTAATTTGCTAATATTTTAAATTTCATATACTGTACTTGCGCCTTAATAAATATAACATGATAGCATTACCCACGGGTTTAGTTACCGGATCATTGTAAACTCCGTAAGATTAAACATAATTTCAGAAAATAGACATACTAAACTGTCGATAAATTGTTTGCTGATTTTTTTTAACAATGATAGTAAGTAGCATTTTTCGTAATCAGATCAGTACTACCAAAGATTACCACTTACAAAATAACAAAAAAAATACACCTTTGTAATATTAGTTTCGAACACAAAATTGTGTAATGGAATTTGTACTTTGTCTTGTGTTTGAGCTTGTATTTCCCAAACGTGAGAATGGTCTAAGTAATCTGGATTCTAATGTATTGGTCGAGTCTCTGTGCATCCTATCACGAACATTTTTCAAAACAAACTGCAAGAACCAACCCCTTTTATCAAAATAAACAACATGGTAATATACTTTCTAACAAGAAAATTAAAAAATTCACGATAACGTAATATGTCATAAAGCCGGCAGGATAAACGTATTTTCTTCTAGAACCTTCCTTTTATCATGGCTTTACAAAAAAGAGAGAATTTATTTCTGTGTACAATGCTACACCTGGTATAGGTTGTGTTGTTTACTTACGCTTGCAAAATATTTTGATGAAGAATTTGGTTTACTTTTGGAATGAATAGGTACATGAAATAACAAAACGTCTCTTTGCCCGAAGGGGTACTTAACATCTTCTTTGTTTTCAATTCAAAAAAAGTTTTTTTTTTAAACTTGGATACCAGATTAATATGTTTTATAAGTATAAAACATATTAATCTGGTATTCAAGTTTTTTATTTTTAAAATAAAATACTTATTAGCTCTATTAAACAATTATGAAAAAAGAACATTTTCTAGATAAACTGTTTGTTTAATAATTAATATTTTTTTCATGCATATTCCTTATTGGTCGTTTGCTATTTAAAAAAAACTGCAAAGAATCTCAACGATCACTCTTTACTAAAAAACTCAAAGCTTACATAGTAATATAACAGCATTAATAGACATGACAAGTCAGTGTAGACCAGTCATCATTATACCAAGTAAGTACATGACAAAAAAGGAGAATTAAATAGAAAAGAATCAATGAGTCCACGTAGTCCCGTAGCAATTAGCTATTACATTTACGACTGGATAATAATGGTTTTGGTTATATATTATTATTAAGGTAAAACGTATCGGGACAATCTTCAAATATTCCAACCTATATGTATACCTACATTTTTAGCAAATAAATGATTTATTGCTTTCTTTCTTTCTTTCTTTCTTTCTACAGTGTTCTCACATTCAAAAAAAAAAAAATCTCCTATGTCTATAAAGTAACTTTTCGAGAAAAAATAAAAATCTTCCTGTAAAATGTTGGTTGACACTTCAGGGTTTTTAATAACGAAACATACTTTATCGATATTATGAACTCACAGTCACATGGGAGTTTTTGCTAAGTATAATTTTTCAAAATCGCTTTTCAAATAACTGCATAACTCATTTTCGACACATTTACATGAGATTTTAAATTGGCAACAACGATTTGAACGAACATGATGGAAGTTTTTAGTCAGTAAGAGTCTTACACTTCATTAATGATTTTCCATCCCTAAAAAAAAAAACTGAACTTAAGAGCGTGTACGCCGTATGTCATTTCATACAAACTTTCAAGTCCATACCAAGTTTCGTTAAAATCGGTTCATTCATTTTGAAGGATAAGGATTTCAAAGTGATTTCAAATGATTTAAGGCGAGAACTTAACGACAGGGACCAGGATCTTTTGGGTAATGACATTGAGATCTCAAATATACCGGAGGCAGCGGTTGATAACCCAACCCACATAACGCAGATCATCAGCACGAAGCTGGGAGTCACCCTCGAGGAGCGTGACATAGTCAGCGCTGAGCGGGTCGGCGGCAGGCAGCTCAGCGCGACTAGCTCGGCGGGGGCAACAGAATCTCGCCCGCGCACCATTGTCGTGCGCCTGGCGCGACGTGATCTGCGCGACAACTTGCTTGAGAGCGCGCGAGTGCGGCGGGGAGCGACGACAGCCGACCTCGACATGCCTGGCCCGGCCCGACGGTTTTATGTCAACGAGCGTCTCACGAAGACAAACCGCCAGTTGTTTCGGAAAGCACGGGACGCTGCTGGTCTCCGCGACTGGAGGTTCGTGTGGACAAAGCGCGGCCGCATTCTCGCCAGAAGGAAGCCAGGTGACTCAACCCACAGAATTCGCTCCGATGAAGACATCTCACGCGTTTTTGGATCTGTCAACGATACAGCCTAATTATGACTTGGTTTTAATTTTAGTTTTCTATGTGTTTATGTTATGTATTTATGTTATTTTCTTTACTGGGGAAGATATGCGTCACTGCTGTTTCCATTGGTCGTGTAACCATAGCTCGGCGTTAGGTGTGTATGGACAGTTTTTAATTTTATATTTATATATACTTATCTTACTTAAACTACATATTGTTTCGCTAATCAAACTAAACATCTTTTTTACTAATAAAGACACCAAAATATATACAGTTATTCTAACCTACTCTAATGACAAACCATTCTTAAAACAATTCGATCCCACTGCTGAACATAGTACCAACCTTCATTTCTACAGATACATATTATACATATACATCTTACACACATACACAAACTCAAATAACATTGTTGCCAAATATAAAAATACAAATGACTCCTAGTAAATGCATCAAGTTTGGTCTATTGAATGCAGGTTCTCTGGGAACAAATCATGATGAGTTTTTGATAGCCATGAGCAACCACGCTGTGGACATAATGGCTATCAATGAAACATGGCTTCGCAAGGGGGAGGAAGACCGGGCGCCTAGTGTACCAGGTTATAGGCTTAAGCATGTGCCGCGACCGGTTTCTGTACGAGGAGGGCGCGGGGGAGGGGTTGCTTTCTATATTAAAAATGGCATAGCTGCGCGACTGAAAGTTCACCCCGACCATCCTGATGTTGAACAACTTTGGTTGAGCCTTACAGTAAATAAAAAAAAAATACTCATTGGCACTGCTTACCGCCCACCATGGTTGGACTTGGAGCTCTTTCTCGAGGGCCTAACTGCCAGTATCAGTGGCCTGGCCCCTTATGACAATTTAATACTGCTAGGCGACCTTAATGTCAACATGTTAGATGTAGGTAGCTCAAAATCGAAACAACTTTTGGAATTTTTCAGCTATTTGAATCTGAAACAGTTAGTCCAGACACCTACACACTTTGTGGGTGATAGCAGTTCGCTTATTGACTTGATTTGCTCGGACGCCACTATTCGTAATGTCGTGGTAGATCACAATAGCGATCTTGGCCATCACTGCTTCATCTCTTGTGAGACTATATTTAAGAAGCATAAGCTAATACCAAGACTGGTTGTGTATCGCCCGCTCAAGGACATATTGGAGGATCATTTCGACACCGACTTACGAATGATACCATGGTCAAGTGTTGGAACCATGAACAATGTAGACATAATGGTACAAACATTTAACACGTTTATTATCCAGCTCTTTGATCTTCACGCTCCCATTAAGGAAAAGACATTTAAAAATCGTCCTACGCCCTGGATAACTGACAACATTCGCCTTATGTTCAAACTAAGGGATGTAGCCAGGGATGCATTTCATAAGTCAGGACTACTACATAGGGCATATTATCTGGACCTCAAGCATCAAGCCGCCATGGCACTCAGTAACGAAAAAAGGGCATATTTTACTAAAAGTATTAACGACCAAATTAAGGACCCAAAGCTGCTGTGGCGTAATTTAAAATCAGATGTGCTTCCAGACCATCAGCAAAGATTGCTACCTGGACATTTTGATAATCCAGAAAATATCAATGCTTCATTCCTAGATGTACCGGGTAGTAGTCTTCCAAATGCCTCACAACTGTCTTACTTTGACTCTCACAAGCATAGCCCTGCCAAATTCTCCCTTACAACAACCAATCAGGAGTCAGTTTTGAAAATTATAAAGAGTCTAGGGTCTAATGCACAGGGCGTGGATGGGATAAGTCTTGATATGATATCTTTAACATTACCTGTGACACTGCAAGCTATCACAGACATTATCAACCAATCTATCATCACAAGCACATTCCCTGAACTCTGGCGTTGCGCGGTTGTGCGCCCTATTCCTAAAAATAATAACCCGGTTAACATGAAGGATCTGAGGCCAATAAGTATTCTCCCTTGCCTATCAAAGATCCTGGAACGTGTAGTATACTTACAGGTTATTGAATACTTAGAGACCAATGCTATTCTCCCGGACCTTCAGTCTGGCTTTAGAAAGGGAAGAGGTACTGCGACTGCTCTTGCTGAGGTTGTGGGAAATATCCTTGAGGCACGTGACAGGGGTGAGGGAACCATTTTAGCCCTACTGGATTTTTCCCGGGCTTTTGACGCGATTAATACCACTTTGCTACTGTCTAAGTTAGCCTACTACGGCTTTGATAGTGGTGCAGTGGAGTGGTTTCGAAGTTATTTAACTGGAAGATCACAGTACGTTGAAATCCGCAGGGAGGATGGATCTACATTGTTATCTTCCCCCCTCCATGTGTCACGAGGAGTTCCACAGGGATCAATTTTGGGCCCTTTATTATACATATTATACAGTGCTGATATCATAAAATCATTTTTGCACTGCAAGTACCACATGTATGCTGATGATATCCAGTTGTATGTTTCGTTTAAGGCTCATGACACTTCTTTGGCAGTGAACAAGATGAATGAAGATTTGCAAAGAGTGGTCTCATGGTCAGAGGAAAACTCTCTGGTTCTGAACCCTCTTAAATCAAAATTCATAGTGCTGGGCACTAGGAAGCAGATCTGTTCGATATTATCGGCCAAACCTGAGATAATAATTATGGGAGAGATTATCGACAGAGTAGAGCATGCATGTAACCTAGGGCTGCTTATGGATCCAGAGCTGCACTTTGAGGCCCATATAACCAGTGTTCTCAGGAATTGTTTTTATAGATTGAAGGTTTTATATGGGATTCGTAATTACCTGAGCCTACCAGTGCGGAAACAACTTGTTGACAGTCTTATACTTTCAAAATTAAATTACTGCGATATTGTCTATGGACCATGCCTACTCAGCAGAACAGAGAGAATTATTCAACGAATACAGAATGCTTGTGTACGTTTCTGTGTTGCTGTACCACGTAGGACCCACATAACTCCTTACATTAATCAGATTGGGTTGCTAAAGATGGCTGCCAGAAGAAAGCTTCATTTAGCCAACTTACTGTTTGGCATAATTACGTCCAAGAAGCCACACTATTTATATGAGAAGCTAACTTGGAAACAAAGCTACTTAAAAAACAAACTCCGATCCATGGTTAGCCCGCTGACTGTCCCAATGCACAAGACTGCTTCTTTCAGAGGGTGCTTCAGGTTTGCAGCCACGCATTGTTGGAATGATCTCCCACCACCAATGAGGTGCCTGAAAACATTACAGTGTTTCAAGTACCAATTAAAGAAGTTACTTATGCTTCAACAACTGTCATCTTAAGTTTTTATATATTGCTGCACTGTATTGTACCTCGGGGGTCACGGCCATCAGGCTTTGGCTGGGATCTCCAACGGTGCGGGCTGCTTTGGGTCTTGATGTCCCACTTTCCTTTTGTTTCCTTTGATTATTTTGTTCTTTGTTTGTGCTCAGATCACTTTTTTCTTGAATGGTAAGTATTTAACTCACACCTGTAGGTAATGATTAGTATTATTAAGTTGATTTCCATTAATTTGACATTGTATAATAACCATTCCGATTTATTTTTTATTAATTTTATACATTGATTTTATTTATTTTTCTTTTTGCAATTTTTATTTGTTTTATGAATTTTTTGATTATCCAATTTTAGATTGAAATAATGACTAACCTACTAACCCATGATATTCTGCATCTCTTTCCATAGATACCTAATTAATTATTGCTAGGCGTCGATATTTCCCTCTTGCTGATGTTTTGGGTACTCATCTGATCTTGTTTGTCATCTGGGTACATAGCTGTTTACGCCACACTCACATTATCACAGAAACAACTCACAAGGTAACACTCGACCCTACAACAACAAAACATTGCGTGGTTTGCGCAAGTCAAGAATTCCATTATTGCATAATATTTACTGTCAAATTCTGATGCAAAGAGTACCTATAGTTCGAATGCAAGCCTGCGCATCACAGAACACTTACACTAGGGAGGAGCGCATGCATGGAATTTAGTTTTATACGGTTTTTTGTACGCACAGATAACAACTGTTTTTGTTTTTTAGAGTTGTCGCGCCACTTTTGGTGGCCACGTTCCATCGCATGTGCAACGGTCAGTTGCCATCTTCCTCCTTATATTTCTACACACATATATAATTATATATTTATATTTTGTTCATTTATTTCGTTTTAATTTATAAACTGTTCCGATCGACGTCATTCTGTCGACGCCGGCTGTCGCTGAAAACCAGCGCTGTGGCTCTGTCTTGCACATGAGTTCCAGCATTATGCTGAGCGATGGCCGTTTTGCGCGAATGTGACGCATATCTTCCTAACTTACATAGCAATTGTAATTTTGTTTATTTTTGGTATGCGTCATGCTTGGCGCAAATAAAGTCTTTTTCTTTCTTTCTTTCTTAAAAGTTTGTATGAAAAGCCGTACCGCGTAAACGCTCTTAAAACCTCAGTACACAGTCTTAAAGCCAATGAAGCACTCAGCGGTAGTTATAAAGATTTTCAGCAACATAACTGCAAACTAGTTTTATTAACTTTCTCATTTATAGTTCCAAGCATCGAGAACAAGTCATCGAACTTTCAAAACCCCTTATAGAAAATTGATCAAGCATTCGCTTCGAGAAGAAAAATAAAAGAAAACTATTTTCACCAAAGAAACTTCTACCAAATTGTCAAACTATTTAATTAAGAGAATTGAAAAGTGGGAAAGTCACGGCAGAAGCCAGTTAAATTGAAATATGAAACTTTTAATTAAAGTTCCCTACCGTTTCTCTGGACAAGTAAAGTTTGGTACTAAATAAAGTCACTGTAAGAAGTAAATAAATTCAGGTATAAGGGGACTAATTCATTTTGGGAATATGAACAGACTAGATTTTTTCAAGTAAAGTTTTGAAACTTTGGAACAGCCATTATGAAGCCGAAGAGGTAAGAAACGTTCAAAAGATCATCAGTCTCTCGGAAAATATTGTGGCCTAATCAGAATCAGAGGGCTTAAAGTCATCCAAAGGGAAATGGAGAGGTCACTGCTCGGAGTTTCCTTGCGTGATCGAATCAGGAATGATGATATCTGCAAAAGAACCAAGGTTACCGACATAGCCTGAAGGATCGCCAAACTGAAGTGGCAGTGGGCAGGGCACATTGCTCGCAGAACAGATGGTCGATGGGGCCGAAAAGTTCTGGAGTGGCGACCGCGTACCGGAAGACGCAGCGTTGGAAGGCCTCCCACAAGGTGGACCGATGACCTGGTGAGGCGAGTAACCGATGGATGCGAGCCGCACAGGACCGGTTGTTGTGGCGACACTTGGGGGAGGCCTATGTCCAGCAGTGGACGTCTTTCAGCTGATGATGATGATGATTGACAAGAAACCGCTTTCATCATTACGCGAATAACGGCAACGTCATTATTCAGCTGGGCGTATTCTAAGACACACACATTCGAGTAGACCTGTCCAGACAGTGCAAGCAATACGTCAGATCGTGTAGCTCAACATTTTGTGAATAGTATAAAAATAACACTTTATGAAGTTGTTATTTTTTTGTTAATTTTAAACTAGATGAGGCCGGTGGTTCCTAGCTAAGTTTAGGGAGCTCAATTAAGTTGCTTACAATATTAAATTCTTAATTCTTCTTCTTAAATTTACTTATGATGAGTTTCCATACCAAATCTGGTACCCAAAGTAAATTGTAAACAATTGTGGAAACTATATGAATAACAATCGAGAATTTGTATCCACGTAACCTACAGTTGCAATTTCATCTATTTCCAAACTTGCATCCCAAGTTACATAGTCGGTCTTGCATTTATTACGTAGGTGTTATGTACTTACACCGCTGGGGATTGGTTGTATTTACATCTACTGTAATGATACTAGTTAACTAATTCGAAGCTATTATTGTATAGAGATTGTTGACAAAATACACCGTCGAAATACTCCTCTTCTGTGACGTGCCAAGAAGCCTGGCACTGCCCTTTTCTTTTTTGTGTTTCTGGCTGGGTAGCTTTTTTTTTGTTTTATTTAAAAATCTCTTGACCTCGATCACGCCTGATGGAAAGCGATGGATGAGGTCTATGATGGAGCAAGCATGCCCTGAAGATGCCTTGAGGCGCTGGTACTCCCACGCGTCGACGAAACACAGCAGGCTGCTTGACTCCAGACTCTGGTGGGGCTTTCAACTGAACTTTCAATAAGTAATAGTACCCAGGTTTAACGAATAAAATAAAACGTAGTACCTGAAAAGGGGTCATTGTATTCATTATTAGGTATAAGGAACGTTTACTACTATCAGACCAACCCCAGAATCGCAAAAAAACTATCTGTTGTTCAGTTTATTCTGTCGAGTTATGCGCACATAAATGTATGGCGCAGTCGATTTTTTTTGGTTGGTCCCATGGTGAAAGTTGTTCATAATAATGAGTACAATGACCCCTAGGAGGTATTGCGTTTATTCTGTAACACGTTGTATATTTGTAAAAGCTCGCGACTAAAATAATAACAGTACCACGGGATCTTTAAGATTAAGCAACGCTTGCGAGGTAGCTCCGTGGATTGGTGACCGTGACATGTAATAATACCGAGATTCCCCCATGGTTTAGAAAGCACGTTAAGCAGTTGGTTGCGGCTATCATTATTGAGTAGATCTTTGGCAGTCGTTTGGGGTAGTCAGAAGCCAGAAAATCTGACTCTAGTCTTGCCAAGGGGTTCTATATTACCCAGTTACCGGGTTTATATGCGGGGTAAATTGAAACAAACTTTGTCGGAGATTGTCAAGTTATTTAAATCTTTTTTGCAGCATTTACGGTCTCCAATTTTATTGAATTGATAATAATTTAAAAAAAAAACTTTGCTTTCTGAGAATACTAATAATTAATAATGTGATTTTAAAGAGAAAATCCCTGTAAAAGTTTTGTTTTGATTCACCTCTCCGTGCCTATTCACCCCGTTTGACGGTAGGTCAGATAGAGAAACTCCATGTAAAATACCGGTACTCATAGATGAGTACCGGTACACATAGATAAGTACCGGTAAAGATACAGATACAAACAGACACACACACAGATACAGTTAGACTGGACGCCGAGCCCCACGTAGTTGGAAAAAGGCTTGCAGACTGAATTTTTACTATTCATTCTGACGTCACCGTTTCACAGCTCCCCGAACACATATTTCTTATCACAGTAACAGAACCCGATGTAAAAGAGTACCCCATTAGAGAATAACGTGTCGGGTAACCCACTAACAAAGGGTTCAGTGATATCAGCTTACTCCAATTTGTTATATTACTTGGCTCTAGAAATTTCTGGGTTGTGCAGAATTGAGAATTGGACGTTCGACATATTTCCGATCGCGTGATTGGATGAGATGTTTTATCGGGAATTGTGTACCTTAAGTTACAGAGGTGTAGATGTTATATTGTATTGTGAAGATTTTTCTAGGTATTTGAAAGGAGTAATTGTACAGAGAATATACAGACAAGTTGCTGAGCGACTTTAACCATATTATGTGTTTCGAGTTCAGTTCACGTAGATGACAATTTGTTTTATTTAGCGTACAGGTAGTATTTTTTTGGACTCCGCATATGCGCATGAAAAACTAGTTTCTTAATTTTCAGTCATGGTTAATGAAGAACGAAAACAAAATTTCAAGTGCTAGGCACACCATAAAAGTACCACTAAGTTTCCGATGACTGAAAATTTTATCAACAACACAACATTTTTTCAACTTCCAATAAAGACACTACTAAGTATAGTGAGTAGTAGTTCAGTAAGTGTTTTTTAAAATACACAATTTTGTTTACTTGGATGACATATTTATTCCAGCTTTTTTGATTTAAAACAAAACTTCCGAACCGATATTAATGAATTTTCTATGGGACCAATCGGGAAGTATATCCTGTCATATAAAAAGCATTTTCAAATCGGTTCATAAATGACGGAGTTATGAGGTAAAAAACACAATAAACCTCCTTATTTGGAGTCGGTTAAAAATGTAGCATTGAATTCTCGTAATCTATGACATTAGATATGTTATGTCACATTGTTGCTAAAAAGAATAAATCCTTGATTTTTACCACACTTTCGAACAAAACTCACAACAGGAAATAGATTTTTTAGTAATTCATTAAACATTATAATAGAAAAAAAATAACCAATCGCGCTCATAAAGCAGCACCAACTACGGCTAGCAACAAAATTACGCGTTTAACAAAGAGCGAGTACGGTCAGCAAATGTAGCATTTGGATTACACTATTGTTAGAGATCACTAGTGTGGAAAGAGATGGAACGACGTTTATGTGTTTGGGTTTAAGGGTGATTAAAAGTACTAGAGCATTGTGATCTAGACTTGATTTAGTATCGCATTATTACGATAATAATGTTGTTGTTTCTAAGGAAATATCTTCTGTTTCAGGTATGCTTTTAATCAGAAAATCTACAGAAATATTTGAAATTTCTTCTTTAAAACTATTCTATTGCGATACAATCGCGACACAGCAAAGTAGTGATGGTCGCGCGATGCATTCGCAATGTTCTTGCTGGTCTTACTCCTCGGCCAATAAAACAACGATTATGCATCGCTACTATCGCGATACAGTCGCTGTTGGTCGCAAGATGCAGCAGCGATACAGTCATGCGTTTTTATTAGAATTATCAACACAAACGTCGAAACTTGAGGTGATGGTTATGAATTCAAATTATCTCGAATCATAAATCACGTATAAATGTTGTTTTTTTTTAACATTGATAGGCACGCGCTTTACCACTATCTCACTTGATGGTATGCGACGATGTGGTCGAAGATGGAGCACGCTTGCCTAGAAGTAACCTATTCACTCTTGACTTTAAGACTCCCATGTTTAAAAATAAATACCTAATAAAGTAATAGATAAATCGTCAACAATTCATTTCTAAATGAATCAAATACTTAACCAAAATTAACATACCAATCCCACATTTGAACAAACATTTTCCGTTTCAAAAGGCATTTCACCAAAACTTCGTTGCATCACAAACGCCTAATCTTACCCAACATCGTCTCCAAGCCCCTATATTTCTGACTACCCGCACGTCTAAGAGGCGGCGCGGGAAGATAAGCCTCGTCCATGTTTCCCATTACCACGACACGTCGGTCAGATCTCACGATATACTGAGCTCACGGTCGAGGTGGGGATGCTTTTACACCGAAGAGTTACAAAATATTTCAAGACGGTAGCAAAAAGTTTTGTCCTTCCCTAGCGGCGCCCGCGGATGAGGTTTTCTGTTAGGGTGTTATCTACACTCGCGAGCAATAAACTGGAATCACTTTATCGCGCGTTGACTTTGAACAATTTTCTACAATTTCTATGCATTGAATAATGGATTGTAGTATATCATTTGAAAGGTATTTTTGTTGGTTTTATTATTCTATCCCTGAATTGAGGGAATATTTACAATACCTCGAAGTTTTGGACGTCTAAATGAATAGGAAGTGATAAAAAAAAATTTAAAGTTTTATTTACAATTTATGTTATTTACCCCTCACTACTTACTGTTACCCCTTATGAGCGTGGCCGCATACTGGGCATATTTTGTTTAAAGGTCACCATCGACTCGATAAAAAGACCTTAGCGTGTAGTCATTTACTTTTAAGTTGCTACAGGACGATTGGTCGCTGCCCTATTAGATGGTCCGATCAAATCCGTTCAACAGTCAACATCAAGCTGCATGATGTGCTCACAGAGAACAGACACTGCTGGAGAGACATTGTAAATAAAAAATTGACCATTCATCGGGATCTCACGACCCTCAGCATTGAGGAATACGACGCAAGCATGGAGGAGGGGGGAGAGGACGTTTGGAGGCTTTACTTTGATTGAGACCGAGGCAAGTCTGGTTAAGCAGACTACAACCTCATAGATGACTCGAGAACTTTTCGAAAAAAAATGGAGACCGTTTAGTCTTCTCGGTATTTCATACAAACTCGCTAGTTCGTAATGAAAAATGTGAACAACAAGTAAACAATGGTTGTGGGTATTATCTCTCTAAAGCGGGCCATACACGTTAATGTAATTTGATCAAACAGGCTGATTCAAACAGTTTTATCAAATTGGCATGAATGTCAGTGGGAAAATTTAATCAAAAATGAGTTGTCAAAGACATGAAGAAATACGATTTTTTTTATGTCTATTTGATTAAATAGCTTGAACCGCTTGAACGTGAAGGCCCGCATAACAGACACTACTTTGCTCTACTGTTATCCTTTAGACTAATTATAGCACTGTTTAAATACATACAATTTTTTTTATCATCTCCAAATATTCATAATAACCCCCTTCGGTGAAATCACGGCCACACACAAAAGCCCCCAGAGCGACGGGATGCAGTCGAAATGGAAATTTAAACTTAATACGTTTATAATAATTCTCCATTCTGTATCAAGTCTTTGTTAAAGCTCTTGTGTGAAGCCTTTTGCTGTAATTAAATTTACGTTAGGAGTTGCTAATTGCGTTTCATCTATGTGTGTGAGATATAAATAAGGAAATGCTTTGGTAGTACTTTTTAGTAGTTGCACGTTCTTCTCCATATTCCATATATATCTACTCTTTGGAACGTGCATAACCTTTATTTCTTTGACTGACCGACCTTGACAATTCAAAAGTGCCTAAAAATGGTTTATTGAAATAAATAGTTTGAGTTTGAAAATTTAGATGCATCAAAATTAGTAGGTACAAGATACTATGGGCTGATTTAATTTGTAGTTCCTCAATTTCATTTTAAGAAATCAGCTGTTCTGTACATTTAGTTCGAGTTATGTTGACATAAATGTATGGAGCAGTTGTTGTTTCGCTATTGGAGGGTCTGTCTCATTGAAGGTTGTTTAAAATTATGAGTACAATGACCTTTTCCGGGTTTTGCGTTTAATCTGTAACACCTAGTCATCATCATATCAACTGAAAGACGTCCACTGCTGGACATAGGCCTCCCCAAAGTGTCGCCACAACAACCGGTCCTGTGCGTCTCGCATCAATCGACTGCCTGCGACCGTCGCCAGGTCATCGGTCCATCTTGTGGGAGGCCTTGTGCGTCTTCCGGTACGCGGTCGCCACTCCAGAACTTTTTGGCCCCACCGTGCGTAATACGTCCTGCGAGCAATGTGCTGTGCTCACTGCCATTTCAGTTTGGCGATCCTTCGGGCTATGTCGGTCACCTTACTTCTCTTGCGGATATCATCATTCCTGATTCGATCACGCAAAGAAATTCCGAGCATTGTCCCTTTGGGTGACTTGAAGTCTTCAGATCCAAAGGTTGTCTGGATTGCTATCAGCGAAAAGACCGTTTACCCTCAAAATGGAGATTTCTTGTACAAATTTTGTAACTATATTTTGTGGTACAAAAAAAAAATTCTACTCTTTTCAGATCGTGGAACCGTTTTCAACATAACACGCCAAAATTACCTAGAAAACGTACGTGAACGAACATGCAGTTTACTGGCGCTGGCAGAGCTTGTCTAGAGCGTTCCATTTATTGGCTACAATTTCGATCCTGAAACGTTTCAATTAAACTTTAGCCTGACCTAGAAATTGAATCTAGGAATCGAAGTTTGTATCCGTATACGGCTTAAAGCAATTAGAACGCTTTGTCAGTTGAATCCTTCCAAACAAAATAGATTTGAACTTGTTAATTTAGTTTGTGTTTGTTTGTTTGTCCTGTTTTAAAGGCTCATCTATTCAATTGGAGTTCGTGGTTTTTTAACCCGGGTAATTTAGTACTAAATTAAAATATTTTCAATTTCTACAAACAGAAAATTTACAGCACAAAGATTGATCTACCAATTTTTGTATGCCTTTTTTTAAGGATGGGAAATCATCAAATGACTCTTTCCGCTCTGGGTGGAGTGGAAGGGAGTGTGAGACTCTTACTGACTGAAACCCATCAGAGTTCCTCCTAATGCCCTTTGTGTTCCAGGGCCGCGGTGATTCTTTTGCTGACTTTATAGCCAAGGTAGAGAAGCCACTGGTGAAAATAAGTATTTACATACCTCTTCTTTCACAAAATGATAACAAAACATTAAAATAACAGCATCCCAACTTTAATTTACAGCGTTCGCAAGAAAAAAGAACTCATTCCACTTAATACAAGAAAACCGGTATGCTCCTTAATGCCTCGAATTCCTTTGCAAAGTGGTTTCGGCAATAAAAAGAGACTATTACCCTATTGCTATCTTCCTAAAGGGGGGTAAGGGGGGGATCATTTATTCGTTGTATTAAGTTAATGGATTTCCGTGAAAACGGTTCTTAGTTGTGCTGGTTTAATTATGATGAGGAGGTATTGTTTTGACTAGGAGCTAAGCAGGAGATGGGAGTTGTGTCTCGACACACAAATTCCGAAATGAGAGATGAGTGAATGCTGCGTTAGCGAGCGTGCGTGGTCCACCTTCGTCCATTCGATGTCTAGCAGTCCACCACACACAGGATGTTTTTAGTCAAAACAAAACAGCAGATACATGATTTGTGCGCTCCATTAGTGTAATTACTGCAAGGTGTTCCGATGAGAGGATAAATAAATAAATTAATTTGTTTAATTTGAACAAAATTGATACTGCCTTTTTCCTTTGGTTTGCACTACTTACAATACGCAAAGTCGATTAAAACTTGGGTTTTAGTTTAACCGGAACTCTAGTAAAATTGAAAGAATTTGAACACTGTTAAGTTATTCAAAATGTTTTGACGAAAAGGTGACGTGGGTTCGATTCCCGCACGGAACAAATATTTCTATGGCCTACAAATTGTGGTTCCGGGTCTGGCTGCTTCTGTATGTGATTTTGTATGTTTGCAAACGCACTGCACGCAACGATACAGAAGAAATTGCTAGTGTAAAACGTTTATTTAAAAAGTAAAAAAATAAATAATGCTAAATTCAACTATTTTTGTTTAGGATACGATGGGGCTGGCATACGCTACGCGTAAAAACCCCTATGAATAAATAAAGAAAAAAAAAATAAAAATAATAATAAATTTTTGTCGCTGACACCATATACCACAAGACGGTTTTCGTATTTACTAAATTCATAACTGAACGTTTGCTATTAAAGTAAGGTCCCAAATTTAATATTATGTAGGATGTATTTACGTTACGGTCACAGAAGTTCATAATTATGTGTATCATATTTTAACTGAATTGGTCTTGTGTTCTTTGGAGAAAACTGATTGTTACAGATGGTCACACAAATACCAGTGATGTTATGGGTTCCGTTTTTAGGATTGGAAATCGTCAAGTGCTCTGGGCGGAGCGGAAGGGAGTAACAGCTCTTACTGACTAAAATCCGTCCGTGTTCTTCCTAAAGCCCTTTGCAAACCAGGGCCGCGGTGACTCTTTCGAACAATGCTGCAGATAATACCTATACGAAACCCTAAAATTGAAAATCAAATATCTGCCTGCGTGGTTAAAAAAAAATATTTTAAAGTTAAGACGAGTAAGTTTATAAAACAGAATATTTTCAGTTTGATTTCATATAAATAAATTGGGTATAAAAAATAGTTTAGATTTAAAATATCCATGTTAGTAGACATTTGTTTTTTTTGTGTATAAAATAACGGAGCGATGTTCACCTAATTACAGTAATATCATGACTGTCTTCGCGTATCACGAGATATAATTACCGAAACCATTATCGAGAGAACAACAAAAAACATTGGGCTACTAATGATTCTTTGAACTCATTATATTCTATATCTCATTAATTAATATTTACTTTGATACGATACAAATCCACCATTATCAATGAAAACAATAAAAATCTCAATCAATCACATTGAAACAATAAACTTAATTCTCAAGAAACAATCAGAAATATTATTAAAGGAAACTGCTCAAAGACTTTCTTTGTACATTCATTTATATTGCTTATACAAAAAACTTAAGAGAAGTTGTTGATCAAAATATTTTGCTACAAATTTCATAGCGCCGTAGTAGTTGCTACGAATTTCGTAGCGTCGTAGTACTGCTACGGCGTAGTGGGGTGCTACGTGGTAAAGTTTAGTTTACACTTTCGGATTTATTGTGACGTGTAAGAACCTTCTTGTATTTATGTGTTTGTACTCAGAACTTGCTGTTTTGAGTTTCTTGTTTGCAGCTTTAGTTTTAGAGATCTAAGTAGGTACCTGTTATTGATTTAAGTTGGTTGTTTATGATGTGTTGCTAATTTAATTGCTTTCGTAGCTACTTCTACAGTGAATCCACGCCTGCTGAGGTCTTTTCATAGATGGGTGGCCTACCATTACGGGAACGCACGCCGGAACAGCTGAATTGCATAGTATAGTTTAATTGCTCCAAGCTCGTTCCATTATTGGACCAAAAGAAGAAGGCGATGCGCCACCGGTACATTGTGGACATCCAGCCACACTCACAAAACGTTTTGGGAACACATTTATTGTGCGTACAGCTTAGGAGTGGAATTCTCTGCCAGAGTCTGTGTTTTTTGATAGCTACAACCTGGGAGTCCTTAAGTCAAGAGTGAATAGGTTAAGTACTTTTAGGCAAGCGTGCTCCATCTTGGACCGCATCATCGCTTACCATATATATGTGAGATAAAGTCAAACGCGTGCCTATTATAAGTAAAAATAAAAAAAAGCCGATCCCAATATCGTTGCAGGAAAATCTAGGTAAATTGAGCAATGTAATTATTCTCGGTCATGGATGTTTTTTTTTTTTTTTTTTTTCAATGAGATGCAAATTCCAAATAAGGAGTCAAATTCTTGATCTCAAGCTCAGTAGTAGCCAGTGACTGATGCCTGTGGACGGCGAGCAATGGGTAGCTCGCCGTCCGATCAGAACAGGCCCGGGTTGACGGCGCGCTGTGTTCTACGCGCGCCAAGCCAGCAGTCGTCAGCATGGGTCGGGGCCCGTTAGGGCCAGAGCCTACCAGGGTTGCGGATTTGTTCGAAAGAGTTACCGCGGCCCTGGAACGTAAAAGGCACTAAGAGGAGCATGGGTGGGTTTTAGTCAGTAGAAGTCTGACACTCCCTGCCGCTCCACCCAGAGCGGGAGGGGTCATTTGATGATTTCCCATCCAGAAAAAAAAAAAAAAAAGCTCAGTAGTAGCGGTCATAACCACAAATTCGTCATAAAAAAAGCATACACATTTTTGATTTCGAAACCTAACCTCACATTGCAAATCCCATATTTCCAACACATAACAAAACTAATAATACAAACACAAACATACAGTTCAGTTTCACAAATGACAGCAGGCTTCCATTTTCAGCTGCTGAAAAATATTTGTACAAAAAAAATGTCAACACAGGAAATATGCAAAATGAATCGTGAATTTTTTGTACGGTGTTCAATCTTTTCTTTTGGTGAAAGATTCAAAGTGTTTTTAATGAAGCTTTTGTCGCATGTGTGACTTGTTTAATAATGGTTTGGTAATAACTTCTTTAACTGGCTAAGATTTTGGTATCTTATGTACCTTTTTACCTACATAAGACCTATGTACCTTTAAGTACATAAGGTCCAAATTTTTTCAGTTATCTTTTTCACACGGGTTCGCTCTTGTGACCTAATCCACAGGACTTTTCCAGGATTGAAAGAGGCTGTAGCAAGACAGGAATTGCCGAATTGGCGATTATTCTGTGAGGCTAAAGTGGGACTGGGCGGGTCATATTTTTTTTAAGGATTTCCCATCCACATATGACTCCTTCCGCTCTGCGCGGAGAGGAAGGGAGTGTCAAACTCTTACTGATTAAAACCCATCCGTGTTTCTCCAAACGCCCTTTGCGTTGCAGGGCCGCGGTAACTCTTTCGAACAAATTCCGCAACCCTGGCAGTAGCGCGGGTCATTACAGGATGCATTAGACAGATAGGTCAGGATCGTTTTGCAGTGGATGCCTGAGGACGGGTGTCATAGCTGAAGCTGTTCAAAGAAATATTAGAGAGATTACACTAAAGAATCGTTCCTGACGGATTGACCAGTGAGGCTAAAATACAAAAAAAAGCGTTCGAAAATTATGTGGAAGATCTTTGCACACAGTTCGGAAAATATTGATTTAATCAGTGAAATATTTATTACAATCGAATCAGTACTTCAAGAGATTACCACCAAAATTTTTCCCTTCATGATATTAGTTTACGCTTCACCAGTTAGCTCGACATAAAAAAAACATGTCCCACCGACATGAGATTTTTTAGTTTAAAATAACCGTTTTATCTCTAGGAAGCCGCGCTCCTTGCTTTTCCATTAAAAATTCACCATCTAATTTTCCAGAAAAGCGTAGGAAACACCTTGTTAGCAATAACATAACTTGGTTAGGAAAGCTATATGCTAAACCCATTTTGGATAACATTTCTAAATGGGTTAAATGTTTCTATAAATATGGAAGGATCTGTAGAGAAAGGTTGGTTCATGGCATCGAAACAACAGCTACAAGGGTCAATCACAGGTTAAGCTACGCTCTGCCATCGGTCGGTACCAGCTGGACCAGCGGTTCAATATACTCTATAAAGCCTTCAGCTGTCCTTCGTAGATCTTTGACAGTCGTCACGAGCAGACAGAAGCCAAAAATTCTGACAACCAATCTTTCTAAGGTAAATGTAACCTCGGTAATGTATCTGACTACCACAACCCAGTAGGATTGTGGTAGTCAGATAGTCAGTAGCTCCATGTAGAATACTGGTATTCAGCTTCATCAGGCTAGACCAGGTGGCCGAGTGCATTTATAGAAGGTATTATGTGATATAGGGTGTAAATTCTCGCAAGCCTCCATTTAAGGGAGGATCCTCGACCTGAAGGTTGTTGTCTGGTGGGCAACTGCCTGATGGTTGATACATTTGTGCAGTATATGTTCAAATCGCACGAAAAACTCTGATACCGCGATGCAGGATTTCTTTGACGTAGTTCGTCGCTGACGGTATAGATGTCGCTGCGTTACTTTTTGTGTCGGTATAGATTTCGCTAAGTGAGTTTTTTTTGTGGTGGCATCGATGCCGTTATACTCGTAGTTGGGAATAGGGAAAGCAAATAATAAGTAGACGTAAACAAATGTATATCGTCTTAGCCGTAACGTCGACTCATGGAGTCAATGCGCCATTGTTGTACTATTGCGTCTGCTATTATGGCGGCTGAAGATTTATAACAATTTTATTGAGACAGATTAAAAAATAAACTATCTACATTCATTTAAAAAACTAAAACAAAAGGTTATTAAATACACGTTAAAATTTAAACTTTACCATCAAATAAATAGAGTTCAAATTAGTCTAAATCCTGCATCCTGCATAAGGATAATGGACAGTACCGGGATTAGTTTTCCGTCCATCTGAAAATTTGTTTTCGCAAAACGTGCAAATAAACAAACGAACAAAATACCCTTTTCGTAGCATTTAACTTACGGTCCCGGTTTGCAATGTAAGTGAATTTAATTCTTTGTAAGTAACGTCATTTTTTATGCAGTATCTGAAAGGCACTTTTGTTACTTCTACTTTATTACACTATTTAATCTTTAGGAGCTCGTGGCTAAATTATAACAGCTGCACGGACCAGTCTTCAAGGTTAAGCAAAGCTTGCCGAGGTTGGTCTGTGGATGGGTGACCATGTTAACATACCGAGACTCCTCCATGCCTCGAAAAGCACGTTAAGCTGTTGGTCCCGGCTGTCATTAGTAGATCTTTGGCAGTCGTTACAAATTGTCAGAAGCCAGAAAATCTGACACCAGTCTTGCCAAGAAGTACCGTGTTACCCAGTTAATGGGTTGTGGAGGTCTGGTAGGCAGCCGCTCCACGTATAATACTAGTATTCAGCTGAATCCGGTTAGACTGTGAGCGCCGACCCCAATATAGTTGGGAAATGGCTAGGCAGGTGTTGATCATTATTTAATCTTTATTTATTATTTGTGTCAGTCTATTAGTAAACCACGCCACAACATTAAAAATTTGGACCGTAAGTAAACCATGACCTGGCTGATTTTTATAATACTTTACTTTTCCATCGGATAATATTCAACTTCCAGCTGAAGCCGCTAGCAGAAGCCACTACTATTGAAAGTCTATTTCTTAGGATTTTATTGAATTTGGGATACGCCTGAACGGCTGAACGAATCTGGATAATATTTTGAAACACGGATGTACCACGGTCTGTTGCGGAATATGATCGAATGAGTCACCGCGGCTCTGGAACACGGATGGATTTTAGTCAGTAAGAGCCTGTGACATTCCCTTTCTCTCTGCCTAGAGCGGAAGAAGTCATTTGATAATTGAAAAAAAAAAACATGATATAGATTAGGAATAGAATAGAAGACTGCAACAACACAGAGTAAAAGAGAAGAATAGTGCAAAATAATACAGTAACATTGCGCTACCGATAGAAATATAATTTCAGCATTGGAAGTAGACCCCGCAGTATATAAAATAGCCTCAAAGTTGATGTTAAGTAGGTTATGTTATGTTTTAAAACTCGAAATGGTAATTCCGTGAGATAATAAAATTGTTGATTTTCATGTATATCTCAATACATTCCCTCGTTGCAGCCATTGTTTTGTTTGTGGCCATAGTCTGTGATTGTGGGCGGTGGGCTTGCGCATTGAATTTTAGTTTTTACGGTTTTTTTGTACGCACGCACAGATAACAAAGCTTTTTAGAGTTCGGCCACGTTCCATCGTCTGCACACCAGTCTGTTGCCATAATTTAAACATTTTATTTATTATATTTATTTCCACACCATATTTATTTCTATTTATGTATATATTGAATATTTATTGTATAATTATTAGGGCTATTACTATATACAAACTTAAATAAAAGACAACTAAAACTAAAAATAATCTAAAACATGGCGTCGAAGAATTCCTCCGCATCGCAGGCCACTGGTAATGTACCCAAAAGGCTGGCAGCATTGCCACGTTGTATGGTTTATTTATTTCGTTTTAATTACTTTTATGCTGCTCCGGACGACGTCATTTCTGTCAACGCCAGCTGTCGCTGAAAACCAGCGCTGTGGCTCTGTCTCGTACACGAGTCCCAGCATTATGCTGAGAGATGGCCGTTTTGCGCGGATGTGGCGCATATCTTACCAACTTGTCTACTTACCTAATTTTGTTTATTTTCTTTTCTTTCTTTCTTTCTTTCTTTCATGCAAGGGAATCAGCTGGCGAAATATTTATCTCAGATATTACCACTTCTAAAATATGTGAAAAAGCTAAATCAGTTAACATTCTGTTAATAAATCGACAAACATCTGACTTGGGGACCTCCATGAATTTACTAGTCTTCTAACGAGGTAATAAGTACACGAAACACTTATTTTCGAGTCAGCTAACCCCCTTTGTTAACAACATCCTATTAAATCCTAATTATCATTTACGTAACATTAATTTACACGACACAAAACGCTACTAATTTTGTAAACCAGCTATTTCACACGGCTTTGCGTCTGTTGTCTTATGTCGCAGGAATCGTGTTTTTTTTTCAGGATAGTAATAACAATTAATTTTAATGATCCTGCTGACCGATTTTGACAAAGACGGTTGGTTATCTCAAATTAGACTAGCCATCGACAAGGGAGAAACTATAGTGCACACCTCTTCACCTCTTCCATCACTCTCATAATCTGATGGGACGCTATCTGACACAGCTGAAGAGAGATCTGGCGAGGCAAGTCGGTACCTCACCACCAACTTCCAAACTCCGGGCTGTCACAGAAAAATTCGCTAACACTTTTACCCGATCTGCTAATCGTATAGACGTATGCGGTACAGAGAGTTGATTCCCGCAAACCTCTGTTGAAAAGGGAGGATCCTCCGACCGGACGGTTGTTGTGTCCGGTAGGCAACTGCCCGATAGTTGATATTTGGGCTGTTGTTCATGTTCAAATCACATTCTGATACCGCGATGCAGGATTTCGTTCAGTTAGTTCGTAGCTGGCGGGATAGATGGCGTTTCTTATTGTTGCGATGTAGATTTTGTTACGTTGGTTAACAACAAACAAACAAATTCACATTTTAATAGTATTAAATTGGATGTAAAAGTTTGGATGTTGGTGAGTTTGTATGTATGTAGCTTTATCACACTTTAACGGCTGAACGTATTTTACTGATATTTTAAAAACGTAATGAATAAAACCTGCTTTTAAATACAGGAACCATTTTACCCGGGTATATGTTTCAGTTTCCCTAGAAAGCGAGTGAAACCGCGCCAAAATCCAGTCTTAATCCGGCCCTAATTTTCAGTACACGTGTTTAAAATCCATTACCATTCTATACATAGCTGAAACAAAGCCTTATGACAGTAATTACAGTTTGGTAATTGAATTTCAGTCACACGCGTTTACTGTCATATACAGGGTGCTTGTAATTAGTGGCAACTGTCGGCCGATATAATTATGTGACGTTTGATTATTTGAGCGCCTTTTGGTTTGTGGGTGACAGCAGAGAGAGTGGTTGAAGGTTTGTATTAAAAACGAAATCGTTGTTGGCTTAGAGAACCACTTGTGAGTCTGTCTATCCGTACATTAAAGCAAAGCTTTTTGGGCTGCATAAAAGAGCCTCCTCGTGTAGCGCAATTGCTCCATCAGGCACTCAACGGAACCTAGCGCTTTTTGACTTTCCAAACATTGACTTAAAATATTTTCACAACCAGATTTAAATGGTTGAACGGTGTCTCTTAGATGGTCGATTTACTAGATCCATTTAAAGCCTGCTTCGTAAAAAAATTGAGCAATTTTAACAAAGTGTAAATATTTTTACGGTTCCGAACTTTTTTATGAAAAAACGAAACCTGCGGCCCTAGCATGACGTGTTAAAGCGTGAGTAGTTCGAGCGAGAAGGAGGGATGGAGCTATTTAGTATATGGCCACTGGTGTGCTTATTTTTTTTACTGTTTGCGGTCCACGACCGTTTTGGCCCACAAAAGTTAACATAATATGATCCAAATTAGAACACCCACCATCACGCCACATACATTAGAATTGAAAGAGATGCAATTTAAAAATTGTCTAAAACGCACACTATGCAGACATGCATATTATAAATTAGAAGAGTACATTGATGATAAAAATGCTTGGCTCAAACTTTGATAAAGACGAGAAAACATTGTTGGACCTGCTGAAGATTGTAAGACCATCTTGCATTGTATAGACTCAATCTCTTTTGCATTGTAAAGGAAAGGATATTGTTTATTATAAAATTAGGTATATTATACGTGAACCCAATTTCTTTCAAATATCCTTGCTAAAAGTAACCAAAAATATTTAGTAGGTACAAATATTTTTTTCTACCCCACTACAAAACCTTTTCAAACCTTCATCAAACCATCATCTGGGGTTGGCAAAGGTATCTCTATTCAGCCTAATAGTGACAGAGTTAACAAGCTGTTTCCAACGAAACCTTCTTACAATAAAGGTCCACTGTTAATGTTGCCATCGTTTCGTTATCCTTCAAAATATGGTTTCAGTAAACCTATCTATACAAACACCATTTAAATTTGAACGTTAACTCTTCCAGATTAAAGTTCAATTTACAACCGTTGTTAATTCCAAGACCAATTTATTTCAAAAGTTCCAGTATCGTAATTTCAACTCTATATCTTTGAGATAAGGTAGGATAAGATTGCAATTGTAAGTTTACTCGTTTCTCATACCGAAATCGTAGCCATCATTACAGCTTTGCAAAGTTGATTCATTTTTGCTGCATTTTCGTGTTTTATCTCCAAGTCTAGGCAAAAAAGAAAGTCTTTGGGACTGAAATAATGATCGTTTATTTGCATACTGTGAACAAAGAAAAAGGGTGAAAAGTTCAGTTCAGAGTAGAATTTTAGCAAACATGATTATTGTACAAGGGAATGGAGAAACAATTCTGAATTTGTTAGAATCTCTCAATCTTCTTAGCTTTGCTTTTTTTTACATTTTCATGTTAATTGTCATTATAGGCGTCATTGACATAATGTATTACTGGCACACAAAAATTATTTGAATATCAACTCTGTAACCACTGTCTCAAAATAAAGATCTTTGTCTTTGACAAAAATCTTCGAGACATTTTTGTCATAAATTCTTTGTTTTATTGACAATACCATTAAATTTAAAAAACGAAACCAACCCTAAGCAATCTTGAACACGCAGCCTTTCTAGTTTGTGAAAACATTGCTGATAAATAAGCTGTATTTTATCAACGTCAATAAGCAAATAACTTCCGTATGAAAACATTTTTTCGATATTAATTTGGTAATTTCCTTGACAGGCCTTGGTTCTTGACCACTATCTCGCTTGATAGTAAGCGGTGATGTGGTGAAGACCACATCACCGCTTACCATCAAGCGAATTCTACTAGGAAAGCGTGCTCCACCGAAGGGTGGAGCACGCTTTCCTAGAAGAAATCTCAACTCTTGACATGTCATGTAGACACCATGGCATAACTATGAGAAAACAAAGACTACGGAGAACAGGCAATATCACTCCTTCATTTCTCATCTATCAATTTAGATACGCATTGACAGTCAAGTAATTATAGCACAAACATAAACGACTATGTATTATACAACATATACATTGAATAAATTACCCGTGCGATTGCTGTTCAAACAATAAGATAAGATAATTAGACACATGACAGCAAACGTGACTATAATTTATATGACTTGGAGATTGAGTTAGATAACATATTACTTAATGGATATATGTTTGTTCTATCGGTCTGTGATCGACAATTTGCTGGATACGGGCTAACTTTCCATCTATCTAGGATTGATAATTGCATTATTCTGGAGCTATAGTATGCGCGAGATAAATGAATAATAACGGTCATTGACCCACCTACATTTTATTGACATACTTAATTCAAAAACAGAAAAAATGACATAAAACTGTCCTGAATCGACATCTATCGTGATCTTTACTGTTCTAGTAATGAAAAACGATTCATAATTTACTGTCTGGGGGTACCTACGAAGAGATATTAAGGAAAGGTCAGTGACCGTTATTCTTCATTTATCTGGCGCCTACTATAGACTTGGTGCGCGTAGGTTTACGTGTTATCTTCTCGTCTGACATACCACAATGTCTCAAGATGAAAGTCTATGACGTTGAACAAGAAATAATTCATGGTTTTACAGAGGCTCTAGACAATGTGCAATTCAATCAGCGAATGCGACTGTCGAAATGCCAAAATGTAGGAATTTGATCACGTGACATTGTGATAGCATCTGTCAATTCCTACATTTTGACGTATAATTCTCGTCAAATAACTTTGTTCCGACGAAGTTAGCCATTTGCAAAGATCGCGCAGGTGCAGTCACGTAGACGGGAGCAAGCGGGACGCAAGCATGCATCGAACGTAAACGAGCGACTGAGACATAAAATCGCGCCCCGCCCCCATGTCTCTTGCGCATGCGCAGTTGCAGTTTGTTCGTAATTTTGACTACTACGCAGCCACTCGTAGCCAACTTCAGAGGGGCAAAGTTATTTGACAAGAACTGTATTGACGTAATCACCTTCGCCACGCTACCGTTGACAGAATGTCACTTGTCTAGAGCCCCAGGTAAGATGTTCAGTTGTTTTACCGGCAAGCAAATGTAGTCGCAAAATAAAACGACTTAGCACCAAAATCGTAACCCCAAATGACTTTCATTGTCACAGTAATTTATAAACTTAAACAATACAACCCCGTTCCCATTAAAATCTGGCCAAAATTCTCATTCTCGGCTCGCAATTATTCGTAACATTACAATGTAATGAGAGGCGAAACCGTTTCATTTGACGTCGGCACTAACTGTACCCACCCCCTATAGAACGAAATAACGCGCAATTATGATGTGCGCTAAAGACAGGACCCGTATTTTGTTGGGTAAGGGTGCGTTCAGACGGACGGAACGGACCGGAATGGACGTCAAAGTTTGTTTTGCGGTTTGACTGCGACAGATTGTTGCAAGGATTTACGACAGATGACTGATGATTGCTTGTCTTTTTCGCATCTTCAAAAGCACCACTGGACCAGTTTGGTGCATCCGCGAGGCTAAAACGATGGCAAAAAATGCTATTTTTGTGTGTTTTGTTTGTGTTGCTGTTTGTGTATGTGAGTTTATGTTCGTAAACGCACCCACGATACAGGAGAAATTCCTAGTGTGGGGCGATGTTTTTGAA
Source organism: Melanchra persicariae (assembly GCA_947386135.1). NCBI lineage: Eukaryota > Metazoa > Arthropoda > Insecta > Lepidoptera > Noctuidae > Melanchra > Melanchra persicariae. The sequence goes on from OX376667.1 coordinate 4,653,284, forward strand.
CAGAAAGAAAGAAAGAATGTGCGTTCCGTTGCTTGGTATTGTTTTTCCTGTTTTTTTTTCTTTTAACATTATTTATTTATTGCAGGTGGATAAGGTCTAGTAAAAAATTCATTGTTCTTTCGTTCATAACATTTTTTAGTGATGTTACACAATTTTAATGAATATATACAACACAAGTACCATGGCGGTAAAATATTATTGAACTAATTTCACCCAAAACTGCACGCTAGTTTTATTGCTTCTAAAACCACTAAATCGAACTAAACGTCACAAAACTTCAACTTCAAAGAGTAAACCGTTCACCAAAACCGTGCGACACTCATACAGTCTGAAACACCCCCAACATTTATACATAGAGAAGGGTTCGCACAAACGACATGTTGTAATGACGGGAAGCCGTATGCCCGCTTCCGATGTAACAGATAGCGTAATGATACTCACAACGAATAGAAAGGAAACATATTTTTGTATGGAAAACGCTGCGTTGTTAATGTTTGTGTGTGAGTGCTTTAATGGTTGTTTTTTGTTGGGAGAAAGATTTAGGATGACTGTGTTTTATATGGAGTTTCTTCTGGATTTGGCAAAGCTTGTGCAAGTTTATTTTTTGCAGTTTTTGCCAGCAATTTCACCAACGTGGAAACTGTTTTATAATCTCAAGGTCCCAAGGCATCCAGGCCCCTACTATGATGTGTCATTTCCATCACGGGTCTGTTATGAAAAATGGATAGTGATGTACATGGGCATGATATTGTAGGACCACGTTATGTGGGGGCAGGTCGATCCGTGTGCCAAATTTCATCCAAATCTGGTCATTTATTGAAGCGAACGTACTTTGGGCACTTAATTTACTAGCTATAGATAAGGCCTAAGATCCGACACTACTGTTAAACTGTTATATGAATAGAGATTGTAGGAAAGGTGAGCGCTAGTTACCCGACTGCCAAGGAAGGGTTATTAATATTTTAATCTATGGTACTTACTTGGCAACTGGACTCACCCCAGTTGTAAATGGCTTGGTTTTAAACGCTTACCAGAAATGCACCTATTTTACTACCAATAAATTCGAAATACCTGCCAGAATGGATAAATGCTAACCAAATTGTGTGTAACCTAACCTCAAAACACTTTAAAATTCAGGGGCGAGTGCGAGTCAGGGTGCCCCAAGTCCCGAGCTCATTTCGCTCGCACTTGCATCTTAAGTTCTCCTAGTACAATGTTTGGTAAGTATTTATCCATTTTGGTAAGCAAAAAGAATTTACATGAAGCTAATATAATATTTAACTTGGTACTTAGAGCAATTTTCACCAAGCCAAACTGATCGCGATCAGCGTGTAAACCACGTTTATGAGCTGTCAGTGTCACTATTTTTCTATGGAATATTGACCCTGACAGCTCTTGAACGCAGTTTAGATGTACTGATCGCGTTCAGTTTCATTGGTGAAATCTGCTCTTAGTCTTAGGGTCTAAAAATATTTAAGTGAACATAAATTGTACCTGTTGTAAATGTCCCTTGGTCTATTGCCTATTGGCCTAGCTCTGTTCTGTCTCCTGCTTGACAAGGAGGGGAGTGAAAATTATGTTTTTATTCTTGCTCCGCTGTTCTTGTTTTTTTTTTTCTTTGCGGGATCTATGACAATTGCATTGTTTCTCAGGACTTCGTCGAGTTTCATTGACTGGGTGTTTTTCTAATAGTCGTAAATAATTATTCTGGTTCCCAAGAGTTGCAGTGATTGGGGATAGTGTGTGTTCTTTTTTCCTACAATTTTGATTACTTGAACTTCGAAAACCGCTCGAATATTGTTAGTCGGCAATTGTAGTCATTATCATGGTCTGTGGCTGATTGCACAAATAATGTTTTTAACAAATCTATTTAACCAAATCAAACACTCAATCTACTTTTGACAAGATAAAAAATAAGCCGTTTATTAGTCAATTATCGCCACAACTATCAGTTTTATTAGTGCGCAATTTGTAGTTTAAATACAGTGATGACAACAGCCTAGCCAAAAGTGTTGTAAATCCCTATTAATACACACAAATACAAGCTTTAACGACTTTCCAAACTTGATTACTGTACAATCAATAAATAACTGGCTTACACAAAATTACGTCCCAAAAAATTAACATAGTAACCAATTTTTGGCGCAACGATCAAAACACTTTCACACAGCAACAATACTTAATTATGCAGCATAGAGGTACCACAAAGTAGACAAGCACAGAATGTCAACTGCATACAACGGGTGAGAACGCACGCACACATAGACACGCTTCACGTACAGCGAGTGCAGGCGCACTTGCGACCGGCATTTGTTTGAGATCGCCGTACGTAAGAGTCTATATGTGCGTGCGCCTGTTTTTGCTCGTTGTATGCAGCTGACCTTCTGTTCTTACACATTCTGTGGTAGACAGTTTCCAAAATTTTAATTACTACGACGCTCAGCAGGAACCAAGCGTTAATTATTCAACAATGCGAAGCCCGCCGGCAATTGTTTTTCGTGAATTGCTATTATATTGCATAATATCGGTTTATTTTTTATTTATGACTGAGTTTGGATATAATTTCGGACTGTCAGTCTGGCAAATGAGTTGAGCTTCAGGCAATGTTTGAGATTCATCAGGAAAGTTTGAACCGGAGACAGGTTTGGAAGTTGAACGATTGTGATTATTATTTATAACTGTTTTTGAAGACTTTAATATTTATTTTTGAAAAATCAACCACAGTCTCTTTGTGTTTATTTTCCGTTTATTACTTGTATAAAAATATAGGTACGTCGTAAGCTGGTGCTGGTAAAAGTGACTCCAATAGAAATTAGACTTTTTACTTTAGAAATTAAGGTTGAAAACGCTTTGCCAAGATCTGTGGTCGGAAGATTGCTCATTTGCCATAAATGAGACAATCTATTTTTGGGTATCAACAGCTAATCTCTCGTGGATTTAAGATTAGCTATTCAAGGTTAGGAGCAAGGCCAACTATTCAGAGTGCCTTGGATGTAATGAAGCATCAACACTCGTAAAAACATCACGAGGATAGTAGTTGTATGATCAAGAGATAAAAAGCTCTTTGCAAGAGAGGCTATAGAGTACTGTTTTGCAAAGCATAAAAATATTAACAAATATTTGAAAAAATAAAATTGAAAAAAACCCTCTACGCAAAAAATACTTTAAGTGGGTAGTTCACGGTTAAGAAACCACCCATAATAATATTTTTTGCGAAGGGTTTTTTAATTTAATTTTTATTTTAAGCGAGTAATTATCCGTAAATAAAAAAAATATTCAATTTAATGCCGAAAATGCCTTACATAATTTTTGAAAAGAGCTGATACTCTGTATACTGCTGGACCAATTTTTATCAAACATAGCTAAGAACCACTGCAAGGAAACTGGCCGCATCGAAATTGGTCCTTCCGTTTGAGAGCTCCAATGCCACAGACAGACACACACATATAACAGACATCGACATCAAACTAATAACGCCCCTCTTTTTGCGTCGGGGGTTAAAAAATAAAAGTAAAGTTTTTTTTTGGAATATTTTTACGCTGGCAGTTTTTCCGATTACGAAAATTCTTTCAATGATAAAAAAGTGAAAGTGGAGATGAGTTGATTCCGATGACATTTCCAAGCAGGGCATGGACCAGAATTTTCATGGGAGAAAATAGCATGGCCGCCCCCATCATACCTGGCGACGCACGGTGTCGTCAGGTTGCATTGGAATGACGCAAAGCGAGATGAAGCGTGAAGCTCAAGACCACTGGCGGTGGAGGACTACTGTGGTCGCGTCTGCTCCAGCTAGAATACATAGGACCTTGAAACCAATATACCAGTGGCCTTAGTGTGAGTTTTTTAATGTTCTCGATCGCGTTATTAGCGTAAACGTCAATTTGTATTGAAACTGAATAAGCGCCGTCTGGTGACAATCACGGACAACCTGTTGTTTTCTGTACAATTTGACACAAGCGAACGTTTACGTTAACGCGATCGAATACGTTAAAAAACTCACACTAAGCCCTCAGGGCACTTGAACTCGCTGTACGTGAAGCGTGTCTATGTGTACGTGAGTTGTCGCTCGTTGTAAGGAGCTGACTTACTGTAGCTATTTATGTTGTGGCACTGTTTGTACAAAATTTATGGGTACACAAAAGAGGCGGTCACTTAGAGATATATTTTCAGAATTCATTAGTGCTTTAGTAAGAGCTAGAAATAATGGCTCTTTGTTTAAAGTGAAGCATTTGTATTTCTATTCAAAGGATTTTATTATTTGTGCAATGATTGAATCTAGGACTTTCTCAGTAGGGGAATAAATAAAAAACAAGGGTACTAGAGTAGCAACCGCGTTGCGGAAAACGAAGCTTTGGAAGACCTCCCACAAGGCAGACTGATGATCTGATGAAAGTCATGAAAATGCACTGGATGCGAGACGTACAGGACAGGTCGATGTGCAGCAGTGTCTTTCAGATGATGACGATTTCACACATGGACATAATTACGAGTAAATGGCCATTTCCATACAGCTTAAGGCAACTACATAACAATTAATGGCAAGTCGTAAAGAAAATTAAGGCTTCAAAGAAAGTTCCTTCCAGACAGTCTCATAATAGCCATGACTCTAACAAGCGTTGCTACAAAATCTTTCTTTTTTTATTATTATTGATAGGCACGCGCTTGACCACTATCTCACCTGATGGTAAGCGACGATGTGGTCGACGATGGAGCACGCTTGCCTAGAAGTAACCTATTCACTCTTGACTTAAAGACTCCCAAGTTGTAGCTATCAGGAAACACAGACTCCGGCAGGGAATTCCAATCCTTAGCGGTACGCACAATGAATGTATTCCCAAAACGCTTTGTGCGTGTGGGTGGGATGTCCACCATGTACCGGTGGCGCATCGCCGTACGTCTTGTGGTCCGATGATGGAACGGGCTAGGCGGAATCAAACTATGCAATTCCATTGCACACTCTCCAAAATGCAACCGATAGAAAACCGACAGGCTAGCAACTCGGCGTCGATGCTCAGATGATCAGTTTTGGTGCCAGACATAAAATCAATTTGTGACATAGAAAAGAAAAATAGACAGACAAATTCCCCTAGAGAAAACTGCCAAACATGATCAATACGATCACATCAAAACCAAATCATACGGGAATAAAACCAGTCACACTCCACACACTTATCACAAGGGTACTAAAATTTCCATATTATCAGCCAGAAAATTAAAATTTAAGCCAACCTTGTCCATTAAAGCTCGGATAGTTCTCATGAGACAGAAAATTATCTAACTTACACGGAGTAAAATCATAAATGTATGTACATTTAAAATTCTAGCGCAGTTTCGCCCGCGATACGGAACACGAGTAGGTTAATTTTTTTTTACTTGTAAACGTTTTGAAGAACTGCTGAACTAATTGGAGTTTTCATTTGAATTTAGACGCGATTTAAAAATTAAAGTAGAATTTCTGGCAATTGCGAATTTCTAGAAAATTGTGTTTTATGGTCACGTTTTTTTTTTGTATGTCAGAAATAACTGTTTGTACCTATATATTAGGAACCAACTTTTGCCCACGGCTTTCGCTAAAAAAAAGTAGCCTATAACCCTCTCCAGAGGCTCTAGACAATGTGCCATTCAATTAGCGAATGCGACTGTCAAAATGCCAAAATGTAGGAATTTGATCACGTGACATTTCGATGACATCTGTCAATTCCATACATTTTTGACGTATTGACAATCGCCTTCGCCACGCTACCGCTGACAGAATGTCACTTGTCTCGAGCCCAAGGATCTTACTCTAAAAAAAATCATCAAAATCGGTTCAGCGGTGTGGAGTGAACAACAAGTGAGCTGTCATTCCATCTTGTTTGTATTGTTTGTCAGCTGACTTGTCGGTTTTCGACTTGTCGGTTTTTGACTTCGCCTAAATTTTCACTTCGAAATGATTACAGAATCACACTGTAGAAATCTTCGGGAGCAGTTATGTGTGCGAGACATTAAAATGCCGAGTTTCTTGTACGGTGAACGCGTCCATGCATACGTTCAAACGGCCCTATCTTCTACTTAAAGCTATGCCCTTACCATTCCTTCAAAACCACTTGAAAAGAGGCCATCTTAACATAGGATATTTTTTTTAATGAAAAACAAAAACCAATCAAGCACCCAGCCAGTAACAATAATCGCACACCTAACTTTCCTGACCCACTTGTTGAACTTTCATAAAATATTTACAGAACAAACTGTATGGTGCACTAGTCCAGTATTCATTCCATTCATATTGGATCCCTCGCTTATTGCTCGTGCATATTTCAGAGGCTCGATCGGTAGGTTAGCTGCATTTTTCTTGCGAGCTCTTTCTGTTATGGGCGATAGTTTCAATAGTTGATGTTGAAAGTGTAGGTTAAGAAATTGGGTTACGAGTGGGAGTTTAATTTATATTTCTGGGATAGTTTTGTTCCAAGCTAGCTGTTTGGGCTACTGAATTAAAATAAACATTATTTATAAATTCTATTTTAGTTTTTCAGGCAAAAACAAGAAAAAGAAATTGCTGGCCGCACCGAAAACACCTGAAAGAGCTATTGGTCGATGAAGGCACTCATGAAAGGAGTTCTTCGAATATGCCATAAACGCAAGTTGATGGACATGTACGTTCTCCCTATTCTACATACGGCGCTCAAACCTGGGGGTCTATTCTCCTGGGCCCAAAGTCCGTAGTTTCGGCCTTAGTGTCGGGCGTTTTTACTCCGTATCACCTTACGGACTTACGATTAGTCCCGAACCCGAACTAAGAATGAATGACAACACGATTTGACAGTTGTTCTTAGTTCGGGTTCGGGACTTATCGTAAGTCCATCATCCGTCATCTGGAGTAATCTGAGGAGCAATTCCGGATTTTATTTATTTTAAAAGCATTCTCATGGCAGTCGCACGCTCAAAAAACCTCATTTACACAAGTTTTTGACAATGCGTCTTTAATTTAAAACCATTCAGCTTTTTAAATACGAGATTTGGCTTTCTGGTTATACAGCCCCAATGAAAACATTGCCGAGTTGGTAAAAACCACGAACAATTTCTAATCAAATATCTACTCTTACTCTTGTTTGTGTTATGTTTGTCCCATAACACAAACGCAAAATACACGATTAAAATCTACTAAAAACTCATTTCATCTGCACGTGCAACTACCGTGAATAGAACATCCAAACTTACCCTAAGCGACTAGAAACAGAAAGTTTTATATCTATTCCGTCGATTTTCAGAGTTTCGCGGAAATCCTTAAGACTTGGAACAAAAGGGGGAATGGATGTTCGGGGCTGTGAGCTTCGTCTGATAAAGGGTGAGTGACGGCCAGTGGGTAGTGTGTTGTGACCATGATTGTAGATACTTTGGGACACCGTCTATTTATTTATGGCCAATATTTAAACTCCAAGGCAAAAACACGGTTCGAAGTTGGTGGATAAAGAGTAAGGGGTATTTTTTATTAGTTTTCATTTTTATATTTAAGTAAGCTTACATTTTTAGCACTGCTCAACTGTCAAATATTCAGCAGTGCAGTGCAATTCTGTTATGACTTCGACATATTTACAGAATCGACTGGCTAAATGATACCATGGATTAATGTTTTTTCGTTATAAGAACCAGTTGTAAACTAACTAAGGGCTGTTTTTTCAATAGTCAGATAACTTGTATAGATCTGGGGAAATAAATTGGCGGTTTGACAGCTTCTGTATACCTAGTGAATATGTCAAACCGCCATATTTATTCTACAAATGAAAATCTGGCCATCGAAAAACTAGCCGTTAGGGTGGTATGTTTGTACTTGAACAGTAAAAATTAAAAATATGAAAGCAACCCACAATACTAATAATCAGAGGGTAATTCTACTAACTTTTTTGTGCGTCATTTCGTTACAATTTGTATCTTCTTTCTTTCTATTCTTTCACAGATTCAATTTCTCCAACACCTTCCTTCTAGCAATAATTTAATCCCCAACTACGACACATTAAATGAACATGCACTGCACAGCATCTAGGGCAAGGCAGTGCGACCGCCGACCACAATAATTGATTCTCACTACCACAATATTAACAGGTTCAGAGTACATGCTGTGTTTGTTTCGTGTGGCACTTGAGTGTAACATTAAACATTATAACGTTGGGCTGATAGTTGTCAGAAAATACTATTTAAAGACTGGCTAGAGCTACAGAACATTTGCCTAAAGAGCTAAGTAGGTATGTACCAGTATTATACAAGGAGCGACTTCCTTTCTGACGTCCACAACCAATCAATTTATAAACCGTTTATTAATTTAAAATTCTCTTCTGATCATTTACAGCCACATCCTCCTTCCAGTACCTAATAATTTTAAAACCAAACTACGATGCCTTAAATGTACATACACTGCACTGCTAGGGAAACGCATTGCAACCGTCGACTGCAATCATTGATTCACACTATCATCAATATTTTAACAAGTTCAGAGTATGCAGCGCTATGCCCGGGTGGCACTTGATGAGAGTAACATTAATAAACATTACAATTTTTAGCTGGTAACTATTCGTAGTTTTCCTAGAAATACTCTGGTAAGGACTGAATAGAAATAAATAAAAATGCCCATAGAGTATGCCTTATGTATAACAGCTTTTGCCCACGACTTCGAACGCGCGAATCCCGGTTTTTTCGGTCGCATTCGCATGTCAATCGCAAACTGTCAAAAAAGCCTTATTTTTCATAAATTTTTGACACTTTGCGATTAAGATACGAACGTTGCTTGAAAATTAGTAGAATTGACACTCAGTAGTTTCGGCTGTGCGTTGTCTGCCAGTCACTCAATCACTCAGTAACGTAAGAGTTTTATAATATATTGACGACTAGTTTGTATTTTTTTTTTTCAATTTCGGAAATGGGTATCAATAAACGAAAAAATTAAACCAGAAACACCGACTTCCGGAATTAAAGTTATTTTGCATTTTGCGGTGTTCTTGGAAGACGTTTGTAATTTTTGTATAACGAATGACAATAGTTTAGTACGTTTGTCACACGACTGGGATATTAGTAGCTGTTAATGTCAAAATTAGCTAATTATTTCATGTCACTATAAGTTATTTTCAAGAGACGATGATAGCGTCAAATTCCTTTTCCTTGTCTACAGTTCGTACCAATAAAAATTGAGGTCACAATATTGAATATAGTATTTTCTCAAGGCAGACATGACACACCGTAGACACTACACTTCATTTAGAATAAAATAGCATTTTGGTCAAACAATATGCTTTATCGCAAGACAAACATTTCAAAGAAGCAGAGAATTTACTACATGCAACCAGCTTCAATAAACATTACAGAAAACCTATATCCATTTATCTCACAGAAAACCACGTTCAACCAACAAATTTACACTACACTAACAGAAATACAGATCCAAGACCGTCCCACAAACAGCGTACAACTGGTCACCCCGTCTAGTAGGCATTGCAAAATGTATGAGACGCCCCCTATCGTGTAATGGCGTAAATAGCTTGGGGCAAATCGCTTTGTAGCTAGGAATTCATGGTCACTATTCCCTGTATCGTTTTCATGTTTTTTTGATACCAAAAACAATGTCTAAGTGAAAGAAGAAAAGGAGGGAACTTTATCGACTGCTGTATAGAATAAATGGTTGGGGTGATAAGATTGAGTGATTGTACGAGGAAGGAGGGAAATTAGAAATTGTGGGTTTTTTTTGTGGGAGATTTGGGTTGGATAGGTTGGTAGTGGAGAGTATTAAAACAAAGGATGATTAGGCAAAGAGGTTTATATCTTCTTTAACTTTTTCGTTACGTTCTTAGATTGTATTTAATTTAATGATACAGTTTCACATACAACAAAACACAGCTGAAGTTGCGCAAATGTTGATGGCATTCAATATCGAATGACCGACAAAACGATTTGTGTTGGCGCAGTCAGAACATTGTGTCTTTAAAAATTCATGCTTTTTAGGGTTCCCGGATGTCTACCACCGAAACCCTATTATTAATCCTTTGCTGTCTATCCGGCTGTCAGTTAGCGGCGTATCTAATATGAACCGTAATAGGCAGACAGACATTTTCACTTTTCTTTATAAATCTTAACTCATCATCATTTGCCCAGCCTTTTCCCAACTATATTGAGGCGGCTGCCTACCTGACATCCACAACCCATCATCTGGGTATCACAGTACTTCTTGGGACAACTGGTTCTGACATTCGTAATGACTGCCAAAGATCTCCAAATGACAGCCGGGACCAACGGCTTAACGTGCATCCCGAGGTACAGAAGAGCCTCAGTCTGTTAAAATCTCAACTCATAGTAAAATTAATTATAATTAACTACCAGTGGCCGTTGATTCCGTAATCAAAATATGAGTTTTCTGGTATTATTTCTAACAAAGTAAAATAACACGCCTTTCCTTCACAAAACAAAATATCACATTCTCATATACTCACATTCTTTCAGTATCGAAAACATCATGCAGACCTAACGAGAATTTCCTAATCGAAAACCAAATTACATCATCTGACCTTGTGCAAGTATGCCTTGTAGCAAGTACTTATGTGTAGTGTAAGTACCAAACTAAGTGGGCACAGCCTCTAGAGAGCACAGGCGTCAGTGATACAGCTAACCAGAATCCTCAGTAACATACGTAGTCTAGAACTGTACATACACCACGGAATTACGTCAGCAAATATTCTGACTAGGTACTAGTTTGGGAGCGATGCTTAAATGTATTCCGATTTGGATATGGACCAATCATCAGAGGTTGTTGGGTTATTTCAAAACAATTTATGGAGATATGTTGTACGAGTATAGGCTTGTTTGAAAGTAACTTAATAATTTGGTAATTCTGCGAGTTCTGTTCTGTAACAACAGCCTAATGATCAATGCAAAGTTAACAACTTTTTGACAACATACTTTTAAGTATGTGCATGTAAATATGGGCCTCATCAGAAGGCTTAAAAGTCACCCAAAAGGCAATAGAGAGGGCAATGCTCGGAGTTTCCTTGCGTGATCGAATCAGGAATGACGATCCGCAAGAGAACCAAGGTAACCGACATAGCCCGAAGGATCGCCAAATTGAAGTGGCAGTGGGCAGGGCACATTGCTCGTAGAACAGATGGTCGATGGGGCCGAAAAGTTTTGGAGTGGCGACCGCGTACCGGAAGACGCAGCGTTGGAAGGCACACAAGGTGGACCAATGACCTGGTGAGGGTCGCAGGTAACCGATGGATGCGAGACGCACAGGACCGGTTGTTGTAACGACACTTGGGGGAGGCCTATGTCCAGCAGTGGACGTCTTTCGGCTGATATGATGATGATGATGACTTTTAAGTATCAATTCTATAATAACTGTTTTTCTCAAAAACAACACAAACTATAACAAGAATTCATAAACTAAAAGATTTTTCAAGATGATGACCATCGGTAACGAAAAGAAAGAAGACACTTAACAAGAGAAAAAATCGACTGTCCCGTACATTTATGTGCGCATAACTCGACAAAATGTACTGAAAAGTTAATATTTTTTTGCGATTTCGGGGTTGGTCTCATAGTAACAGTTGATCATGATGATGAGTACAATGACCCCTTAAAAATATTGCGTTTATTCTGTTACACGTTGTATTACTGCTATATTTTTTTTAAATTTCATTCCCAAAATACAAGCAAACGAAAAACATCCCCCATTTTACACCGCACAAAAATCTTTAAAAAATCCACAAAACTGCTAAGCTTTTCCGTGCAATTTGATATGCAAGTGTTGTCGCGCTGATAAATATTTATGAGATCTGGCAGCACCCTACACCCAGACGTCGCGGCCGCCTCAAGTACTTCGTAAACTGCTTTTCATTATCATACTTTAAACAGTTGTTTAGTTTTTAAACTTGTTATAACATGGATTTTTGTTGTAGTCGTTAGGGAAGATTGTTGTTATGTACTTTTTAAATTGCTGTGGGCGTAATAAGAAGTCGATTATAGTTAGGTACTAAAGATTTCTTAGCATAAAATTCGATGCCCAGCTGCTGTTTTTTTTATAAATCATCAAATGACTTCTTCCGCTCTGGGACCACCCAGAGGAAGGGCGTGTCAGACTCTTAGTGACCAAATCCCATTTGTGTTCTTCGGAAACTCAGTCCATTAATTACACATTTGTGGATGGTTCCAAGTACAACACTAGGGTAGATGACTCCCTACCAGGGTTGCGGATTTGTTCGAAAGAGTTACCGCGGCCCTGGGAAGAAAGGCACTAGGAGGACTAAAGGGTGGGTTTTAGTCAGTAAAAGTCTGACACTCCCTGCCGCTCCACCCAGAGCGGGAGGGGTCATTTGATGATTTCCCATCCTCGAAAAAAAAAAAAAAAAAAAAAAAAAAGGGTAGATGACTAAAAAAATCTAATTAGTCCGTCAGATAGATTTCCAAAAAACATTATAGACGTATTTTTTTCTTTTTTTTTTCTTTTTACACGTAAACAAAAAAAAGAAAAACGATCCAGTGCATTGAAAACTCCTGTGACGTCACTTGTAAATACATTTTTTACTTACACGTGTTGTCACGAGCCCCCACTCCTGATCTTTGATGCGTTTTATCTTCGTAATTTTTTATTGATTTGAAAAAGCAAAAAACATGTGTCCAATATTTTTCGATAATCTTACTGACGAACTAAATATAATCATATATTTTTGTACCGGAAATCATCCTTATTGGATCGTTTCGTCGGATCGTCATTATTGTGGCTCGATCGGTAATATATTGCGATAGGAGATGATTAAGAGCAGCTGCCCACACAAATTATGCCTGAAATTTCTATATAATATACGGGCAGTGGCATGGGATAATCGGTTTTGTTTATGTCATGTTCATGACTGCTATAAGTTTAGTGTAGTTTTGGTATCAAAAGGTAGTGTTTTCGTGGATGAGTATGTTTCCTAAAGCTTCTGGATTAAAAAAAATATATATATTTTAATTATTTATACAGCTAAGGAGTGGAATTCCCTGCTGAAGTCTGTGCTTCCTGATAGCTGCATCGACCACATGATAGCTCGCCATTCGGTGAGCTTATGATCAAACGCGAGCTTTTAAAGATATTCTTAAATATAAATAAAATGTGAAACTCAAATAAAATATTACATAACTTACTTCAATAAATAAACACCCTTATTCTAATGTACATGAAGTCGAGATAAATTCTAAGATAATATTTAGCTGGGTGAGTAATTTTAAGTATAACTACTTTTTTATAATGGATTATTACTAATTTTATCGAATGTACATTCGGCTTAAATTACGATCGTGACAAAAGGAAGTTGACTCCTATAGGGATTAAAAGAATCTAACATGAATGGGGTCACGGGAGTTTAGTTCGCTCACTTCGCTCGCTCACTCTAGCTCCCGCTATCCCATTCGAACCTAACCTATCCGTGTCGGGGTGCCCTAAATTTCCGAATTGGCGCTGTCGCTCTTCGTTCAGCGGTTAGATCAAATGGCAATAATACAAAATGATAATTAGAACAAAATATCGTTAAACTAAATAAGAATATACTAAACGAACGTTAGAGAAAGTGAACGTTAGGGTTGTCTATTGTTTACCCGAAGATTATATACCATAATCATCATATTCCCGAATTTCATTTAACCGAATTTCATTTGCCCGAATGTTTTGTTTGCCCTGAAAGACATTTGACATACTGTTAATTGCCTGAAACTTAGATACCATAAGATACGAGTGCCATACGTATTGTTTTTCATATTTTTAAGTGCCATAATAATTATCAAACATAATATTTAAACGACATAATGACCTTAAAATATTCTATGCATGGTTGATGGTGGGCTTGGTCGACGGAGCCCCGCTTCGCGGGGCTCCTACTTCTGTGTGATTTATGAAAAAATGCGGGGTCTATTTGCTCGCTTCGCTCGCTCACACGACCCCGCCATCCCCTTCTAACCTAACCTATCCGAGTCGGAGTGCCCTAAAGTCTCGATTGCATCCAGTTTCTCCTGATATAACAACCGTTACATACCCAATGTCGATGGCAAATGATGTTATGGCATATGATAATTATGGCTTGTGATAATTAGGGCATGTGATAATTAGGACATGTGATAATTAGGACATGTGATTGATGGTAAGTGACTTTATGGGAAACAAAGCTTCTAGCACGTGACTAATATAGCAAGTAAGAGTAGGGCAAATGAATATTACGTCGTAAAATATTATGGCTGTTGACTATTATGGCAAATGATATCAGGGTAAATAAAATTCGGGCAAACGGCGGTATACCGAACGTTAGATTAATTGAAAATTATTTAAAGTGTTTTTACACGAAGTAAACGTCATTGAGCGTTATAGCTTTTGAAAATAGAGCAAAGAATGTTCTTATACTAAATGAAAGGCTCAATATTTCTACTTGTATTTCTGTAAGAGTCGTTATCTAACTACTATGCTACAGGATTTTCTTCTATCCTTACAGTATAAAATAATCGACTAAAATATAGATACAAAACAGGTCTACCTAAAAAAAAACAATTTCAAAACATTTCAAAATGAAATGAAAACAAAACTTAAACCTTTGCGCAGTAAAATATGCAAAGGCCACATCTTATTCAGCCTTGTCGTGTTATGATAATCTGACGCAACTGTGGCCCTATTCCTAAACTCCCAGATGTTTATGTTCAAAAAACTTTTTATTTACAAGAGTGGCTGTGCCCCGCGATTTCACCTGCCCGCGATATTATTTTATTATCACTAAGCGTTTCTTCTATTTTTTTTTCTTTTCATTGGGGTTTCTTAATGTTTGTAGCGTGATTTTAAATATCCCATTCCTAATACTTTCCAAGAATATTACCTGTGTATTGATGAATAACATTTACAATTTTTTAATTTTTTTATTATATTACAATTACAATCCAAATAGAACATAAAAAATTGATAATGGGCGTACTAGATTTTGACATCAGAGTCTATGTCGGACTTTTCTTTCTGACTATCCCCTTCTTAGCTGTATAACTTCGTCACTAAATCAATGAAGATATTTAAAAAAAAATCTTAAAAAATTGTTTTTCAGAATTAACAAATATTTTATTTAGCAAATAAAAACGTCATGCATGTTCTCTATTTAGTTTAAAGATGCAAAAAAAAATAAATTATACGACTGATTGACTTGATTAAGAAAAGAGAGAGAGAGCGAGAATCAAAAAAAAAAAAAGAAAATCAAACTTCATCTTTATTGTATATGTAGATAGTTTTTGCCCGTGACTTCGTATGTGCATATCCCGGTTTTTCTCGAAAGAATTTCCCGTTCCCGTATGCCTACAGCCTTTCTCATGAATATGGCTATCATTTATTAAAAAATAATTTTCCAAATCCGACTGGTAGTTCAGAGATTAGCGCGTTCAAACAAACAAACAAACTCTTCAGCTAAATTAATAGAGATGTATAGACAAACGAAGATGTAAACAACCTCCTCTGTAACTTTGAATACAGGCTGGTATCCAAAGAGGATTTAAAAGGGTTTTCAACTTAAACTTGGTATACTTATCAACTACAAATTTATGGCTGGCCTGCTCTGGGAATTAAAGAATAATATTGCTATTACTTTTTAGGGTGCCGTATCCGAAGGGTCCAAACGGAGCCGTATTGCTTTCACTCACGTGTCCGTCTGTCCGTCGTCTGTCACACAGGTTTCATAGCCAAACGGTTGGAGCTTCAGTCGTCAAATTTCCACAGTGAAAGCATCTTGTTGAACCAAAGCCATACAAATTGTAAAAAAAATATTAAATGATATTAAAGCTCCCGTACGGCTAATGGGGGCGAAAAAAAATTACTTATCCTATCAAGTGGAGCTTGTTGAGTAATAGTAATTTTTCTTCTATAAATATTTGAAAACAAAGGAACGAGAAGCCACCAAAGCAAGCTTTTAAAAAGAAATTGTTCCTTTGGTTTTTTTAACTTCCCATTGACCTATGAACTTGAAATTTGCTGACAGTGTTTTATTGGAATTTGCTACAGAACCCTAAATGTGCAAATACCGACACGCATTTTGCCGGCTTTTTTATTATTTTGTTCTTGAGATTTTGTTGAGGAATTTAGTTGTTCTTGTTTTGTCTGAAGTAAGTTTATAAGGAAACAAGCTTCTGCCACCGACTTTGCCCGAGCGAATGTCGGAAATTATCCCAAAGGAACATACTCCTATAAAATGGGTGATTTGTGGAATTAGCTCGAAAGAGTTACCGCGGCCCTGGAACGCAAAGGGCATTAGGTGGAACGCGGATGGGATTGAATCAGTAAGACCAGGGTTCCAATCAAACCGGATTCACTTATTACCAGTGTTTTACGTGGAGCGGCTGCCTCCCAGATCTCGACCACCCAGTAACTGAGTAACACGGTATTTCTTGGAAAGACTGGTGTCAGATTTTCTGGCTTCTGACAACCCATAACGACGACTAAAGATCTACAAATGATAGCCGGGACCAACAGTTTAACGTATTACCCGAGTCAAGAAAGAATCTCGGTGTGTTAAGATGGTCACCCATCCACATACCGACCTCAAAAAGAGTTGCTTAACCTTGAAGACAGACCCGTGCGGCTGTTATTCCCGTGCAGTTGTTGTTGTTATAATTCATGTTTAGATGAATATAAAAAATATAAAACAAAAAGATTTAATTGGAAAATAAAACAAATTTTAATATAATTCAGTGCTAAACGAGTTGCTCAATTACTGACACACCAAAAGTCTTTCAACTAAACTAAAACACATCTCGCTCTATATTCCTCACACAACACAGTTCTGAATACAGCTAGTTACCGCTCCGTTCATTAGACCTATATTGTGCGCCACGATATTGAGTTACCGAAGCTACGCGAAATACGACACGACGTCGGATATAGTTTTCTTATGTTGGTAGTACCTGGTTTTATTGTGGAGGTTTTTTTGGTGAGAAGAAATGGGATGATTACGTTTTTGGAAAATCATTAATGTGGTAATTGATACCATATCATTAAATTGACTTAAATTTTCAGTATTGATATTACTCGAGGCTGAATATTAACAGCTGCAAACCATGTAAGAGGCCCTAGAGGTGGTTTAGAAACTCTGACACTAGGGTGTGGGATCGTTAGACCTTACTACCCACACGAAGAAGAAGAAAAAGAACAGCTGCATGGATCGGATTTCCAGTTTTACCCTTTCTAAGGCAGAGGAAATATTTTTACCAACACATTTCACAGTTCATAAACCAATGATAACGTTATCATTAAATATTCTATTGTTTTTAAATGGTTATTTATAGACAAAATGTCAATTAAATATTAAGCTAAAAAAATATATCAAGAATCAGTGTCCTATCATGTCACTAGTGGCAACAACCAACTACCTTCGTTTGCGCGCTGGCAAAAGGACGTGGCGCGCGACAGCTACTGGCGACTGTGATAACTGGCCCGTTTGCGGGGAGCCCTAAATAGTAATAAAAAAACACCATCATATCAGCCGAAAGACGTCCACTGCTGGACACAGGCCTCCCCCAAATTCGCTACGCGACTCGCTACGCTTGGCAGGCGGGTTGGCGATCGCAGTGTAGCTGTAGCAATGTACCTACAGAGAATGCTGCTGCCCATTCTCTGGTGAGTCCCTTAGTCGCCTCTTACGACACCCACGGGAAGTGATGGGATGGTGCACTTCTTTTACGTCCGACACCATACGGAAAAAAACAGGATGCAGCTTATATTTTACACAAAAATATCACCTCAGGATTCAAACACCTTATTCGACATTGATAGTCTTTGCCTTTGTGGTCGCAATAACTGATGTGTGGTCGACTGTACACCTTATACTCCTTGTTACGTAACAGCTGTTATTAAAGAAAATGGCGGCAACACATAGAATCGGAAATTGCATTATTGAGCACAACTACAAACTTGCTTACTCTTCGATTGAAGGGAGTGTGCGGTCTTGCTAACGTATCAAAGGATATTTGAAGTATACTCGTTTTTTTAAAATAAGGGATTACAACGTTTGTAATTTTAACAGGTATTTTTAAAAAGACTTGTGTAATAGTAAGTATCTAATAATTATTATTTCAGTAACCAAAACAAAAATAACTTCCACAGTGGTTTTTATTTGTATCGTGTTTTTGAATTATATCTGATGTATGGAAACAAAA
This sequence comes from Melanchra persicariae, assembly GCA_947386135.1. Lineage (NCBI taxonomy): Eukaryota > Metazoa > Arthropoda > Insecta > Lepidoptera > Noctuidae > Melanchra > Melanchra persicariae. Next base: position 4,671,443 of record OX376667.1, read on the forward strand.
TCGCTGGGAATTAAAAATAACCTGACGGCCGATTCTGTCGACATTTCACGGTGTTCACCTTGGCGGAGTGAACGACAATAGAGCTGTCATTCCATCTTATTTGTATGGTTTGACAACTCACCTGCCGTGCGCCCTGCCCAAGTGTTCACTTCGACATATTTACAGAATCGCACTGCTGGTATATTTCTTAGTAGCCCGAATATAAAACTCCGATGTATGTTGTGAGTGATATTTTCGGGACTTCATTTTTTTTCAGTTTATACTGTCCCATTGCTGTGCAAAGGCCTCCCTCATCTCTCCACAGATTTTTTTCCCGAGTCGCCTCAAACCAGGAGTAGGCATCAATCTAGGCATCAAGATCAACTTTCCTAGGACACTTCAAAATTTAATTGAAAAAACAAGTTCTTCATTACGTAATCTACAATGCATAGGTAACTCCAATTCCCATAAGAAAAATCTTTTATTTTTAAAAAATAAACTTAAAATTCTCAACTAATTATTACCAATTATATATATGTCGCAGCCAACTAGCTTAATCAGCCGTTTCATTTAAAGCCTAGCCTTTTCATTAAACTGCGCCGTTTAAGACTTAAGTAACATGGGCAAGTCATCAAATGATATTGAACAAAAGATGTCACTTAGATCGCTGAAAAATATTATATACTAGCTTCTACCAGCTGCGGCTTCGCCCGCGTAAATATCGGTAATAGCAAGGTTTCCTGATTTGTGTTGTAAATTATTTACTCAGGAAACACCCACCCTACACCTACCCTACACCTACCCTACACCTACCCTATATCTACCCTACACCTACCCTACACCTACACCTACCCTACACCTACCCTACACCTACCCTATATATCTACCCTACACCTACCCTACACCTACCCTACACCTTCCCTACACCTACCCTACACCTTCTCTACACCTACCCCTACCTACATAATTATACCAGCCCAAAAATACTATGATATGTTTCTGGTCTCCTGGTACTTGATGTTTCTGGTCTCCTGGTATTTGTAAATTTGAAGTACTAAGGCAGCAGCGGCTCTGAGTTTCCACTTCCTCCTCAGTCTCCATTAATCCATGCCACTTATCGGGATAAAAAGTAGCCTATTTTTTATTCCAGGATATGAACTACATGTGTGCCAAATTTTGTCCAAATCCCTTCAGCCGTTTTTGTCTGATTGTTACACAAACATACAAACATACAAACATACAAACATACAAACATACAAACATACAAACATACAAACATACAAACATACAAACATACAAACATACAAACATACAAACTTTCACCTTTATAATATTAGTAGGATTTAAATAATGAGGCTAGGCTTTAAATGAAACGGCTGAGTAAGCTAGTTGGCTGCGACATCCTACTAATATTATAAAGGTGAAAGTTTGTATGTTTGTATGTTTGTATGTTTGTATGTTTGTATGTTTGTATGTTTGTATGTTTGTGTAACAATCAGACAAAAACGGCTGAAGGGATTTGGACAAAATTTGGCACACATGTAGTTCATATCCTGGAATAAAAAATAGGCTACTTTTTATCCCGATAAGTGGCATGGATTAATGGAGACTGAGGAGGAAGTGGAAACTCAGAGCCGCTGCTGCCTTAGTACTTCAAATTTACAAATACCAGGAGACCAGAAACATCAAGTACCAGGAGACCAGAAACATATCATAGTATTTTTGGGCTGGTATAATTATGTAGGTAGGGGTAGGTGTAGAGAAGGTGTAGGGTAGGTGTAGGGAAGGTGTAGGGTAGGTGTAGGGTAGGTGTAGGGTAGATATATAGGGTAGGTGTAGGGTAGGTGTAGGGTAGGTGTAGGTGTAGGGTAGGTGTAGGGTAGATATAGGGTAGGTGTAGGGTAGGTGTAGGGTAGGTGTAGGGTGGGTGTTTCCTGAGTAAATAATTTACAACACAAATCAGGAAACCTTGCTATTACCGATATTTACGCGGGCGAAGCCGCAGCTGGTAGAAGCTAGTATATAATATTTTTCAGCGATCTAAGTGACATCTTTTGTTCAATATCATTTGATGACTTGCCCATGTTACTTAAGTCTTAAACGGCGCAGTTTAATGAAAAGGCTAGGCTTTAAATGAAACGGCTGATTAAGCTAGTTGGCTGCGACATATATATAATTGGTAATAATTAGTTGAGAATTTTAAGTTTATTTTTTAAAAATAAAAGATTTTTCTTATGGGAATTGGAGTTACCTATGCATTGTAGATTACGTAATGAAGAACTTGTTTTTTCAATTAAATTTTGAAGTGTCCTAGGAAAGTTGATCTTGATGCCTAGATTGATGCCTACTCCTGGTTTGAGGCGACTCGGGAAAAAAATCTGTGGAGAGATGAGGGAGGCCTTTGCACAGCAATGGGACAGTATAAACTGAAAAAAAATGAAGTCCCGAAAATATCACTCACAACATACATCGGAGTTTTATATTCGGGCTACTAAGAAATATACCAGCAGTGCGATTCTGTAAATATGTCGAAGTGAACACTTGGGCAGGGCGCACGGCAGGTGAGTTGTCAAACCATACAAATAAGATGGAATGACAGCTCTATTGTCGTTCACTCCGCCAAGGTGAACACCGTGAAATGTCGACAGAATCGGCCGTCAGGTTATTTTTAATTCCCAGCGATTTTGTTTCCATACATCAGATATAATTCAAAAACACGATACAAATAAAAACCACTGTGGAAGTTATTTTTGTTTTGGTTACTGAAATAATAATTATTAGATACTTACTATTACACAAGTCTTTTTAAAAATACCTGTTAAAATTACAAACGTTGTAATCCCTTATTTTAAAAAAACGAGTATACTTCAAATATCCTTTGATACGTTAGCAAGACCGCACACTCCCTTCAATCGAAGAGTAAGCAAGTTTGTAGTTGTGTTTGTATGTTTGTATGTTTGTATGTTTGTGTAACAATCAGGCAAAAACGGCTGAAGGGATTTGGATGAAATTTGACACATATGTAGTTCATATCCTGGAATAAAAAATAGGCTACTTTTTATCCCGGTAAGTGGCATGGATTAATGGAGACTGAGGAGGAAGTGGAAACTCAGAGCCGCTGCTGCCTTAGTACTTCAGATTCACAAGTACCAGGAGACCAAAAACATCAAGTACCAGGAGACCAGAAACATGTCATAGTATTTTTGGGCTGGTATAATTATGTAGGTAGGGTAGGTGTAGGGTATGTGTAGGGAAAGTGTAGGGTAGGTGTCGGGTAGGTGTAGGGTAGGTGTAGGGTAGGTGTAAGGTAGGTGTAGGGTAGGTGTAAGGTAGGTGTAAGGTAGGTGTAGGGTAGGTGTACGGTAGGTGTAGCGTAGGTGTAGGGTGGCGGTGGGTGTTTCCTGAGTAAAAAAATTACAATACAAATCAGGTAACCTTGCTATTTCCGATATGCACGCGGGCGAAGCCGCAGCTGGTAGAAGCTAGTATACAATAAAACAAAATAATAACTCTTAACTAACTAAAACTGAAAATAATTTAAAATATGGTGTCGAAGAATTCCTCCGCATCGCTGGCTACTGGTAATGTGTCCAAAAGGCTGGCACTATTGCCACGTTATATGGCTATGCTTAACTCCCATAATATCTAGCTAGAACATGTAGTTTAAGTTCTCAATGCTGGCTGTAATCGCCGGGCGAGTACAACACAAATGATATTTCGACATCGTTAGCCCTCATTGTTCTAGGTATTCCCGGCCCCCTTGAAACGGACAGGAATCCACAAAGCTGGGTTTATTGTGGAGATCCTTGTGTGTGGTATATTTAGAACGGGTAGAACGTTGAAATATTATTATCGCATTATGGTTCAGTTGTTGTAAGATAAAATGATTACATTTGAAGCAGGAAAAATATCGCAAAAGGTTGTCTGTAAGAACTATAAAGACCGCCCATTGTACACGTCTTGTTTTTGAGATTGTCCAATCAATATATATATATAAAACTCTTGCTTTACTGAGTGATTGAATGACTGAGTGACTGACAGACAACGCACAGCCGAAACTGCAGTGCGATTCTGTAAGCATGTCGAAGTGAACACTTGGGCAGGGCGCACGACGGGTGAGTTGTCAAATCATACAAAAAAGATGGAATGACAGCTCTATTGTCGTTCACTCCGCCTAGGTGAACACCGTGAGATGTCGACAGAATCGACCGGCAGGTCGTAGAAAGCTGAAATTTGGCATGTTTACATTTTTGGGGAGTGTAGGGGAGCACTATGAGAGAATTTCCCGAAATTCTTAAAGCAAAGCTTAGAAATAAGTAATTTAAATACTGATAAAAAGCTTTTGATAAATAATAGCACTGACAATTATAACTGATTTTACAGTTGTTTCAGATAGGCGGTAGCTCCACGTAAAATGCTGGGGCTCGATTCTGCTATTGCAATCGTGTCTCAATGACCGGTCAGTGATCGAATATTTGACAACTTTGACAGTTTTTGTATGGGAAATGTGTCAAAAGTTTGACGTTATACGTCAAAAATCGATCATTGACCGGTCATTGAGACACGATTGCAATAGCAGAATCGACCCCCTGGTATTCCAATGAATCCGGTTTGACTGGAAGCCGACTCTAATATATTTAAGAAAAGGCTAGGCAGATGATGATGATGACAGTTCCTTCAGTACTTTTTTTAAATATTTATTAAATTTTTCGATGTTAACACCGTTCATAAAATTACTCAATATTTTGTAAATTTCACTGCTCTACGAACAATACTAAATGTGTCAGAGCTTTAAAGGTAAAGCTGTTTATTACTCAAAATACTTGGAAATCGACTTATCATGACTGATACAAAGCTTTATTATGATTGATACAAAGCTTTTACGGCAGACAGACTTCAAACTGTCACGGGCTTCATTTTATTTTAACACGAGTTGTGCCCCTCGTCACTACCCGTCTGAATAATTTAAGGTTCTTGGTATATAGTTATGTGCTGATTTTATTGTTTCCAAACTCAACGAAGGTTTTCGTCAAGGGAAAACGAATAGGGTATTGTACTAGTATGTAAAAATATAATTAAATTTAGTCCGTCCCTAAAGCGCAGGACACACAGAAAAGACGTAAGACGAGGACGGAGCGCGGACAGGGCACAGACGGGGCGCTGTCGCAACTTTTTAAAAAATATAGAAAAGGCGAGGCACGGACGTGATGCTGGGTGCTGCGAGAAATGACAGTTTTCACCCAACTTCATTCAACCGTCCAATTTTGACGCCCACCCGCCCGCACCCACGTTCTCGCCCGTCCTTCGTACACTTGCGCCCGTGCCCCGTCATTTCTGGATGTTTTATAATTGGGCGCAGATGAGTAAGCGTCGTATCCGCCCCCTGTCCTTTCTATATGTTTTGCGTTGCGACGCTTCTATACATTTTCTATGAAAAGGACGCGGAAGAGACATGTCAGCGCCCCGTCCTCGTCTCACGTCTTTTCTGTGTGTCCAGGCCTTAGATTTTCAATAAAATATTAGACACGACACACAGAAAAGACCCGAAGCCCGAAGGATCGCCAAATTGAAGTGGCAGTGGGCAGGGCACATTGCTCGCAGAACAGATGGTCGATAGGGCTGAAAAGTTTTGGAGTGGCGACCGCGTACCGGAAGACGCAGCGTTGGAAGGCCTCCCACAAGGTGGACCGATGACCTGGTGAGGGTCGCGGGTAACCGATGGATGCGAGACGCACAGGACCGGTTGTTGTGGCGACGCTTGGGGGAGGCCTATGTCCAGCAGTGGACGTCTTTCGGCTGATATGATGATTGGACACGTATTTTTTGCCCTTTCAAATCGCTAAAAAATTATAAAGATAAAGCGCATCAAAGTTTAGAGAGGAAGCTGGTGACGGCACGTCGCTTGTAAAAATGGTACTATTGAGTACGATGGTTTTAGTGACGTCACGCGAGTTTTCAACTTATTAGATTTTATCAGAAGAATACCCTGTTGTGATCTGAAATGGAGCTGGGTAGGACCCCTTTTTTTTTTTTTTTTGGATGTGAAATCATCAAATGACCCCTCCCGCTCTGGGTTGAGCGGCAGGGAGTGTCAGACTTCTACTGACTAAAACCCACCCATGCTCCTCTTATATAGTGCCTTTTACGTTCCAGGGCCGCGGTAACTCTTTCGAACAAATCCGCAGCCCTGGGTAGGACCCCTGACAATGTAAGGTGATGATAGGTGGAGTAAGGCAGTGACCCAGTAGCGTCCGAGGACTGGAAGAAGAAGTGAGGGTCGAGACGAGCAGACAACATTACTGCCATCGCGGGTAGAACCTGGATAAGAGGCCCTAGACAACGTGCCATTCAATTAGCGAATGCGACTGTCGAAATGCCAAAATGCTGGAATTTGGTCACGTGACATTTCGATAGCATCTGGCAATCCCATACATTTTTGACGTATTGAAAATCACCTGCGCCACGTTACCGTTTACAGAATGTCACTTGTCTAGAGCCCAGTGATAGGTCCGTAGGGATTGGCAAAAAAAAGAGAGGCCTATATACTCTACTCTACTCAGCAATGGACGAGGCAGGGTTGCGGATTTTGATAATGATGAGTTACACCTTCCTACACAAGTAGGAAGGTGTAACTTGCCTCACCTTGCAAATACTCCTTGACGAAGCGGCAACAACTAAATAAATCAGAATTAGACTTGAATATGGAACAGACGTTCTCGGTATTCATTTTAATTGTTTAGTATTATGATTGGCAACAAGAATTCAGGTAAATAATTTGTTCCTATCATCATTTTAACTTCAGCTTTTTTGCAACAAAACATTTGCTTTTATTTAGAAAGGATCTAACTTGTAATTTATTCAGAACCACTTCGGATGAAACGTTTCAGTGATTTAAATCACGGAACTTTCTTGGCAAACAAAATATTTCTTAGTGGAAGGTTTGCTTTGCTAAATATGGTGTAACTGAAACAACAGAAACTTTTGGGGTCAGTGCACGCATTTTTATATACAACGTGTAACAATAGAATAGAATAAACGCAATACCTACCTCTTAAGGGGTCATTGTACTCATCATTATGATCAACTTCTACAATAGGGTTAACCCCGAAATGCGAAAAAAAATCAGCTGTTCAGTACTTTTTGTCGAGTAATGCGCGCTTATAGGGCAGTAGATTTTTGTCAAAATTTTGTTACACGTTGTATAGGTATAATTTTGAACTGTGCGACCAAACTTGAATTCATTAAATGGATCTATTAAAATCAAATTCATCATCATTTCAACTGAAAGACGTTTACTGCTGGACATAGACTTCCCCCAAGTGTCGCCACTTCGAAAGGTAACAAATAAGCTTTTTTAACATTATTATCGTTTGGTTTTCCCTCGGTCTCTCAATCGCATGGAAACCATCATAAGCGAGTCCGACTCTCAGTTGGCCAGTTTCTATTACACTATCTATGTCTAAAGAATCTTTTAGCAACCATACCTACAAATCAATGTTGATTCATTACGACTAAAAATAGAAACAAAAAACCCGATGAAAATCACAGATAAATCTCTAACCACGTACAATTTTCTGAACGGGACATAGATGGCGCTGCTTCGTTAGGGCCTTTGTTGCCCAACCCGTCGCCTGCCGCGTGGTTCCGACAAATTGCAGTTCTATACACGTAACATCGACGTGTGGATGGTTAAGCAATCATCATGATACCCGCATTAGTATTCGGTGGCGAATTTGGTTTTCTCTGGTTCATTTATTTGGGGAGTCATTTGTTATTAAGGCTTTGAATAGATGTTCATCAATGGTGGATGTGACCACATTATGGTATTCTCTTGCTTGATTGAAAAATAGGGTATCGTACCTTCTCATTAGATTACATTTTTATGAAAGACATTTTAGATTGGAATTTTTGGAAAAACTGGAACAAACAACAGTTAGCCAATGAAACAAAATATGATATTACATTTTTTTTTTTTTTTTTAATTTATGAATGGGCTAGCTTTCGACCTCGATCACGCCTGATGGAAAGCGATAGATGAGGTCCATGATGAAAGCGAGCATGCCCAGAAGATGCCTTGAGGCACTGGTACTCCCACGCGTCGACGAAACACAGCACGCTGCTTGACGCCAAACACCGGTGGGAGGGTGGTCGCGAACCAGGCGGGCGTTAGCCCTACCACCGCAAGGGAAGGATTGGCCAGTCTTATAAGGTGTTAGGTGAGACTGTCCAGGATGCGCCGAGCGCTCGGTTCAGTTTAGTGTCTGATGGAACAAATTGCGCTACACGAGGAGGCTCCTTCATGCATCCCTAAAAACATACACACATTTCCCACTAATAGGTATTATAAATGCAAAAGTAACTCTGTCTGTCTGTTACGATTTCACGCTAAAACAGCTGACAGAACGGCTGATATATAGCCTGGGATATGGAGAGGGACATAGGCTACTTTTTTTCGTGATAACCGACATTCACGCGGGCGGAGCCGCAGGCTAAAGTTAGTAGACAGTAAAGGAGATCGACCATAGAAAAAGTGGATGAATTGTACGAATATTGTCAAGAAAGATAAGGTACTGAATGATACTGTGATGGTTGACTGGGGTAATAGAAGAAGTAGACTGATTTAACCGACCGCTGGACCCAAAGTAATTTAGGAGATGGAGATGATGAGAAGAGGAAAATGATGATAATATCCCAAGGCTTGCACTCTATTAGTAACTTGCTTCTATCAGTGGTTTTACCCGCGTAAAAGACGAAAAATATCCCAAGGAAACGTTCTCTCGGGATCTTAAGTATAAGTACTCTACAAGTATGTTCTTTACTAAGACATAATCTACCCATTTGCTATGTATCATTCAAACTTAATATTATAAATCAGAAAGTGAGTTTCGTTTTTAGGGTTCCGTTCCCAAAGGGTAAAACGGGACCCTATTACTAAAACTCCGCCGTCCGTCCCTCCATCCGTCCGTCTGTCACCAGATTGTATCTTATGAACCGTGATAGCTAGACTTGAAATTTCCACAGATGATGTATTTCTGTTGCCACTATAACAACCAATACTAAAAACAGAATAAAATAAATATTAAAGTGGGCTTCCTATAGAACAAACGTGGTTTTTTTCCGTTTAGAATAGATAATGGTACGGAACCCTTCATGCGCGAGCCCGACTCGCCCTTGGCCGATTTTTTTATCAATCATTTATTTTATTCTAATATTGATAGGCACGCGCTTGACCACTATCATCTATAGGTTTCACCCGCGTAAAAGACGAAAAATATCCCAAAGAAACGTTCTCTCGGGATCTTAAGTATAAGTACCTACTCTACAAGTATGTTCTTTACTAAGACATAGTCTACCTATTTGCTATGTATCATTCAAAGCCTTTAAGATGTGAAGAGGTATAAGACAGACAGAATTAGTTTTGTATTTATAATATTAACTAGCTTTTGCTTGCGACTTCCTACGCGCATATCCCGTTTTTCTACGTTCCCATATAGTCTATAACCTTCCTTATGTATGTGGCTATCAAATACAAAGATAATTTTCCAAATCCGACAGGCAATTTCAGAGATTAGCGCGATCAAACAAACAAGCAAACTCTTCAGCTTTATTAGTTTAAAAATAAGGATTCCTTTTCGCCCAAGTGTAGAAAAGATCATGGTTTTATGGTCAAACATCCACCACATTTGACAAAGTACAAAAGAACCAGCTTCATCAACTTTACATAACGACAAAATGTCTATCTTAAATCCTAGACAAACCTTTAATTTCCTCCAAGAAACCGTTGTAATCCGATTGCGGTCCAAACTCAGTCAGTTCTCTGTACTAACATATTCTGCGCCATCTTGCCCCACCGCCATAATTACCTAGTTACCCGAACACTTCATTAGCGTTTGTTCGGCAAAGATCGGCTAAATTCGTCGAAGTTCGGTAACTTGTTCTATTCTCTGATGTGGTTTTATATTGAATTTGTCAAAGGTTTGTTATTATGTTTCGGTAGAGAAGTATGTCTAGAAATTGTTACATTGAAATGATGTGTGATTTAATTTGAAATAGTGGACTTTTGTTAGATACTGTGTATGTGTGTACTTTTCAAAAGATTTATTTTTCTCTGGACAGATGTCTAAGGTGCTGGACACACAGAAAAGACGTAAAACTAGAACGGGGCGCGGACATGTCTCTTCCGCGTCTTTTTCATACAAAATGTATAGAAGCGTCGCGATGCAAAACATACAGGAAGGACAGGGCGCGGACAAGACGCTTACTCGTCTGCGCCCTATTGTAAAACATACAGAAAGGACGGGGCACGGGCGCGAGCGGACGAGGAACGGTCAAGAACGGGTGTGCGGGGGGCTAGGCGCGGGTGCGGGACTCGTGAGTCGCTGTCACACACAATAACACAATTAACCACGTCACGTCCGTGCCTCGTCTGTGCTATATGTTTTATAAAGTTGCTAAGGCGACCCGTCTCGCCCCGTTCTCATCTTACGTCTTTTCGGTGTGTCCAGCGACTTAGTAATAGGTATGTTTTTGTTTTGCAAAATAAATAGGCACCGACTACACACATATTGTTCGGCAGAAAACAAGTCGATGAACGAACATTATCACCATCTGCCTAGCCTTTTCCCAACTATATTGGAGTCGGCTCCAATTAAACCGGATTCTGCTGAATTTAACGTGGAGCAGCTGGCTACCAGACCTCCACAACCCATTTACAGGGTAACACGGTACTTCTTGGCAAGACTGGAGTCAGATTTTCTGGTTACTGACAATCCGTAACGACTACCAAATATCTACAAATTACAGCAGGAACCAACTGCTTAACGTGCTTTCCGAGGCATGGAGGAGTCTCGATATGTTAATATGGTCACCCATCCACAGACCAAACCTCGGCAAGCGCTGCTTAACCTTGAAGATCGATCCATGCGGCTGTTATTATTTAGCCACGACCTCCTGATGATGAATCCTCTACTACCGGTGATAACATATTCACTAACCCAGCCACCACATCTAAATTAAATAATTACAGCAAGTTAAGACTTCCCTTGCTCAAGCATCGTATACTACCAAACTTATCAAAGTTGTCACAGTCTGGACCACAACACGTAATACAATATTGATCAACTGGCGTTTGTCGCGATAACTTAGTTTGTAACTCGCTACTCTTTGACACGGTTTTATTTGCTTCACCCGCGTTATATTCGCAAAAAATAGAATTATTTTTAGCCATCTCCAGGGTTTCATCTATCTAGGTACCAAAATTAATTACGATTGGTTAAGCGATTTAGACGTAAAAACGCTCAGAATACAGAACAAACTAGAAACCGTTCATTCGCTCAAATGTGAGTCAGTGACAACCACACCGGAATGGCGTGGTTCGTTAATTATCAATGAGTCAATGGTCGACGCGCGTGTCATAGTCAAGTGTGCCCCCCTCGGCCAGCTAAATAGTTGTTTCTATTTTAATTTTACTCTAAAAGAGGTAATTTAATGGGGCGCAGGTAACACTACACGGGTGGGGAGTTATTTTGGACACAATGAGCTGCGTACAAATGTGATTGAACACTGTTTTTTTTCATTATTCTGCCTGAAAACGTAATTAATAAACAAATACACTTCTGCATTAATAATATCACTTAGGATAGAACTAAGACTAGTAACATTCAAAGTTGATAAGATAAAGTTGTCATAGTCTAGACCACAACACGTACATAGGGACTATATTGTTCAACTGTCGTTTGACGCGCTAACTTAGTTTGTAACTTGCTACTCTTTGACGCGGTAATATATTGAATTTGTCAAATTCAAACTTGATGATTTTCTTTTATAGGGTGGGGAATGTTGGGGTGGGTTTTGACGGAAATAATGGTGAAAATGAGTATCTTAATATTTTGTTGAAAATATCAGGCGTAGTACAACAGTAACATTAAATACATCCACTATTTGTTGCGTCTGCATTTTCAACCTTCTTCATACTGGACTTGAAACCTTTGGCCTCTAAAAAGAGTGGTTAATCTACATGAAGAGAAGACATTGAAAGTTTCCAATAGTATTCATAACAACGTTTGTGAATAACTTCCCCCAGAGTCCAGTGTCTATAATTCCCTGCCAGAGCTGTAGCTACAACCTGGGAGTCTTTAAGTCAAGAGTGAATAGGTGACTTCTAAGCAAGCATGCTCCATCTTCGACCACATCGTCGCTTACCATCAGGTGAGGTAGTGGTCAAGCGCGTGCCAATCAATATTAGAATAAAATAAATGATTGATAAAAAAATCGGCCAAGTGCGGGTCGGGCTCGCGCACGAAGGGTTCCGTACCATTATCTATTCTAAACGGAAAAAAAACACGTTTGTTGTATAGGAAGCCCACTTTAATTTTTATTTTATTCTTTTCTTAGTATTTTTTGTTATAGCGGCAACAGAAATACATCATCTGTGAAAATTTCAACACTACCTAGCTATTACGGTTCATGAGATATAACCTGGTGACAGACGGACGGATGGACGGACGGACCGTGGAGTTTTAGTAATAGGGTCCCGTTTTATCCTTTGGGTACGGAATCCTAAAAACTAAACTCACTTTCTGATTTATAATATTAAGTTAGAATATTTTTATTTTTTTTAATTCTAGCAACTTAATTAAAACATAAATTATTTGTCACTACTAAACATTGTGTAACTGAATAAACTCAATAGCTCATGTACAGACAGACGGACAGCCAGTCTTACTAAAAAGCATCCACCCATATTTTATTTCTAGCTGCATGTTACAAATTGGTAGTCAAATCATAACTTTTTAACACAAAAGCATGTTTATTAAATAAACTGCTTTGCATTCTTAAAATGTTCTTCCAAGAATTGTTGATAGATATGCAATATTGTGCATGGTACTGTAAATATAATTTTAGATAGGTACATTTTCTCAATAAATGTACCGAAGTAAAAATTTTCACTTCGGTACATTTATTGAGAAACTGTACCTATCTAAAATTATATTTGTAGTTCAGAATCGTACCATGCACATCAATGCAGACCATTTTATTTAAGAAACATACTTTTGTGTAAAAAAGTAATGATTTGACACCCATTTGTAAACGCGTCCTTAATATCATACGTAGGTAAATATCCTCATCCCCGGAGCGTTTTATAATTAATTTAGAGTACAGTTACTTCTAATATAACTAGTATCTGCCACAAAGGACCAAAAACTTTTGTTACATTATGATGGAAACTTTAAGCACGAGTAAGTGTATATGAGTTATGAAGTAACATTATTTTGTTTTGTTCGTTTTGTGTTAGTGTGTGTTATATCTGTCAAACAGAGCTTCATGGCTAAGTGATAACACCTAGATAAGTCTACGAAGATTAAGTTTTGCTTGCAAAAGCCGATGTGTACATAACAGACAGAGTATCAATTCTTCTAAATTTTAAGCAACGTTCGCATTCGTATGTCAGTTGCAATTTGTTAAAAAAATCTTAGTTTCCATACACTTATATAGAAATTGGCCTTCAGTACAACTATTTCTTAATATTCCTCGGCAATCCAAACGAATGCTAATTTCCATGTCCATCAATTACTAGATTTATCGTGTAATTGAAATTGTTTACTTATTTATTTATTTATTTACTTATTTATGTACACACAATAAACTTAAAAAAGAAAATTCCATACAGATAAAAGAGCACAAAGGTACTGCTTATTTCAAAAGAAATTTCTTCCAGCAGACCTGCGATAGAAAAGTGGGATTAGAAAAGTAGACACAGTGTGTAAAAAGGCAGAAACGGAAACTTAAAATAGACTATACTAACTTAAATAAAACATATTATTATCTATTAATAAATATAAATCAAACTACAATAAACATACAAACAAATATACTTACATAAATAAATATACCTAAATAAATAAATAATTATAATAAAATAATACATATCTATAAAATACCAAAGATTACAATACGGTAGAGAGATAATGCTCTGACGGCTTTTTTGAAGAGGGAAATATTTTTACAATCACGAATGCCAGATGGGAGTGAGTTCCACAATCGTACTGCAAGAAAAGAGAAGGATTGGGAATAGGAATGAGTATTATGGGATGGGAAGTTTAGATGGTGTTTGAGGTGGGATCTACACAGCGCATCGGCAGGGCGAGAAAATGAGAAACGATCGCGCAGGTAGCCAGGGTATGCCGGATTAAAAAGGATATTGTAGAGGAGACATATTGTTTGTTGTAATTTGAATTCAGAACTAGGTACTTAATTGCTATGTAGTTCACATAAAAACAAAACAAAACAACAACAAAGCACTTAGTTCTGAATTCAAATTATTAAACACGATCTAGTAATTGATGGAAATTAGCATTCGTTTTTATTGGGAAATGCGATGATTGCCGAGGGACATTAAGAAAATAGTTGTACTGTAGATGGGTGATGGTCATTCTGGCAGGCACATTGTGCCGTTTACTTTACAGGTAGTCAGAAGCTCCAAAGTCTGGCAAACCATCTGGCTAAGTATCGTGTTACGCAAGAACTGGGTTGTGAAGGTCACATTGCGAAGGCAGCCGCTCCAAGTTACATACTGGCACGTAGTTGCATCTGGTTAGGCTGTAAACTGACCTCAAAAAAAAAAGAAATAGAAGTTAGGAAAAAACAAGATGGTGATGTTTAAAATGTGAATGTGATGCACTTTCGAAGACCCACTATTGATTTGTTATCGCACGACATTGCTCTAATATTAACATGAAACAAAACCACGCCGTGCAGTATAATAACTCTCTATACCAGTCTAAAAACAACGGACAGTCTGTTGTTTAAACCAAACAGTTTTGAATATAGAAATCCAGATCCCAGAATCTCGAAGAAAAATGTAAATACTGGTCGTTACAGCTTTATTTCTTTTTCTTTCTTTGCTTGAACCAGACATACTCATGCATAATTTCCAAATAACTCGCCTCTGAATTTCAATATGACATCAGGCCTTACATTTCCAAGGAAAAACAATAACATGACATTATAATAATGTACTATTGTAATATACAGTGTGTTTTATTAAATTGGGAGGGTAGCAGACATTCCGTATTATTTTTTTTCTGAAAAAAATATAGCATATTATTTACCCTTCTCGATACATTGTATTTATTTTGTGAAACTTTATTTCTGCAATATGATAGTTACGAAAAATGCAATAAAAGTTTTTTGTTTGGTGTTTAGGGTTCCGTACCTCAGTCGGCAAAAACGGAAACCCTATAGGATCGCTTTTGTATTCGTCTGTCTTTTTGTCCATCTGTCAAAAGACAATTTTTCTCAGAAACCTGAAATGAAATGAAAAAAAAAGCTGAAATGAATATCAAATACTCAGGTCTGCCCTTGGAATAGTGAATGTCAAACTTTTAATCATCATCATCATATCAGCCGAAAGACGTCCACTGCTGGACATGGACAGGCCTACCCCAAGTGTTACCACAACAACCGGTCCTGTTCGTCTCACATCCATCGGCTACCCGCAACTCTCGCCGGGTCATCGATCCACCTTGTGGGACGCCTCAGGGTCCATATTTTGACATCGTGGAATTTCACGAAATATAATGATATGTTCCATTCAATTTAATGTTCCATTAAATCCGAGCAACCCAACTATATCCAAATCACCCCGTCCAACCCTTTCATTGACATCCCAACCAGCCTGTATATTCCGAACATAACGTATATTATGAAGAGCACCGTGTTCCATATCGGGAACTCGCTTCAGGCGATACACAGCCTTTCATTTTAGTACCTTAATAATGTAAGTTCTGTGAGTAGTTGCCGTATGTAATATGTTTGAGGTCGAGTTATAGTTCGTGTGTTTCGCCTTTGGCCAGGATAAGGACATGTGTATGGTTCCCTTGTTTAACGGAAGATCAGTCTTTTAAGAATAAGGAGAGTGATCGGGACTGCGGACGGTGAGCGTTGGGTGGTTCGCCGTCCGATCAGCCGGTCGATTCTGTCGACATCTAACGGTGTTCACCAAGGCGGAGTGAACGACAATAGAGCAGCCGGTCGATTCTGTCGACATCTCACGGTGTTCACCGAGGCAGAGTGAACGACAATAGAGCTGTCATTCCATCTTATTTGTATGGTTTGACAACTCACCAGTCGTGCACCTCACCAAAGTGTTTACTTCGACATGTTTACAGAATCGCACTGCTGTAATCCCAACTTATTACAAATAAGATGGGATTACAGCTCTATTGGTTTCACAAGTCACCCGTCGTGCGCCCCGCCAGGGTGTTCACTTCGACATGTTTACAGCCGGTCGATTCTGTCGGCATACACCTAGGCGGAGTGAACGACAAGTGAGCTGTCTATCCATCTTATTTTTATGGTTTGACAACTCACCCGTCGTACACCCCGCCCAGGTGTTCACTTCGACATGTTTACAGAATCGCACTGCAGAATTGCACTACAAAAACACGCGCAAGTGCGCCCTATTGGGCCCGACTTTTATGCTGACATCTCTATGACCTGAATTTGTTTGAAAGCGTCACCATGGCCCTGGAACGCAAAGGGCATTTGGAAGAACACGAATGGGTTTTAATCAGTAAGAGTCTGGCACTCCTGCTCGCTCCGCCCAGAGCCGAAGGAGTCATTTGATGATTTCCTATCCTTAAAAAAATGGGAGAGTGATAGGAAATATTATAAACATTAGTGGAAATGAAAAAGATCAAACAAAAACATGGACATCTCTGTATAATTTTAAATCATATTTTAAACAGGTAAACTTCTTTTGTTGTCTGTAGGTGATGTGCAAAAGCACTGATTCACTCCGATAATTATTTCACGGACAGAAAAGTACAGTATTCTGTTTTTTTACTAACCAATGAAGTGTAAAAAATAATTGGCGACTCGGAAAACTTCCCAGAAAACTGCACTAGCTTGTAGAACAGGCTGTAGGAGTGAAACCTCGGGACGAAGCTAGTTTTGAATATAAGAATTTTTATTCCAACTCCAAACTACTTCGTTGCAAACTTTGTATATACGCATTACTAGATTTTTTTTTTTTTTTTTTTTAAAAACGTTTCCCCACACTAGGAATTTCTCCTGTATCGTGGGTGCGTTTACAAACACACAAACTCACATACACAAACAGCCAGACCCGGAACAACTAACTGTAGGCCATACAAATATTTGTTCCGTGTGGGAATCGAACCCACAACACGAAGCGCAACAGTCAATTGCTCAACCACTGCGCCAACCGTGCCGTCAAGATCAACCATCAAAGATCAACGATCAAAACGCATTTCAAAGCGTTACTATCAATATTTAATGTTCTCAACTCTCGAAGTAAATGCCTTATGTATGCGGTTACAGAACATGAGTACTCCATGAATGAACAAGTATCCATATGTACCTACATCTATCAATATAGACACATAGGTACTGTGGTTGACTCTGAAGGGTATGTGTACAGAATTTGCCCCGAACCTCAATATGGATACAAACGTTAGCGTATATCGATTCTAAGGACCAAATAGCAAATCTAATAACTGAGAAATACGAAATGAAATTCTTATACAAATCAGAACTCATTTCCTTTAATACAACAATTGAAAACTTTCATTATCCAGTAATATGATTTCACATTTGATTCCAAGAAAATTGGAACAAGAATTTCTCCAATACCTACAGACTTAATGAAAAAAAAGAAACAATATAAAACAAAAACGGTATTAATTAAAAACGACTGCACAGACAATATTAGCTGAACTAAATTAACTCCGATGGAACGAATGACTGAATGGAAAGACCGAATGGAATTAATGAGTCTTGCAATCAATGTAAGAGTTCAATTCTTATTTTATTCCAAAGTAATTTGTTCGAGAATTGACATTTCAATTCCTCTAAGGATGTGGACATAGAGGAAGCGGGATTGTGAATCATGGAATATAAATTCTCGGTATTTGTATTACAGAATATTACGTTGGTTCATAGAATTTATTCTGCAGCTCGTCACAAAAATATTACTGTGGATATTATTAGTAGGTATCTGCAAACCATCAAAATAAGTATTAGAAAAGTGACAAAACTTATCACAAATTACTCTGCTTTATGGAAAAAAAACATTATTTAATGGAATACTTCTTTAGCTAAGTTTTATAATTTTAACAAGCTTTTTAGGGTTCCATAACCAAAGGGTAAAAACGGGACCCTATTACTAAGACTCCGCTGACAATCTGTCTGTCTATCCGTCTGTCACTGGGCTGTATCTCATGAACCTTGATAGCTAGGCAGTTGAAATTTCACAGATGATGCATATATGTTGCCGCTATATCATCAAAAACTAGAAACTGAATAAAATAAATATTTAAATGGAGCTCCCATACAACAAAAGTGATTTTTTTGCCGTTTTTAATAGATCCATTAATGGTACGGAACCCTTCGTGCGCGAGTCTGACTCGCACTTGGCCGGTTTTTTTTTGTTATACCTACTCATATAAAAATATATTACTAATTTGTAGCTAGCTGCAAATCTTTTTTTAGTTAGTTCTTTCTAATAAAATACATATATCAAAGTGAAAGTTTATACATTTAAAAGAAATATTGTAAGAAATAATTTAAAAAAAATTATTCATGGTAGCTACATAAAATGTATGTGAAAAGCCCAGGGGCCTAACCACCAACTCTTAAAGCAGTATTACTTCCAGTGGGAATAAGACGGAGCTATACGTCCTTGTATAGCTCCGTCTCTTTCTTGAATTTTAATTGAATTAATACTGTTTTAAGAGTTGGTGGTTTAGGCCCTGTTCTGTCTCCTGCTTGATAAGGTGGGAAGTGGAAATTATATTTTTTCCTGCTCCTCCGCTGTTATTTTCTTATTTTTTTCGTTGCGGGATCCAAGACAGTTGAATCGTTTCTCCGGGACTCGTCCAGCTTCATTGACTAGGCGTTTTTGGTGGTCACCACTGTTGATTCAGGCTTGCTACAGGAGTTGCAGTGGTTGGTAATGTGTGGCTGGCTAGTTTCAAAAAAGGTACTTAAAATGTGCGCAAGGATTAAAAAAACACAAAAAGGGTATGCTTCAATCAAAGTGCAAATGTGTGTTTATCAACCACGTAATTTTGGACATAGGTAGATTAGGATAGGCCTAAATTAAAATATAGGATAAATATTATTTATCCCGAGTTTACGTTCCCATGGGATAACTTTCACTTTTCACCAGGCTTGGCGACTGGCCATATTCAAAAACTACAGCTGTATCCAATTCAGCTACACTTTATTGGATTTCACGTCATCACCGCGCCCCTATATCACGTCGGGGTCACCAGGTCACCAGTTAAAAGGGAGGATCCTCCGACCAGACGGGTGTAGTGTCTGGTGGGCAACTGCCCGTCTGGTCGAAGGATCCTCCCTTTTCAATGGAGGTATGCGGGACTTTACTCTCTGCTCCTCTACCTCCAAAAAGTCTCCCTGTCTCCGTTGGTTTTGTAGGCACAGTTAGAATTGTTTGTATCCTTTCGAATTGGGACTCAATTATCGTGAACGTATTACTACATAACCGAATCAATTTGTTGCGTATTCAGGGTTTCTTGTGTTGAAGTGTTAAAATGTTTGTTTTGATTTTGTTATTGGATGTCGTGCCTTATTTATACTCGTGGTTACATAATAACAGACACACGGGTGATCTGCAGGGTTAAGCAACGTGTGCCGAGGTCGGTCCGTAGACGGGTGATATGAAGATTCTTCCATGTTTCTGAAAGCCCATTAAACTCTTGGTCCCGGCTGTCATTTTGTGGATCTTTGACAGTATTTACGGACAGTCAGAACCCAGAAAACCGAGTTACTGGGTTTTAGAGGTCAGATAGGCAACTTAAAATCATCAGCATCATCATCATATCAGCTAAAAGACATCCACTGTTGGACATAGGCCTCCCCTAAAATGGGGGTATTTGCCATAATCGCTACGCTTGGCGGGCGGGTTGGCGATCGCAGTGTAGCTGAAGCAATGTACGTAAAGAGAATGCTGCTGCCCATTCTTATTCTCGCCTATTACGACACCCACGGGAAGTGATAGGATGGTGCTATTCTTTTACGTCTGACACCATACGGAATTTAAAATACACCAATAGTATTTTTAAGGTTAAAGAGGAGAAGGTTAAGAAAATTGGTCTAAGGTTTCTTTTCAAAGAAATAAATTAAAATATCAAGTGACCTAGTTCATACGATATTTTCCTAAAATAAAAGATATTTATTTTAATTGGGTGTCCATTCCAGACGATCAGTATAAGAACCGGAATTTCTATACTAGTTTCAATTTCTTTCTGAAATTGCTACTGGAATTAGGGTTGGCTGGTTAGTAACAAGAAAAAAGAAAATAGTAGTACCTAGGTGATAGTAGTAGTAAATAGGAAGGACATAGAATCTTTATTGAACCTGTTATTTTGAATTATTTCTTTAATACCTATATCATAAAATTGTGCGTCAAAACTCTTCTTTTTTGCTGTTTCTTCTTATCTGTATTCAGCATAAAAACACCGGCCTCATCTCATTTTTAACTGACCAAAAAATATTGGTAATAAATATGTATGTAAAATAAATATGTCATATTTAACATAAATTCCAAAACGTATGATATTGACATGCAAACCATGCAATACTAAAACTGGTACCTAAACAATACCTTTCCCTGACTTATTTTAAGAATTTCTTATTACCTGCTCGACGCCTGTTCTTCTGCACGATCGATGGCAATAGTATCAGCCCCTTCACTTTGGACTTTAACTAAACTGGCAAAAAGTGGTATAAAAAGATTCACCTCAGCTCAACTCTTCAATAATATGGTTCTCTAGCACTTACCGAACAATTTACTTCACCAAACAATATTTACCACGTTATAAATCACAGGTACTTGCGGATCAAAATACCAAAACCCTATAAAATATGCACGTTACAGCCCTATCGTTTAGGGTCACCCAAATCCCAAACATAGCACAAATTCTTAACCCCAGCGCTATGTTACAAAAATTTCGTTCTCATTACAACATTTTTATGCGAACTGAACTCAAAGAGTGAATGAAAGACCGAGTGAATGACTGAACGAGTGAATGGAAGTAAGTGAGCGTGACTCCGTGATTATTTCGCAGGGTTGTGTGTAGAAAAAATAAAACAATTGCTGGCTTTGTTTTGGTGTTCTGAAATTCTGTTTGTAGTTTAGTGACGTATGTCACTTGCAGTGTCAATTGTTTTATAGTGTCGGAGCGCTGCTGGTGAATGTTTGTGAATGAGTTTATCATGAAACCATGTTGCTTTTTCTTTGAAATTGTGTTGTTTAATATTTTGTTGGACATTTTAAAATTTTGTTGGAAATTTAATTTACATGCAATTTAATTTATTTAAAATGTTGACATAAAAATCAAAGTACTGTTTTCTTCTTGAAATAAAATGCTGTTCCACACTCGCGTATCAGTTGAGAACAGCTGGACCAATTTGGTCATTTTTGTTAATAATAATACGAGTAACGTTATTAGAGAAAGAAAATTGAAAAAGTTGTCGGAAATAATTTAGATGATTCGAAAAAAACTGAGAGAGATATTTGCGCTTAGATTTTTGTATGAATTAATATATAGGAGATAGTTTTATTTTCGTTATTAGGTATATTTTGTTCGTTTGATATCCCATTATATTAATATCAAAGGTTTCGTACCAAAGGACCAACCGTTTGGTAAACATTGACTGATCTGAAAACTAATGAAACACAAATAAGGACACATGACTAAACAATTAAATAGGTACGATGTTCAATAACAATTATCAAAGCTAAAGTACTCACAAGAATTAATTAGGACTGCAGAGGCGAAAATCCAAAGCAGGTTCATGTTTAAGAGGGACCTGAAACAATAAAATACTGTTTTAGAAAAACAAAATTACAGCTGCTGTACTTACTGGGTAATTTTTGAACAACTTTTCCAAAGAAATCCATAAGTAGTCAATTTCTAGGGTAATCGTTACGGATTGTCAAAAACTTTGGATAATTAATGTTGTATAGTACCTATATGGTATTAGCTGGTAGTTTATACACCAACATGCATAATCATCATCATCATCATATCAGCCAAAAGACGTCCACTGTTGGACATAGGCCTCCCCCAAATGGGCCACGCTTGGCAGGCGGGTTGGCGATCGCAGTATAGCTGTAGCAATGTATCTACAGAGAATGCTGCTGCCCATTCTCTGGTGAGTCCCTTGGTCGTCTCTTACGACACCCGTGGGTCGTGATGGGAAGGTACTATTCTTTTATTTCCGACGCCATACGGTACAAGCATACCAGCACCTATATTTTAGTTTAGACTCTCACATATGGTTGTGTATGTACTGCTATTGATGTACTAAATAAATAAAAGCCATATATTTCTAATGTGACATCAGTATATCCAAAAAGTCTCTACCTTGTTTCCCCGGTTACTGGGTTACAATCCTAACTAAACAGACAATTTACAAAAATACGAAAAATCTATAAAAAATCCAGACAAGTGCGAGTCAAACTCGCGCACCGAGGGTTCCGATCGAGTATTGATTTTCTCGGAGTACATGCATTACCTACGGAAGTTTATAAACTAAGAAAGCACTGTCGAAAATATAGCAGGTAAGATTTAAGGACAAACATAACAAAATACCTAAATAAAAACATATAAAAATAAAATAAAAATCAAGGTCCTGAATCAACACGATGAAAAGATAAAGGCACGTTTAGATTTTCGCAAAAACTTGTAAATACCATAATTTGCCTTAGTTTTATTTTTAGGAATTTTTCCTTTATTTGTGCTGTAACCTGTAACCTTGCTTTTTGCCATATTGCGTGATTCTAGGTCAACGGGAACTACCATACTATAGGTTTTAGAAAAAAAAAAAATATAAGTAGTTCTAGTACCTAAACTTCTTTTCCTTTTTAATTATGTCTCAACATTGCAGATAGTAGACCCACGGGAAGTTGCAAGGTAACTCCATCACAAGTATCCTTATAAGTTACCGGGGCTTCCTCAATTTTTGTGCTGTAGAACAATTCTATGAGAAACAATAAAAATTTTATTTATTTTATTTTATTTTTTTTATTTAACATTATACTTTTGATATTTTGTTATAATGGAATCAGTTTTTTTACGTGTTAATATGGGTAAGATCACGAAAAATCTATCACAAGATTCGTTTGCTAGTTGCGTACAAAAATTTCGTGAAGCTACTTTAAATCCTTTTAAAACAATCTATTTATATTCTCCCCGAAAATTTACAAAAACAGAAAAGTACACTTAGCTTAAACTATGTACAAATACATATACGCTGTTTATGTTAAACCAGCTTGCAGTGTTGCGTTGTTGCAAGAATTGGAAAGCATAGTTTATTTTCTTCAATCCTTTTCGCTGCAACGTGGCTTTTTCAGGCTTTTGGGCTGTTCAAAATTACTTTAAAGGTTAAACCGTCTTCCAGAATAAAATAAATAAGTAACAATCCAAGTGGTATTAAGGAACGTTTACAAATGGGTAGTCAAATCATTACTTTTTTACACAAAAGTATGTTTATTAAATAAAATGCTTTGCATTCTTAAAATGTTTGTCCCAAGAATTGTTGATAGATGTGCATGGTACGATTGTGAACAATGAATATCATTTTGGATAGGTACATTTTCTCAATAAATGTACCGAAGTAAAAATTTTCACTTCGGTACATTTATTAAGAGGGCGCCGTGCAAACGCAGTGCCGCCCTCATAGCCAATCACTAAAACGTTTTAGTGATTATAATAAAACTAAACAATTTAAAACTACCGTTTATAATAATATTAACGTATAATCTTGTGAAGCACAACTTAACGTGCTTATTTTCTGCATTTTCATTCTAAAATAAAATAAATAACCAAATAAACGATGAGGGCGCCACTGCGCGGCCGGCGTTTGCCCGGCGCCCTCTTAATAAACATACTTTTGTGTAAAAAAGTAATGATTTGACTACTCAATGTATACGCGTCCATAAGGATATTATATTATTTGAAACTCAAACGTCTCCTACTTAATCTATAATAATAACTGCGAAATTAACTCTGTCTGTCTATTTGTTACCGTAATGGCTGAACGGATTTTGATGAAACTTGTCACATTGGTAGACTATGTTCTGGCATAGGACATATTTTCATCCCAGGAGAGCAAAATGCTTCTCAGTATTCTGGGTACTTTTCCCGTTGATAGTGATGTAGACGAATTTTCGATGGTCTATGAGTAGGTACTTCCTTCCCCCTTTTTAACCGGCTTCAAAAAAGAGGAGGTTATCATTTCGGTGGCTTTTTTTAATGTGATTATTCAATATCAGATTAACGTTGACTACTACATCAGTAATTCTTCTATGTGACAAAGATTTATCTTTCCTTGTGCAGTGGTTTATCATAAATGTCGTCACGTTTTTCACCTGTTTCAGACCTTGTTTTTCAATTACCTAATGATAAATTAATTTATTGACTTTTTTAAATCTTCCATTCTGTCTTCCGAGTCTTCTTTTTTTTCTTTCATCTTCCCTCCCTTCTACCTATTTTTATCTTTAACATCTAAAACAACCAAAGATGAGAGATGAATTTATTCTTCAATATCATCAGTACACAGAGTTGCCTCTTTGCGTAATTTTACCCCATTATTACCGACATCGTAAACAGAATGCTTTTAAAAATATAACTTAATTGTTCCCAACCTATTAGGAGGCTCTCTTTGATCAGTGAACGGGACGGATATTCGATCCTATATTTAGTAGCTTCCCTTTGAACGGAGATATTTAATTAATAATTTTTAATGTGAAAAAAGTTTTAGAGCTATGTATAAATATAATAACCTGTGATAGTCCTCTATCGCAGGTTCTATTTATATTATACTAGCTTTTGCCCGCGACTCCGCCCTCGTGGATGTCGATTATCGCGTAAAAAATAGCTAATGTCCTTCTTCATATCCCAGGCTATATATAAGAAAGCTTAATAGCGACAGTTACTTTGGTATTTATAATATTAATAGGGATTTTTGATTGTGGCTGCTTGCCGCTCGGGACGTACTTCAAAGTTAAGCAACGGTTGCTTAGGTTGGTCCGTGGAGGGTTGACCATCTAAACTTACCGAGTTTCTTCCGTCTCTCGGAAGCCACGCTAGACTGTTCAGAAGCCAGAAGCCTAATGGGGGTCAGCCTATATGCCATTATTTGGGTATAAATTTATATTACGGGCTACTACTAAAAAAAACTTCCAAAAAATAACACAAAATACAAAATAACTTTACTTTGGGAATCGGTGTTTCTCGCGTTTCTTTGTTTTTTGACAACGACTTCCAAAATTAAAGTTGTTTGTACTTTGCAGTGGTTATTATTTGGAAGTCAGTTGTATTTTTTTTTTATTTTTCATTTTTTCGTGCAAGCCCCTAAAAATTCCAACCAGTCCTCATCTATTTATAACTATCTATCTCTAAAGTCCTTTATCAGATCCTTACAATATTTAAATGGGACCATTTCGGAATAAAATTCTTTCGAATAAAAAAATGATTTTGCAAATCCTTTTATATAGATGGAGTTGTGCATTAACATATTATATAAAAAATTAAACATCCGATTTGATAACCTCCTCCTTTTTGAAGTCGGTTATACAACACAGTAACACCTATACGCACAACACACATTGGGAATACGGCTAAAGGGTGGAATCCCCTGACTACCCACACAGTCTGTGTTTTCCGATAGCTACAGCCTGGGAGTCTATTTAAGTTGCTTCTACGCAAGTGTGCTCCGTCGTCAAAATCAAATCAAAGATGACACACAAACAAACAACTTAACTTCTAAGGATATTAATTTTCAGGCAAAAAGTTATTAAAATAAACGAGAAAATATTTAAAGCAACGATAAAATACAACATTAATTAAGCCAAGAAACCGTACATCTAAAAGTCTTTTCAATTCCTCCATATTGTCTACTTTATCGAAGCAAAAACATAAATCAAACATAATCATTCAATCGATATCGTTCTGATAACAGCCCTATAGCTTCAACCACCCAGGCTTCAATGAGTTCGCTGGCTTTGTTGCGTCTCAACACAAAATAACAACGACTTTTTTATTCAGAAATCAATTCGAATCGAAACTCCGAACTTTGTGGACTTTTCAATCAAAATGGGCCGAAGAGTTTTTTGGACGACCGGTATGTTTTGTTTGAACTGGAATGGTTTAAGGCAGTTTCCTAGATTATTTCAAAACTGCTTTATGAAAAACTGAAAAACATTCGGCTGTTTTTCACGGAATGTTTGCGTGTTCTAGTTGCGCGCTTATGTGTTTGAATTCATTGTAGGTATGGTATGATTTCTATACTCCTGAAAGTTGGCGTATTTTTTACTAATTGGAATTTTCTATTCTTTGAAACCTTTGTCTAGTTAGTAAAAATATGCTCTCGTCTTTGAAGGAAAGACATTTTACTTATTCACTCATCCGGCTAGGTGGAGCAAAGA
The DNA here is from genome assembly GCA_947386135.1 of Melanchra persicariae. NCBI lineage: Eukaryota > Metazoa > Arthropoda > Insecta > Lepidoptera > Noctuidae > Melanchra > Melanchra persicariae. The sequence continues at coordinate 4,697,901 of OX376667.1, forward strand.
TCTTTGTAGGCTGGATGAGAGTTGCCGGATATCGAGTTGAATGGCGTGCACTAGGAGAGGCTTATGTCCAGCAGTAGACAGCCATAGGCTGATGATGATGATGATTTACCCATACTAATATTATAAATGCAAAAATAACTGTGTCCATATGTCTATTTGTTATCTATTCACGTCTCAACGAGTAAACGGATGAAACTGGACATAGGATACATTTCATACCGTACATTCCCTTGGGATCATTTTCTACTTTCACGTGGGTGAAGCTACTGGCGCTTAATATACAAGTAATTAATATTTTATAACAGCTTGAGATTTATGAAAGATCCGATGAACCGTGTGGAAGATGATAAGGCTAGAAAAGCAGTGCTTACTGAAATAAAAACTTATAGAGAAGTACAGAAGACAGAGACCGATTCTGCACTGACACTAAATTTATTGGGTAATAGGCAGGACAATTTTTTTATCTGGTGTGCGTAATGTGTGTCATCATCATCACCATATCCGCCGAAATACGTCCACTGCTAGTCATAGACCTCCCCAAAATGGGGGGGTTTGCCATAATCGCCACGCTTGGCAGGCGGGTTGGTGATCGCAGTATAGGTGTAGCAATGTACCTACAGAGAATGCTGCTGCCCTTTCTCTGGTGAGTCCTATTGTGTGTATATTTGCATAAATCGTTCGTTCGTTGTGCGTGCTCCAACATGTTTTATGCACCTCGTCATGCACCTCGTCATGGTCGCAGGAAGTTGTTCCATCGCTTCCGTGGACAAACGCCACTGGAACGTACTATAAAATAGTGCACATTGCGGTTTTACCAACATATGTAGGCTTAAGTTTCTATATATAATGTTACTCAATAAGTTCTATGGTCCAAATTACCCTGAAATATAGAGGTTTGTTTGTGATTTCAGGGTTGATGCCACATTAAAAGTCTTTTATAATGAAAAGTACAACGAGACCTTTTTAGATTTCAACTTGTATGAAACTAGATTGCCTCTTGCAATAAACTCAAAAGACAAACACACAAAATTTAAATTAATAATATAATCACGCATCATTCACAAATATTTGCGCAACTTTAGTTAGTATAGGTTTTCGTATTTTGCTGTCAACTTCATACATTATTTAACATACATTAAGGCACATATTTGCAAACTTTTGAAAAGGCAATTCGTATACAAATGATATTTCGGGTCATAACAAGGATACATTGATGGCAAACCTTTTATCGATTTTATTGCTTGAAAAAAACATAAAATCGTGCAATTTATTTGTGAAACGATTTTATGGTATATATGGCATTATCACTGTGTTGATGTTAAGTAGGCTGTTTGGATGTGCCTCGTTTATTTTCACATTGTCTGGATTTATTTTCAAATCGTTTTTAGAATTACATTTTGTATCAAGATCTTTTAGGGTTTCGAGACAAAATGTTATGTGTTTAGAGCCTGTTTTTTATCTTTCCTTTTTGCAGACAATGCTTAGTTTTACTTGAAAGTAATCGATTCCACAATGCATCAGACACTCATGAAATTCCGTATGGCGTAAATGTTCTTAACACGTGAAGATCCCTCAATCGTAACCCCTAAATCATAACAAAACAAATTAACTAAGTACCTCACGTTCGCCATTATAATATTATTTAGGATTACCTAAGATTTGCAGGCTGGTAAGTTAACGGTTTAAAACGGTTATCTTCAAAATCACCACTAAAGCCGTATCGGTCACCGCAATGCCAATATCACCTACCAAAAAGACTCTTCAACTCACACCAACCAGATAAATACTCTCTAACCAATACCGACACTTAAATCAACCCGAAAGTGTCCTCAAACGTCCAAGCACCAACACAAAATCTACAATTACACTGCGGGCCACAATTTTAGTGCCCACAGCAGCGTTGTCGCCGCGTAACCGCAGTAAACACGGTAATAAAACCACAAGGGACCTATCTGGAACGCGATCAGCGACTCATGAATAAATTTATGCCACTTTTTTTAAGACACAGTGTAGGTATAGGGTGGCTGTGCTGTTTTTTATGTCATTGGGTTGAAGAGTTTTAATGTTTGCGATACGCGAGTTTATGATACGGTAAAAGATACGTTGATGGTCTTATCTTGAAAAGGTGTTGAAGAATAATTACGATAGTCGGCGTTTTTGGTTGATTATTTGCATTTTAACACCGACTTCCGAAATTAAACATATTTTATACTTTGTTTTTTTTTATTTGGCAATCGGTTTTTTTTTTTTTTTTGTAAAAAAGCTTTTCATTTTTTACTATTAACCTAACTAACTAACCTAAACAACACCGCTGGAAAATCACAGAAAAGCAAAAACGCAATTTATTTTACTTGGATGACATATTTTTCCAGCTATTTGGAATTAAAAATCAAACTACTGAACGTATTTTGATGAAATTTGTGAGACCTATATATACCTAGATTAATGTTTATTCTTGTTTTTACCTACATTGTGTGTATCTGTGTGTGCCAAATAAACTAATTTTCTTTCTTTCTTTCTTTTAGACTATGAGACCAATCGGAAAGTATAAATATCCCTTCATATAGAAATAGAATTTTTCAATTCGGTTCATAAATGATGGAGTTTGGAGACAACAAACATTTAAAAAAATACAACCCAAGGGCATTTAGAGGAACACGGAGGGGTTTTTAGTCAGAAAGAAACTGAAACTCCCTTCCGCTCCGCCTAGAGCGTAAAGGAGCCATTTGCTGATTTCTCTTCGTTAAAAAGGGCCTTAAGCTAAACAGTCACACTTCCAACTGCTAGTACAACAATAAAGTCAATAAATTTGATGTCCCAAAATAGCCATCTTCCTAGAAACAAAGCCTGGAGCAAGCTAACCTTCCACCTTATTAGAACATAATACCCTACTAAGACGCCACCACCGTATTCAAATGGCCTATAACGAAGTTAATTTGCGATGTACGGACTGTGGATCTAATTATGTAAGTCGGAAATTCGATTTACTGCCTTGAAGCATTAATTATTGCTATCCTAATTGCAGGAGAATTAATTTTATTGAGATCATCGAGGGTCTTGGGGAGGATATATTTGAGAGAATGTTGTTTCTTTTTGGTTCAAATAATCTGATAAAAGCAAATTGACTTGTAAAAATTGCTCAGTAATAATTTTGGTAAAATAAATAACACCAACTCCTACAGACTGGTTGAAAAGTGACTTGCTTGAAACTTTTTACTCATATTTTGATACCAAATTTAAATGGCTGTTTTACGAAAAACTACCTTTTTTTAACATAAGTACCTTTTTATGGATGGGCAATCATCAAATGACTTCTTTTGTTCTGGGTGGAGCAGAAGGGAGTGTGAGATCCTATTGGCAAAAACCCATTCGTGTTTCTCCTCATGCCCTTGGCGTTCCATGGCCGCGGTGACTTTATCGAACAAATTCCGCAACACTGGATAAGTACCTACGTAGTTCGCAATATACAAAGTCAAGTCCAATGCGCCAGGTCAGAATAAAAAGAGGCAAGAGACCAAAATAATAAAATTGTCTACATTCATGAACATAAAATATTCTATGATAAATAAATTCCTCCGGAGAAAAGTCACTTACAACAGTTACAACGGCTCCTAAATGAACACAAGACTCCACTGAAAGATTGATACAAGAATAATGCCAAGAACTACTATATAGTTCACTCTCGGGACTCTTACAAATTCACTCCGAAAACGCAATATTCATTTTCTATTCATAAAACAAGAACAAGAAAGCTTCGCTACGGACTTATTCGTATAACAACCGACTTCACCCACGTCAAAAATGATGACAACTGACATTTCGCAAAATAATAGTCTGTCACAGTACAGCTATTATTTGTATCTTGTCTCCGTAACGAGATGTCCGGCGCCTGACATAAAATCATAGCAACGTGTTTTTTTTGGAAATATGATTGCTAAGTCGTTTACTTGATGATAGGCGCTTCATCATTTTAATGATGTTAGAGAATGAAAAAGGGATTTTGAGCAACTATACTTTAATGCTATTTGATTCAAAAGGTAAAAAAAACGTGTTCACGAAATTCGAAGTAGTTTTATCTGTGAAAAAAACCGTTTTTTTGCAAGTCTCACACCATCGTTAAATTTCATACAGCGAAATTCTGTCTCGAGTATGGTCTGCGCACAGCCCAACCCTGTCACAAATAAGCGGAACACACAGTCGGGCATTCGTCCACAACACATTCCTGTGACAGACAGACTGACATGACGAAATGACAAGGGTACATTGTTACACAAACGTAGGTACGTGCATAACAATGTTAAATACGGAACCCGAAAAAGTTGGACGTACTTGTGAATCTCGACAGCTGACAATCTAACAAAATAATTAACTGTCATAAATATTATTTGTTATGTTATTCGGAAAACGCCGAGACGTCAGAAATATTTATCAGAGCAATTTTTTATGAAGTTTTATTGTAACAAAATCCAGATACAGAATCATTTTTGGTATCTTGATTTACATAGCGAACTAGCTTTTGCCCGCGACTTCGTATGCGCATAGGTATCTCGTTTTTTCCCAGTTCTGTAGGAATTTTGGGAAACAATCTTAATGCTCCCCTAGGAGTGTAGGGCAGCACTAAGAGAGTGTTTTCCAAAATCAAGCTGAAATTTAGCATGTAGGTTCCTTGACAATTCCCAAGGAACCTACATGCTTAATTTCAGCTTGCTACGGCCACTAATTTTGGGTGTGCGTTGTCTGTGAGTCAGTCAGTCACTCCAACACTCTGTACGCAAGTTTTATAGTCATGCTTGGTGCAAATAACTCTTTTTCTTTCGTGACAAAAGGAAAAAAAACATGAATTCATCAACAACTAGTTACTGTCAATTCGATTGAGTCGATTGTAGGAAAATATTAGCTTAAAAATCGTAAGAAAACCGGCGTGTCAAAACTTCAAAGACATGTGGTGGACACACCAACCCCCTCTAGGTCAGCGTGTTAGATTATAACTTATGTCCTCCCAATGAGAGAAGCCCTGTGTCCCAGCAATGGGGACGTAATAGGTTTATTATGTCTAATCAGCTGTATTTATCTCCAGTGCATGGATAATGGTTTCTATTCTAGATAAAAAAACTTCTTTACAAAAAAATACAACCAACTTGCAAATAAAAAACAACAACAATGTTTTGTACATTGTTGTTGTTTTTTATTTGCAGGTTGGCAATAATTTTAATTTTGGAAGTCGTCTTTCTCGTGTGGTTTTTTGACACTGACTTTTAAAAATTAAAGTAATTTTGTTTTTTATTTTTTCTCTTTTTAGTTTTAAAAGGAGAGACGTAAGACGGCTTCCACCACGAGGGATAATGGAGGTCACAGTTTATGTCTTCTAATAGTTTAAGAAACAGAGGGCCTAAATATTCATACAAATATTTTGACGTATTGCAACGTAACAGTATCGTTAATTTGAGTGAATTCTACTATTAAAAGTAATACTCGTTTCAGGGGACGGACGGTGTCTCCGAGACCGGCCCTGAAAGCGGTGGTGGGATGACCTGGACGCGCACCACGAGGGCTGGTTCGAGGTGACGCTTAGGAAGAGTGTCTGGAAGGATATGGGGGAGGCCTTTGCCCAGCAATGAGACACTAAAAGCTTAAAATAAACTTGTTTCGCACATAATGTTTATTTGATTATAAGCTATATTCATATTTTTGTATGATTCAAATTGTGTATGTTGCATAAAATTAAACCAAAATACTATGGAGTTTTAACTTTTATTTTCAAAATTTACTTGCGTTAACGATACGGTATCGTTACTATAAGTCGAAACATTCGTGCTAGGCCCTCAGTAGTGCTCACATGTAACAATCTCACCATGAACAAAGGTGAAGTGAAATGTCAATCCGTTGTATCAATGGAATGACAGCTCACCTCGTGCTCACGTCACTTAATGGTAGGCGCCGGGCAATAAAGTACACCGTTAATATCCCTTCGTAGATACCCGAACAATAAATTTTAATTATGAACCGTGTTTCATTACTAGAGACCGTAAAGGATCACGATAGAAATCGATTCAGGACAGCTTTATTTCTGTTTTTGATACCGCTCGTGCACTGACATGTGAAAATTCCAAATTATATAATACATCTTACGTAACAGTAATAATAAACATTAAAATTGCGAAAATCTGGTCGCGATCGTGAAAGTGCTGGAGCGGTTAACCGCTCAGAAATATATGTGGGTCAATGACCGTTATTGCACTTTTATCCGGCACCTACCCTAACCTTTCATGATGAGTTTTTTAGACAATCGACCAGCAATATAATATCTTTATGTTTAAGTTCAAATTTCATGACGAAACCTATTTCACAGTAAAATCGATGTCCGTATACTTATTATAATCTAGAATTCGCCTTTGCGTTGGCCAACTTACATTCATATAGAGATAAAGCCAGTAACACACAAAGGATGATACCAGCTGCTATTGAAGCCAACTCTAGGGAAATTATTGGCTGTGTACTAAATATGGCACATGATTTATAGTATGTGCTAGACTTAATACTGTTTAAATTTCATTGAGGTGAATATTTCGGAGAGCACATTATGGTTTGGCTGGGAGCCGTTTTAAATGGCTGTCTAATTCCATGTTTTTAACCGACTTCAAAAAAAGGAGGAGGTTCTCAATTGCGTTGTATTTTTTTTTAATCTCGGAAAATACTATTTTATTCTACCGTACCTATTGTCGTCATCATAGTTTTCAAGGCAAATGTATTAATTAGGTTTTTAGATTTTCTTATTAGAAATTAAATAACAGAGTGCCAATTTTACTAATTTTCAAGCAACGTTTGCATTTTTCATCTCAGTTGCAATCTGTCAAAAATGACAGCTTTTTTGACAGTTTGCGACTGACAAGTGAATGTGAACGTTGTTTATAAATAAGTAGAATTGGCGGTCAGTTCACTTAAAATATAACGATAGTGCTTATATCGAAATAATAATATTAATATTATTGCTGCTGTTAGGCACCAAAAGAAACACGGTTAAGGTGCAATCGGGTGAATTAATTAGCTCACAAGAAAATTTTAAACATTTATAAAAATAACACGTTAACCGCCCCGTTGCTAGCCAATGAACACCAACAAGCCCCTAGCAACGTGGTTGCCAGATTTGTCGCCAACAGCTGCCTCTTGAAGATTCGTTAAAAACGTTCCTTGCGACGTTACATGGTACATAAACATTAAGTACGTATTATTATAATTATTATCTACCCATCTACCATCAACCCACACCGATAACAATAAATTCAACTGATAAAAATCCTGACAAAATTACTACCACTTTATCTAATAACATTAATTCACGGGTTCACTGATTAATAATTACTTTTTTCTTAGAAAAAAGTCTGAGGTAACTAATTATAAACTAAAAGCAAACAGTACCTACCAGCCTAGCCTACCTTCTAAGTTACCTATTGGACGAAAAATTACTATTACAAGTTAATTCTTTCGATGTAAAATGAGCTTCCACAGAGTAGTAAAGAGATATCTTGTCCGCCATTGCTAGTGACGGTATTGCCAAACCTTTTACTACTCGCGTGACATGCGTGATGCTTTTTTGCCTTTTTTTGTGAAATAGATGCATCTATAAAATAGGATAAAAGTATTAGTGTCCGACCGAAACAGGATTTTCAGCCGAAACCAAAATCGAACCTTCGTTTCTGATCTTAGTTTCGGCTGGCACCGAAACTAAAACTTATCTAGACAATTATAATTTTATAATTATAAAGCATGTTTAAATATATTTTACATGCTATAAGTGTTAATGTAGATGGTAATTTTTATACTTAAAACCACAGTAAACTTTTGTTTAATAAAATTAAAAAGTGTAATAGAAATAATGATCTATTTATGTTATTTTAACAATTTAACGTGACTAAAACTAATCAACGTGTGAAAACATTATTGACTAACACTGAGTTTCGGCAGAGCCAAAGGTTCGGTCAATTTTTGGCCGGAACCGAAACTGGCCAAAACTAGCTTTTTGTGCCGAAACTGGCCGAAACCAAACCTTCGGTCGGTGTTTACTTAGCATAGATTTAAATAGTAAAGATGGGGCGGTCCGAACATTCACTTAAGGCGATTTGCGCAAAAATAAATAAATAATCTTATCTACATATACTCCATCCAAGTAGGTAGTTAACTAAAGGTAAACAAAAAAGCCACGTGACTTAGTTAACCGACTAAACGTAATACCAGTCTATTCAGTTGTCATGATACGTTACAGTTGTACTCTTCAATTTAGCAACGTTATTATTCGTTAATAACGTTGCGGGTAACCCTGTCACGTGGTTTTTTGTTTACCTTTAGTTAACTACCTACTCGAATGGAGTATTGTTAGCCTAGAGTCAAGGCTAACTAGATAATTTATTTATTTCTTTGCCAGTGTTAAAACCAGATTGCTTTGGCTTTAGAAAATCTTGACAGTTAGTCTGACCCGTCAAGACTTTTGTAGATTTGGTCTTAGATAGTTCGTTAGCCTAGTGTTAAGCGGAGCAGCGCAAGTGGGCCTTATACGGGTTCAGTTCTTCACCATACAAGAAACAAGGCATTTTATTGTCACGTACACACGACCGCTTCTAAAGATTTCCGGCTTCGCTCTGGAAAATTACGCACCATTTTTTAACCGACTTCCCAAAAAGGAGGAGGTTCTCAATTCGACTGTATTTTTTTTTTTTTTTTGTTTGTTAGGTACCTCATATCTCCGTCATTTATGAACCGATTGGAAAAATCGTACGAAATTGCATATTTTTGCTTTCCTGTGACTTTCCAGTGGTGTTTTTAGGTGTACCCCACTAAAAAGTGAAAAATAAAAACTTTTTCACAAAAAAAAACCGACTTCCAAAAAAAACACTACAAAGTACAAAATAACTTTAATTTCGGAAGTCGGTGTCAAATAACGAAGAAGCAACCAAAAACACCGACTTCCGAAATTAAAGTTATTTTGTACTTTGTAGTGTTTTTTTAGGAAGTCGGTTTTTTTTTGTGAAAAAGTTTTTGCATTCTAAAAATATGTTAATTTATTGTATACCTACTAAGTCACATTTTTTTTAATATACACAAAGTATTTGTACATTATTGAAAGAAAGAAAGAAATTATTTATTTGCTTACAATGTAGGTACACATATAGGTTGGAATATTTGTAGATTGTCCCGATACATTTTACCTTACGGCATGCAAAATATTGTATTTGAATTTAATAATAATAATACAACCAAAACAATTATAACCAGTCGCAAAATTAATAGCTACCTAATTGCGGATCAGGCTAAAAAAAACATAATAATAATTAAAATATAAACCACTTGCATATCGTACAATGAAGAGTATAAATGTCATAATATGTAATTATATTATATTACTACACTGTTCATTCATGTTCAATTTTTATAGTAGGTAAACAATTTATATTCTGAGTTTCTGACTATTGTGATCAAACTCAAACGACTGTTTAAGTATTTAATACTGGTTCTATTCGGTGACGTTGCGACAACTCCGAGCTCTGTGAGCTTCAAATTTGATAAAGATATCTGTTTACTGTCTGCCGTAAAATTATATTGCTCTTTCGGGAATAATTCGAGTCAAAGGTTATTTCAAGGTTGGAATAATAGCTACTGATTTGGTATTATAATTGTCGGTAAAGATAGGAGTTGAGGTAGTATAAGTTTGCCCGTGGGTGCTGAAATGTATTACTTTTAGTCAAGTTTAAACCGGGTGTACTATACCAAATCGAATACCAAATAATCGAATATCAATTGATCGACCACTATATGTCGAACATCTAAATACTCGAACGTTCTTAATATCGAATGGTTAATAAATCGAACATTCAAAATATCGTACACTCAATACATCGAGTGTTCAAAATATCGAATGATTGTTTGATCGAGCGTTCAAGGCATCGCATATTCATTCTATCGAAATATCAATACAATGAATACTTTTTATATAGAATACAAGAAAAACACAAAATTTACTAATAAATCACATTTTAATCTTTAATTATTATCTTTTACAGGTACATTTTAATATTTTGTGTGAATTGCAATTGCACGGAGATGTTGTTTTTATTCGATTTTAAACACCTTTATAAAATGATTACCTCTTTTTTTGAAGAGTATTATGATTATATTGAAAATTAATCATAGATAAATTAAATGTATAATTTTATTACAATATATAAACTTTCGTTAAAAACAAGTATATTTCTGAACGAACAACTAAGTAAGTCATATTTATTTCAGGCTACCCTCATACATTGTAATATTGTTTTCACCTCTTATATAAAACTATGTTCATCTGCAGAAAGCATTGTGACTAAGTAGTGCATTACAAGTGAATTTTGTGAAAAATGTCTGTAGGGTCTTATTATAAGCCAGAATTGTCCCAAAAACGCAAGTCGGTCTAAGTTTTGGATGGCTATGTAATGGCAATAAACAAAAATATTAATAAAAAGTTCTACTGGCATTGTTCCTACAAATATAAATACCATTGTAATAGTACTGCAACAACAAAATTGCACGGAAGTGAGGAGCATTTGTTGGAAAGCTATACAACGCAGCATAATCACGCACCAGATCCTGGTAAGGTAGATGAACTACGTTTTAGGAATTCCCTAAAAAGTGATGCTACCAGCTCGCTTGATAGACCGAGTCAAATTATTCAGCGAAATGAGGCCAACATTTCAAAATCAAGTTCGTGTGCTCTGCCAAACAAAAAAGCAGCATCGCAAATTATACGTCGAGCAAGAAGAAAAGAAATGCCAAAGGAACCGATTACTTTGGATGATATAAACATCCCCGATAGATTGCAGAAAGTTGATGGTGAAAGATTTTTAGGGCGTCAGGTTAAGTTTGAAGAAAACTGTGTTATGTTATTTGCAACGAAATCGAATTTAATACTATTAAATAAATCACAACTTTGGGTGATGGATGGTACCTTCGCAACATGTCCTATACTTTTCAAACAAATATATAGTATACATGGTTTGGTGGACACGGGTACAGATCGTTATTACGTACCTTTAGTATATGCGTTTCTAACGAATAAGACGCTAAATTGTTACTTGTATTTTTTTCAAGCACTAAAGGCATATGCTCTAGAATATGATATCCAATTGAACCCACGAGTAATAATGACGGATTTCGAGATGGCGGTCATTAATAGTGTAAAAGAAGAATTTCCTGATGCGCAACACAAATGCTGTCTATTCCACTTAGGTCAAAATGTATGGCGTCAAATTCAACAAAATGGTTTGCAAAGTAAATATGGCCAAGATGCTGAGTTTGCTGTCAAGTTAAGACACATTATCGCACTTGCTTATTTACACCAAGATGAGATACCAGATGCTTTCGATAAATTGAGAGAAGAAGTGTTACCCGACGAGGCAAGTGATATCACCAACTGGTTTGGAAAATATTATGTTTGGGGAAATATTAATTCTCGTGAGACGGGAAATAATAAATTACTTATAGCACGCTCAGCACCGATGTTTCCACCTTCACTGTGGTCTGTGTTTCAAAATAATACACTGGGTTTGCCTAGGACTCAAAATAACATTGAAGGATGGCACAGAAGATGGAACACGTTGCTTGATAAGCACAAAAGGGGTCTTTATGCTACCATAGAATTTTTAGTTAAGGAGCAAGCTATAACAAATAGGACAATTGAAAAGGCAAACGCGGGATTGGAAAGACCTACTCCACAAAAAAGAGGCAAAAGAGATGACAATGCGATTGAAAAAATATTAAACAGTAAAAACAACATAAATTTATTAGAGTTCCTCCGTGCAATCGCAATTCACACAAAATATTAAAATGTTCCTGTAAAAGATAATAATTAAAGATTAAAATGTGATTTATTAGTAAATTTTGTGTTTTTCTTGTATTCTATATAAAAAGTATTCAGTGTATTGATATTTCGATAGAATGAATATGCGATGCCTTGAACGCTCGATCAAACAATCATTCGATATTTTGAACACTCGATGTATTGAGTGTACGATATTTTGAATGTTCGATTTATTAACCATTTGATATTAAGAACGTTCGAGTATTTAGATGTTCGACTTATAGTGGTCGATCAATTGATATTCGATTATTTGGTATTTCCATTGAATTTCAAAAACGTTTCATGAAGGATCTTTAATCGTTAAAACACCAGCCTCGAAATGGAATCGAATATGGAATTCAAGTAGGGGTCATTTAATACATCCATTAGTGCCCTTTTCGTTTTGCAAAGAGGTTTCGAGAAAATAATAGGGGCAAAAAAGGTCTGGCAACTAAAAACTGCTTAAGAACAAACGCATTTCTTTAAAAACGTTCTTTCAATTTCAAGGTTGCATAAACTTTGGTAAACACAAGCGTAGATTTGGTAACATCCACTTTTGAAAAATTATTGTGACATCCGCTGCTTTGAGACATTTTAACCGACTTAAAAAAACAAGAGGATCTGTACTTAATACTTCATCATTTATTTGTCGGGATATGGTACATAACAGTCTCAAAATAAGTTAGGTACCTACGCCACAATTGGCAGAATGTTATGATACTACATTACAATTCTTCCAATTGTGACGTGCAAATATTAGGTACATAGAGATAATACATACTATTATATATACGATAATACAATTCGTAATTAATTGTACTATTTTCTAATGTATGTCCACATTAAAAAATAGTACAATTAATTACGAATTAAAGTTATTGATTGTGCATTAATATTACAGATGTGATAATATTATAAAACACACACAATTTATCTGGGATGTCAAAGTATGGTTTAATGTCGAGAGTATCAAAGAGCAAAAATGATCTCAAAGTAGGCATAAATTTTTAATTACAATTCAATCAGGATCTCAAATTACCATTCAAATTATAATAACATTTCATAAATAGTAATTCTCTAGGTTTCTTTTTAAAATACATTTAATTTTAACTTTTTAATTGACTTTGAAATGTTTTTGTAAACTTGCGGGGCTATGCAGAATATGCTTTTCCGCATCAAGGCTGTTTTGGCTATCCGTCCACATAAATATCTAGTATATATCAGCTACCCAACATCACCCTTAAATGTGACCAGCACTTATGAAACACCCTGTATAGAGATTTGGTGACTCCAGAAGCCAGTAACTGAGTAAAATAATTCCTACTAATGCCTACCACTGATAAGACTGGTTGTCAAATTTTCAGGCTTCTGACTACCTATACCACGACTGAAACGTCGGTAAATAATGGGGTAATTATAACGAAATTTTCCATGAAATCAACTCTTAATATCCAGTAATTTTTCCTCTAAGGCCGTATCTATTTTGAGTTTAGCTACTGAAAAAGAAAATATCCGCTCAATTTAGTATAAAATACTGTATTTTCCTGTTTAATTTTGTAAACCAAAATTACGAAAACCAAGACTTCACAGCCCTACAAAACATAAATGCCATAATATCCAACCCTTAAAATGAGACCAAATGAAAAAAAAAAAAAAACAAAAATTTCTATTTGCCCCTTCGTATTTTATTCAGCACTTTTATAGGCCCGGCCGGAAGGGTCTGAAGTCCGAGGTCCGAATTCTATAATTACATCCTAAAGGTCGCAAGTCCATGGGCCCCTCTTTTTACATATTCATAGGGGAAATTGACTTCCGTTTTGGGGCAAAAAGAAGTCGGTCAACAAAATCCAGTGAAAAGTTTCTAACCTTTTGTGATTTTGAGAGTACTATTTGATCTTTTTATTTGGTACTTGCTTCTGCTCGCGACTTCACTTGCATTAATTTAGATTTTAGCAAAAAAAAGCTTTATTGTTTTTTTTTTTTAATGTTTGTTACCTCATGTTGTCCGTCATTTTTTATGAACTGATTTGAAAAATTCTAAAATAAGGATAACTATATGTACTTTCCGATTGCTCCCATTGAAATTTCATAAAAATCGGTTTAGTAATTTGGTTTAAAAAAAATCATAAAACAAGAAAACATAATTATGTCATCTAAGTTAACAAAATTGCGTATTTCGATTTCCTGTGACTTTCCATTCCTTTCCGTTGTTAAGTGAGAGCTTTCCTCATAAATGTGGATATCTTATACAAAAATAATTTTCCAAATCCAAAGAAATTTACGGCGTTCAAACAAACAAACCTTTCAGCCTTATTACATTAGTGTACAGATTTGATAGCGCATGCCAATCTTATTCATTTTAACTTTTTGACAACAGTTATGAGTTATGACTGATTGAAAGTCACTTCATCTGCGGCTAGGATCCCTAAAGACCACCTAAGACTCTTATCAGCTTCAATAAATCACTCATATCGTATATATTGTGGAACATCTCAGATCTTGTCTGTCAAAGCAAGTGACGTGGGTGTGATCTCGTGAGGGGAACTTTATTTACATTGTCATGTTGTAGGAGGAATCCCACGGGGATTAGTGGTTTAGAATGGCTGTAAAGAGCGTATTATTAAAAAATAGTTATTTCCTTTAGTCTGCCATATGTTGTTTCTTCCCAGAATTTGATCCTTATTAGAAACACTTTCAGATGGTGTAATAATACAGGGTGTTTTTTGAAAATCAACTGGTTCGATTCCTGGCTAGGAATGACGATTTTTCAAAGACGCGATGATACAGTGCATTGTTTAAAAAATAGTAGAATTAGCCCTCGGATCCAAAATGTTCCACAAATATATGTATAGGGTCAATTTTACAAGTGTGGCCAAAACTATGAGGAATAATGAAAAACAGTGGAAGCAGTCTGGAGCCCATTTTGTTAAAAAAAGTAAAACTAAAAAAGATAAAAAGTAAAACTGCATCATTTCATTTTTGAAAAATCGGTATTTCTAGCCAAGAATCGAAACAATTCATTTTGAAAAAAATAACACACCCTGTAAGTAGCAAGTGACTTTGTGTCATTTGCTTGATCTCGTGAGGGTATTTTTTTCTACATTGTCATGTTGTAGGAGGAATCCTATGGGGATTAGTAGTGGTTACACGGTGATTTCGTATGGCTTTATTGCTACTAATTTTATTGCAGAATAAGATGGAATTATTTATTTATACTTGTTTAAATAGCCTATTTAATAAGTGTGGTGTTTAATAGACGTTCCTCAGAATGTTTTTGGGAAAATAATTGATCCATAAAATTATAACGCATCACACTGCGAAGAAGAAAAATAAAAAAAGGCCTTGGGTTCGAGACTAGTGAGATTCTGTCAACGGTAGCGTGGCGCAGGCGATTGTCAATACGTCAAAATTGTATGGGATTGACAGATGCAATCGAAATGTCACGTGATCAAATTCCTACATTTTGGCATTTCGACAGTCGCAGTCGCTTATTGAATGGCACATTGTCTAGGGCTTCTCAGTTTTGCAGTGGATCGACACAAGCTGAAACAATATGTAGGTAAGTAAACATTAATGATGTGATCAGAATCACTAACGCCGATGATATCAAATCAATCATCGATCTCAAATGAGCTGTTTTAATTGGTGGTTAAAAACTAATGACAGCAACCAATTACTTAAGCTGCTGACGTGAGATTTATTAACTGATTTGAACGAATTATTTTACAAAAATATCGCACTTTTAATTTTTGATTACGATCAGCAATTAATTCCTGTCAACAACATTAAAATTGTGTGAAGTATAAAGGTAATAATGAAAATATGTCTCAGTTCTATAAACCTTGTCAATACAATAATAAAAATTATAATTTACTATCTTTTGCCCGCGGCTCCGCTCTCGTGGATCGGATCTCGGTTATTGCGAAAAAAGTAGCCTATATCCCGTACGAGTTAACATGGCACCTGGCTCGACACATTTCGAGTGACGTTTTGAAGTTTTAATTTAAATTGAAAAAATATATTTGAATGAAACCAATATGAACGCGTTAGCATCACTGTTACAGATGCGTTTATATTATTTTCATCGAAATCAAATGGTTCAATTTAAATTAAAATTCCAAAACGTAATTCGAGCCAGGTGCCAAGATAACGCGTACGGGTAGTATGTCCAGAAGGACATTTTTGGTTCCTGGAATATGGAGAACCATATCCCAGGCAATATATCTGCCAAATGTCATGTCGATTCGTTCAGCTGTTTTAGGGTGAAAGCGTAACAGACCGACAGACAGAGTTGCTTTCGCATTTATAATATTAAGTAGGGATAAATATTTGTACTTGATATTTAGCCTAAAACCTACTATATAAAGTAGGTAGTCTAGTGCAATAGCAGACAAACATAACCTTGGGCTCGAGACAAGTGACATTCTGTCAACGGTAGCGTGGCGAAGGCGATTGTCAATACGTCAAAACTGTATGGGATTGACAGATGCTATCGAAATGTCACGTGATCAAATTCCTACATTTTGGCATTTTCACAGTCGCATTCGCTAATTGAATGGCACATTGTCTAGGGCCTGGCACATTGTCATCCAGATAAAAAGAAATCCATCCATACTTCTACCTGCGGGCTGCATCACATGAATCGTAATAGGTGGAAAGTAAAAATTTTAAGTGTGGATTTCAATTGCAATCAATACAACGTAAGTATAACAAAATAAACGCAATACCTCTTAAGGGGTCATTGTACTCATCATTATGAACAACTTTCACCATGGGACCAATCCCAAAATTGCGGAAAAAAGAGGTAAGAAGAGGGAAGAGGTATTGCGTTTATTCTGGTATACGTTGTATATATGTCGCAACCAATTAGCTTAATTAGCCATTTAATTGGTTGCCCAGCCTTTTCATTTAAATGTGCCGATTTTTCAGCGACCTAAATGACATTTTTTGTTCAATATCGTTTAATGACTAACCCATGTCACTTATGTCGCTGATAAAAAGTCACAGTTCAATGAAAATGCTAGACTTTTAATGAAACGGCGGATTCAGCTAGTTAGCTGCGACATATACACTTACGTTACTGAGTGACTGACAACGCTCAGCCGAAACTACAGCGGCCCTACCATGACGTGTTGTTCGAGCGAGCGAGAAAGAGGGATGGAGCTATAAACCCTGTATAGCTCCATCCCTCTTAACACGTCATGGTACGGCCCCTGGTTGTAGAAATCTGAAATTTGGCATGTAGTTTCCATGGGAAATGTGGTGGAGCACTGAGGCGTTGGAAGGCCTCCCACAAGGTGGACCGATGATCTGGTGAGGGTCGCGGGTAACCGATGGATGCGAGACGCACAGGACCAGTTGTTGTGGCGAGTTGGCGACACTTGGGGGAGGCCTATGTCTAGCAGTGGACGTCTTTCGGCTGATATGATGATGATGATGATGATGACTGAGAGAGGATGTCCCGAAATTCTCACAGGGACGGAAAATAACGAGATATGCGCGCGATTCAAAATTAAAAATTAAAAGGGAATACAAGATGCGTCATTATGTCGGTTTATGGTTCGAGTCCCTTCGTGTACGACCCCAACTCGGACTTAGCCAAATCTAGACTCTTATGACCCCTTTTACCGTTTTTCATTTAGCTTTTGACTTTTTTAATGAAATGTTTTTGTATCAACATTCATCACGAAACTGTTTCTTGACAGGTTGTACGAAACAACTTGAAAAACCAGCCAAGTCCGAGTTGGACTCGCGCACGGAGGGTTCCGTACCATAATCTATAAAAAAACGGCAAAAAAATCACGTTTGTTGCATGGGAGCCCCACTTAAATATTTATTTTATTCTGTTTTTAGTATTAGTTGTTATAGCGACAACAGACATAAATCATCTGTGAAAATTACAACTATCTAGCTATCACGGTTCATGAGATACTGCTTGGTGACAGACAGACGGATGGACGGACAACGGAGTCTTAGTTATAGGGTCGCGTTTGTACCCTTTTGGGTACGGAACCCTAAAAACAAGCTCCTTGAACTTGCCTTTGAATTTTTACAATTTAGACCTTGGAAATAAAGTTGAAAATGTCACATTAGCCTTTTATTTAGCTGCCGCGCCGACTACCATAGCCTTTCAACCCGGAAAACAGCTAAACTGTTCAGGTTTTTGCTGGTTCTGCCGTATCTTAGAAACGTTAGTGTTTTTAAAGTACAATAAATTTGTCCTTTATCCTTTGCATAGTTTTAATTTTTTGTAGTGTATTTTTTTTTGTTTTTGATAGACTCGCGCAATCACAGCTTCGACCAGATACGCTTTACTCCACAGAAACCTTTTTAGAAGGGGATAGGGGTATCCCCTTCTAAAAAGAAGAAGTTGTAGCTATTAGGAAACATAGTCTTCGTTCGTTCAGAGTAGTTCACTATACTGGGTAATTTTTTTTCCAGTGCGCAAACTTTAAGAACCACTTCTACCCATGTAAATGAACAACTTTCCCCAAGAAAGCCATAGTCAATTCCTAAAAAAAAATGAGTCTCCCATACAAATTATTGTGGTCAGTTGATGACAATTTTGTATGGGAAGTTCAAATTTTTTTTTAGGAATTGAATATGGCTTTCTTGGGGAAAGTTGTTCATTTACATGGGCAAAAGTGGTTCTCAAAGTTTGCGCACTGGAAAAAAAATTATCCAGTATACCTGAATTAAAAAACCATTCAAAAACTCAAAGTATTTATTTCAATTAAACCATTTACAGGTACTTTTGAATTGTCAAAGTCAGTCAGTTAAATCGTTGAAACTATTTGCACGTTCTTAGGAACGTGCAAATAGCCACGAACACCCTTTTAAAAATTAATAAATTGTTACAAAGTTGTGTTGTTAAATTAATTCATATCCATGTGAGAACGATGTTGAAAGACGTGCACGGTAAAAACGTCCGGAGTAAAAAAGAAATAATTCAAAGTACAAATAATTAAAATAAACCGTGGCAGTTGAGAGATGACCAGTCCATCAGAGAGACTTTTGAGTGAGCATGACACTCCCAATCTAGGTCTAGTGAGCGAGCGAAGCGAGCGAACACAGACCCCGCCATCCCCTTCGTGGTTATTTTTTTTTAACCACACACATATAGGAATTTTAAAGTGTTTTGAGGTTAGGATAGAACTAGTTGTAGCCGGATAAACCTAAGGTTAGCCGGCTAATCATGAGTTTATGTTTACACCCCCCTTTAGCCGTAACATATACTACAGTGTACAAAAATTATGGTCTTACAATCTTCAGCGGGACCAAATATGTTTTCAAATGCTAATGGATTTGTCTCTGCGCTATAGTGGCTGTGGAGCAGGACCAGCATTTAGCCAAGCATTTTATCATCAATTTAATCCCCCAACTTATAAAATGCTTGCCTGCATAGTGTGCGTTTAATTCAAGATTTAAATTTCGTTTCATTCAGTTCTAATAAAGGGGTTCAACTTTAGTACAGCTAAATAATTTAGTGTGTAGAATTCTATTTAATAAGTTCACCATAGAGTATTACGTTATTTTATTATTATTAAAATCTTTTAGTCAATCGAAAGGTAGATATTGCTGTCAGAGATAAAACCGCCATTGTACCTTTAAAATTGAGATTTCCTGTAACACAATAGTGTAACTTTTTTGGTGTACAATAAAGAAAATTCTACCCTACTTTTGGCTGGTAATAGTCGTGGTATAAGTCTCTACGGAGTTTGGTGGGTTTTGTGGGGTTGCATGTCCAGCTCCCCCTATGATAAGCTTGTCCACCAATTTCCGGAGAGATACTCAGTCGGTATACATTTATTTATTTTCTTTTGCCCGCGACTTTGTACGCGCATGATCGTATTTTTCCCGTTCCCGTATATCCTATAGCCTTTTTCATGAATGTTTTTTTTTTTTTTTAATTAATTAATGGGCTAGCTCTTGACCTCGATCGCACCTTATGAAAAGCGATAGATGAGGTCCATGATGAAGCGAGCGTGCCCAGAAGATGCCTTGAGGCACTGGTACTCCCACGCATCGACGAAACACAGCAGGCTGCTTGACGCCGAACTCCGGTGGGAGGGTGGTCGCGAACCAGCCGGGCGTTAGCCCTACCACCGCAAGGAAAGGATTGGCCAGTCTTATAAGGTGTGAATGTGGCTTTCATATACAAAAAGAATTTTCAAAATCCCTCTAGTAATTCCAGAGATTAGTACGTTCAAACAAACAAATTCTTATGATATTAGTATAGATTAGTATAGTATTTTAGGCTTTATGTACAGAAGTGGTACACAGGCAGGCTTAACGCAACAAGACCTTATCTATCACTCAACCTTTAATTTAAAAAGACTGCCAGATAAAAATCCAAAAGTTCTTTTCAAAACATAGAAAGTGCCTTATCCGTTGTCTGCATAATTAAATTACTATATTTTTACAAAACATTTTTACAGAACAGAATTTTTAGAAAAAATTTATAAAAGTAAGCTCTGTAATATTTACAGGACCTACAAAAATGTTGTTGTTTGCGCGTCTCAGATTCTTTAAACCAAGAAAAAAAAATATTCTATCCGTCACAAGGTAAAAGTTTTCATAAGGAAATCCGTTTCAAAAATACGTACATAAACACAGGTTTTATACCCTGGGGTGAAGGAAGAAATTACGGAGTACCACGTGCTACGATTTACGATACTCCTTTTACTTCGTCAACGTTCATACATCTTGTCATACACACGCGTGCCTAGTTAGAGTAAGTAGGAAATATTACCCTCGTCCGCTCGCGCCCGTGCCCCGTCCTTTCTGTATGCTTTACAATAGAGCGCTGACGAGTTAGCAGCATCGTGTCCGCGCCCTGTCCTTCCTATATCTTTTGCATCGGGACGCTTCTATACATTTTGTACGAAAGGGACGCGGAAGAGACATATGTCCGCGCCCCGTCCTCGTCTTTCGTTTTTTCTGTGTGTCCTGCGCCTAAGTAGGCGAAACAGGGTGTAAAGTCCCGCAAACCTCCATTGACGAGGACGGATTCTCTTACAAGACGGGCATTGTATCTGGTGGGCAACTGTCCAATGGTTGATATTTGGACTATTGTGTATGTTCACATCGCGAACTTTTATAACGCGATGTAGGAATTTTGTGTGACGTACGTTTTGTAGCTACAGTTCTGCTACCCATAGATGAACCTACACAGTTGAAACAAAACCAAAATTGATAGTTTTGTTTAAGGGCGCATCGTGCTTCTGGCTTTAGGTATTCTATAATGCTCCGTATATGTGTGCGTTAAAGTGCAAGAGAAAACCGTACGAAGTGCAAGCGACACAGTTAAGAGTCCCGGACCGAAGCAGGACTAAAGCGGATAGAGGGAAGCGAGGCGGCTCTAGCTAGATTGGACAGAACGCACGCTAATTTATGTATTTCGTTCGTTTAAAACAAATACACATTTGGAATTGAGAAATGTATACGTTATAGAAAACATGGAGTTTTGTTATTATTATAAAACTGATTACTTTCCGTGAAGTATTTACTTACACCGTACTAAGGGTTTATTTTGTTAACCCCCTACGCAAAAGAGGGGTGTTATAAGTTTGACGCCGATGCCAGTATGTGTGTGTGTGTCTCTCTCTCTGTGGCATCGTAGCTCCTAAACGGATGGACTGATTTTGATGCGATTTTTTTCATTCGAAAGCCAGTTTCCTTGCGGTGATTTTGTTTTGTGATTTTTACCAAACATAAGTAAGAACTTATGTTTGGTAAAAATCGGTCCAGCCGTTTGAAGAGTATCAGCTCTTTTCCAAAATGATGTAAGGCATTTTTGACACAAAATTGAATTATTATTTTTTTTACGAATGATGTATTTAATATATTGCCCACTAGGTTGGTTTAATTTAAAAAAAACTTAAAATAAAATAAAATTGAAAAAACCCCCTATGCAAAAAACAACCTATATAAAGTAATAAAATAATTATCCTGAAAAATAATTAAAGTAGCAGCGGGGTATCTCTATGTAACAAACTTGAAATATTGATTCTGAACTAGCAATACCCCGCCGAGACTTTAATTATTTTTCAGGATAATTATTTTATTACTTTTTATATGTTGTTTTTTGCGTAGGGGGTTTTTTATATTTTTAATTTTGTCAGAGATTACTTTGGTTTTTTTATTAATATCCTGGAAACTACGAGTACGTGTCTCTAAAGTGTACGGATTTATAGATTTAATCCTTAAATATCTTACATATTAATTATATAACTATAGTTTAGGTAATAAAGATGCAGCAAGGGATCAGATAATAAAGTAAGAAATAAAAAGGGTTTATCTGCGCCAAGCACGACGCATATCAAAAAAATAAAATATAAACAAAATTAGGTAAGATAGACAAGTTGGGAAGATAATGCACCACATTTGCGCAAAACGGTCATCTTTCAACATAATGCTGGGACTGTTGTACGAGACAGAGCCACAGCGCTGGTTTTCAGCGACAACCGGCGTTGACAGAATGACGTCGTTCGGAGCAGCATAAAAAGTAATTAAAACGAAATAAAATAAACAGAAAATGTATGAGTGGAAATATAATAAATAAAACGTTTAGATTATGGCAACAGACTGTTGGGCAGACGATGGAACGTCAGATGAACGCCATTGTACAAGAAGACTAGTCATCAAGTGGCTGCTGATGAATGGATCCCCGGATGGAATCTCTCGAAATCACTACCTGTCAGGGCAACCAGACCCGTGACCTGAAGCACAGTAGCAGTAGTCCTCACAACCAGTAAACCATTGAAAAATGTCAATCGCTTTATATTCTCCATATTATTATTCTCTGCATCACTCAAAGGTTGACTGGTAGCCTGCCAGGGTCGCGGATTTTGTTCGAAAGAGTTACCGCGACCCTGGAACGCAAAAGGCACTAACTAGGAGGGGCATGGTTGGGTTTTAGTCAGTAAAAATCCGACATTCCCTGCCGCTCCACCCAGAGCGGAAGGGGTCATTTGATGATTTCCCATCCTTAAAAAAAAAAGGTTGACTGTACATTTGTGCGTAAAGTGTTAAATAAATAAATAAATTGAATTAGTCAAACAAATGCCGTACTCTCTGTTCATGAAACGTATCTGTGTGTGTGTGCGTTCTCGTTCCGTAGTACGGAGCCGACCTTCTGAACTATTTTGTTGTATTACCTGACCTCTTTGAAGGATACCTCAAACAAAATTGCTTTAAGTAAACGTCTGTCAAGGTAGTTGCCTCACGGCGTTTCCTGGTGTAAAATGTTTGCGAAAATCCTTATAGACGTTTTAATTAAGTTTTTAAGACTGTTTGATGGCTTAATAATTGTTGTCGTGATTGCTGTCCGTAGTGTCCTTTGCACTATTATGTACAGGAATGGTGTAAGTACTGATTTGATATTTCAGTATGATTTTTTGTTAGTAATCCGAGGTACGAGTTCGAGGAAAGTCCTGGCAACCAGATGTACCCCATCTCTCTATCGGAAGTATTACATTGCGCCTTTCCTATCTTAATTGCCATCAATGTGCCCTTGTCTCATATCACTTGGCATCGGCGCCACACGTTTTCTTCTTCTATTCTTCTCTGTCAATCGTCACGCTATCATCTCTTTTCCTTCGTTTAATAATTAAACAATCAATCCGGGTTTTTACGATTATTTTCTTTGGTTTTCATTTATTTATTTACTTAATCTTCATGCGTAAAGGTACAATACCGGACATAATGCCCTAGGCTTTGTCTACTAGTGCAGCAAGGGTGGTGAAGATATAAGATTGCAATTGGATTGTTTAAAACTAGAAAAGCATTGTAGGTATATGAATATTGATTGAAACCACCAAACTTTTAACCTTCCTCTGCTGCAGTAAAATTCTGGTAGACCTAAAAATGTACCAATCAATTAAATTAAAATTACAATTGAACAAAACGATGACAAGCCTTCGGTCAGCCATTATTATAATTAATTATTATTCATTTGTTGTTTTACAGATGACCCGTCTGATTTAATAAATGAAACGTTCTCCGGTCACCAAGAAACATTAATATGCGCCACTGAGCGATGAATCAATTTAAAATTATTACAGGAATTGCTGGCGTAAATTAATGTATTTTGTGTGGTGAATAACTTATTACACGGTGAATTTTGTACTACTTATACTCGTATTATCCTGTTTAAATCCCAACAAGCCGTGACTGGAATTCTCAAAGGAAGCGTGGCTGTCTCCGTCAAACCTGGTGACGTTGGAAGAAACGACAAGCATCAGAATGTTTTTTTTTATGGATGGAAAAAAAAAAAAAAAAAAAAAAAGATGTGGAGTAAAGCGATACGTAAAGATCAAGACCGTTCGCGTGGAAGCCATCTGCCCTAACTAGTGGTATAATAGGACCTTATGTCACTTTTATACCAATTATTTGGCCATGTCTTCTCCTTTCGTAAGTACCTATACTGTTGGTTGTCAATGCATTTTCTAGGCATTACATTTCTCACTTTTTCTGCCTGGTTTTTTGTAGTAAAACCATCCAAAGTTAAATTCAACTTTCTTTGTGAATTTCTCCTTATTCGTCCGTTTCATAAAATCTGACAGCTGTTTTGCATTTAATTCAAACCTTATTTTCTTTTTTTTGTATTTAAAAAAAATTACGTTTCCGGATGGAGTTCCCATATTACAAAATATACTTTGATGCGGTTTTCTTAGTCAATCTACGAAAACTGCATCAAAGTATATTTTGTAATTAATGAAACTTTTTCACACATATTTGTAATTTCCAAATAACTTAAATTAAAACATACACAAAACTTACAACAAACTAAAATAAAGCATCAAAAAATTCGTCCTCAACGCTGTCAGCTGATAATGTATGTGCCCAAGAGACTGGCGGCATTGCCACGTTGTATGGCAATGCTTAGTCTCTGCCCAAAGTAAAAGCCAGCTCTTGGGTCACGGGAAGTGTCAACCAGCCGTCAAATTTCTTTGAAAAGGCTGTAAGCACAAGGGCCCCACGCTCCGAGGGTTTCAACCCCAAACGGCTCGAAAATATAGTTATCAACAACGCCGCTTGAGGTTTTCCGCAGCCGCAGCGGCAGCGCCAGCACAACACGGTGAACTAGGAAGATGGGATGGCGCAAGAGTATCGACACAGGTTGTGTCCCACACTAAAAGCCTACCCATCTTCCATGGAAACAAAGACATGCCGTCCGGTCTTTTGCCATCGTCACGAGCCAAGCCATTTGGTTTTGTAATTTAGTTGTCAGTTTTTCACCCGTGTGAGTGTAAGTATAAAGTCAGAAAG
Source organism: Melanchra persicariae (assembly GCA_947386135.1). Taxonomy (NCBI): domain Eukaryota; kingdom Metazoa; phylum Arthropoda; class Insecta; order Lepidoptera; family Noctuidae; genus Melanchra; species Melanchra persicariae. The sequence goes on from OX376667.1 coordinate 4,723,036, forward strand.
TGTTATTAATGTGTCATCTGAGGGATGCCCATGTCCAGCAGTGGACGTCTTTCGGCTGATATGATGATGATGATGATAAAAAAAACTTGATAAAAACCTAGGTATTAATGACGAAATTTCAATGAAGCTTTTCAAAATAACATACGAAAATCGCGAATTTAATGTTTATTTACCAATTACATAAGATTTATTTTTTATTTGGGAATTTTCAAATGTCAGGGCTGGAGCGGTTAAATAAGATTAATTTTATTATTATGTGAGAAGTGGTTATAAAGAATAACTAACCTACGTCCAAACAAAAAAAAACTAAAAAACAAGATTCTGATGAAATCTGTTTCATTTTATTTATAAATCTTAATAACTTGAGCGGGCTATGTGTGTTGAATTTTAATGTAAATGTTCCGTAGATTTCAAGAAACAAGTGACATTATATCAGCGAGAGCTGCGATTGCCAAAATATATATGTCGGAGACGGTTATCAAATACAACTATGGGTAGTTGTCAAATCTTATTAAACACAACTGTGGGTAGTTGTCAAAATGTGTTATATTATGCAAACTGAACAGTTTTGTTTGTGTTATTTAATTTAAGTGATTTTAATATGAATTACTGTCTGATAAATCATAACATGATTTATTGAGTACTCGGTGTATATTAGTATTGAGTTTTGGAAACTTATTTCAATAATAGTAATCGTTTGTCTTCTAAAATACAAATGATGACATGTTATTTTGATTTAAAACGATTTACTTTGTTAAACTACTGTTGTTTATTTACGATAATTATTATTGTACAATTTGATTCATTTGCAATGCAAGTCTTATTAGATTATGCTAATTTTAGTGATTCGTATCAAGTAAACACGTGACGCACTTCCGTGTGGCATCGGACAGAGTTGTTGTGGAGGGAGAACATGGTATTATAAAAGAGCGTGCAATCTGTGTGCTAGTACACTTTTTAGTCTTATCTTGGATTCGACTCACTATAGAGCTCCTGCTCCCGACAAGACTGTCGGTTTACCTGGTACAGCACTGCTGTATATTTACATAGCTGTATTGGCTTGCTGATACACTTTGTACTTGGGTGGCTTAGGCCTCTGTATGAACTGTGACCTTAAAGGTCTGTTCGAGTGACTGTATTTCTATTACTTATTGTTTTTATTGTGTATGTGTGTTTTTTAAGTGTAATTAGACTCTGTCATTGATATACTGTCTTGTTTATCCCAAAAAAATGGGGACGCCAATATCCTGACACTATACCTTACCCACCGCTCGGAGGAAAACTCATCTATTGTTCCTACATATATATGTATGGGTTTGAGATGCGCTACAAAATTTCATGAATCCCTAACATTTTTACCTTGTGAGAATCGCCAAGCATTCAGGTCTCCAGAGAAAAGATCCTGTGAATAAGTACCGCTTTTTGAAGCGAGTCAATGATCCAGCTGCTAATGAGAACCTCCTAAGATGTTGGTCGAGGCTCGCGGCTATGACATTGGATGACACGACTGTCGGTGCTTTCTGCTGCAGGTGCAGAAAATCTCAACCGGCGCAAATATAACAACCTTATTGGGAGTTATATATTTGTTCACGTGACCAGAGGGCTGGGCTTTTCTTTGGCCAAAGAATCAGCTTTGCCATTCAACGTGGCAAGGCTGCCAGTATTCTGGGCACTTTTGTCATTGACAGCGATGTGGATGAGTTTTTTGATGCCCAATGATCAATTTGTTTTTTACACTTTTTGTACATAATTCGCAATTTTTAGTCTAGTTTGTATATACTGTTCATTAAACTTGGGTAACTGACTGTCGGTACAATGATCGCTGAGTCCACATCCCACATGTCGACAACCTCGCAAGCCAAGTCAAGAGACTTAAATAAATTTCTTTCGCTTTTCAAAGCGTTCTTGTTATGCAGGACGGGTAAGTCTTGAGGTACTTCTATTGTTTTGGGGTTAGTAAAATAACAGTTCAAAGAAGAATAAAATTGTGAGTACTTATAAATAACATTTTTATTTGTTTTAAATCAAACCAAAAACTCTGCAATTGAGGTAGGAGGTACTACTAAATCGTGAATTGTAATGCAGCGGGTTCTTTACGAGATCTATCGAAATATTTCGCGGAATCCTAAAATAAAATTTATACAAGAACAAAAGTTTTTATTCAAATGTCGTTTTTGGTGTTGTTCACATAATATTCTAGATTGTAACAAATCATTCTGACGTCTTTAGTGATATAAATAGAATCTTTATTCCATAATATAAAACAGTTGATGGTATCTAATCGTTCATTGTATCTGACTATTCTGAATGTTACTAGTAGTAATTCAAGTTTATTTTCTTATTTCTGTTAGTAAAATTTTTGTAAAAGAATATTTTTTTCGTGGTTAACAAAATCATAATAATTTAACATTTGTGTAATTATGGATACCTGAGGTTTCTTCTGGAAATCAGTTGGTTAGTACTTATTCATAGATACAATCAACAAAACTGTTTGGTATACAGGCAAAAATATTATTTTTTCCACTGCACTGCCAATATTTATTTCTGATATGTGCATTATAACTTTTTAGGCTTATGAAATACTTATTAGTCTGATGTACAATAATTGTACACTACACTAGTAATTGTAAATGTTAAGCACACTCACAACATTGTTTTAAAGTAGTTACAAATTAGCTGTCTGCATACCAAATAGCTTTGTTGCCTGTACATGTAACCAATATTTAATGCTATTTTTTCATGTTGGTCAGAAAATATATACTCAGTAAAGATAAATTAATCTGAGGCATGATAATTGTACTTTTTTACGACAAAATGTGAATAATTAAAATACTTCAATAACAGCTTCTGTCAGCGGTATTGCCCGGGTGGAAGTCAAAATTGGATCTAAAGGAAACATCGTCATCTGCCTAACCTTTTCCCAACTATATTGGGATCGGCTCCCAGTCAAAAATTCAGCATAATACCAGTATTTTATGTGGAGTGGCTGCCTACCAGACCGTCACACACAACCCATCAACTGGGTAACACGGTTCTTCTTGGATTTTCTAGCTTCTGACAATCCGTAACGACTGTCAAAGATCTATAAATGACAACCGGGACCAATTAAGTTAAGATGTTTACCCATCCACAGACTGACCTCGGCAAGCACTACTTAACCTTGAAGATCGACCCGTGCAGTTGTTATTTTTTAGCCACGAGCTCCTCATCTAAAGGAAACATACTCCTGGGATAAAAACCTATGTCTTATTGACAGAGTCACAGTCAAAAACAGACATCCATTGCTGGACATATTGACGAGACCTGCCAGTTCTACTCTGTCAACATCACAACTCGTGAAAACTCAGGTAAAGTGAACTGCAGAGTCGAATGACAGTTCACTTCACGCTTACTTCCCCCAAGGTTTCATGGTGTCAATTTAACGGAATAGACTTTCTTGTCATATTTCAGCGGTTTCCCGTGACCATCACCAGGGCCTCAAGTCTGCTATTACAATGGTGTCAGAATGGCCTATCATTGATTTCATAATTGTTGATTTTGACAAGTTTGGTAATCTACTAATATAAAAGCGTCATTATGACTTTCCAATAGTCAACTACTGACACTCCATTGAAAGAAATGGCATACAATGGTAATCTCGTACATAATGACAAATGAATGACAGACATATGCGGTAATCTGCTAAAATTTTGAAAGTTCCTTCGATCAGTGACCTACCATTAGAACGTCATTGTGCAGTCATTGCTTTTCAAAGACATTGATTATTTAGAATCACAATTCTATTACGAGACCATTGACCGACCAATGATCGACCATTATGAATTTAGCAGATTACGAACTTATAGCAAAATGACAATAGGATCGTGTTGGCATGACGGATTTATAAAAAATAGCAGACGTGGGGCCCAGGTCATCGGCAAAATTTGTGGAAGGCCTACCATGATCAGTGTCGTAAAACTATAATTACAAGACAAGATAAATGTCTGATATTTTTGCTTCTTCTGCTTCGCCCAGAGCGGAAAGAGTCATTTGATTTCCCATCCAAAAAAAAAAACAATGTAAGATGGGAACGACGTCACGTTTAGTGAAGGTCTTTTTAACTCTTAAGAGATCTTCACTATGATTAAATTAATTACTTAGTCTATTAGTAATTAATTAGTCTATTGAAGTCAATCTAATTACGAGTATTTCTGCTAACCATTGTTGTATATAGTATCTAATTTCAGATAAACTATTGTTCGTGTTTGACGTAGGTATGCCGTATGCCTACGTCGTTTTATGTGTAACTTAATTACTAGAGTGTTGATTACCACTAGAGCAAATTATCCATTTGTGAAAACTAAATCAGTTGTTCAATATTTATACATTTTGACTTAATCAGGAATTAGTATGCGTACTAAAGTGGACCAAAGTATGTGCATGAATTAGTATTGAAGTAGTTACTAGTGAGTATACAAACTTAACACAATTGGGGTTAGCTTCCATTCTACTGAATGCAGCGGAAGACCACGATTTTATATGGAGGGACTACTGCGTAAACAAAATTACCTGGTTAGAAGAAACTGCGTCGTTGAAATTGCTACTCCTCAATAATACCGGTGGACGAAATGCCTTCAACACCGTATCGAATACTGTTTTTATGATTAATTTATATTCTCAAAGGTACCTATCCAATGATAGACAAATGGAAATTCAGAGCCGCTGCTGCCTTAGTACTACAGATACACAAGTACCAGGAGACCAGAAACAAGTGAAAGTATTGCCGGGGCTGTATTGGGTAGGTGTTGGGTAGGTGTAGGGTAGGTGTTGGGTAGATGTAGGGTAGGTGTAGGGTAGATGTAGGGTAGGTGTAGGGTAGGTATAGGGTGGGTGTAGGGTAGGTATAGGGTGGGTGTAGGGTAAGTGTAGGGCGGGTGTAGGGTAAGTGTAGGGTTGGTGAAGGGTAGGTGTAGGAGTAGCAGTAGGGTAGGTGTTTCCTGAGTAAAAAAATTACAGTACAAATCAGGAAACCTTGCTATTTCCGATATTCACGGGCGAAGCCGCTGGTAGAAGCTAGTAACTTTATAAAGAGTATTTTAAGCTTCGCCCGCTCGTGAAAGTCATTTCCCACTATGGTCGACCTGTATTTCAAATTCCATCCAAATCTGAACGACTTATCAAATCTGGAGGAAATTTGGCACGGAGATAGATTATATTATCTGAAATAGAACAAGCTACTTTTTATCCCTGGAGCGTGTTCCCTTGAGATGATTTCAAATATCCTCGCGGGCGAAGCAGCTGGCAAAAGCAAGTTCAAAACATTTGTAAAGTAGGAAGTTGTAGTAGTAGGAAGAAGGATAATTATTTGCAATCCTAGTATAAAGAATTGTGTTGTTTATCGCGATCATTCGTTTGTGAATGTTCGTGTTTGACGTAAGTGTCTTCGTCAATTTCATTTGTAGTGATCTCAGATAAAAATGTACTAAACGACTGTTATTTGTTTTGTAAGTACCTCATTATTTTCCTTCCATAAAAAACGTGTTGCGCATCGCGGTCGGCGCATCACGTTTTTTTGTTCCATTCTGTCCTGTCAGCCATCACGCGATCACTAACTCCCTTTTCTTTCATATCACTCATTACACAGTCCATCTTTTTCTTGGCCTCCCTCTCCATCCACCCACATATAAAGTCATAACTCTCAGTTACATGCGTTTCATACCTCCTGTTCACATGACCATACCAAGATTCCTTTTCAACTTTTTTGTCACCGATGCCACTTTTAAGTATTTAAAAACTGCCTATATTTATACCAGCATTATAATTTTAATCATGATTGCAAAACAAATATCATGTTTAATTGTAAAACCACCAACTCAGTCAACATTGTTAAGTCTTATTTGTTATATTTTTAATTAAAAGGTACCACTTGTGTGTACCAGCAGTTAATAGAGCTGCAACTAAATAAATTCATAACCCGGGAATACCACGTTTTAATTTATTAAAAGCTTTTTTTTGTCGCATTTACATGTCTTTGGTTTAACACAATCCTTCTCAAGACCCTCCCCGATACAATTCTAACGATAAAAGTAACAGGATATTTATTCTGATTGAAAATATCAGCCTTTTTAAATTTAATAAAATTATCGCACGCCAAATCATAGGTTCATTAAATATCTTTTTTGTGTAGCCTTAATAGAAACGGGCATAATTTTAATTTTGTAAGTAAATCTGTCTGTATTCTTAAAATTAATTTCGGACCCGTTTCAAGTGACGCATTAAATCTCAAAATCAAAATAGAAACAACTGAAAACCTTTCCAAAGATGAACTTACTTAATTTAAACAACTCAAACACAAAACCAAAGGAGAACATAACAATATCAAGTTCAAAGATTTAATTAATCATCAATAGATCTCGCAGCGTCCTTGTTTCCGAACTAACAACAAGGGATACAACCGGACGCCTTTTGATTCAAAATTAGGGCAAGTCCGGGACAACCCGAAACCCCTCTCTATTATCAGAACAATAACATAATAATTATTTACAGGTATTCTCTACAATGACGATGGATACTGCGTACATAATATAGTGGATTGTGAACTAGAGAACGGTGAGGACAATGAAAAGGATTATTTTGATATAGTTGAAGAATTTGATTGTCATCATGAACCTGTCACCGCTAGCGAGACAAGTAAGTTCACAATGGTTTTTGGGCTAAGCTTTATTGGAGGCTTTCATGTATGGGGCTCTTTTCTCAGCTAGTAAATTTTACCTCTTTTATTTTATTTTTGTTGGGAGAAATAAACTATTTTTCTTTCTTTCTAAACATTATAAATGTGAAAGTAACTCTGTCGTGTGTGTTGTTAACTATCTAAGTATACATAGCTAAACGGATTTGGATGAAACTTAGCTCACGGGTAGACCATGGGCCCTGGACTGCGATTGAATACTTTTTATTTCGAAAATAAGTGCCCTTGGAAAAGTTTTCGAAATTCACTTAGGTTAAGCTGCTGGCAGAAGTTAGTTGGTTATACGAGTATTTTATCTAACTACGCAACTAATGAATCTCTCGTTGAAAATCTTGGCCATCTTTCTTTATCTACAGGGTTTTCCAGAAGAGCATGGTCATATTTAAGGCTGGTGTTCTGTATCTGCTAAACAATTAGGTAATAATAAAATATTGATTTTTTTTAGAACCCGACAGCAAAAAAACTGCTAAAAAGTTAAAAATTGTTTTTATTAATTTTAAGCTGTCTGATGCAGTTAGTGGTATCTATTGCAGCTCAGTCATAGATTTATTGCCATCGACTGCATTAACCTGCTTGAAAAGTGTTTTTTTTTTTTTGGATCTTTACGGTGTTATTTCGAGATCGAGTGATTTAAAAGAAGTTTTAAAACTTTTTATTTCGATATTGTTTCTTTACTCTATAGCAGCTAAAGAACACCAGCCTTATATATTATTGATATTAATATCCTAATCTACGTATGTGAAATAAGGGTTGGGCTCACCATTGGGTAGTGTTACTATGTCAATTACTGTACGGTTTACTATACCGTGGTTCATTACACCTTCTTTGTTACTTTGTAAATCATAAAGTATAGTTTTTCAAGTGTGCTGTTATCTTTATCGCGTTACATAGCCTTCCAGGTTTAATGGAAACACTTAATATTCAAAATGGCTGTTTCAATAGTAGCTTTCGTTCTATTCTATGTCTCTTAATTCTCCACTATGAACCTTTTCTTTGACACCATTTTCATCTACCTACTTCAATCATTTGGATCCATTTCTCACATCGGCAATCTTTTGTTTTTTTTATTTTGATTCACTAAATTTCGCTATAATTACATAAAATCATGTGAGTCTTTCGGGACATCAGAAAACGACTTGTCGATTGTTCACGTGACCAGTGGGCTGGGCTTTTCTTTGGCCAAAGAATCAGCATTTGCCATTCAACGTTGCAATGCTGCCAGTGTTCTGGGCACTTTTGTCATTGATAGCGATGTGGATGAGTTTTTTGATGCCCAATGATAGGGTATAAATAGTTAAGTTAGTTATGTACATTTATTACTTGATACCTAAAGCTGTTGCAATAAAGAAAATTATATTATTCTATCATTCCAATTTAAAATTAGACAAAGATGTCTTCCCTATCTATTACTCTCTAAATAGGGCTATTGTTCCTTACAGGCGACGTAATAGATTGTATCTTGATTCAAGAATCCTTCCACTTAGGTTAACATCAATTCTATTCCGATCAAGATTGCTGTTGGCACTTAAGCTAGACCATTTGGCTTTATTGTATCACCTTTCTTTATAAGTATTTCTATTTTCTGTATACAGATTCTACCCTCCTAAATGTACTGTACAGTCGGCCGCCTCTATTGAAACTCTTTGTTGAAGTGTTACCACCGGACTTCGGTAGACTGTACCTAAGGTTGTTCAATTTCAATGATAAGCCAGCTTATTGCAATTGGTTTTACTATTTCTATACACGTTTTGCTAAATGATTTAAATGTTAATTTAAGTTTTTATGAAAATAAATATTAGGTAACATTGAATGACCTAGAAGAAAAAGGTTTAAGGTTAGTATCAGAAACTTGATCATGCTTTTAGTGTGCATGGGTTTGCCAATCGAGGAGTGTAGTCCCAAGGAGAAAAGTGGTACCAGAAAGATAAACAGTATAACATGATCACTGATACTTGGAAAATAATAATTATCAATACCAATATATACATCCCGTTTGCCTTCAAAGCAAGAGTGAACAGGCATCTTCTGGGCAGGCTCGCTCCATCATAGACCTCATCCATTGCTTTCCATCAGGCGTGATCGAGGTCAATAGCAAGCTCATTCCTCAATAAAAAAAAACTCATAACTTTCTAAAAAGAAATAACTTTAAACTATGATTATTTTATATCTTAACTTGATATTGTAATTTCCAGTTTCTGGTAGCCGGCTCAACACACTTGGCAGCACTTTCAGCTGGTGGAGTTATAGCATACCCTAGCGTATTGCTAGAACAACTGAAATTAAACGATACTTTTATAAAAATAGACGTACATAAGGGATCATGGATAGGTACGTTGCATCCTAATCTAATATAACAAATGCGAAAGTGAGTATTTTTGTGACGCTTTTACGACTAAATCGAGACCGGTTGTGATGAATTTAGGGACAGAGATACATGAATCCTCAAAATTCTTTCTTTCAAGAACGGGTGGATATAAGGATAATTTGAAAAGTCATGTTTCAATTTTATCGGTAAAGTAAAAAAAAAAATATCTATTTGGAAGACTATTATTTCACAGACGTCTTTATACTATCATCTTACCCAAGATAAAAGAGCAAGCCTAGATTGGAACATTCATTTCTAAGAAACGAATAAATAGTTAAATACATTAAAACGCCCTGGAGAAATATCCATGACCTTTATAGGCACGAACATTTCTCTGGGGGCATTTAAATCGAAGCGGTAAATTATAGCCAGAGAAAATAGGTTAGCGATTTAACAAAATTCATCATCTCCATAGCCTTTTCCAAATTATTTTGGGGTTGGCTTGTAGTCTAACTAAAAGCAGAACTACACTGTCTATCCACTCATCGGCCACTGGGTTGATAAGCGATACATAATAATCTTTCTCTCGAACAACAAGCACCATCACGATATGTCTTCTTCTTTCATTTTCTGTTTGTCGTCATCTAAGAAGTCATTATTAGAGCCAAATTATCTTTTACACAATTCTTCCACAAACATATTTTTGTACATTTACTCAAATTAATCTTCACGTCACTACTCCTATTTTAATTAGGTATGGACGGAACTATACAGAAGAACTATTTTTTCTTTCAGGTTCAGTCCACGGCATAGCTGGTATACCAAGCATTTTTCTACCTTTCATCATGCAGTACAGAGGCAGAAGATTTGCCTTCATCCTGAGCTGCATCTTCCTGATCACTGGCTGGATGTTGACATATTTAGCGCAGAACATCACAACCCTGATTGTTGGGGAGTGCTTTCATGGTCTTGGTACCAACAGCCTTCTAACTGTCAGTTTCGATAGTGTCTCCGAAATGGTTCGACCGAAGTATCGAAATACATGTTTACTACTGTACGGGACAGTACAAGCCTTAGGCATATCTTCAGTGGGGATCATAGGAAGGTATCTACATTGGAAGACAGTTGGACTAATCATGTGCTCACCAGTTTTTATAGCTCTGCCTTTAGGCTTTGCTTGGCCGGAATCCCCGTCTTGGTTGGCTTATAAAGGAAGATTTGGTGAATGTGAACAAAGCTTCGTTAGCCTGAGAGGAACTGATGAAGAATCGAAGAAGGAATTAAAGGCGATAGTCAACTCACAGAAAGAGAATTTGAAGACAAAAACGCTACAAGATTTATGGGATACAATAACAAGAAGAGACTTCTACTTGCCGACGTTACACACCTTTGTATTAATCAACGTTCTGTACTGGGGTGGAGGCATGCCCGTCATTATATACTCCACTGACATGATCTTCAAGATTTCTGGCAGGTTCAACGAACAGGTCAAACTAGCTATGGACGTTTTATTTTTTACAGGCTACAATATAGCCACAGTTATAGTCCGGTATTGTAGCAGCAAAAAGGTTATGTTATTCAGCATGTCTGGGTCAGCTATTTTTATGGCAGCTGCTACTATAACGACATATTTACAAAGTATAGGAACTCTGAATAAGGACTTAGAATTAGGGGTGTATTGTTTAGTTGGTTTCTTCGCATTCTTGAGTCTGGGGTCGAGTTGTATAGGCTTTTCTATATCAAGCGAGATAATGCCGGTAAAACACAGAGGTGTGGGTGGATTCTTGTTTGTTATTTATACGTGTGTGCTCCATTCTTCGTCATTGAAAGCGTACCCTTATCTAAGCGTATATATAAACGTCTGGGGTGTGTTTTTACTTTACGCCGTCTATGCTACCTTGTCGATTACATTCATATGGAGGTATGTGCCTGAAACTAGGAATAGGACGTTGCAAGAAATTGAAGATTATTATAATTTTGGTTGTTTTAAGGATGATGATAAAGATGAGGCTGTTGACTATGAGGCTGTTGATGTACCCTTCATTAAGTCTGATAGTAATTAGAATAAATATTGAAATAGTTATAATTATTTATTTATTTATTTATGTACACACAATAACCTTAAAAAAAGAAATTTTAAATTCAGAAAAAAGAGCACAAAGGTACTGCTTATTTCTAAAGAAATTTCTTCCAGCAGACCTGCGACAGAAAAGTGGGATGAGAAACGTAGACACAGTGTCTATAGAGGAGAAGGAAACTTAAAATAGATTAGAATATGAATGGCGCTGGCGCTGCCGCTGCGGCTGCGGAGAACCTCAAGCGGCGGAAATATAATAACCTTGTAGGTAGTTACATTTTCGAGCCGTTTGGGGTTGCAACTCTTGGGTCGCGGGGTCCGAGTGCTCATTACTTGTTTAGAGATCTGTCAAGACGCTTAGTTGACACTTCGCGTGACCCTAGGGCTGGCTTTTACCTCGGACAAAGGATAAGCATTGCGATACAACGTGGCAATGCTGCCAGCCTTTTGGGTACATTACCAGTGGCCTGCGATGCGGAGGAATTTTTCGACGCCATGTTTTAGATTACTTTTAGTTTTAGTTGAGTCTTTTATTTAAGTGTGTGTATATAGTTATAGTTGCAATAAATGTTAGGGTATTTGATTTTTATTTTTAGTGCAAATAGTTAGTTTAGTATTTATAAATAAATTAGTATTAAATTACTTAACTAAACAGAATATGAATAGATTATGTTGTTTTATTCACTCGTTTTTTTTTACATCATTTCCATTATGTCCTGTTACAGCCCGTTTCCATTTAGACGGACTGTCTGTTTAAACGAAAGACGGCGGCCGACGATTGGCAGATTCAAACATGATACTACATTCGATCCGGGCGTTTAGACGACTCTTCGCAGTGGTAAATCGTCCGTCAACAACCCGGATCCGTTATTTTTCACAAATCCGTCTAAATTTAAACAGTGTTATATAAATTGTACTGACACTGGCATATCCGTCTCTGGAATCGGACCGAGAAAACAGACAGTCAGTTTAAATGGAAACGGGCACTTATTCTCATGGCCGCAAGTGTAACTGCCGACCGCTGGGTCCTGATTTCAATCGGATTCGGTCGGGCAAAAACTGTTTCCAGTAGCAAAAAAAATATACAAACATCCGAATTGAGAACCTCCTCCTTTTTTAGAAGTCTGTTAAAAACAAAGGAAGCATATTGATAAGCCAACAAATTCTTTTAACCTTCCTCTGCTGTCGTTCAGTTTTAGTAGAGCTAAAAATGTGCGAACCAATTACAAATAAATAACATTACATTTAATTGTACAAACTGAAGACAAGCCGTCGGTCATCCATAATTGTAATATTTTTTTTGTTTTCTTTTGTTTTACAGATGACCCGTCTGATTTAATAATTGAAACGTTCTCCGGTCACCAAGAAGCATTAATATGCGCCACTGAGCGATGAATCAATTTTAAACTATTACAGGAATTGCTGGCGTAAATTAATGTATACTGTGTGGTGAATAACTTATTAGAAACAACGAGCATCAGAATGACGTGGAGCATAAGTGACGCGTAAAGCTCAAGAGCGTGCGCAATGGCAAACTACTGAGGATACCCCAGCTAGTGGTCATAGAACCTTAAGTCACTTCATCACCAATTTATTTGGCCATGTCTTCTCCTTCCGTCGTAGGTACCTGTACATCTCTATGTGTCGTCAATGCAGTAGCTACCTTTTTCTTGGCATCCATCTTTCACAAAATCCATACATCGTTTTTCTGCATTATGTTTTGTAGGTATTCTACCATCCAAAGTTATATTCAACTTTTTCGTGAATTTTTCCTCATTCAGCTGTTTTCTGATTTAATTCAAAACTAGGGAACTCCCTTGCCTTTTTTTTAGGGCAATCCTACCACATATTCCGAAACCACTGCAACTCCTGAAAGCCAGAATCAACAGTGGCGACCACCAGAAAAACTCTGAGTCAATGAAGTTCGATGAGTCCCGGAGAAACGATTCAACTGTCTTGGATCCTGCAACGAAATAAATCAGAAAATAACAGTGGAGGAGTAAGAAAAAATATAATTTCCACTTCCCTCCTTATCAAGCAGGAGACAGAACAGAGCTAAACTAATTCTCACCAAGGGACATATACAACTCCCTTGCCTAGCACGGTTGCACAAATTGACAAAACATCGAAGTTTCTTTACTTTTTGTATCTGTTTAATACTCATTGCGTTTCTGGGAGGTGTTCCCAACAAAATATACTTTGATGTGGTTTTCTTAGTCAATCTGCGAAAACCGCATCAAAGTACATTTTGAAGTTGTCAGTTTGTCACTCGTGGGAATATAAGTATAAAATTGGAAGTTAAATTTAAAAACTTGACAAAAGAGAAGTGGTTACCTACCAAGAATATCTAAGCAACGTCCAGACACAATAAAACAAGATTCTGATAAAATCTGTTATATTACCTATGTGATTTACAAATCTAACTAACTTTAGCTGGCTATGTGTGTTGAATTTTAATAAAGTAAAAGTTCCGTAGCTATCAAGAGACAAAGTAAGTTTGGGTTGTGGTCTATAAGCGACAGCTTCAATTCTAAAATTGATGGTTTGACATGCGCCACAAAATGTCACGAATCCCTAACATTTTGAACTTGAAAGAATCGCGATCACTGATTCTTCTTCTGTTCGAGTCGATGGTTAACTCCATAGGCGTCGGTGGTATTCATCAGATCCCCTGATGAACACTTGCATGGACACTTGGGGCACTCCAACGTGTGGCTCATGCTCTGAACAGGGGCACCACACTCACATTATATATCTGATGGGTCTGAGAAACCCAATTTTGCCATGTTGGGTCTAAAGCGGGCTACCTTGGTTCGCAAGTATTTTATTTTTTTCCATATGGGTCACTGCAGATCACGTCCAAGTGGAATATATTCCTGAAGTTGCAAGTAGTCGGGTGGTGGTGGATGATGTATTTCTCAGAGCTTGGTTCTCGCACTTGGTGGACAGTCTTGGATAGACTCTGTGCAACGAAGAAAGCTCTTCCGGCTCTTAATCCTTCCCGGGACTGTTGTGTGATCGTCGCGAGGATATCGGCAATCAGATTCTAGCTCTCCCTCTCTGCGACATTCCTACGTACTGCTGATGGCGAAGTACCAACTAACGGGTCGATTTAAGAGGCGATGTCGACTTGCTTTGCATGAGCGGTTTGGTGCCACACTGGACTCGCAAATTCACCAGCAGAGAAGCATAGGGACATACCAGTGGTACGAAGAACGTCGGGTGCTGCTCTCCAGTTTGTAGAAATAAGTCGGCGAAATAGGTTGTTTCGGGACTCGACCTTTTGTTTTGTGTTGTGGCAGTGCACATTAAAAGTTAAGGCTCTATTTAATTCAACGTTTTCATTCGTACAGAAATCAAACAATTCAAGAAATTGTTTTTTTCTTCTTTCGATGAAGAAAAAAAATGTTTGAAAATAAACTCTTTTTCTTTCTTTCTTTCTTTCAAAATAAATTGCAACAAATTATTGATTAAAGAAAAGAACTAGAACTGAAAAATGAAGAAAAAAATGCCTATCATTGCAGCATTTGTAAGTTAGCTGTCTTCTATTGTTTTTGGGTTAATAAAATAACAGTTAAATGAACATTACCAGTGTGAGTACGTAACGTACGTAATAAATAACATTTTTTTACAACACTAATATTATAAAGAGGAAAGATTTTTTTGTTTGAATTGAATAGGCTCCGAAATTACTGGACCGATTTGAAAAATTCTTTCATAATTACAATCCTACATTATCCCTGATGAACTTAAACAAAGGTGATAGAATATTCGATAATGTAACCCAAGGTGTGAACAAAATACTAAAAAAAAATACTTATATCGCGTACGCTGCGGTAACTATTAACAATAGAGCAAAGTTATGTACAACAGTTTTCTAAAGGACACTAATATCTACATAAAAACTCCCGATACCATATCTATACATAATAAAACAGTAACGAAAAAAAAACTGTACATTGAGAATTTTCGAGAAAAAATAAGTGGCTTTTGTTAGAAAAACGTAACTGATGACAAAAAGTGACTTTTTAGAATTTTTGTCTGTTTGTCTGTTTGTATGTGTGTATGGTAGGGCTTCACGCCAAAACTACTGGATAGATTGAATTGAAATTCAGCAAAAATGTTCTTTGTAAACCAAGGAATACTTTAGGCTACATATTATCACGCTGTATGTTATGGGAGGTAAGCAATATTGATTTTAAAGGGTTTTTGTTCATAATTGAATGCACAAAATAATTGATTGCACAAAATGACATGTTAGTTAGTTACAAAACCATTTAGATAATTTTTACACATAAACCTGACAGGAATTGTAGCAATCTAGAAGAAATCAACTTATTATCTACATAATTCAGATACCCGGAATGCCATCTGTTGACTGAAAAAAGTACTAACTATTAAAAGCATGAGAATTTCACCAAATTATATTTTTTAGTTACTAATGGTACTTTTAAAACGTCATAAACAGTGATTCTTTTGATACAAAACTTACCGTTATGCATTTGATGCATAACATAAAAAAAAGATTTGGTCTGATTGCTCCACTGACGTTATTTTAATTTTTTTTTGAACGGTTAATTCTCTCCACTCAACCTGTAAAGCACCCTGGTTGCTTCTGTACACTTGGACGGAGCCAGGCCGGCAAACTTAGCCAGGACACCTACGCACAACGGAGTCCATATTATACCTACTCTACTCTATCCGTTGCGGGGTTTTTTTTTATGGATCGGAAATCATCAAAATGACTTCTTCCGCTCTGGGTAGACTGGAAGGTAGTGTCAGACTCTTACTGACTAAAACCCATCTGTTTCTCCTTATGATCTTTGCGTTCCAGGGTCACGGTGACTCTTTCGAACAAATTCCGCAAACCTAGCAGGCTCTGGCCCTAACGGGCCCCGTCTACTTAGTTGACATCTCTTGGAGGCGCGCATGGAACACAACGCTTCGTCGACCCGGACCAGTGGCGCTATATAGGGTGTATAGCTCCATCGCTCCTTCTCGCTCGAACGACTCACGCTTTAACACGTCATGGTAGGGCCGCTGGTTGTTATCGGGCCGCGAGCCACCCTACGCTCGCCGTCCGCAGGCCCGTGCCTACGGTGGCCGAGAATCGCCCTGCGACTCCTAACGCCCGGGGCGTCTTCTTCTGTTTCGGCGGCCAAGGCGTGACTTTTGCCTCTCCTTCACTGGGCCCGCCTCTTCCTTTACTAGCATTACTGTTTCGCAAAAGGAGGTGACGGCTTCCCACGCATCCGCCTTCTGGACCATGGAGTGAACCAGAGCCGGTAGCGAGAGGTCACCGTCGCTGATCGCCTTGACGAGGACACGGCGGTGCTCCGCCCAAGCAGGGCAGACCTTCACCGTATGTTCCGCCGTGTCCTCTGCGGGGGTTGACTTCTCTTCTGGTTGGTTTTCCCATGGACAACTTTATGTAGCTCTATCGCGTGTTAACAACCTTAGCAAGTTTCATCAACATCGTGTATCATCATCATTATCCACAGTCCAACTTCGCTCAGTGCTGAGCATAGGCCTCTCTTTTCGTGTGCCAATCCCCACGTTCCTGTGCCAGCCTCATTCAGGTTCTACCCACGATGGCAACGATATCGTCCGCCCATCTCGCCGCTGGTCGACCAATACTTTTTCTTCCAGTCCTCGGACGCCACTCAGTCACTGCCTCACTCCACCTATCATCACCGCGCCTTGCCAAGTGTCCTGCCTAGCTCCACTTTAGTTCTACAATTCGTTTTCCGATATTGAAAACCTTCGTACGTCTTCGGATCTTGACGACGTACCTCTACCAAGCATGGAACGCTCCATGGCTCTCTGTGCAACTATCAGTCTGTAAACAGCCTCCTGCGTGAGCGTCCGTGTAAGTAAGTAAGTCATGGTGGGAAAAGAACACTGGTTATAAAGGCGGGAATTCAGACATTGCGGAATTTTGGCAGGCTTCAGAATGTCGTCCGTTTTGATAAAAGCTCAAAAGTTCAAAAAGTTCATTCATTTTGTGAACACAGGGTACAATGATCTTATGTATATATAGTGTTTGGTCCAACCTATGTTCCGCCGACAGGCATACAAAATAGTGATGCAATGATCAAAATTAAATTAATTGAAAATTTCTTAAACTCACATTGTGAACAAATAAAAATTGTCAAGTTAAATAAAATAGTACAGAAAGATAAAACTATGTCAGCAATATTACAATCGTCAAAATTAATTATGTTAAAATAATCTAAAATAATAATTCTAAAATTATGATTAATTAAATTTGTCATTCAGAAACTGGTCTAATGTGTAACAGCAGTTTTCAAGTAGCAGCTTCTGTAGAGTGTTTCTGAATTTTTGTAATGGCATACATTTAATTGCATCGGGAACTTTATTAAAAACTTGGGGAGCAATACCAAAGAAACTGTTCTTCATCAATGCAGTTTTACATTTAACATGGCATAATGTGTTCATATATTGAGCACGTATGGTAATTTCTTGACTGTGGCCATTTTTTTAAATAAGTGGGGATTATTTTTTACAAACAAAGAAGTTTCCAAGATGTACAAAGCAGGAAAAGTTAAAATATTGTATTTAAAAAAAAAGCGGAACATCCAAGGTGTGTTCCTCTCGATACTTCCGTTTGTTGATTTTCTTTGCCAATTGAAAGGATATGGCCAAGATAAACATATCGGTTAATCATCTCCAACAATTCGTTTCCAGATTTGAACCACTGAAGGCGTTTGCCATAACCTTCGTCTTGGTCATATTTATCCCAAGACCCAACTTAAATGACGCATCTTAAAGACTTTGAAGCATTTTCTGGGGGTCATCGTAGTTCTCAGTGACAACCACAAAGTCATCTGCAAATCTTAAATTAATCTTATCTTAATACCGCTATAGTCCCAATCTATACCCACATTTTTAACGACATCTTCTAGGACTGCTGTGAATAGTTTCGATGAAATGAAAAAGCATTATCATTACAACGTTTCTCACGAAAAATTAATTGAACAGAAGAGGTGATACTCGACGGCACGTTGTGTTCCACGCGCGTCACAAAAGATGTCAGCATAAAGACGAGGCCCGCTAAGGCCAGTGCCTGCCAGGGTTGCGGAATTTGTTCGAAAAAGTCACCGCGGCCCTGGAACGTAAAGGGCATTGGAACACAGATGAGTTTTAGTCAGCAAGAGTCTGACACTCCCTTCCATTCCGCCCAGAGCGAAAGGAGTCATTTGATGTTTTCCTATACATAAAAAAAGAGGCAAGCAATGATAGATATTGACTGTTCGTATTAGATATACGAACACATTGATCTTACCTAGCCACATCATTTTACAATACATACACGCGAACGAAGTCGCGGGCAACAGCTAGTGTCTAACTATTATGGTTAGGTTACCGAGACCGCTTTTTGTTCAAATTATTTAATCGAAAAAGGCGATTGTCAATACGTCAGAAATGTATGGGATTGACAGATGCTATCGAAATGTCACGTGGTCAAATTCTTACATTTTGGCATATTCGACAATCGTATTTGCTAATTTAATGGCACGTTGTAAAGGGTCTAGGAGGCCCTGAGACCAAAGGATAAGCAGAAATGGCTAGGTTAATAATGAAAATCGTTGTGCTTAATTTTACAAAACTAACCTTTAAAAGGGGGTAGAGGGGGCGTTGAAGTTTGTGGAGTACCTACTAAATCCGCGCAGACGAAGTCGCGGGCGAAGTGCTTTATAAAAGTGTTTTATAAATCATCCCAAAAATTGTGCAATAGAAGATTGAGACTAAATCATAAATTTTAATACAGCGGTTTCTTTACGAGATCTATCGAAAGATTTGACGGAATCCTAAAATAAGTTTCTATTCAAATGTTATTTTTGGATTTGTTCACAAACTATTATATTGTTTGTAACAAATCGTTCTGACGTCTTTAGTGGTATAAAAGGAATTATTATTTCATAATTTAAAACAGTTTTTGCTATCTGATCATTTTGCTGGTTACTAAATATACTAAACGACTGTTATTGGTTTTGTAAGTACCTCATTATTGTCTTGCCTTTACCCCATGTTACCTGGGGTCGGCGCAACACGCTTTTTTCTTCCTTTCTCTCCCGTTACGCTATCACTAACTCCCTTTTCTTTTATCAGTCATCACACAGTTCATCTTTTTTTTGGCCTTCCTGTCCCTCTCCATCCATCTACATTTATATTGATAACTCTTTTAGTTACATGCGTTTCATTCCTTCTCAACCATACCATGAAATTAATTTTAGGTGACAGAATTAATTCGGGACCCATTTCAAGTGACACATTCAATTTCAAAATCAAAAAATAGAAACATCCGAAAACCTATCTAAAGACAAACTTACTTAAATTAAACAACTCAAACACAAAACCAAAGGAGAACATAACAATATCAAGTTCAAAGATATAATAAATCATAATCATCAATAGCTCTCGCGGTGTTCTTGTTGCGAACTAACAACAAGGGATACAACCGGATGCTTTTGATTTAAAATTAGGGCAAGTCCGAGATGACCCGAAACCTCTCTCTATTTTCAGAACAATAACATAATAATTATCTTCAGGTATTCTATACAATGACGATGGATACT
Organism: Melanchra persicariae; assembly: GCA_947386135.1. Taxonomy (NCBI): domain Eukaryota; kingdom Metazoa; phylum Arthropoda; class Insecta; order Lepidoptera; family Noctuidae; genus Melanchra; species Melanchra persicariae. Next base: position 4,742,745 of record OX376667.1, read on the forward strand.
GCGTACATATAGGAGACTGTGAACTAGAGAACATTGATGACATTGAAAAGGATTACTTTATTTTAGTTGAAGAATTTGACAGTCATCATGAACCTGTCACCGCTGGCGAGACAAGTAAGTTCACAATGGTGTTTGGGCTAAGCATGGTTGGGGGCTTTAATGAATGGAGCTGTTTTTCAGCAAGTAATTTTTACCTAAAACGACAAAAACGACCGTGGGTCAGGCAGAAGTTATTTGGTCATATTTGGTCTGACTACGGGAAATTTAACTTATAAATCTCGGTTGTCTTTCTCTATATTTTGTTTTTTTTTGCTAGCCTACTTTTGTGTTCCACTGCTGGGCAAAGACCTCCCCGTTCTCCTTCCAAACCTCTCTGTCTTGGGCGATCTCTGGCCAAGTTTTCACCGCAATCATGATTGGATCATCTCACTACCTTCGCTGCGGTCGACTTCGACGACGATGTCCTTCCTCAGGCGTCCAGTGAGTGACCTTCTCTATCTATATTATTCAAATTAATTATCTGATCTTGGTATGTGAAATGAGGGTTGGGCTTACCATGGGGTAGTGTTGCTTCTATATGCCCCTTATTTGTACTGTTAACAATATCAAGGTTAATTACATCTTCTTTGTTACTTCGTAAACCATAAAATATATTTTTTATTTATTTTCAAGCGTCTTGTTATCCTTATCACGTACCATAGTCTTCCAGGTTCCATGGAAAAACTGAGTTTTTGACTTTCGTTCTATTGTTTCTTGACTATCCCGCATCTCATTATGGAACTTTTTCATCTATTTCAATATTTTGGTTCTGTTTCCCACATCGGCAATCTTTTGTATTTAATCTTGTTAGCCTAATTTTCACTTTAATTACATAAAATTGTGTTTTTGTCGTATTAAAAAAAAAAGTTTCATCCAACTCTTTCATTCCAATTTAAAAATTTGACGAGGTGAGGTCTTCCCTATCTAGTACTCTCCAATTAGGGTTATTGTTTCTTACAGGCGTAATAGATTATATCTTGATTCAGGAATCACTTAGATTAACAACAATTCTATTGCACTCAAGATTGCTGTTGGTACTTAAACTAGACCATTTGATTTTCTTGATTAGATCTTTATAATCATTTCCATTTTCTGTGTGCAGTTTCTACCCTTGCAAACGTACTGTACATTCAACCACCACTTATTCTCTATTTATTTAGGTTGAAGTGTTACCACTGGATTTTGGTAGACGGTACCTACGGTTGTTCAAGTTCAATGATAAGTCAGTATATTGCAATTTGTTTTGCTATTTCTATACACGTTTTGTATGGTTTAATGTTAACTTAAGTTAATATGATTGATTGACCCAGAAGAAAAAAGATTACAGATTATTATTAGAAACTAACACCTTATGAGACTGGCCAATCCTTCCCTTGCGGTGGTAGGGCTAACGCCCGCCTGGTTCGCGACCACCCTTCCCACCGGAGTTCGGCGTCAAGCAGCCTGCTGTGTTTCGTCGACGCGTGGGAATACCAGTGCTTCAAGGCATCTTCTGGGCACGCTCGCTTCATCATGGACCTCATCTATCGCTTTCCATCAGGCGTGATCGAGGTCAAGAGCTAGCTCATTCATAAATAAAAAAAAAATATTAGAAACTTGATCATGATTTTAGTGTGAATGGGTTTACCAATCGAGGAGTGTAGTCCTAAGGGGAAAAGCGGTTCAAGAAACAAATATTTATATCCTGACTTTTTTTTGTAATTTTCAGTTTTTGGTGGCCGGCTCAACACACTTGGCAGCACTTTCAGCGGGTGGAGTCGTAGCATACCCTAACGTGTTGCTAGAACAGCTCAAATTAAACGATACTATCATAAACATAGACTTACATAAAGGATCATGGATAGGTACGTTGCATCCATACTAATAATGCATAAGTGAGTTATTTTGTTACGCTTTCACAACTAATCCGCCAAATCGGGTTTGATGAATTTTGATACAGCCATATCTGTGATCCTGGAACCGGTTAAATAGTTGCTTTTATGCAAGCAAAACCCTAGTTCAAAGCTAGTTAAGTATAAAAAGAGTACAGCTGCTAAACTGCCTTGACAATTCAAAAGAGCCCACAATGGCTTATGTCAAATATTTAAATGCCTTTTCAAAATATCCAATTAAAACATGCCTTAGGCATATTTCAATTGGTCAAATAAGAAACAATTAACCATTTGGAAGACTAATTCTGATTATTTCACGGTCATCTTAAAACTGTAATTTTACCCAAGCTAAAAGAAAGAACATAGATCATAGAGATAGAACACCACAGTTTTCTCATTCCGACTAAAGATTAACGCAACTACATAATTTACAAAATTTATTTCTTCTTCCAGGTTCAGTCAACGGCATAGCCGGTATACCAAGCATTTTTCTACCTTTCATCATGCAAAACAGAGGCAGAAGATTTGCCTTCATCCTGAGCTGCATCTTCTTGATCAGTGGATGGATGTTGACATACTTAGCACAGAACATCACAACCCTGATTATTGGGGAGTGCTTTCATGGTCTTGGTACCAACAGTCTTCTAACTGTCAGTTTCGATAGTGTCTCCGAAATGGTTCGGCCGAAGTATCGAAATACATGTTTATTACTGTACGGGACATTACAAACCTTAGGCATGTCTTCAGTGGGGATCATAGGAAGGTATCTACATTGGAAGACAGTTGGACTAATCATGTGCTCACCAATTTTTATAGCACTGCCTTTAGGCTTTGCTTGGCCAGAATCCCCGTCTTGGTTGGCTAGTAAAGGAAGATTTGGTGAATGTGAACAGAGCTTTGTTAGCCTGAGAGGAACTGATGAAGAATCGAAGAAGGAATTAAATGCGATAGTCAATTCACAGAAAGCGAATTTGAAGCCAAAATCAGCGGCAATGCTAGAAGAATTATGGAATACAATAACAAGAAGAGACTTCTACTTGCCGACTTTACACACTTTTGTATTAATCAACGTTCTGTACTGGGGTGGAGGCTTGCCCGTCATTATATACTCCACCGATATGATCTTCAAGATTTCTGGCAGGTTCAACAAACAGGCCAAACTAGCTATGGACGTTTTATTTTTTACAGGCTACAATATAGCCACAGTTTTAGTCCGGTATTGTAGCAGCAAAAAGGTTATGTTATTCAGCATGTCTGGGTCAGCTGTTTTTATGGCAGCGGCTACTATTACGACATATTTACAAAGCGTAGGGACTCTGAACAAGGACTTAGAATTAGGGGTGTATTGTTTAGTTGGTTTCGTCGCATTCTTGAGTCTGGGGTCGAGTGGTATAGGCTTTTCTATATCAAGCGAGATAATGCCGGTAAAACACAGAGGTGTGGGTGGATTTTTGTTTGTTATTTATACATGTGTGCTCCATTCTTCGTCGTTGAAAGCGTACCCTTATCTAGACGTATATATCAACGTCTGGGGTGTGTTTTTACTTTACGCCGTCTATGCTACCTTGTCTATTATATTCATATGGAGGTATGTGCCTGAAACTAGGAATAGGACGTTGCAAGAAATTGAAGATTATTATAATTTTGGTTGTTTTAAGGATGATGATAAAGATGAGGCTGTTGAATATGAGGCTGTTTATGTACCCTTCATTAAGTCTGATAGTAATTAGAATAAGTATTGAAATAGTTACAATTATGTTGTTTCATTCACTCGTTTTTTTTTACATCATTTCCATCATGTCCTGTTACAGCCCGTTTCTATTTAGACGGACTGTCTGTTTAAACGGAAGACGGCGCCCGAAGATCGGCAGATTCATACATGACACCACATCCGATCCGAGCGTTTAGAAGACTCTTCGCAGTGGCAAAATGTCCATCAACAACCCGGATCCGTTATTTTTCACAAATCTGTCTAAATTTAAACAGCGTCATATAAATTGTACTGCCAGTGACATATCCGTCTTGATAGATGGACTGAGAAAACAGACAGTCAGTCTAAGTGGGAACGGTCACTTACTCTCATTGCCGCAAGTGTAACTGCCGAACGCTGGGTCTTGATTTCAATTCAAATTCAAATTCAAATTATTTATTTCAAATAAACCATTCACAGGCACTTTTGAATTGTCAAGGTCGGTCAGTCAAAAAGATGAAGCTATTTGCACGTTCCAAAGCGTAGATCTCTATGGAGAAGAACGTGCAAGAAACTCCACGGACACTCTTTTAAATTATTTTTCTTTACAATTTTATGGTTACATCATTCCTGTTGAAATTATACAAACATATATGTGAGAACGATGTAAAAAGAAATGCACGTTAAAGTATCCGGAGTAAAAAATAAAAATCAACAACAAATTAAAATAACAAATCATTAAAATAAACTGTGGCAGCCGAGAGATGACCAGTCCAAACTGACGGCGTCCGTTCACGAACATGACGCATGCGCTAGCACCATTCGGCTCAACCATATTTAAGGGAGCCAAATGACCCAACACATGCGCCACCATCAGGTAGACTTTTGAGTGAGCATGACACTCCCAACCGCCAGGGCAGTCAAGTCAATTAAAAAATAAATAAAAGTAGTATAAGGTTCACAGTACTCACACATGTGCCGTTAATTAATGAATTTATACAATGCTAATTACATTGAGTCTATACAATGAAAATATAATGTTTTACAGTCTTCAACGGGTCCAACAATATTTATAAATGCCAAAAGATTAGTTTGTGCGGCCTAGTAACTGTGGAGCTGGACCGGCATTGAGCCAAGCATTATTATCTTCAATATAATCCCCCAACTTATAATATGCTTTCTTGCATAGTGTGCGTTTGATACAAGATTCAAATTTTGTTTCATTCAGTTCTAATATATTAGGAGGTATTTTATTATAACATTTTAAACAGTACCCCATGAAAGATGAGGCTACTTTAGCTAGTCTGAAACTTGGTTGAACTAGTTGATCCCTATTTCTAGTAATATAATTATGTCTGTCGCCTCGTCTACTAAAAAGATGGAGATTCTTTCTAACGTACATAATGTTTTCATATATATATTGACAGGGTACCGTCATGATGTTAATATCCTTAAACAGTTCCCTTAGAGAATCACGTCGGCGGAGATTGTATATCGCTCTTATAGCTCTTTTCTGCAGAATAAAAATAGACTCGATGTCTGCAGCCCGTCCCCATAGTAAAATACCATAAGACATGATACTATGAAAGTAACTAAAATATACTAATCTCGCGGTATCAACATCCGTAAATTGGCGGATTTTTCTAACAGCATATGCCGCTGAACTTAGCCGTCCTGCAAGAGATGTTAAATGAGGACCCCATTGTAGCCTAGAGTCAACCGTAATCCCCAGGAAAACTGTTCTATCGACGAATTCCAGTTTCTCCTTGTTCAACACTATGTCACAATCACTACTTTTGACATTTGGTAAGGAAAATCTTATGCACTTAGTTTTTTTCCCATTTAAAACTAAATTATTAGCAGTGAACCAATTTTGGACCTGCAGAAGGGCGTTATGTACGTCCTCAAGATTATTACTACGTCTGTTTATCTTAAAAATCAAAGAAGTATCGTCGGCAAACAAGACCATGTTTAGTTGGTTTTGCAATAAATGGGGTAAATCATTGATATAAACTAGAAATAAGAAAGGACCTAAAATCGATCCCTGCGGGACGCCCATTTTCACGTTTAATCCCGACGAATTAACCCCGTTTATTTGGACTAATTGCTGTCTATCATTCAAATAAGATTTTACTAAGTTTAACGCTGTTTTGCCTAGTCCGTAATGCTCGAGCTTCATGAGTAATGTTTCGTGATTTACACAATCAAACGCCTTAGATAGGTCGCAGAAGATGCCTATGGCGTCTTGCGCCTCTTCCCACGCATTAAAGATATGTTTTAGTAAGGTGACACCGGCGTCAGTTGTACAACGTCCTTTGGTAAAACCATACTGTTTATCGTGTAAGATGTTATTTGTGTTAAAATGATTAAGCATTTGATTAAGCATTACCATTTCGAATACCTTGCTAAATACTGGCAATACGGACACCGGTCTATAGTTATTTGTGTCTTTACTGTCCCCGGATTTAAAAAGTGGTATAACTTTACTGTATTTCATCAGATCCGGAAATACTCCTTGATCCACACATAAATTAAATATTAAAGCTAAATACGGCGCTATAGTCTCAATAATTGAGGTACATACTTTGATAGACAATCCCCACAGGTCTTCTGTCAATTTAATCTTGATTTGTTTAAAAACCTTTAGTACTGTTATGGGGTTTATATGTTTAAACTCAAATTTAGTTGGGCAGGCTGACACGTCACTCGGACTCGTCAATCGGATTCGTTTGGGCAAAAGCTGTTTCCAGTAGCAATTTTTCAGCCCGGAGTTTGGAAGTTAGTGGCGAACTGGTGAACTGGAGTGGCTTCGAAAAACACATGTATGCTAGGCTAGGCATATCATCATCCTGCCAGGTTTGCAGATTTTGTTCGAAAGAGTCGCCGCGGCCCTGGAATGCAAAGGGCACTAGAAGCATAAATAGGTTTTAGTCAGTAAGAGCCAGACACTCCCTCCCACTCCACCAGCTCCGCTCCATTCCAGAGTGGAAATTCAACTGAAAACTGGTATTTTATGTGGATCGGCTGCCTACCATAGCTCCACTACCCATTAATAGGGTAACACGTTACTTCTTGCAAACAAATGCAATAACATAAAAAATAATATAATAGTTAGTATAATAGTTTTGTTGGACATTATGTACGTTATAAAGCTTAAAATGTACCTTTTTGATCATTAATAAATAATAAATAATAATGATGCAATTAATCTTAGGATAATGAATTTAAAGTATGATGAAGCCGCGCGTTTCACGCGCTTGTTAAGATTTTTACATGAATATTTGTTTCGTGTAAAAATGTGAAAACTGAGTTTTTGAATAAAGCTATTTTTCTTGGAATGTTTTTGGCATTTTTGCTAAAATAACTTCAGAAAATAATTTTACCATGTCTTGCTTGTTTTGGACTTCAAAGGAAAACAAGGTAGTAACAATGCATTTTCCAGGGCCTTGTATTTTGTAGGCAAAATCATTCCTCTGGTATCCTTACTAATATTATAAACGCGAAAGTTTGTATGTTACTCTTTCACGTAAAAACTACTGAATGGATCTTGATGAAATTTGGCACAGAGGTAACTTATAGTCTGAAATAACACCTAGAATACTCTTATCCCGGGAATGTGTTCCCTTGGGATAATTTTCGACATTCACGCGGCTGGAGCCGCGGGCGGCAGTTGGTATGATGTGATACGAACGTACTACGAGTATTAAAAAATATCTGCCAATCCTTTTTCCAACTAAATTGGAGAGACTATAGGAATGCAGATGAATACCAGTATATAACGCGATCTGATTTCTACAACGCTGTTGCTGGTTACGATACCCAGTAACTGCTTTGAGACTCCTTGTAACCTATGTATGTATGTCCATTTCTTTGGCACGCCCTACAGCCCAAACGGCTGGACGGATTTCGTCATATGAGGTGTCGTTGAATCCGTCAGAATTGTGGTAGAATTGTGGCTATACTCGTATCAATTTTCGAATCATTTTTGTGTAAGAACTAATCTAGATGAGATTGGACATTTCTGGTTAGGACTCACCAGTAAACAGTTCTGGATGCATAAAATAATGTTAACGAGCAGACCAAATCAAATAATTTTTCAAGTAGGTATTTTGCCATTTCCAGCAAGGAACCGTTGAAAAGTTCTGAAACTTGATGCGCGCCCGGCGCCCATTGGCGTCGCGGCATGGCAAGGGATTTTAGAAAGCGCAAATGACTTGACTTCTTATTTTATTATGCTTAGCATTCAAATTTCGAGATGCGAAGGTATGCCTGAACGTGATGAAGGATGGCCGAAGCAGGCTGTAATGTATCAATGAAATGTGAGTATTAACAGTGTTAAATAAGATTCGAAATCATCTTTATTGCAAAAATCCCATGCCGTGCCGCGTCGCCAATGGACCACCGGGCCTTAAATCTTTTTAGAACAAAACGTGTTGCGGCGACCACAAGATACACGGTTTAAGGACAAGCATACGATGACTCATGAAATTTCTCCTAGATGTACATACTCTCCGGATTAAAAGTATCCTACGTCCTAATCTAGGACATAGTCTACCCGTTTGCCAAGTTTCTTCTAAATTCTTTCAGCCGTTTCGATGTACTTATAAAGATAAAATACACAGACAAGCATAATTTCATTCGCATTTATAATATTAAACTATAGTTGTACCTAGTTGATTTCGTCTACTTAGCCTTTTCCCAACTATATTCGGGTCGACTCCCAGTCAAACCGTATTCAGCTGAACAACCGACACAATCCGATACAATCCGTAACGACTGCCAAAGATCTACAAATGACAGCCGGGATCAACGGCTTAATGTGCTTTTCGAGGCACGGAGGAGTCTCGGTATGTGAAAATGGTCACCCATCCACAGACCGACCCCGGCAAGCGTTGCTTAACCTTGAAGATCGATACGTGTGGCTCTTATTATTTAGCCACGAGAGATTTAGTACAAACCTTATCCTTACGAAAGTGATTTTATTTCACAGTGACGCTATCACGTATAAAATTAAAATTGATAACCGATTTTGATACATTTTGGTACATACTCGTAGATATACAGGACGGCAAACTTTAAACATAAACGCAAGTGAAGTTACGAGCAAAAACAAGTCATATAAACAACAATTTCATATAATGCACTGCCTGGACAGTCCACTCAAATCTGCGTGGTACTTTCCTCAGACATCAACCTACGTGGTTCTCGTATAAGATGACCAGTACAATTTTTACAGTCGAAAAGATAAGATTATAAATGTTTTTTTTAACTTTACTTCCCCGTAATTTTACATCTAAACTATTATTGAATTATAAGTTGAACATTTATGCTAACATAACTTTGAACAAGAAAATGCATTTCATAGATAACAACCAACCTGTATAGTTTGTTAGCGAATGAAAAGCTTCTATGTTTATTGACTGCTACATACACTATTTACTAGACAAACGCAATATTGAAGCTCATTTATATTAGTCTACGGCTGTATATACTCGCAGATTACTTTATCTAGCAAATACTTTAATACAGTTCCATTATCTTAATTAATCTGGAGGCCAATCAGGATTAAACCTGGCATTTATATTTTATCGAAAGTTCCCAAAATAGACTTCTAAATTTAATAATTCAAGCCACCAACCACCTCAAAACCAGTTTCCCCCTAAAACTCAATACAGATTGCCATCAACTAATTAATACAGCACAAACAAAAGTTGACAACAAACACTAAGAACTCAGGAAGCTGTCAACAAACTTAGATTGCTACTCAACGAACTTAAATTACTCTTCAATACTCACCAAAAAGGTTTTACACTCCCGCGTTCATCACCAACAATGAGTTTTCAACACAAAATGTCCGATACAGAAAAAAAAAACACTCCGGAAATAAAATACTTTTTTCGAGCGTTCGAAAAAAGAACTGTCACAATTTTCCCGCCAAGATAAGGGAAGGACGCGACCTCCCCCTTCCGTCGTTTGAGAGCTACTGGCCGTGCGGTCGGGCGCTGCAAATGATGTTCGGAGTTTGAAAAGTTAGGGTAGGTCCTCTGTGTCGAGGGTTGAGGGAGGTTTAGCGAAATTGGGGCTATATTTTTGTCACTTATCGAGATCAAAGTGATCTTTACAACGGTGTGTCGGGAGGTGAAAATTCCAATGGAAAACAAGAGATACGTTTTCGAAATGTTTCACACATATTCTTGGATTGAAAGATGCAATGTTTTCGTAGGTATCCTAAGTAAACTAAAAAGTATTGTTTGAGAGAATAAAAAGATAAATCGGTTAAAAGCTTTACAGTCTTCAAAAATATCCAGATAGATAATAGTCACGATGACTAAAGAGTATTCTATGTACCTGTTGTATTTTATTTACATTCCAGATGTAAATTCAACGTAACCCCCAAAATTTTTACCCGATTGAACCAGGGGTCAAAAAACAAGACATTACAATAAAATCCATCTCATCAGAAGTTGACAGCACCCCGGAACATTTGGAACAAAGCAATCCTACCTACCTAGAAGAAGGAACTAGATAAAGTGACATTCTGACAGCGCCAAGAATTGACAAAAAAATTATAATGGCATGCGATTGACAATCGTACTGAAATATCCCAGTATCATTATACCTGCCAGGGTTGCGGAATTTGTTCGAACGAGTCATCACGGCCCTGGAACGCAAAGGGCATAAGGAGGAACACGGACGGGTTTTAGTCAGTAAGAGTCTGACACGCAAGATGATTTCACATCCTTAAAAAAAATATCATATACGAGTATAACAGTTCCAGAGACTAGTAGCTAGACTAATGCCATTCCATCAGCGATGGTGATAGAATGATCACGTGACATTTTGACAGCGTTTGTCATTCGCAAATATTTTGACAATCGTCTTCGCCCACGCTACCGCTGACAGAATTTCACTTACCTTTTTTTTATTTTTGGGTGGGAAATCATCAAATGACTTCTCCCGCTCTGGGCAGAGCGGAAGGGAGTGTCAGACTCTTACTGACTAAAACCCATCCGTGCTCCTCTTAGTGCCCTTTGCTTTCCAGGGCCGCGGTTACTCTTTCGAACATAGTCCGCAACTCTAACATAGTCCGCAACTCTAACATAGTCCGCAACTATAACATAGTCCGCAACTCTAACATAGTCCGCAACTCTAATTTCACTTACCTACCTCGAGTTTTAGGATATTATTTCTATCCCGCTCCGCTCCATCCAGTGTGTCCCGACTCTTACACCACGTGACCACATTTTCGCGCGCGCGATCGCTCATTGAGTTACGAATTTGGACACAATTTATTCCCGATTGCGTCCATTATTGCACGTAAATTTAATATAAATAATAAAAGTGAATTCAAAAGCTTGTCCACCTGAAAACTGAGGTCAGTCGTATTCAGAAGTTTTCAGTTCATTGTACATTTAGTTTTAAAATCAGAAAATGCAAATCGAGATTGATGAAAAATACAGATTGTTCGTCACGTCAATAGGAAATGCTTCGTTCCAGGAAATTTGTTTGTTTGTAAGCAGGTTCTCGGAAATTTTCGCCTTGCCTTGATTTTTTAGAGTTCCGTACCTCAAAAAGAAAAAGGTGCCTTTATCGGATTACTTCGCTGTCCGTCAGTCGCTTTGTCAGTATGTCTATCTGTCAAGACACCGTTTATGCAGGCACATGTGGAAGTTTCAACTTTAAATTATTATTTTTTGTTTGATCCATGTAAACTGGCTTTAAGTTATGCTCTCTATTTTTATCTTTGCTTAAGCAAAACGACAGCTGCCAAAAACGTACTCACTGATTGATATCATATAATATTATTTTTATCGTTGCGATAACTTGCTTTAACTTACAATGGTTAAAGTGAAGATGAGTTTGACCTGTGCGTGTTTGCAGTGATGACTTATGGATATTGAAACGGTCACTCACAATGGGCCTCATGAAGGCTTACAGTAACCCAAAGGGCAATCGAGAGGACAATGCTCGGAGTTTCCTTGCGTGATCGAATCAGAAATGATGATATCCGCAAGAGAACCAAGGTTACCGACATAGCCCGAAGTATCGCCAAACTGAAGTGGCAGTGGGCAGGGGATTGCTCGCAGAACAGATGGTCGATGGGACCGATAAGTTCTGAAGTGGCGACTGCGTACTTGAAGATGCAGCGCATCTTTGGAAGACCTCCCACAAGGTGGCCCGATGACTTGGTGAGGGTCGCGGGTAGCCGATGGATGCGAGACGCACAGAACCGGTTGTTGTGGCGACACTTGGGGAGGCCTATGTCAAGCAGTAGACGTCTTTTGGCTGATGAAAATAATGATGATCTAAAAAAAAAACCGTAGTAAGCACTACTAACATTTAATGTGAATGGTATATACAAGACTTCTTTCAGGGGATACCATGAAAAAAATGTATGGATCTAAGGATAAGGGTTGCCTGAAATGACGTACACCCGCTGGCATTACTGAGTCGTCAGTTCCAGATTCTATCAAAACGCTTATGATTTCTGACATGAGTTAAATTGAGATCAACGTCATGTTTACGTCAAAGTCACTTTTACAAGGAAGGGGACCTCTTGCGTATGTGGCGCCACCTGGTGGCATACATTTTCCTGGAAACCCTCATTGTTACTTCGTACTATTGTCTATAACTACTGATCTATTTTAAACTTTGAGCGGTACTTATAGAATCAAACGAAGCTTTTTTTTTTCAAACAAATGTAAATTGTGACGCAGGAATCATGCGTCATTAATGACAGTATTATTATTGATAGGCACGCACTTGACCACTGTTTCACCTGATGGTAAGCGATGATGTGGTTGAAGATGGAGCATTAATAAATGAAATGTTTCCAACATAAACAAGGCTTTAAAGACTTAGTTAACAACTTCACTTATCAAGAATATAAGTAAACACGAACAGCACAAGTAACTTAGTTATCAAAGCAGTGATAATTCTATCAGTGAAGTTAGAAATGCAAGTTCCATGCGGGCAAACTTGGAGCGAGAGTTAGAGCCTGTGTGAAGGTAGACTTTGTTGTGTAAAGAGGTTTTAATATAAATTCTGAAGGAATTTTTGTGGCTTTGAACTGTTTGGCTTCATTGACTATGTCTCTTAATCTTAATTAATATGTACAGACGTGTTTTTTTTTCATTTGAAATTTGAAGAGCATGTCGTCATCTACTATATATCTCGAACAGCCGTCATATCAGTTTTCATTTTTATGTCAGTCACGTCATCTTTCACACAATTCATTCATTGTTTCTTTAGTATTCCCCAAGTCAGGGATGCCTTTGTTATGATTGAGTAAATAAACAAATACAGTTTATGATTGCAACTGTCTAGATATTTTTGTGAAAATTTCGAAGTTCATATTCAAAATTGAACAAAATAGTTCATACTGGCAAAACAAAAGAATTACGTCCCTACCCAATCAAGAGTTCCAAATTCAAAATTTTACAGAACAATAATATTTAAGTAAACATAAACAAAAGACGAAGTTATACGATGCCGAAACCTAAAAACTAAAAACGATGAGCGGTAAGAACCAGAATATTATCCAGATCATTGAGAACACTGAAGACTTTCCGTATACGTAGCGGATCTCCTTGCGGCATTACCACAAGATGCATATGTATGAGCTGACGTGCTCCGAGCTCCAGGCTAGACGTCCCACATACAGGCAGGTAAAGAAGGTCGACTCCATGCATCGAGCAAAACCGCACGCAAGCATAGACTCCCTTCACGTACAGTGAGAGCAAGCGCACTCGTGATTGACATTTGTTTGAGATTGCCGCACGTTCTCGTCCATATGTGCGTGTGCCTGTTTTCATTCGTTGTATGGAGCTGATTTTCTGCATCTATCTTTCTTGTGACTTTGAGATACCGTGGATGGTGCTACAATAACAATTCGGTATAATATTGACGGGTAGCTAGTTTATCTTCTAATACATGTTCATGCATTATGTGGTGTTTCTCATTGAATATGGTTATGATGATAACTATAGGTACGTCTAAGTATAACTTTTGCAGCATTGTTTATCTTGGGAAGCTGCTTCAGTTTTAGACTGTAACTTCCTTCGATAATTTGCTGTTTTAAATTTTACGCTAATAATGGGCTAGCTCTAGAAAAAGTCCTAAAAGCATTCCTAAGATACCTTTACAAGCACTTGTATGGGTATTATCCATTCCTATATCCAACTAAATTCCTGTTGGGTTGCTTGTTTTTCAATTCTTTGTAAGTGAGAAGGTCGCATGATCAGATGACTGTGATATTTAAGATTCTTAGGGGAATTATTGATGCATCTGATCCGCAAAATGAGGTCTGAAATCTGTTTGTCCTAGACAATTACTGTGGTTATAGACAACACTGCCTACTGGCTGTTCCAACTCGCCGTACAGTTGCACACTCCAAGTCACCTATTCCTCGAACTCTAGCCGCTATTAACGCTCTCTTAGACTAAAACACAGATTTGTATATGTTTGCGGATAAATAGAAGATAATACTGTCAGAATGTTTGTATTTTTGAGAAGAATGCATAAATGTGTGTTTCGACCGTTCTATTTAAATCAATAAAAATAGTACATTGTTAAAATATCTGAAACTTGTTAAGAGCGTTTAGTACACCCTAAGGCATTTCATACAAACAATCAAGTCCTTTTTTTTCCGAAAAGAATGTACAGATTTTAATTAAACTTGGTATACCGCTAGATATCCCGAGGCCTTAGACAATGTGCCATGCCAATAGCGAATGCGAGTGTCGAAATGCCGAAATGTAGGGATTTGATCACGTGCCATTTCGATAGCATCTGTCAATCCCATACACTTTTGACGTATTGACAATCGCTTTCGCCACGCTACCGTTGACAAAATCTCACTTGTCTCGAGCCCCAGGTCGAAATAGTTAGTAGAGAACATTCACTTTCAATAGAAAATTTCTCATTACCACGTTTTTCATCATCCTTGTCATCATTACCATTCCCTTGTTTTTATCCTAATTTATTTGGGTTTAATTAGCATTATTAATTAGGAAATCCTAAACATAAGTATAACAGTGTAAGCGCCATGACCTTGGATCCCTCAGAACAATGTTGATATAATTATATCCATATCACACCAAGAAGATTGATGAAGAAGCGATGACAGAGCGTTTTCAAAATAATGCTCAAAAGACACATTCCAAAATGTGTTAGAGCGAGGTGGTATCTAGACTGAAATAATATTACTGAAATTCCATCTAAGTCTCTAATAGTATTACAACTAGTTGACTCGACTGATGTTGTCTTAACTGAGTTTATCTCCAAATTCCATTAAGTACATTTGCAATTTTGTTCGAATTTTTAAAATTTTCCGGTCAGTAATTTTAATTTATTATTCCTGTAAAACCATATTTCGCAAATTAAAAAAAATGTCAAATCAATCTTTCGTTCTCAAGTGACGCGTTTATCAACTATGAATATTTTATTTCATTCATGTAGATATTATAATGTTGAAATCTGTTTTTTTTATAACGTTCTCAAAGGTTCTAAATGTCTAAACCATTGCCTGGATTAGTCATAAAGTCCTCTTTAACTAGGTAATTCGTTCCAGGGGAAAATAGCAGTACATACTCGTATATAGAATATACTTCCTTATTTAAATTATAATTTACACCAATAGAAATCTTTTTTTTGTCTATGTGAACTCCACGACCTGATCCCACCATCGCCCTTTTACCACCGGAATACCAGACGTACTGCTGGGTATCATTCGCACTTGGTCGATATCCCGACCAGTCGTACTCAGCGCTTCTCCTCCACATTTATTATGCGCACAGCCAAAGTGTGGAAACTCTCTGCCAGCATATGTGTTCCCTTTCACATATAACCCGTCTACCTTCAAAGAAAGAGTGAACAGGTATCTTCCGGGCACGCTCGCTCCATCATAGACCTCATCTATCGCTTTCCATCAGGCGTGATCGAGATCAAGAGCAAGCCCATTACTCAATAAAAAAAATGTGCGCACCAAAATAAGTAACATAGTACTTAAAGATGAATGAATAAAAATAATAAAACTCTTTAGTATAAAAACTTTTTCGACAAAGAAATTCCTGATAGACTTTTAAGTACCTCTCAAAAGAAAAAAATCTCTTTCCACGTTGTGGCCAATAAATCTCCTCACTTAAAAACAGACAAAAAAAATAACTTAAAAGACGTTTAACAAATTGTCATTGGGCCCAAACTTGGTAGATGTCAGATTACAAACAAATTTAACGCTACACTTAATTAAGCATCAATTATAGATGAGTTAGACTCTATTTACCAAGCCAGAGAACTCAAATTCGAATGTGTAAATAGTAGTCGAGCTGTAAATAGAAGTTTGCGTGAAACTACAAGGGAAGTCGATTTAAGTTTGGCGGGAAGTTCATAATGATTTCATGAATTACAAATCAAAGTTGAGGGCGCAACGTTTCGCTGACATGTCTCTGGTGCTAAATTTGGATTTATAGCGACTTCTTTTGCTTGTAAACTTTGATGTTTTTTGTGATCTTTGAGATCAATACACGTGTTGTATGTGGAGCTCGTAGCTAAGTAAAAATAATATAAAATTACGCACGGATTTACGTTCAAGGTGAAGCAATGGTTGCCTAGGTTGGTTCGTAGATGGTTAGAGTAATCATCCATTTGATTACATACCGACACTCCTCCGTGCTTCAAAACGGATGTCAAGTTTTTCAAGCTTCTGACAAATGAAAGCCGCGACTAGCCAGTATACTATTGTAGTCTTTGGCCGCGACCAACGGCTGACATGTGTTTCGAAGCACGGAGGAGTATCGATATGTAGTCAAATGGATATTTATTCATTAAATATTAATTTAATATTTATTTATTAAAGTTTGTTTCATAGCGATACCTCGCGGTGATTTTAAATCACTGCAAAAAATCCTGTACGAGTATTTCGGAATTTTGAAAAACCAATATCGTTGATCTTTATTTGCATAAGAAAGGTTACAAAATTAGTGAAGTCCCTAACTCCTGTGCTAGGTTATAAACCTGTGTTACAGGATCCAGTGCCCTTTCCCGAAAGGTAAACAATAAATATAATACATGAATATAAAATATAGTTTATTTTTAAGTTTTATCTGTAAATAGTACAGTGTTTAGAGACAGGACACAAATATTTTTCAGTTCACATTTCGATAAACATTATTTTGTTTCTTTGGTTTCTAATGACTAATAAAGGATAATATTTTTTTTACTTTTTATGGGTTGGTTCTTAAACTAACTTATAAGTAGTTTTTGCGTAGGTTTTTTTTTTAATTTTTAATTTAATTTTTGTTACCCAGAGATTTGTAAATGTCAGCTAGACGGAAAGGAAGCCCGTATTGCGAAAAAGCTAGGCAGATTGAATGTTCTTTTGGAATCTTTGAGATCGATACACGTGGTGTCCGAGACAGTTATGTCGTGAAGGTAAGGCATAATGGATGATTTTAGGTGAAGGTAGCAAATATCAGTCATAATATAAAGTAATCGGCAGTTTTATGTGGATCGATAAATTCTCAAGGTTAATAGTGTCGAGTATTAGCTATACTCGACACTATTAACCTTGAGAATTTATCGATATACATAGGCTGATATTATCAGAGATCGGAATAGGTAGACTACATTTACCTAAAGTTCGAAGAAGTAAGTAACATAGAGTTGATAATACCTCCTCTAAAATCCCAGAATCATAAACATGACCATTGAATCCTGGGATTTGTATTTACTTACTTTTGAAGGTCTTTTTTTTTATCAAATACAGTTTTTATTAACTTTTACATAAAAGTATGCCCCACAAAACCGTTTTAAATGGTTTGATGCAGTTAGTGGTATTAAACCAGTTACTGGAATATAATAAACGCCACCAACTTCATCAAACAGCTTGAAAAGTTGCTTGTTTGGAACTTTTTAATAATTTTTTGGATTTTGCAGTCAGGTTTTTTGACACAAGTCAACTTCTAATAGGGAATATGCATGAAGAAAATATTCTTTATCTATACAGTTTATCTCAAAATAAACAAAAATATAATAATAACAAGCCCGCTCAACACATTCCCAAACCACTGCAACTCCTGAAAGCCAGAAAATTAACAGTGGCGACCACCAGAAAAAAACGCCGAGTCAATGAAGCTCGACGAGTCCTAGAGAAATGATTCTACTGTCTTGGATCCCGCAACGAAATTAATCAGAAAATAACAGCGGAGGAGTAGGAAAAAAAAAATCCACTTCCCTCCCAATTAAGCAGGAGACAGAACAGGGCTTGGCCAAATAGGCAACAATGAGACCTATACAGCTGGGTTAAGCCCAGTTGCCAAGCACCACGGATTATACATTAACACTAATAGTAATGGGTCCTAAATTGTGAGCTACTTTTGATTATTTATTTATTTTATTTATTTATTTAAACCCACACACTATCTCTACAGGATATCTGAATACAATAATGGTTTACATACACAACAAATAAATTGAAACATCAACTTACGGCTAATACTTAAAATTCTAAACTTATAAAATCGAACACAATAAGTACTAAACTCTATTAAAATCATCATCTGAAGTCAGACTACTACACATATAATCAAATACTAAAAAATATAAAATATAATCTTACTTACCACAAAATTACTAATATTTAACTATAACTAACAAAATTCAACAAAACGTTTGCGAATTCATTTATATTGCACGAAAATATGTCAATCCTCTCTATAATATTAATAACAGTGAAAACAGTGAATCAAAACTGATCGACAAACCAACAAGATGTAACTATTTTAAACAAATGTATCTGTCTCTCTTGCGAAAACGCCGTTTTCTATGGCAGCTGTATAGGCGTCATGGTATTTGACGTCAGAGTTGGAGACTTCTCTTTCTAAATTGTCAACTTTGAAGCTTTAAAATAATAACTTCACCGCTGATGAAGGTATTTTAAAAATTATTAAAAAATAATTTTCTAGTCCTAATAGGTATTTCATTTAACAAATAAATAAATGCATGCATCTATTGAAGGTTTTGATGAAACTCCAAGCACACATTCCACAAGCTTCACTGAAATCGTAACACCACTAACATTCGACACGTATTTACAAACTAGACATCGTAATATTTCACCCGACTATGTCTGTACGTCTGTTCGTATGTCTGTATGTTGAGATCCGTCTTAGCTAAATATTTGATTTGCGTCGAGATGAGATTTAACTCGCTCTCGAATTATTAGAGTCTGGTACACAGCATGTGGGTGAGATAAGGGGGTGTGCAGACTAGGTTGGAAAGGTTTTGTGATCTGTATATAAATTTCGTTTTCAATAATAATAATAATAATAATAATAATAATAATATATCTTGGGACAACTCACACACGGCCATCTGATCCCAAGCTAAGCAGAGCTTGTGTTATGGTAACCAGACAACTGATATACATACTTATATAATTTATAAATATATACATATTATAGATAAATTACACCCAGACACAGAACAAACAATAATGCTCATCACACAAAGTTTGTCCTGGGTGGGAATCGAACCCACGACCTCCGGCTTTGCAGTCAGGGTCACTAACCACTAGACCAATAAAATTATGTTATGGTTTGTTTGGTTTTCCGATCATTTTTTACATAATACATTTCATAGCAATATAATAAAACAAATGCATTAATTCGTTACACCATTTTTCAATATTGTAACGTGTTAAATGATAGGCTAGGACACCACAGTCATGCTGTTTGTGTGTTTTTGATTTTAGTGTAACCAGAACAATTATTGAAATTTGACCAAAGTGCATAATAATTAATGATGTTTTTCTGTCGAAGATGACCGTAGGTTTTCAGTAAAGCCTGAAAGTTTCAGAAGTCGCGTTAAGATTGGCATGGTATGTTTCTGTTGCTGCGTCGTCACCCCTTTAATCCGTAGGGTTAGACAGAGGCGTACTTCATCCACATTTAACCGGTTACGTTTGAGTCAGTGGAATGGAGTCAACCGTTTTGGTCCGGGCACAAATCCCCGGACTTTCCTAGCTGCTAAGAAATTTTGCTCTTCCTAACTAAGGAATCGAATCTAGGACTTCATGCTCAGCTTGCAACTACCAAACAATAAGAAGAGCTTAGAGATCTACAAAAATGGGATTAGAGTAGGCTATAATAAGTATTTTATAGAAAGTGAAAAGTCGCTCTTTTTTTAACCCTAAAAGTTCTTACGTACTAACTTTTTATCCTGCTTATGCGTACATACCAAGTTTAATTAAAATCGGTTTGTTAATTTTCCGTAAAACACCGTGAGAAACTCTAAAAGTTGATTCTAGTACAAGTCTGCAACCTCCCTAACTTCTGAGTGTCGACTTAACATTATTACATTTCCAATTTTAGCAGATCGAGACACGACAGATTTTAGTTTGATTTGCTTACGACTGGTTAATTTACACGATACACGATATTAAATACATGTCTGCAATTTACTGCGGGATATTGCAATATATGGATGATGTTTATTATTGATATTGTAGGAATATCTTTCTGTTGTGGAATTTGTTCGAAAGAATCACCGCGGTCCTGGAACGCAAAGGGCATTTGAAGGAACACGGATGGGTTTTAGTCAGTAAGAGTCAGACACTCCCTTCCGCTCCAGAGTGTAAGGAGTCATTTGATGATTTCCCGTCCTTAAAAAAAAGGAATATCTTTCTACAAATATTGTAGTAGATATTATTATGTTATTAAATATCTAGATTGATCCCGTAAATCTGTGTGGAAAACTTAAATGTAACGACACTAGTTGACCCGGCAAACTTCGTACCGCCTCATAGTGTCTACTGTCTAAGCCCGAAGTCCGTAGTAGACGAACTAAAAATGAATGACAATAAGATTTGACAGTTGTTCTTAGTTCAGCCGGTCGATTCTGTCGACATCTCACGGTGTTCACCTAGGCGGAGTGAACGACAAGAGCGCTGTCATTCCATCTTATTTATATGATTTGACAACTCACCCGTCGTGCGCCCCGCCCAAGTGTTCACTTCGACATGCTTACAGAATCGCACTGCTGGTTCGGGACTAATCGTAAGTTCGTAGGTGATACGGAGTAGAAAACGCCCGACACTAAGGCCGAAACTACGGACTTCGGGCTTAGAGAGTAGACCCCCAGACTGTATTTTTGTTCGTGTTTTGTTCCGCATGTATCGGAGATCGTGTTGTATAACACTTAATGTAATAATTAATTTTCTTCATAATTTTTTTCGATGTTTTAATGATTACTCTGTTAATCGGGGTGTAGACAAATTAAAAAAAGTAGTATAGTAAAAATCGGTCTTGCCGTTCTTGAGTTATAAATAAAATATGAACTAACCCGACTTTGTTTTATACATTGTCAAGCATAGGGATAAGAAGTTATGGCGTTTTACGAATGAAAAATTGAAAAGACAAAGCTATGTCTGGATTTTTTATTACATTTTTCAAAACTTACAGAAATTACAAGAAAAAACGCAGGAAAACAATCGTTCAAAAATCTCAAAAACTAACAGTTGTGAGCATGCTATAATCTACGATAAATTGAAACGCCACTTTTTGCGTGTGACGGCACTCGCAAGTCACGCCATAGTAAAATTGCGACGTCATGTACAAACTATATTTTACCTCCACCTTGTCGAGAGGCCATCCCGTTGGGGACCACGGTCCGGAATCCGTAGTGTTCGATGTTTAAGTCTTCCGGTCTGTGGTCGCCGCTCCAGAACTTTTCGGCTCCATCAACCATAAGTTCTACGAGCTGTCTGCACTGCCCACTTCCATTTGCGTCTGTCCTTCGGGAAAGGTTGCTAACTATAGGTTAGGTGATAGGCACCAAAAGTGTAGCTTATGTAGTCCATTATTCAATAAATCTTAATATAAAAATTTGCTGTCTTAAACATCAAATAAGGGTAAATATCTAGCAATTTTAATTTCATTGAAACAGAATTCATTCGAGTTGGGGACCCTATATTATTAAATGCCCGCAACTTCGTGCACGCATTTCCCATTTTTTTATCGTCCCCGTAGGAATTTCCCATTCCCGTATAACCTATAGTTTTCCTCATGAATGTGGCTATCATATAAAAAAAGAGTTTTCCAAATCCGACTGGCAGTTTCAGAGATAAGCGTGTTCAAACAAACTCTTTAGCTTTATTATTATTATTAGTATAGATTGATTAGTTGCAAATCATTCGAAAAACGCCATAACTCATCTCATCACATCCGTACGCATGACAATGTAAAAGTAATCCTATCAGAGAGACATTACCTACTGAAATCCTTCATCCAATATCTACAGACGACACAGACATATTATTTAATTAAGAATACCAAAGTTAAACTCTTAATTAGTAACAGCATAAATCCTAGCCCATCTTTTTCTTTCATTCTGCTGAAAAAAACATAACGACCGGACTTATGGAAGCGGCACAAATGCAAAAGATTCAGGACCGGGCATCTAGTAATAAGCTATGAGAAAACTCAATTTAACTTTCCCATGAACTTGTTAATAAATTCATGAATTACGAATCAAAGTTTGTTTCGTTGGCGAGATAAAAAATATAAGTGACATCTTGGAGTTGGTCGACTTCGGAGGATTCGAAATCCCGCGAGGCAACGATAAGTCATTTGACATTTTATTCGGTTTGAGACCGCAAAGCCAGGGCCCTGGAGTAAGGCTGACTGTCCAGTAGAGCGGAGAGGAGAGAAGTGGAGTGATGTTGTGCTAATAATATTAACCAATGGAATCGCATAAAAAATTTCGCTCCGCTTCAGTGGAAAGGTATTTGCGAAATATTTTAAAAATGCATACAAAACCGGAAAGCGGAGCGAGGCAGCGGAGTGGAAGCGGAGCAGGGAAGCAGAAAAAAACACCCTCCGCCCACTCAAATTACTCGTCGCGTAACTAGCGCCGCACAGTCCGCAAGTCCGCTCCGCACCGCCTAGCTGCATCAATGGACAGACACAGTCCGCAACTCTGCTCCAGTACTCCTTTGCTCCGCTCCGCTGCCTCGCTCAGCGTCAATAGACAGGCAGCCTTACCATACCAGTGATTTTGTGTTATTGATAGGCTAGCATTTCACCACTACTTCACCTAATGGTAAGCGATAATATTGTCAACAAGCGATAATATTGTCTACAAGTAGTCAATTTGCTCTTGACTTAAAAGCCGCACATATAAGCACATATTATAATACTGTATAGCTTGCTTGTACAAAAATATGCACAGGTCCTGCCAGGACGGAATTTGTACGAAAGAATCACCGCGGCCCCGGAACACGGATAGGTTTTAGTCTGTAAGAGTCTGACACTCCCTAACTCTCCACCCAGAGCGGAAGGGGTCATTTGATGATTTGCCATCCTTAAAAAAAAATGCCAAACTTGAGCTGAGTTTCTTAGGGTTTTATATGGCTTCCGATTTTTTTTGGCATCAGCCAGAAATCGTCCTTCGGAAAAACAACCTCTAGTGAACAGCTCATCGAGTTCTCGAAAATGTTTGGCATATAAAATATCAACATGCGTTTGACCACTTTCTCACCTGATGATAAACGGTACGGTTGATAATGCAGCGCACTAACCAAGAAGTTACCTATTCACTTTGACAGCACGGTTGGCGCAGTGGTTGAGCGATTGACTACTTGCTGTCGCGCTGCGTGTCGCGGGTTCGATCCCCGCTCGGAACAAATATTTGTATGGCCTACAGATATCTGTTCTGGGTCTGGCTGTTTGTGTATGTGAGTTTATATATTTGTAATTGCACCTACGATAGAGAAGAAATACCTAGTGTGGGGCAACGTTTAAAAAAAAACTAAGAAAAGCCTATGATTTTAAGACCCCACGGGCCCTTCTCCAGGTTATAGCTACCAACGGCCCTACCATGACGTGTTAAAGCGTGCGTCGTTCGAGCGAGAAGAAGGGATGGAGCTATGCACCCTATAAAGCTCCATCCCTCCTTCTCTATCGAACGACTCACGCTTGCCCAGGTTATAGCTATTACGAGACATAGATTTCGCAAGAAATTCTACTTCCAACCTGTAGGTACGTACCATCTAATGCCCGTGTCTGTACTTAGTGACTTAGTGTATAATGATGTTTGAATTTTTATTTCAAAACAAAGAAAAGTAGAAACCTTTTTGACATACATTTGTATGACAATTAAAGAAAATCCAAGTAAATGAGGAAAAGCTTTCATTAGAAAAGAACTTCATAATTTCAAATTCACTATATTTTCATGCGTCATAAAGTAAATTGAGACGCTGTTGGTTCCGATTGTCATTTGTAGAACTTTGACAGTCGTCACGGGTAGTTATAATAGAAGTCCGAAAATCTAATGACCAATCTTACCAGAAGACATCAAGTAATACCTAACAGTTGTCGAGGTCATGTAGGCAGTCACCCCATATTCTTCGTCTTTTAGAGTCAATGATTAACTCCTTAGGGACTTTATAATTATACAAAGCGCCAAGGCCAGGGCACTGTGACGAGAATGTATGACGTCTGGCCGCGCGGCGCTAAGTATATTTTATCTAGTCAACGCCCTGGCCGCGCACCCTGTTCGCTTTGTATATGAAGTCCCTTAGGCAATCTGGACCCAATAGGTGGCTACGCAGCATACGAGGAATCCATACATAATTATTATTTCGATACGTCGCTACATATAAAATTCTGTTATTCAGATAAGTCCGGTTAGATTGCAAGCCGACTACAACAGGGGCTCCACTCTCTAAGCCAAGTCGCGAAGTCCGTAGTTTCGGCCTTAGTGTCGAGCTTTTCACAGTGTCAAATCGTGTTATTCATTCTTAGGTCGGGTTCGGGACTAATCGTAAGTCTGTAGGTGATACGGAGTAGAAAACGCCCGACACTTAGGCCAGAACTACGGACTTCTGGCTTAGAAAAAAGGTCCCCAGAGTTTAGAAAAGGTTAAGTAGACGATGAGATTGTTATTGCACCCTCGAAGTGGACGAACGAAGCGTTGGAAGGCTTCCCACAAGGTGGTCTAATGACTTGGTGAAGGCTGGGGGAATCTGCATCTGCAAATCCATCAGGCGTGATTGAGGTCAAGGGCTAGCCCATTACTACTCAATAAAAAAACAAAAACAAATCTGCAGGATGTAACACGCACAGGACCTGTCAATGATGCGACTCCTGCGGCCCTACCATGAAGTGTTAAAGTGTGAGTAGTTCGAGCGAGAAGGAGGGATGGAGCTATATAGAGTGTATGGCTAGGCGTTCGTCAGGCAATGGAGATTTTGCGGCTGAAAAAAATCGAGAACTAGCTAACGGTAACCGCGGCTATCAACACCAGAGGTCCAATGCTACAAATTTTTTAACAATGTGTTGAAATTCTTTCTTGAAAATTAGTAGCGTAATCCTTGACTGTTATGCATACAGGTAATATTAAATTTAATATAATCAAACCGTAAACAGTTAAATTCGCATATGAACATGTACTACTAAATCATTTGGAGCGTAAAATGACAAATCCAAATAACATTTACTTAATCTAAAATTGTAAGCTACCAAATAAATTCAATATAATGATTATGCAAAGATCTTTTCGCAAAGCAGATATACATATCTATAATGCTGGAGCAGATTTGTGAGCAAATCTTAGAATAATTCCGATTTCTCAAACGTTATCGGGAGGTATTAAGCAAACGCTTTCAGATTATCTTGCCAATCGGCTGACGGATCCTTCTTACATTGAGATGTTCGAATGAAATAAAACAAGGGAGATGTGGAATTTTGTAGGAATTTTATGGTATCTATCTATCTATCTATCGAGTATGGTTTCCGCACTTAGTCCTGCTGTGGACCATTGTGCGTGAGCCATGTCGGCCGTCATTTAAACCAGCCAACCTCTCTCCAGAAGCAGATCAGCCCACTCAGTGTGTTCAGGATGTCTGTGAGTGAATTAGGTGTCCCTATTGTTTGCCTCCGTATTTCGGTAACGCCTGTGCATTCAAGGAGCACGTGCGTATCATATTATGGTATCTTTGTCGACTTCAAATCTCAGATTAAGCAAGCCGACGTGGTAATAGGCCGGTTATTGGGCCATAAAATCAATGGCCAACAAAAGCGCGTTGGAAGAAATATCACAGAAGTCGTGGGAAACACCTGGGTGAGGGACGCATAGTACTGGGAACTATTTCATATACAAACGAGAAAAACATACCAACCAAGCAACAGGTGATGTTAACCCATCAGTAGATGATTCCAGGCCGATATGATGATGTTGTCCTGGCATTTTGTCATGGTTTTCAGAACAAACCAGCAGAAGAGACAATGGGCCGGCCACATTAACCGTAAATTGGATAATACCACGAATCGGCAAACGTAAAAGCCTTCAGGCTAGGTGGTCCGAGGAATATTCACTGGGCTGCTGGTTGCAGCTGTATCACAGGAAATGGGAGCGATTGAAAAGGCCTATGTCCAGTAATGGACTGCAGCTGGTTGGATGGCCTTCTGACGCTGCGTATTCCATCATCTTCAAAATCAGTTTTAATTCAGTATGTTCATATTGGTCATACCCTGGCCACAAATACCTCCTTCAGAATAATCCCAAACTACGATCAAAGATGAATGTAGCCTAGATAACGCTTCCCAAGTTCTACGTCGAAATATCAAAGCTTCTAATAATATTGGGGACCACAAAAGAGGATTTTTTCCTTCAAATGCTTTGAATTTGTTGATATTATCTTTATTCGTCTTACATTTTCTATTGGTTTTTTAATGTATTTTTCATGACTGATTGAGAAATCCAAACAAACCGTATTTAGCTGCGCGTTACTGCTAATGAAGATTGAGGGCGGTAACTAACTTTTACGCTTGATGGAAAGTACAAAACGTTTTTTTTCTCTAGATTACAGTGGTCTTTCTAATTTGTTTAAGATCTCTCATGTTCGTTGTCGGCGTCCATGATTTTTCTGGTGTTTTTTCATTCGCCCGCTAGCCGTCGCGTCAACGCCGCTCAGCCAATCGCAGCGGCCGACTAGTGTAGCCCAATTTAGTAAGTTTTATTAGTGCCGCAACACCGTATCCGTTGCAGGAAACTGGTATTGTTTACATCAATCAAACCAGTTATTTCAAATAGATCATTTACAAGCACTTTTGAATGGTCAAGGGTTGTGAAGTTATGATAGACAGGCGCTTACTGTTATGGTATGGTAGCCGCCAGATAAATATGCAATAACAGTCATTGAGCCACATACATACAATAACTTTCTTAATACCAAAAACAGAAATAAAGTCATAGAGCTGTCCTGAATCCACTTCCACCATGATCCTTTACTCTAGTGATGAAAAACGGTTCATAATTTATTGTTGCGGTATCTTCAAAGGTATATTAGGGAAAGGTCAATGTACTTTATTGTAAGTTTATCTGGCGCCTACCATAAATATTGGTGCTCAGCTGCATCTGATTAAACTGGAATCCGAACCCAACTCTTTCGGGAAAAGGGTAGCCAAATTGATTGAAAATGCTAACAAAAAAGTTTTTTTTTTATAAGGGTACTACTATCACAATGTCAGTTAAAAGGTAATCACCTAAATAAAACAGCATTCTTAAATAACAGGTTTATATTATAATCTGAAATTACCTTTCTGATATGAAACGGAAAGCAGTTATATTTTTATAATTAACCTAATTTATCGTGGAAATTTCCTATTTTGTAAGCTACAATATAATATATATGCAGACACTTCCATTTCATTCATTCTATACTTTTAATAATGGGAATATTAATCTCAGCATCCTCCAAATCTCTTATCCTAACGAAAGTACCATAATTATAATAGTCTTCAATTTCTTGCAAGGTCCGATTTTTCGTTTCTGGTACATAAA
Source organism: Melanchra persicariae (assembly GCA_947386135.1). Classification (NCBI taxonomy): domain Eukaryota; kingdom Metazoa; phylum Arthropoda; class Insecta; order Lepidoptera; family Noctuidae; genus Melanchra; species Melanchra persicariae. The sequence goes on from OX376667.1 coordinate 4,770,186, forward strand.
TCCAAATTAATATTGTACCAATCAAGCAAGAAATACCTAGTAGAAAGAATGTCCAAGAAAGGTTAATACATAAGATTATGTATGGTAAAGATTTAACAGTGATAACGTAGAATAAGCAGGTTAAAATATTAAATAATGCACCACCTATATCTCTATTCTTAACAGGCATCAAATCAATAGCCAATGCATAAGTAATAGGATTAAATCCTGAATTGCAAAAAACCATGTAACCTAAGAAGAAATATAGAAACATAATTGAGTCCTTCGCTATAATTCCAGTACTTTGCAAGTACGACACTAAAGAACAACCTAACAAAGAAGCAATACATCCTAAAGAAGTAGACAACACAATTTTGGTTTTAAAATATCGTATAAGAACTAAAGAAATTAACGATCCAGTTAATAAAGTACACACGGTAACTACATAACCTATGACAGCGATTTTTGAATGTCCAATGGCTGTTTCTAAAATATCCTTGCTATATATAAACAGGGGAAGAGCCCCACTCATGTAAAAGTTCACCAGTATCAATAACATGTACATACTCGGTCGATAAAAATCTTTTCGCTTCATTTTTTGCCACGTTTCTTGAATTTTGGTATTCCTTGAATGATTTCTTCTCATTTCTTTTTGTGCTGCTATCAACGCTTTTAGTTCCTGTATTGCTTCAACATCATCAATTCCTCTTAGCCAGACGAAAGCGTGTTCAGTATCCTCAAACTTCCCTTTATAAGCTAACCAGGACGGTGATTCGGGCCAAACTATTACCATTAATAAAGCTATGAAAACTGGACCACACATGACCACAGCCACAGTTTGCCAGTTCAAAATAGTTCCCAACGTAGTGACTATGACTTGCCCAACAGTTTGATTTATAATTAACAGTACCATCGATGCTGATCTGTATTTCGGAGCTAACATTTCACTGACTGTGACAAGGTTGATAATTGTAACACAGTTGCTGGATAAACCATGGAATATTGCTGACAAAAGGACTGTCAAGACATCCTGTGCTGCAAAAGCTAGGACCCAACCGATCAAGAGAAGAAGGTTGCTACCAATGAAGGTGTATTTTCTTCCCGTTAGTTGCATTATGATAGGCATTAGGGTTGCTCCTATACCAGCGACACCGTGCATTGATGCTGAAATTATAGAAAAAAATACAAGTAAATCATGTTACAATTTAAATGCTTAAATGTATGTAGATGTAAGTGGTAAAGTTTAACCAGTAATATTTGAACACTGCTCGTAGAATGAATGGTTCATTTGGTCGAAAGGTTCAAAAGTAAGAAGTGGCGACCGCGTATCGAAAGACGCAGCGTTGGAAGGTCTCCTACAACTACGCCGACCTGGGGAAAGCGACCTGGTTGCAAGACCCACATCAGCCTTTCGGATGTAATGATGATGATGATAATTTGAAGAGAGCCAACGATAGACAGCTTAATATTGTGTTAATCCTTACCAATCCAAGTGAGTGTATCCAAATCTGTATGGATAGTAGTGTCACTAGATTGGAACTGCTGTAGTAAGACGCACGGGTATCCTAAAGAGCCTCCCATAGATACCGCAGCCAATTGCGGTGCTGTCGCCACAAACATCTGAAGATATTAAAAGTTGATTGTGATTATGAGAGTATAATGTATCTAATATAATGAAAGATTCCTGTTATACTATCTTTTTTCCGCGGCTCCGCCCGTGTGGATGTCGGTTATCATGTTAAAAAGTAGACTATGTTCTTCTCCATATCCCGAATTATACAGGGTTATTTGTAAAACATCAACCACCTTTCAGTGGGCGAAAGTAATCGTGATTATAAACTACTTTTTCTATCAAACCAACTCTGAAAAATCGAAAAAAATATCTGCTGTTTCATACATTTTCAACGGGTAAATATTGCATCTTCTATGAAACAGCTGATTTATTTTTTGATATTTCAGAGTTCCCATAGTAAAAGTCGTTTATAATCATGAGTACTTTCACCCACTGAAAGGTTGTTAGTGTTTTACAAATAACCCTGTACCTATATCTGTCAAATTTCATGACGATCCGTTCAGCCATTTTAGCGTAAAATCGTAAGAAAAAAACGGACAGACAGAGTTACTTTCGCATTTATAATATTAGGAAGAAGGGATTTTTTAATAAGCAAGCAAGACCTCTGCATATTCCCATTAGGCACTAACACCATCATAACAAACACTTGTGTCGCCCTCACTACAACCATTAACAGTAACAATAACATTTGTTCAGTAAATTTGTCGGTAAATAATCATCTTGTAATCAAGTGTTCTGCAGTAATTACTCGCGTATTGTGAAGACAACTGTTTACTTTATGAACAATTATCAGCTAACGAGAATTATTTGTTCTGTGTCTTCATTCTCTATCGTTTGGGAAATAGCTAGAAATGTTTGGTTTACAATACTGAGAATACTTCAAGGGTTCTTTAACCTTTTTTATTTTTAACCATAACGCAGAAAGTATTCGTAGCTGAATACACGCAGCCGCACGGATCGATCTTCAAGCATAAGCCACGCTTGCCGAGGTCGGTCTGTGGATGGGTACGTGCCTCAGAAGCAATTATTCTTATGGATGGGAAATCATCAAATGACTTCTTCCGCTCTGCAGCCGCTCCAAGTAAAATACTAGTATTCAGGTGCATCTGGTTAGACTGGACGCCTTTTTTATGGATGGGAAATCATAAAATGACTCCTTCCGCTCTGGGTGGAACGGTAGGGAGTGTCAGCCTCTTACTGACCCCTGAACCTTGGCAGGCTCTGGCCCTATTAGCCCCCTTATACTATGCTGACATCTCTTCGAGACTCGCGTGGAACACAACGCGACGTCGACCCGAGCCTATCTTTGATCGGACGGCGAGCAGACTGGACGCCTACCCAGACATAGCTGGAAAAAGCTACGCAGATTTATTGTTATAATGATATGTATTTCATGATTGAATCTACAGCATTTTCCTAGCAATAGGTTATTTGACTGGGTTTTTTTTAGTGCTCTATTTTGCTTTCAATTTATAATTTTTTTCACAAATCGTACGATTTTAGTGATAGCTTCCGGATAGGAATCATTCATCTCGATTTTTGATAGGTGACAAAAACCCTACTTATTGGTGTTTAAAAATAGTCATTCTGATCACCAAAAAAAATATACTTAATGTATTCATCAATACTTTATTGGTGAATATATTAAGTATGTTTTTTTTTACAGCAATCGTACTTTCTAAAGAACATACCTAATACAAAAACTTGGTTCTGTTTTACCCTATGATTTGATATCGATAATTTAATATCGGCTTTGATATGCAAATTAATTCAAAACTACGTCGTATATTATTATTTCTCAAACGGTTTAGTCGGAGTCTTCCTAGAAATGTATTCATGAATACCCGATGGTTCCTGTCAAAGGCATGCAATATGCACAGTCTACATTAAATACTATATATTATTAATATCTGGGCCATCTAGTCAAACATCACAGGTTTTGGTAATATTCTGTTTGATTTTGTATTTCAATGAATGTACCGAAGCAATCTTAGGTTCTTTGCAAGAAGTTGTTTGAAAATGGGTTAAGATTTCCAAGAATATATTTTCCAAAGCTAAGGAGGAACGGAGTTTCCTAACACAGGCGTCATCACGCTGAAAAGGAGGCTCCAATCGTAAACTAATTTGTATTTATTGGTACAGAAATAAACTATTTAATTTTTTATTTTTTTGTACCGGTTAAAACAGGGGGGATAGAAATGCAGGGTGAATAAAAACGAAACTTTGACTGGAATTGTCACGTTAATGTTTGCAGCAATGAAGAACTCCAATTATTTAATCTTTATTTTTATTTAGATGCTTTTGAGAAACCACTTTAATATGGTATTTTTGTGAAAATTTCAATAAACGTTTTTTATTCACCCCTGCATTTCTATCTACCCCGTTTTACGGTATTTCCGAAAATACGACGCAGCGCAAGTCACGTAAAAGAAATGGTTTGTTATGGATATCTTGGGACAAGAACAGTAAAATTACTAAAATGTTTTGCGAAATCCATACAAAAGCTAAGTATTACTATAATTTTAAAAACATAATATTACAGCATTTACCTGTTTGACAAAAGGTGAGAACTTCATGGTTGCAACTCCAAGAACTCCTCCTGAATTTGAAAGTCAGTTACTCGAAATTGTACAAGTTTAATTTCAATATTTTACACAATATATTTCCATTTTTGCAAGGAGTCAAAACTTCAATTTATTTAATTGAACTAAATAGTTATTATTTCTGTTATTCTGTCATGTGTTCCTTAAAGTGCGTGCATGATTTTATAACTGTCCGTCCAAAAAACAAAAGAAGTTCACAACAGTTACTAGTTGGAAAAAAATAAAATAAAAAGATGCAAAATTAACACAATCGAATCTAAAATTAAATTAATGACACTCAAAAAACTATTAATCTTAGCATTCTTTGGGTTTTCTCACAATTCACACTTAGATTACCAATTGTTTTTATTTATTTTTTTGTTATTATCCCACGGATTTATCCTTAAATTAAGTTATGCACTAAGTGCTCCCTTGTTTTAACAAATTAAAGAATTAATAACACAGCGGAATGTCAATGTTTTATAACAGGTAAGTTAATTCTTTTAGGGGTTCCCTTTTCCATCGTTTGAAACCATCTGACAATGTTTTTTTTTATTTGAATAACGTACCGATACTCCTCCAATCTTTTGGGTCTTGCGTTTATTATTCAAGAAGCAAGAAAAAGAAGAATATTTATTAGACTTTATGGTCCAATACACAAGTCCTGGAATATTTATTTTCCCAAAAATTGTACCCAAGAGATTGCAAGCATCAGGGAGAGATGGGATGCAAATGAACTTTCTTTCTTCTTTTCTTTTTAGGAAGATAAACTAAGAAATCATTATGATTTCTCGTACTTTAAGTACATACTACCTGCTGCCCGCGACTTCGTTCGCTTGTATGTCGGAAAGTAAAATGATGTGGCTAGGTAAGGTAAATAAGATTTACGAACAGTCAATATCTAGCATGGTTTGACCCCTTTTTTATGGATGGGAAAACATCAAATGACTCCTTCCGCTCTGGGCGCAACGGAAGGGAGTGTTAGAGTCATACTGACTAAAACCCATCAGTTAAGTACATAATTTGAACCTCGCTAAGTGGGGCTACCGTGACACATCAACTGCAGGGTGTGGATGTGGAGCGGAGTCACAGACCATGCTCAACCTGCTATCTTGCTCTCTGTGCCCCAAGACATGCAGCCTGAGTGACCTGTGTGCGGCTACCAACGATGCTGTGGAGGTGGCAAAGTTTTGGCCACCCAAATCTGACCAACTGTCGTGCCATCGACACGAAGAAGAAGAAGTACATATATACAGAACCCAATTTTTATTCAAGAATTAAATTAAAAGTACAAACTAAAGTAACACAAATGCTTTGAAGTCAAGGTATTGAATGAGAAATGAATCATGCAAAACGTTTTAATTTTTTTAATTTATGTTTTTCGTTTATGAACATTGATTTGACACAGCATGCCAACGGTTTATTTTGGGCATTAACATTACGTTGGGCATCAACGGTATTCGAATATTAAATTATCTTTTAGCGTTGTCCTTTTAAATCGATTTGTTTGTTTCACTTTAAGGCTGGCCGCATACGCACAGTTTCCTGATTTGGTTTCCTGATCATGAATTCTGTGAGTCGTTTGATTTTCCGTTCCTGTAGGCTAATTCACGTAACTAAAGAAGTGCTGTTGCAGTGCAGTTGCAGTTAAGTTTCGATCAAAACAACGCTTTTCGTATTCTCTACCGCTGTCAGACACGCTCACGTCAAGTGCGCGTCACGCGAGCGCAAAACGGCATTCTACTGTTGCGCGTCATTAGAGCGCGATTCGGATCGCACCATGATCAGTATTCTACTATTCGTTTTACGTCTCAAAATGACAGCTTTGCTGACAGAGTCTGTGTTTCCTGATAGCCACAACCTGGGAGTCTTTAAGTCCAGAGTGAATAGGTTACTTCTAGGCAAGCGTGCTCCATCTTCGACCACATCATTGTTTACCATCAGGTGAGATAGCGGTCAAGCGCGTGTCTATCAATAAAATCGCGGTGACTCAAACAAATACCTACGTATACATCTTTGCATTGAAAAAAAAACAGTTCAGTATCATCGTTCTCTTTCTCTTCAATATGTTGTCTTCTTCTTCCATACTTTTCTACTCAGTCCATTCACCTTTGTTTTCGTAATTGGTTGGTTCGTTCTCAACCACATGGTACGGGTTTGGCGGAATTAAACTGTTTTTAATTTAATCTCCCCCTACTCTTACAGCCCTATATTATTGCATACTCCAAACCAACTTAAATAAAATCTCGAAACGATTTCAACCCGTAATATCTTGTCAATAACTATTTTAATTGTGTATTCATAAGAACGGGATCCACAGCGTGAAGCGCACATTGTTAAACGATTCCACTTCGCTCCGATAAATTATTGTTCTCGCATGGAAACTTGCAGAAATTTTCTCATTGTCATATCGGGTACAGTGATAAGTCTGTTAAAAATTAAAAAAGGAATTCTATTTTGTAAAACTTATTATTTATTTTTAAATTCAGTTGCATGCTGGGATGCATGAAGGAGCCTCCTCGTGTAGCGCAATTTGTTCCATCAGACACTCAACTGAACCGAGCGCTCGGCACATCCTAGACAGTCTCACCTAACACTTTATAAGACTGGCCAATCCTCCCCTTGCGGTGGTAGGGTTAACACCCGCCTGGTTAGCGACCACCCTCCCACTTGAGTTCGGCGTCAAGCAGCCTGCTGTGTTTCGTCGACGCGTGGGAGTACCAGTGTCTCAAGGCATCTTCTGGGCATGCTTGCTTCATCATGGACCTCATCTATCGCTTTCCATCAGGCGTGATCGAGGTCTAGAGCTAGCGCATTCATAAACACAAAAAAAAAGGTGGGCAACGTTCGGTAAACCAAAAGGTTTCATTCAAACAACACTAGATCATTATCATCTGGCTCATTTTTTTTTGCTTTCCATTGTCATCATCATCTGCCTAGCCTTTCCCAACTATATCGGGATACTGCTGAATACCAGTATTTTACTTGGCGCGGCAGCCTGCCAGACCTTCATCCCTTTCTTTCCATTGTGCAGTTAGACAATCATCATCATCATATCAGCCGAAAGACGTCCACTGCCGGACATAGGCCTCCCCCAAGCGTCGCCACAACCACCGGTCCTGTGCGTCTCGCATCCATCGGTTACCCGCGACCCTCACCAGGTCATCGGTCCACCTTGTGGGAGGCCTTCCAACGCTGCGTCTTCCGGTACGCGGTCGCCACTCCAAAACTTTTCGGCCCCATCGACCATGACAAAAATGAGTTAGACAATGATAAAAATTAAATAGGAGCAACTGTAACTATTCTTCATAATATTAAAGTTTTACTAATAGAAAAATTTTCGTGCACTAAAAACGTGTTGTTAAATTGTTTTACTAGTCTCAGTGTTCTAGTTTGTCCTGAATTTGCCCTAATTTTGTACCCGAACGCGTTCATGCGTTTTTATATCAGACCGTATTTTGGAGCAATATTAATTAACTTGACGTCAGTTTTGTGGTTTACTTTTAGTGGGTAAAAGTAGCACTTATAAACGTTTTGAAGTAATATTCGAATTCGGCAAGCGTAGCATAACCTTGAAATTCAAACCGTGCGGAACCCATGTTCGAAAGAGTTACCGCGGCCCTGGAACGCAAGGGCAATGGAAGGAACACGGATGGGTTTTAGTCAGTAAGAGTCTGACACTCCCTTCCGCTCCACCCAGAGCGGAAGAAGTCATTTTCCAACCTTAAAAAAAAAAACGAAAAAAAGGTCCGAAGCCTGGACTTTTGGTTACCACTCAAGCTTTAAGTACTTAACACTGTAGAACCTAAATTGGATAGATGACGCACCAAAAACCACAATTAGACCACAGAACACGATGACGTAATAAATCACAATTTTCAATACCGAGCTAATACGAAACGCTATAAATTGTCGCGATTTACCGACGAATTACTGGATGCTGTGCACTCGGCTATTTACCCCAAATTCCGATTCGCGACACAAATTATGACGATTACAGTTATTTCGATTGTTCAGGGAGACTGGATTGCTGGAAGGGACTTTTTGGGCCCCAAAAACAGGTGAAGGTTTCAAAAACATTTTTCATAGCCCATTAGGTAAGCCCGCCACACTTTTCCTAACCAGTGCGACTCCTGAAAGCCAGAAAAATCTGTAGCAATCACCAGAAAAAAAGCTGAGTCAATGAACCTTGACGAGTCCCGGAGAAACGATTCTGTCTTGGATCCCGCAACGAAATTAATCAGAAAAAATCAGCGGAGGAGTAACAACACAATTCCGCGATTTCAGTATTGGTCCTATGGTGAAAGTTGTTAATAATGATGAGTACAATGACCCCTTTGAGTTAGGTAACCCTTCTTGTTCATCACTCAAATACATTAAATAGAATAAATGAGATGTTAATTCAGATAATTAAACACACATGCATGAAGAGTAAATTAAACCAGTTCCCAGTCCCATGAACCACATGAGGTCTTCGCTGATTGTTTAACTATTACGTCAGCGGTACCGGAAGAAACCGTAAAAATAGTTTTATCTTAGTTGTTTAGCTGCAACAGCTAAGAAATAAATTATTTTTACGGTTTCTTCCGGTTATTCTGGCCTTTGCCCAGGAGTGGGACAGTACGGCCTAATAATAATAATAATTCCGGTTAATCTCATGTCTTCGTTTCTCCTCGTCCTCCAAAATTAAAGTTTTTTTTTTGTTTGTAGTGTTTTTTTTATTTGGAAGTCGTATTTTTGTAATCCGAAACCACCACTGGAAAGTCACAGGAAAGCAAAATACGCAATTTCGTTTACTTTGATGACATTATTATTATGCCACCGATTTTGATTAAGAACCAAACCACGGAACCGATTTTTATGAAATTTCTGTAGGACCAACCGGAAAAGATCTAGGACTTTTCATAAAAAAATCAAATGTGTTCGTAAATGATGGAGTTATTAGGTAACAAACATTAAAAAAAATACTTAATAATGGCCTGTCTCAATGTTTTTGAGATGAAGCTGTCTATAATCCAGATATCTACTTTATTGAACAAAAAAAACCGGTCAAGACCGAATCGGTCACGCTGTTTAGAGACATCGTTTTATTTTTCTTCAGGGGGGATTGGTATTTTTTTTACTTACATTTTTCGTCTAAAGTCGAAAACTATGCGGACTAAATAAAAAAGAAAACATGTTTGAGAATTTGCAAATATCACGATTGCAAGTTGCATATATGATATACCGCATGCCTTAGTAGCTCTACTTCGAATTTTTAAGACCCTTAACAAGTAAGATACCAGTCCTTGTTGCAAAAAATAAATAATACGAACGTTTTGAAGTAATGAAAATATTTTTTTTATTTTATATTTTAATAAAAATGCCAAAATTAAATTATTATAATTGAAATCGTTTTTTTTTCACATACTTACCTACTGTATAAGACCAAGTAGGTAAGAACATAAACACAATTTATGTATGAAGGGATCGTGAACTGTAGTTCTTACGTACATCTTTGAGAAAAAAATCGTGAGAATGTGTATGTAGAAACATAATAAAATAATAAACTTCCATTATAGTCATACAAAATACTACGAGTAGTAGCTTTATTATTGTATCTGTGGTTTGCGACTTCATCGACATCTGAACAATCAATCAATCAATCAAAAAAAACCAATTCAAATTTCGATCAATTTCATGGGTTTTTAATTTTCTTGCGCGTAACCCTAATTCTTTTTCGAAAATAAAAGTATCTTCCAGTGAGAAGTTCTGACAAAATCGGCCCAGTCGTTTCGGAGATTAACCGGAATTATTATTATTATTAGACCGTACTGTACCACTGCTGGGCAAAAGCCAGAATAACCGGAAGAAACCGTAAAAATAGTTTATTTCTTAGATGAGATAGTGGTCAAGCGCGTGCCTATCAATAATAATAATAAAAAAATAAAAAAATTGTTGCAGCTAAACAAATAAAAGATAAAACTATTTTTACGGTTTCTTCCGGTACCGCTGACGCAATAGTTAAACAATCAGCGAAGACCTCATGTGGTTCATGGGACTGGGAACTGGTTTAATTTACTCTTCATGCGGAGTGTCAGACTCTTACTGACTAAAACCCATCCGTGCTCCTCCTAGTGCCCTTTGCGTTCCAGGGTTGCGGTGACTCTTTCGAACAAAATCCGCAACCTTGGCAGTTCTCTACCACCTTAAAGCTCAAAATTCCCTGTCTCAAACACAGTAATTAAAAATTCAGCTCATACAAGTCGTTTATCACTAGCACCTAGTAGCTTGTGGTTTAGCTGTAAGTTTACCTTGCTTGCGGGAGGTTAGAAAGAAAATTGAATCATGAGAATCTTAAAAGTACTAAAAAGCGTAAAATAAAAAACTTTTTTAATTTTTTAAAAATACAACTGACTTACAAATAAAAAAATATGTCAAAAAGAAAAAAAACTACTTTAATTTCGGATGTCAGTGTTAAAAAACGAAGAAATAATCAAAAACACCGCCTTTGAGCCTTAAGGTGGAGTACTCCTTAAGGCTCAAAATTCTCTGTCTCAAAGACAGTAACTAAAAATTCAGCTCATACAAGTCGTTTATCACTAGCACCTAGTAGCTTGTGGTTTAGCTCTAAGTTTACCTTGCTTGCGGGAAGTTAGAGAGAAAACTGAATCATGAGAAGCATAATAATTAGTTTGACGTACAAAATATAAATTGCTTCGCTACGGCGCAGCGCCTTGGTGCTAGGTTGTATTTTAGAATGAAAACCGTATTTTGTGCGGTTATTGTGGTGTAAGTTGAAATGTTCAATGGTTTATTTTATGGATGTTATTGTCCGGATTTTTAGTGTAATAAATTAAAAGAATCGATTAAAATTTTAGCCCATATAAGGTTGGAAGTCTCGATCAGCTGCTATGACCTGTCAATGCCATCATGATTTCGTTGTGAAAGAGAGACGGAGCTAAATAAGAATACTATCCCGTTTTTCTAATGGATTCACTATGGCAATAACCCGTCATAGAAAGGGGCAGAGAATTTGATTGAAGAGAAAATGAAAGTAATGTATGTTGTATGTATTTAGCTTGAGCTGAACTCAGGTTTTTTTTTACAAAAAGTTAGTTCGGTTCGGTATGTTTATAAAAAAACGTGTTTAGTCGATAATTTTGGAGTGAATAAACGGCGTCTCTGAACGCACCCAAAAAGCTTTGGTTTGAGATGGATCAGGAGAACACAAAGAAAAACTGGATAGACACGAAGAATGTTATAGCCCATTGCAACTGTGGGAAACACAGCACACACAGTACAAGTTAGTGAAATAGTATTGCTGTTTGGCAGTGATTGTAACTGAAAACGGAAAAGCGATAAAAATTACATTATGACACATACAAAACATAAAAAATATCCCGGAAAATCTGTGGGTACAACTTGCAGATCATACTTTAAAGCACAATATTATTCGTACATAAGTCCAATTGTGTGCCGAATTACCAGAAGAGAGCTGCGGAAAATTTAGAAAACTGTCACTTCCGATCACACTTCTGTATCCGTGTTCCACTGAAGAGCAAATTGAAAATTAATGGTTCGCCATTTTGTAGGTTCTGGTGCAACAATTTCAATTGTTCCGTGTTCAAATATTATGTGTTTGATTACAACAGAATTTAATGTATTGGTCATAATTGGGTGGCATGATAATTTCATGCTAATAACATGACCTATCGCCAAAATAGCAATAATAGCGTCTTTTTAATTATTAGGTGGTGATCAAAAACTTATCAGGGTCGCGGGTAGCCGATGGATGCGAGACGCACAGGACCGGTTGTTGTAGCGACACTTGGGGGAGGCCTATGTCCATCAGTGGACGTCTATCAGCTGATGATGATGATCAAAACTCAATGTGACAACTGCCTTGAGAAGAGCCGAAGACAGAGTGAGAAAGAGGCCACTTCCTGGAAGCTGCTCGTCAATGAAGAACTCAGGAAGAAAGAATATCAAAAACAATATAAGAGTAGAGGAAGACAAAAGAAACGATGGATGGATTGCTAGAAAACAGGTGACTGTTGAGACGATGGCAAATAGAGAAGAAAGAAGAAGATAATTATGCTAAATGTAAATTGGGATAAGCACAGGGAGATTCAAAATAAAATAAAAAAAATAAATGATTAGAAAAGGTGGCTACAAAAGAACATACAACCAAAGCAGATTGAAAAGAAGAGTTGATAAAAGAATGGCAAATCACAGTACCTTGTTGGAAAAAGAGAGATATTTGCTAACATGCCTACAAGTGTACAATCACAGGATTTTGCTTTTTTGCGGACGCTAGCGATGAGCGGCTCGTCGTCGGATAAGGCCAGGCCCGGGTCGACAGGTTCGTGCCAGCATAATTGACGGGGTCCGCTTGGTCTAGTGCCTGCCAGGGTTTCGGAATTGCTCAAAGAGTCACCGCGGCCCTGGAACGCAAAGGTCATTTGGAGGAACACAGATGGGAAGACCAGAGCGGAAGGAGTCATTTTGTTTTGGAGTGTCAGACTCTTAATGTCTAAAAGAGTCTGACGCTCCAAAACAAAATGACTCCTTCCGCTCTGGGCTGAACGGAAGGAGTCATTTTATAATTTCCCATTCAAAAAAATACTTTGAAAGAAAATAAATAACATAAAAATTAAACAGCGGATTATTTATCATGTAAATTTGACGACACGGTTGGCGCAGTGGTTGAGCGATCGGCTGCTGTGCTGCGTGTCGTGGGTTCGATTCCCGCACGGAACAAATATATGTATGGCTTACAGATAGTATGCCTACAGATAGTAGCTGTTTGTATGTTTGTAAACGCACCCACGTTACAGGAGAAATTCTAAGTGTGTGTGTCTTTAAAAAAAAATCAGGTCTATTGATTATGACGAATAAAGTTCTCAATAAGCAGCTCTAAACTCAGAGCACTAGGTTCCACAGAATAGAAAGATAAAGCCCAGCTTTGATGCCCGTCGTTCGACTTATCTAGACGTTTTGAGCTGTCCGAAGTTGGTCCAATGATTGTCCACCGCCATTGATATTGTTGGAAAATGTTTAACAACTAGTTTTGTTTGGACAAGTTTATTTGATGAGGGGGCTGTTATTTTGTTCGTTGTTGAATGTTGTGTAATGAAGTGTGTCATTGAAGTTGAATTCAAAAGATGTATTTACCACTTACGTTACGAGAATTGCTATTTCGTTTCGACTTTTTCTTTAGGTAAGTACTTACATATTCCATTTTACATAAGGGATATTTAAAAAAAGAAATTAACAATTTTAAACAAAACTATTGAAATAAAAGAGGTTTTTAAGCAGCCTGATGCAGTTTGTGGCCTCAGATCTGTGTTTGAACTGCATGAGACAGCTTGAAAAGCCACATGTTTGGAACTTTTTAGTCGTCGGTTTTTATACAGTCATCTTTTTTATTTCCTACATTTTAGTGCGCTTTGAAAATTTATATAGCCTATGTCACTACCACAATTCTGACGAATTTAACGACACTTCATTATGTTAAAATCCTTCCAGCCGTTTAGGCTGTAGGGCATGTCAAAGAAATGGACATACATACAAACATACATACACTCGAAAAACACCCACCCTCCTTCTGACGCAGTCGGGTAATTAGTTGCTCACCGGTATCGGGAACCGAATCCAAGTTACTATGGTTAGGGCCACAGAGACAGGAGCTTCCTCTCACAATACGAGCCGTATCGAGGATTTCTGTGTGTCTATATCAGGACCTCGATTTAACCGCGAAACGCCAGCTGCGACAGATGTGTCGCGAATGCGAAGTAATTATAGTATAGGCCTATAGGTCGGTACAGATAACTAGTTGAGAGGTGGCGTTATGGCGGGAGAGAGAGGGGGGCAGTGCGAGCGCAGATGGACAGCGCGCGCGCGCTCCCGGGCTCACTTGGGCCTGCGGGTCGGAGCTGGTGGGAGCTAGCAGTATATTGGTGAGCGAACCTGTTTAATCTCAGTGCACGTGTCTTCAGATTGACTAGATTCATTCAATATTGATTTCCAATGTTGTAAATGTGTGTGTATTATCTTAACAGCGATCAGATTCAGAAATGAGACCAAATCAGACCAGCATTAAGATGCGAGGCTCGGGGTGGCTATAAGGGGAGGTTGGAGGCCACTTTCGGGGAACAGCCCCCGATATCATTGCGATGATGAGTCAGAAACGGCTGTTCAGTGAGAAAGCCACATTAGGGGAACAGACCCCGATATCATTGCGATGATAAGTCAGAAACGGCAGTTCAGTGAAAAAGCCACATTAGGGGAACAGACCCCGATATCATTGCGATGATAATTCAGTAACAGTTATTCAGAGAAAATCAATGTACCTACCTTCATGATTACAGCGGTCGTTAGATCTTAATCATATCGTACTCAGGCTTATTCTAGAGACATAGGTATTTTAGATTCAGATATTCGTCACTAAAAGGTAATTGGCGACATGGTGGAGATGCTGGGATCTCATTACTATAGTTTTAAAATAATGTTTTGTTCAGTTCAGTTCAAAGAAAAGTAATGCGGGTAGATTGAAATTATTCTGCATTCAAAAGAATTATTACTAGGTCAGTTTCACATGGTGTCTAAATAGCCGCTATACTCACCAATTATATTCAAAAATGGAACAGTATTTGTTTCAAATTATATGCGAAATAGTTTAAACATTATCAACAAAATTTAAGCCAAACTCTTAACGTTCTCAACTGTTGTGTGTGTTAAGTTATTTAGTTCCATGTTATAATTACTAAGTTTATGCCTGTTTTTTGGGTTTAAAGCTATAAACGTAAGCGAAGTTTAATTTTAACGTAGTTTGTCAGGTTACACGGCCTGCGCTTGGGTACCAGCCATAATAGTCTTTGGTACCAGCCTACCCGGCGTCTAGTCGATTCCAAGAAATAATTATCATGCGCGGGACAGTATTCAGTCACTATAATAAACATTTATTTAGTAAACCCGAGCGCACGTACGAATGGAGTTTATTTCCTAATTATTTTTTTACGCACGCAGTTTTACGTTACGCAGTGACCAACGAAATTAGTAAAAGTTTATTAGCTAATTATTATGTTATACGTTTGATATGAAATCTTAGTAATCAAAGAAGTATTCCTACTAAGTAAATAGACTGTATTAAGTGAACCAGTTAAAATGTTTTTAGATTTAGTTTAACAGTCTTTCACCTAAACTAATAACTATGTTTGATGGATTTAATTCACCTCTTTAGTTTGATGTGTACCTACGATTTGTAGATATATTGAATTTCAGATTCTTAATCTCATAACACGCTATATTGTTTTAGATACTCGGGGTATTCATTTACGAAGAGAAAGGTCCACTTTGATATTATTTAGCTGGTACTCTTTTTATAATGGAAGACGCTACCCGATCTCGTTTAAAAATTATTTATGAATCCCTACAATCAAACATTAGCTCTGCTCAGTGTGCCCTAACGGAATTATTATCAGATGAAGATCCGAAATATAAAGAATTAGAATTAATTGGTGCTAAACTAAAAGGTATAAATGAGATGTTTGTTTCGGAAATTCACAATTATTGTAAATTGATAAAATAAATCAACATAGAGGAAAGTAGTCAGTATACGTCCACACAGATTCAGGCTGAAGAGTTAATAGCAGAAATAGATGTAAACATTAAGCAGAATAATCGAAACTGCTCACTTTTTACAAAGGATTACAACAATGTTAACACAGTTAGTAAGTTACCAAAAATGGAATTAAGCAAAATTGATGGTGATGTTCTAAAGTGGTACCAATTTTGGGATCAGTTTTCATCTAACGTTGATAAGAGAAATATTAATGATGTCGATAAATTGTTGTACCTTCAATCGGTTCTTGAAGGTGACGCAAAACAGGCAATTGATGGGTTGGACACAACAGACAAAAACTATCGTATTGCTATCGACACATTAAAGGAACGGTATGGCAAACCTAGCGTAATTATTGATGCTTATTAAGTAGCACTTTATAGAATTCAATCAGCGGAATCTAGTCAGGTCAAAGATTGCAGGCACGTTCTAAATGAAATTGAGAGACATCTAAGAGTATTAAGTTCCTTAGGCGAAGATGTAAATCACAACCATCTTAGAGTAATGATTTTAGAAAAGTTCCCCGAGGACCTCATTTATGAATTAAGGATGAAGATAACTAACGAAGATGAATCTATTGATAGTATTAGAAAGTTCTTGGAGTATATAATTTCAGCTAGGGAAATATCAAATAGATTAAAGAAAACTGCAGAAGATACTAAACCTAAGAATACAACAATTATTGATGACAAACAGGCTTCTGATAATATTACAATAGAATCATTACATATTAGATCGGAAGAAACTAGTGATAATAAAAGGCGTACATTTAAATCAGACTTTAGAAAGGAAAAATCTAGCAATGAAAGTAGACAGTATAATAAACATAAAATGCCCTCTCAGAAGAGAACAAATGATGGTGATAGATCCGATGAGCCATCTAAAAAGAAATCACTTAAATGTATATTCTGTAAGCAGGACCATTTCAATGATGAATGTAATGTGCACAAAACCTTACAAGAAATAAGATCGGCAATCATAATCGAGCATTATGTCCGACTAAGATAACATAGCCTGTGAAATCCGTACTAACTGATACCATACATACTAATAATGTATAATAATACTTCGCTATTGCAGACAACCCTAGTAATTGTAGGCCAGCGCACATATTATATCGGAAGATTAATATTTTTGTCAATATTTACATTTGGAAACAAATAACCATATCTTACTATAAGTCCAGTATTTTAAAAGTACAGTTTAGTTTAGTTTACTCGAACAGGATTTACTCGTCTTATTCATGCAAACGTAATAAGTACTCGTAAGTCAAAACTGCAGACAATCAAAATTTAAACGAATGTCCATTATAGTGGTCCACTTATGTTGGAGAGTCTTTCATATTGCTAATTAAGTCTTGGGAACACCTTATAGGAATAGTTGCAGAGGTTAAGAAAGCTTTCTTACAGTTAGGTCTACAAGATTTAAACAGGGATGTAACACGATCTCTCTGGTTCAAAGACATAAACCGTACAGTTCACCCAGATAATGTGGTTGCACTTACGTTTTTTGTCGTGTCCCATTGGGTGTCATATTAAGTTCATTCCTACTGAATGCTACGATCATAATCTGCCTAGCCTTTTTCCCAACTTTATTGGGGTCGGCTCCCAGTCAAACCGGTT
Source organism: Melanchra persicariae (assembly GCA_947386135.1). Lineage (NCBI taxonomy): Eukaryota > Metazoa > Arthropoda > Insecta > Lepidoptera > Noctuidae > Melanchra > Melanchra persicariae. Next base: position 4,787,547 of record OX376667.1, read on the forward strand.
TCAGCTGAATACCAGTATTTGCTACGATCAGATAATTATCACTTAAATAAATCGAACAACATATTTCTGAAACAAATTGCGGATGTAGACAATATTTTAACTGGCGCATAGACAATTTCAGAAGCAAATGAACTGTACCGTGCTCCTTAAGAATCATTTAATTGCTTGTCCATTACATTGCGTGAATGGAATTCAAATTCAAAGAAACTTGTTTCTTCCATACCAGATAAGTTAGAGCAGAAGGCTGTGAACACATAAAAGTTCTCGGTTTAATATGGAACGTAAATAAAGATCAGTTATATTTGAAATCTAACTTCAATACAGAATCAAGCTCAGTTGTGTCAAAAAGAGACGTGTTAAAGCCAAAGGTCATTGCTTCAATTTATAAACCGTGTGGTCTCGAAGTTCCGGTAGTTCTTCCGACAAAACTATTCTTTCAAAAATTATGGAAAGAAAAGGTAAAATGGGATGTCAAATTGAGTGGTTTTATGGGATGGCAAAAAATAGCATCAAATTTTGCACGTCTAAAGAATTTCCACATTGATCGTTATTTTGCGCAAGATTTAAATAAAAGCTAAATTGCGAAGCAAATTGAATATGAACTACATTTTTTACGAATTTCTCTATGCATGCTTATGCAACAGTAATTTATTTAAACGGTACTTTGCGCACTAATAATATTGTCAGCTTTGTCATCGGCAAGTTTAGATTAGTGCCGTTAAAGGACCAAAATCACTTACAGATTAGATATCAAGATTAAAATTGCTGGGAGTACTTATCGGTAGACTTATGTGGACTTATAATTTTTGTAACAATTTTTTTACGAATTTAATACTAAAAAATAATCAAACCATAGCACATTTTTTTGTGGACTGATAGTCAAACAGTTATAAGCTGGCTCAAATTAGTGGCAAAAAGTTCATCATAATATAGATACTGAAATTGCAATTGCCGGGGAGGGTCTTTCGAATTCAATACCTTTAGATAATAATAGACCAAATTTAGACATTCCAGAATCGATGATAGTAGAAGATTCAAACAAAAAAGAGAGTAAAATATGTGAAATTCAGGCTAAACATTTTCCTTAAGAAGTTGAGGGTATTACAACCAGCCTATAGAAATCACTGAAATTATATAAAGACGAAAAGGACTTATGAGGTGTAAAGATAGATTCAGATACTTAATTAGATTTATTACTTTGTCACATATTTAATCAATACGAGCCTAGATACTACTTCTACGCACAAAATTATAAACGAACTGCATCAGAAAGTGTCCATAGTGTATAAAATACGGAGGTAGTCCATTTAAATTGCCACCCATGCCTGATCTACCAACAGAAAAAGTCAGCCTTAGTCTTGCGTACGCCTTTACAGGCCTTAATTATTTCGGTCCACTGCTTGTGGATGAGGGTGTTAATAAAAAACGCTGGGTACCTATGCCTATTTACATGCCTAACAATTAGATCTATACATTTAGAGGTCCAGCAGAAGAATGTTTACTATTAAGAGATTCGCCGCTCTAAGAGGTTTATCTCAATTATTCGTGTCAGGCAATGCTATGCAATTTAAGCTTAGGTACAGCAGAGGTGCAGAGTATTGCATTCAGAATCACCAGCGGTGGAAATTAATCCCAGAGGTGACTTCATGGTTCGGAGGAATTTATGAACAACTTGTAGATTTAGACAAACATAGTATGAAAAGAACTTTAGACAAACATCTCATAAACCATAACCATATGCACAATATTCAAGGAACTCGAAACTGTAATTTATACAAGGCCACTGACAACTGCAGGCGCGGAGTAAGAGCATAACATTGACTCCTTCAGATTTCCTACGCGTAGGCGGAACTTTGATAACTACAGATCGAGACTTCTTAGAGTCAGCCACAGTAACCAAGACGAATCTGATTGACGGATTGAAACGTGGTCAAGTCATCATATCAGAATTCGCCAAAATGTTCACAAATCAATACTTGACTAGCCTCCGTGAATAAAGCGACAAACACAAACAACCTGGAGTCGTTGTTAATCGGCCCCAAAGTTAGCAGAGACAGTTCAAATTTAGTCGGCTATAGTAATAGGGCACATTGGAAAGTTGGCAAAATAGCAGGGTTGATTTATGGATCGGGTGGGCAGATTAGAGTAGCCAAAGTTTAATTATCATCAGGAGAAACACTGACCCGTTCAGTAAACCATCTGTTCCCATTGGAGATTGACGATCAAAGAACAAAATCGTCCCCTGAGGAGAATGGTTCGCCAGTCGGAATCAGTCCAGCTGAAGATTTTCAGAGGGAACAATCAGTACAAGGCGACCATCCAGTCAGTTTTAACCAAGAGTCTCGAAGTACTCAAGACGATGAACCAGTTAACAATGACGCACCCATAGTTCAGTCAATATCAGACACCAGTAGAAGAGAATCAGAGCATCAGCAGCCAAGGCAAAAGAGAGAGTTTAATAGTGGACATCCCAGTTGATGAGCAGATTGTTTCAATAATCAGTGTTGATTTGAAACTTAGGGATATATAATCAGTTGGAATCAATTGTATCATCAATCGTGGTAAACAGAACTCAGTTATAACCCGTCATCAATCTGAAAATGTATCTATTGTAATCCTATTATGATCTTGATTAAACAGCTATATGTCAATAGATCAAATTTTTCAATTATCTTTCCCTTGGGTGGGAGTGTCGCGAATGCGAAGTAATTATAGTATAGGCCTATAGGTCGGTACAGATAACTAGTCGAGAGGTGGCGTGATGGCGGGAGAGAGAGGGGGACAGTGCGAGCGCAGATGGACAGCGCGCGCGCGCTCCCGGGCTCACTTGGGCCTGCGGGTCGGAGCTGGTGGGAGCTAGCAGTATATTGGTGAGTGAACCTGTTTAATCTCAGTGCACGTGTCTTCAGATTGACTAGATTCATTCAATATTGATTTCCAATGTTGTAAATGTGTGTGTATTATCTTAACAGCGATCAGATTCAGAAATGAGACCAAATCAGACCAGCATTAAGATGCGAGGCTCGGGGTGGCTATAAGGGGAGGTTGGAGGCCACTTTCGGGGAACAGCCCCCGATATCATTGCGATGATGAGTCAGAAACGGCTGTTCAGTGAGAAAGCCACATTAGGGGAACAGACCCCGATATCATTGCGATGATAAGTCAGAAACGGCTGTTCAGTGAGAAAGCCACATTAGGGGAACAGACCCCGATATCATTGCGATGATAATTCAGTAACAGTTATTCAGAGAAAATCAATGTACCTACCTTCATGATTACAGCGGTCGTTAGATCTTAATCATATCGTACTCAGGCTTATTCTAGAGACATAGGTATTTTAGATTCAGATATTCGTCACTAAAAGGTAATTGGCGACAAGATGGTCGTCGAAGCTTAGCGGTGACGAGATTCGGTACGCAGACAAAGGAGTCCACGTTCCACAATTCCACATGTCGACAGCCTCGTGAAACATTTTTTTTTTATTTGTATACGATTATAAACACGTGTTTTTCAAGCTACACGCTTTTAAACTTATTGTTCTATCCTAGTCAGGCAATACGTCATTTTGCACTAGATGACGCAAATTCACTGTAGTAGCCTGGCTTTTTTTTTTGGATGGTGAATCATTAAATAACTTTTCGCGCTCTGGGCAGAACGAAAGGGATTGTTAGACTCTTACTGACTTAAAACCAACTGTGTTCCTTCAAATGCCCAGCGCGTTTTTTTTGTTTCCTCACACTAGGGAAATTCTTGCCAAGAAGTACCGTGTTACCCAGTTAATGGGTTGTGGAGGTCTGGTAAGCAGCCGCTCCATGTAAAATACTGGTATTCAGCTGAATCCGGTTTGACTGGTAGCCGACCCCAATATAGTTGAGAAAAGGGCTAGGCAGATGATGACACTAGGGAAATTCTCCTGTATCGTACTGCGTTTAAATACATATAAACTCACATACACAAACAGCAAGACCCGGAACTATCTGCAGCCCATACAAATATTTGTTCCGTGAGGAAATCGAACCCGTACCGTTTTGCACTAGTGCCATAACTCTGTGATTTTTATGATTTCGTACCTAAAGGTTGCCAAACGGGACCCTATAACCCTCACTCAGACAGTGGGCTGTATCTCAGGAACCGTAATAGGTAGAGAGTTTAAATTTTGACAGAATGTGTATTTCTATTGCCTCTATAATCCTTACTAATATTTTAAATGCGAAAGTGACTCTGTTTGTCTGTCTGTTACGCTTTCACGCTATGAAATCGGTTTGTTATGAAATTTGGCCAATGTATAGCCTGGGATATGGGGAAGAACATGGGCTACTTTTTTAATCGATGCGACGCGCGCTAATCGATACCCACGTGGGTGATGACGCGGGCAAAAGCTTATAATAAATCATGACAAAATTGCGTTTTGGGCTACGTTTTTGCACGGAAGTATCCATAAAGGAAACAAATACCCACAACTGAAGCCCATACAATACCTATTTAAACAATAAATTCGAATTAGAGGTTCCCGCCAAGGCCAACCAACGCGCCATAAACTAACAATTTAAAAGGAGTCCAAAGACAAAAGCGTAGATCCTTTTTACCTAAATTGCGTGCGATTTGCGCTAAGTAGGACGGACTGGTCGCATTCACAAGCCGACTGTAACCGTTTATGATAGCATCACAACACTATATAAAAATCCAACCCTCTTTTTGTAAGCGTAGAGTTGAATTTTCATTGGGACTGGAGACAAGATACTGTGGTTTCCACTTTACGATGGTGTGACAACATCAAAAGGAAATTTCAACTCTGTTTATGACGTGTTAGGGTTGCCATTTAAATGGGTTTAAGGCAAGATAGTGTGGTTTCCTCAGTTATGATGGTGTGACAACACTATATCGGAATTTGAACTCTGTTTTGATTTACTAAGAGTGTGTTTTTGAATGGGTTTGCATACAAGATGGTGTGGCTTCCCATAGTCTGAGTCTTTGCGTTTAAGAGGAATATCGTGTCGTTTAAGTCGGAATAGAACGTTTTCTAATGTTTGAGGCGTTTGTAGATATTATGCTTGTTTTGTTGCGTTATAAAATATTTTACTCATAAAAACAATATTAAATAAATAAATAAATTAAACTTTATTTCAGACAAGGTCCATAATTCAGTTAGTATTTTGGTGTTAGTAACAATGGTGCTTAAATAAGTAGGTTAGTATTGTTAGTTAGTGTTTTCATTTTACTTATTATTTAGGTTGACCTATGACCGTCCCCACCCAGTGTCTCTGAAAGGGACAGTCTGGTCTGGCAGCTATCATTTTCAGGATGCTGTTGTCACTCCCATGCAAGCGTTGTAGTAAGGAGGCCGCTTTCTTTCGCATGATGGCATGGAAACCATCTGTGCGAGCCTCCGCGAACATTCCTGAAGCGCGTCAACGCCATGGCAGTCCCAACAGCATCCTAAAAGCATTATTAAATTGAACACGCAGGACGCTGTAGGCTCGGCGCGTGTATGGTACCCACAGGCCACTCGTGTAAAAGGATTGACAGAATATTGGCTGATAGCACAACTATTCAATAATTTACCCGAGCATTTAAAGAGCTGTAAAAGAATAAATATACATATTTAAAGAAACATGTGTAACATCGATAACACCCTAGAGGCATACGCACTATGTTATTCATTTTAAGAGAACGGTTATTTAAAGTTCTTATGCATTTATGAATTATTTTAACCTTATCGAAGTCTTTTATTCGTTGTTAGTTTAACTGATTAAGTTGTATCTGTTTCGATTGGTTTAGTAAAAACCAGCCAAGTGCGCGTCATACTCGCACAGGAAGGGTTCTGTACCATAAACTAAAAAAAAAATCGTTTTGTCCCATTAATTTAATTATGTTATTTTCATTAATCATTGTATATACATTTAAATTACACTTTTTCATTCATTACAGGGTCCAAGCTACCGGTGGTCAGGGCTCCTGAGAGAGGAACCTCCTAACGATAGAGCCGTGTCCAAGAGTACTGCTTTCTGGATCAAGCTCTTGATCCAGCTGCCTCTTAAAAAATAATCAGCTGCTCCCTACATGTTGACGAGTTGTGACATGAATGTATGGGACAGCTGATTTCTTTTTGCGATTTCAGGTTTGGTCCTATAGTAAAAGTTGTTTGTTATCATGAGTATAATCATGTGTTTAAGTATCGGTCACTAATTTCCAGTCACCCTATATACCATGAATAAAGGAAAAAATATTTATTTGTTCAAGACATAAACCAATTTACAATTTATTATTGTATCTCAAATCAGACTATGTTAGTGGCAAGATACGAAACCTGTGTAACTGGGCTTAAACTAGGAAAGTTCCTGTGCTATAAGCACTATATTAGTTACTTCCGTCACCACCGTGATCGAGCTGCCATTAAAAATGTGGTGCGGTACAAAGTAAGTATATCCTCTGAAATGTCATCGGTACACACGGGTGTGTACTGTGCACTAAAACAACGCACTAATTTCGACTGACATGCGAGGACTTAAAAAGAAAGAAAGAAAGAAACATTTATTGCCAACACTACAGGTATACAACAAAAGAGGTAAACTGGAAAACTGGTATAGATACAGCTTGCTGGCAGATAGACAGTCAGAATGTTGGAAGAATGGATATCGAAGGCCATTAGGGATTCATTGGGAACTCTTTGGTTATAAATGAGAGAGGTGGCTGAACTAAAATGACATGAAGCATCGTTGGAAAATTGATTTGTTTACAAATAATCCTTCTAAAACGGTCAGGCGTTGCGCGTGAAACTACATAACAGTCAAGCCCGCATTTTATATAATACTAGCAGCACGCCGCAGTTTCACCCGCGTAGTTCCCGTTCCCGTGGGAATACGTGGATAAAATATAGCCTATGTTACTCCCGAATAACGTAGCTTTCCATTGGTGAAAGAATTTTTGAAATCAACACAGTAGTTTTTGAGTTTATTAATTACAAACATACACACATACAAATCTTTCCTCTTTATAGTATTAGTATGTATATAAATATATATAAATATTGTTATAGTAATAATAGAATTTTAAAAACGTGAATTGTGCGACACACCAGTGTGTCGCCGGTGCTTGATAACATTTTCAATACGACACACCGGTGTGACGGCGAAGCTTGACCGGTTAATCTTGCTCCAAGATAAAAATCTATATGTTTGCATGCATTAAGAAGATACTAAATAATGATTTACCAAATCTTTTTTCTGTAATAATTTAAACAATTATAATTATAATTGCGATCTACAAAAACGTCAATAAACCTTTAAAGTTTTGCTCCTTATCACAATATAAATTTTAATATCTCCGGAAAATTGAAAACGCCGTAAGATTGTAAAATGTCGCATGACATTGTAAACTATTACCTACCTAATTCTTTAAAAGACACCCAACACTAATAAAAAAAAACACGGATATATTGGAAACTGTTAAAGGATGGAATTTATTATCAAAACAATTTTTTCATGATATAGAGAAATTATAATCTGATACAGATGTATTACAATCTTACGGACTCTCCAATATTATTTTCACCAACTAATATAAAAAGTATAATTATTTATAAGGAAGGTCTCATTACTTTACAACGGTAACTCTGAGCATTCATCGCCAACTTTCGCATTCCGTAAAAACAAAAACAAAAGATTAACCCTCAAACGCTGCATTTCTTTTTAATCCTAGAACATAAAACCATGATTTTTTTAAACGCGGTCATTTCAAACTATTTTCCTTAGCACTCCGCTATTAGCCGTACAAGAGGGTTGAAAAACAATAGTTATTTGTTTGCGGGCCCAAGTTTCATCCCTTACACAATATAGCTCTTACTGCGTTCGTTCGTTCGTTCACTCATTCATTCAACCCCCTTAGCGGTAAGCTACATTGTTCGTTCGCTAAATGAGAGTGAATTGTTTTTCATTTTTGTTTCTGCTTTATTATAATTATGTTGGTGAACGTTGTAAGCTTTTCGTAATTAAGATTTATGTTGAGTTTGTCATTTATTTATTATGAAAATTCAACGTTTGAACTTTAAACGTAATAAACTTCCACTCTCTTACCCTTTATGTGACCGTTTTCCAGCAGATTCTACTTTTTCGTCTTGGAACAGTCATTTAAGATGAAATGACCACAATACTGGTGAAGGTCGCGGGATGGATGCGAGACGCACAGGACCGGTTGTTGTGGCGACACTTGGGGGAGGCCTATGTCCAGCAGTGGACGTATGTCGGCTGATATGTTGATGACCACAATACTGTTTGCAGTAATCAATGGAAAACTATCTAGCAGGTTAAAGTTTCAGGCAAACAGTAATCAGGATATTCAGGAAAATTCATGCCACTAGTTGACAAGAGATATTCTACTTTGAAAAAATTCGCTTTTCAAAGTAGAATCTCTCTAAGATACGACGTAAAAATGGTCAATTTAAGTAATGCAAGTAAACTCATGCGTTTTGACAGGTGCCTGGATTTGGCGTCTCAGTACTGCCACCTGGTGTACGTCGTTTCAGAAAACCTTCATTTGGGAGAGCGTGATCCGAATACATAACCGAAATTATATCCGAAACATCATATCCCACAACTTCGTGTTCGAAGTCAACGGGCTGACCCGCGCAGCATCGTCTGCGTCACATTTTCATTAACCGCTCAGGCCCAACATGTGAAAATTCCCTAATATAAAGTAAATCTTATGTAATAGGTAAATAAACATTAAATTCGCGATTAATTCGCGACACACCGGTGTGTTGCCGGGGCCGGACAGGTTGCTCCGCTTCTATTGGTAGCGTGATGTTATATAGCCCATAGGTTTCCTAGATAAATGGGCTATCGAATACCAAAAGAATTTATCAATTCCAACCATTGGTTCCTGAGATTAGCGCGTTCAACCAAACAAACAAAATTAACTCTTCAGCTTTATATTTTTATTAGTATAGATTTCTCCTTACCTTTTTTATGGATGGGAAATCTTCACCATGTTCCCGTCTGCTCTGGTTGGAGTGGAAGGGAGTGTCAGACTCTTCTTGCCTAAGACCCATTCGTGCTCCTTCTAGTGCCCTTTGCATTCCAGGGTCGCGGTGACTCTTTCGAACAAAATCCGCAAACCTGACAGATCCGCAACCCTAGCAGAGATTTCCTTACCTATGTCTATTTTACTAGATTTTGACACGGAAGACAGTTTCAAAAACTTTATGTGCGGCTTCACCACGCACGTAATAAGTGCTTTTCCCTAGGTATATAAATTATAGCGAATGTGTGAGTTATGGTACTAGTTTAATCAAAGTCCGTTCAGTAGTTACATCATTCATCCCAAGAAGTAAGTAAAAATATGATAAAAATTTACACATTTTATTTTAAAAAACCGGCCATGTGCGAGTCGGACTCGCGCACGAAGAGTTCCGCACCATTATCTATAAAAACGGCAAAAAATCACGTTTGATGTATGGGAGCTCCACTTAAATATTTATTTTATTCTGTTTGAGTATGTGTTGTTATAGCGGCAAGAGAAATACATCTTCTGTGAAAATTTCAACTGTCTCGCTATCACGATTCAAGAGATACAGCCTAGTGACAGACGGCCAGACGGACAACGGAGTCGTAGTAATAGTTTCCCGTTTTACCCTTTGGGCACGGAACCCTAAATAATTCGAAACTAAGCATACATAATAGGTACCTTTGTACTTATGTCGAAATTGCATCATCTACAGTCGCATGCACTATCAATGTGGATGCATTAAGAGGTATCAAAGATGAGACAATGGCTTTTGTTGTTGCCGCGGTTACCCTATATTGGATCACTCGCTTTGAGAAGGTAAGCAGAACTGATGGTAGTCGGAGTGATTATATTTCAAACTACCAGTTCTCGTATTGCACACGGAAACGATATTTTTATGGGGTTGAAAGATTCTAGAGTGGTGACCACGAACTGGAAGACGAAGCTTTGAAATTCCTCCCACTAGGTGTACCGATGATGCGAGATGCACAGGACAGGTCGATGTGGCGACACGTGGGGAAGACCCCAGCAGGACGTGTTTCGGTTGAAATGCTGATGATGAGCCTTAACAATCTTGAACAGTTGGACTACCCAAGTCATAAGCCACAAAATCCAAGTGTTATCCAGTGAATGGGTTGTCGAGCAAAGCAGTCACTTCTTGTAAAATACCCACAGTATACTAGTTACATCCAGGTGAACTGGAAGTCAATCCTCACATAGTTTGCAATGGAGCATAATGTTGACATCTCGCCTAAGAGTCACCGCGGCCCTGGAACGCAAAGGGCATTTGGAGGAACACGGATGGGTTTTAGTCAGTAAGAGTCTGACACTCCCTTCTGCTCGGCCCAGAGCGTCAGAGGGGTCACTTGATGATTTGAAAGAGATTTATTTAGCAGACACACAATTCACCAGTTATTGAGTCCCCTGAATATGGCGACAAACCATCGACCGTACATTTTTTTTTTTATTTTTTTTATTTATGAATGGGCTAGCTCTTGACCTCGATCACGCCTGATGGAAAGCGATAGATGAGGTCCATGATGAAAGCGAGCGTGCCCAGAAGATGCCCTGAGGCACTGGTACTTCCACGCGTCGACGAAACACAGCAGGCTGCTTGACGCCGAACTCCGGTGGGAGGGTGGTCGCGAACCAGGCGGGTGTTAGCCCTACCACCGCAAGGGTTGGATTGGTCAGTCTTGTAAGGTGTTAGGTGAGACTGTCCAGGATGCGCCGAGCGCTCGGTTCAGTTGAGTGTCTGATGGAACAAATTGCGCTACACGAGGAGGCTCCTTCATGTATCCCAAACAAACGGTACATATCCAGAATCCTACAAAGAATAATATACTGATGAATAGGTAAACGATATTTTTTAATGAGCCCGGAATTCACAAGCACACAATGCACGTAGACTTAGTAAATACTAAAGTTTACTAACAGATTTTGTCAGCGAACTTAAGCTTTGCCTAAATTGACACTTATAAAGTTGGGCTCATCGCAAACTTATGTTGCACCAACTTTGGATGCCGCAAGTTTCACAAATGATGTTAACAGTTATGTCATGCTTTGATTAAGATTTTCTTAATTAGGAATTTACTAACCTTGGTATGACATAGATTTAGCAGGTATAATAGAAAAAAAACATTGAAACGTTCATTTTAGATTTAAACATTCATCAGTCATTAAATAAAATTGTGACTGACAACAAATTATTATTGAAAAAAAAACCTGTTTTCATATAATATTAAAAAAAGAAATGTTAAGACATTTAGTTCATCAAACTCACTAAACACCTTGTAGCCACCACTCATCACAGCACGTTTTATGACTATCGTCAAGAAACCAAGAAACAAACAGTTCTCAAAAGAACTCTTTTTCACAGTTCTCAAAAGAACTAAACTTCTGTTAAAGGAATAGGAAACGCTGAAGACACGCCGCCGACACGCCGCCGTCGTATTCTTCGGTCTTCGCTCGCCGCGCACGCGAACAACAGCAGACGTCTTCTCTCTTCAAATGCCGCGCAGAAAAGGATCGCGAACTACGCGGAACCCTTATTTATACACACCTGCGGCGCGCGTGCATTCCGCGCACCGCGGTCCGTGACACGAGCGTCTGTAGCGACACCACACGGATTAAATAGGCAACAAGTGCTGTGACGTGATTGGTTGGGAGTTCTTTGTTATTTAGTTAGTAATTTCTTATTGGTTAAGCTCATAATTGTTAATATTCCTAAACTGTATATAAGTGACACATTTTTAATCAATAAATATTCTTTTTACAACCTTCGTGAAACCTACAACTAGGAGTTTTATTAGTAATCTACCGTAACCCAAACATTACTAAAGTGGTGACCCCGAACAAAACACACGAAGAAAAACAAGTTAACTGCCGAAGAATCATCAAATTGCAAGATGTCGAATCCAGTCGAAGAGCAGTCCAGTTCATCAGCATCGCATACCGTGACGAAGGCTGAAGCTGCCGGTATCTCTCTCACCATGCGCATTCCACCATTCTGGCGCGACCGACCGCGACTCTGGTTCATTAGTTTCGAAGCTGCAACCAACGATCTCAAGAAAGGCCAAGCACAGCTCGCCCAAATGGTCATAGCACAGCTGGAGCGACAAGACATCGAGCAGATCATGGATCTACTGTACAACCCACAGGAGACGGACCAGTACAAAGCCATCAAAGAAAGGCTCATATCCGCCTACGAAGAATCTGACAGCCGCCAGTTCCAGAAACTACTATCAGAGATGGAACTCGGAGATCAGAAGCCGACCCAACTACTGCGACGAATGCGAAACCTTGCCAGAGACAAAGTTCCCGACACCACTCTGCGTCTCATGTGGACAAATCACCTTCCGTCACACGTCCGATCAGTCCTCGCAGTCAGCGAATCATTCAGCACGAAGACTGCACTTGAAGAACTTGCTCTACTCGCCGACAAAATGATGGAGCAGACTGCTTCAACCGAAGTCGCAGCCGTGCAATCACCATCCCCACCTACATCATCAGCACCGCAAGCAGATACGCAGTACCTTATCAACGAGATAAGAAAACTATCACTGGAAATTGCCGAGTTGAAAGCAAGACCACCGTACAATGCAGACCACCGCCGCAACCGCTACCCGTCCCGTCACCGTAGCGCATCACGATCACGCAATCGAGAAACATCGCCATCACCATTCTGCTATTATCACCGACGTTTCAAAGGTCAAGCTAGACGCTGCACGTCGCCTTGCTCATTCAAGAAGCAAAACACGGAAAACTAGACAGAACGTTGGCAGAGGCGGACACCGGCGTTCAAGAAATATCACACCGCCTATATATCACTGATAAAAACTCGAAGTTATCATTCTTAGTCGACACTGGAGCCAACATATCCGTGCTACCGAGAAGAAAGGGACAAATAGCAACGCCACTACCATTTCAACTGTACGCAGCGAACAACACTACAATAGCTACGTACGGCGAGAAAACATTATCTCTTGATTTCAATCTACGACGTCCGTACAAATGGAAATTCATCGTAGCTGACGTTTCGAAGCCAATACTAGGAGCCGACTTCCTCAAGCATCATCAACTCATCGTCGATTTGAAAAACCGAAAACTAATCGACGGTGTCACGAGTTTAAAGGTCAACGCCCCGATACGTGTATCGAACGTGCCCACCGTACGCAGTATCGATATGTCACAATCATACCACGACATACTAGCGCAATATCCAGGCATAACGAGACTAACATCGATGCAATTAAACTGCAACATTAACGTGCAACATTTCATCGAAACTCGAGGACCACCGTTACACTGCCGCGCAAGACCAATTCCACCGCATCGCTACGAAATAGTCAAGAAAGAGTTTGAAAACATGATCGAACAAGGATTATGCCGACCTAGTAAAAGTCCATGGTCATCACCTCTACATATCGTACCCAAGAAGAATGGCGATATTAGAGTTTGTGGTGATTATCGTCGACTCAACTCCATCACCATACCTGATCGTTACCCCGTGCCACGCATCAAAGATTTTACTCATCATTTATCCGGAAAAACTATATTCTCTACAATAGACCTCAACCGAGCATACCAACAACTGAGCGTTAGAGATGAAGACATTGAGAAGACAGCTATCATCACCCTGATGGGATTATTCGAATTTCCACGTATGTGCCCCGGTTTAAAAAACGCGGGACAAACGTTTCAACGCTACATTCATGAAGTATTACGAGGATTAGATTTCGTCTTCCCATTCATCGACGATTTACTACTGGCATCGGAAAGTGAAACACAACACCAAGAACACCTACACACCGTACTTAAGAGGTTAGAAGAAAACGGTATCACTATCAACGCCGCCAAATGCAACCTAGGTCAATCAGAAGTTCAGTTCCTAGGATACACCGTATCGTCAGAAGGCATCAAACCTCCAACACATAAAATCGAAGCTATCACCAACTATCCCAAGCCGACTACCATCGAAGAGTTAAGAAGATTCCTTGGTATGATCAATTTCTACCGTGACCATATACCTAACGCCGCATCTCTACAAGCACCATTGAACGCATACTTACACAACGTAAAGAAGAGAGACAAAACTCAAATCACGTGGACCGACGAAGCAACTCAAGCATTCGAGCAATGTAAAGCTAGCATCATAAACGCAGCTCTACTCGCTCATCCGTCGCACCACGCAACACTCGCCTTATTCTGCGACGCATCCGATAACTCAGCAGGAGCAGTATTACAACAATATCTAAACGAATCATGGCATCCGCTTGGTTATTATTCCAAGAAATTTACCGACGCGCAAAAGAAGTATTCTACATTCGATCGTGAATTACTCGCTATTTACATGGCAGTCAAACACTTTCGCAAGACATTCGAAGGACGGAATCTTATCATATTTACCGATCACAAGCCACTAACATTTATAATGTCGAAGATTAATTCTAACTCAGAAACTCAGAGGCGTGCGAGACAACTCTTGTTTATCAGCGAATTTACCACGGACATACGACACGTGAGCGGTAAACAAAACATCGTCGCCGACGCACTCAGCCGCATAGAAACAATTTCATGCCCATCTACAATAAACTACAGCGACATAGCCAGCGCGCAAGACAAGGACAGCAACATTGAACAACTATTATCCCAGAATAACATCACTCTCAAGAAAATATCGATACCTAACAGTGACGTCAAGTTATACTGCGAAGCATCTACTGCTTATGTACGCCCGTACATACCCGAGCAATATAGAAAAGAAGTTTTTAACAGCGTGCACAACATCAGTCATCCTGGTACGCGCACAACTCGAAAACTTATCACTCAAAAATACTTCTGGCCGTCAATGAACGCAGACATCAGCTGTTGGACACGAACATGCCTACTTTGCCAAAAAAGCAAGGTACATCGACACACATTCTCTAACATCGGATTTTTCCCGCCAAGTGAGCGTTTTCAAAACCTTCACGTCGATTTGGTCGGTCCCTTGTGTACAACATCTCAAGGTCATCGGTACTTAGTAACAATGATCGACCGATCAACGAAATGGCCCGAAGCAATACCTACTGACGAAATATCAGCTGTTCGAATAGCAGAAATCGTCTATCAACATTGGATCGCAAGATTTGGATGCCCGACCACACTAACAAGCGACCAAGGTCGCCAGTTCGAGAGTCAGCTGTTTCAAAATTTAATGAAGCTTATGGGAATACAGAAAAATCGCACAACACCATATCACCCGCAAAGCAACGGTATCGTCGAGCGATGGCATCGCACACTCAAGACCGCATTGCGCGCGAAACTCATCAACACAAGTACATGGATTGACGAGTTACCTATCGTGCTACTGGGATTGCGAGCCGCTCTAAACTCAGACACCGGTGTGAGCGCCGCCGAACTTACCTACGGTCACAACTTACGTTTGCCTGGCGAATTTTTCACTGCAAGTACCTGTACACCTGCTATGGATTATACCTACGTTGATAAACTGCGTGCTAGCATTCAAGATAACAAGCCGCAAGTCGCTACCAAACATCATAGCAGCAATAAAAGTGTGTTCGTGCACCAAGATTTACTCACGTGCAGCCACGTATTCATCAGAACAGATGCAGTAAAAAAACCACTTCAGACTCCATATGAAGGCCCCTATCGAGTTATAAGCCGAACAGATAAAGTGTACTCCGTACAGCTACCTAATCGGCAAGCGAACATATCGATCGATCGATTGAAGCCTGCATATGTCATCACAGAAGACAGCAATACCTTACCACCAACCAGTACCTTACCACCAAGCAAGATTACCTCATCCAGTACCATTACCACGCCAAGAACACCGATTACCGTTACCAGTACCAAGAAAACCAGGAGCAGTACCACTCCAACCGTTACCAAGCAACAAACCCAAGTACCTCCCGGCAGCGTGACGTCACATCCCGCCCAGAGCAAGTCAACACGCATGGGTCGTGTCATCAAACTGCCGGTACGCTTCGCTTGAAGGGGAGTACTGTAGCCACCACTCATCACAGCACGTTTTATGACTATCGTCAAGAAACCAAGAAACAAACAGTTCTCAAAAGAACTCTTTTTCACAGTTCTCAAAAGAACTAGACTTCTGTTAAAGGAATAGGAAACGCTGAAGACACGCCGCCGACACGCCGCCGTCGTATTCTTCGGTCTTCGCTCGCCGCGCACGCGAACAACAGCAGACGTCTTCTCTCTTCAAATGCCGCGCAGAAAAGGATCGCGAACTACGCGGAACCCTTATTTATACACACCTGCGGCGCGCGTGCATTCCGCGCACCGCGGTCCGTGACACGAGCGTCTGTAGCGACACCACACGGATTAAATAGGCAACAAGTGCTGTGACGTGATTGGTTGGGAGTTCTTTGTTATTTAGTTAGTAATTTCTTATTGGTTAAGCTCATAATTGTTAATATTCCTAAACTGTATATAAGTGACACATTTTTAATCAATAAATATTCTTTTTACAACTTTCGTGAAACCTACAACTAGGAGTTTTATTAGTAATCTACCGTAACCCAAACATTACTAAAACCTTAATAAAAACAATACAATAAAATGAAATTGTGCTACTAAATTGCTCATGCATTTATTACCTCATTACAAAGCGTATCCATTTGTTCTGAATAGGGCAATCCACTCGAGAAACAACCATCTACAAAATCCGCCTTCTACCTAAATCTAAAGAACTGAGGTTGTCTCTTTTATCTTCAATTCTGACAGCAAGTACTGGAAACTGTTAAGCAGCAGGTACTGCACAATTTGTTCAAAAGAGTCACCGCGGCCCTGGAACGCATAGGGCATTAGGAGGAACACGAATGGGTTTTAGTCAGTAAGAGACACTCCCTTCCGCTCCGCCTAGAGTTGAAGGGGTCATTTGATGATTTCTCATCCATAAAACAAAGAACTGGAAAGTAATAGTCGTTACACTGGAAAGTACTAAGAAAATACATAACATACGTACATAATCCTTATGCCAGGAAAGTTTTGAGTATGAATGTGGATGCCTGAATTAGACTGTGTGGATGATGACACGGTTAGAAAAGGGGTGGCTAATGAGATGATTTGGAAGAAGAAGACACATTGTGCCCACCTCAAAGGAACTGTCCTGTACGTCATCATCACCACATCATCGGTTCCCTTGTCTAGCCTTCCAAAGCTGCGTCTTCCAGTTTGCGCTCACCTATTGACTCATCATCCATCATCATTATCATATCAACCGAAAGACGTCCACTGCTGGACATAGGCCTCCCCCAAGTGGCGCCACAGCAACCGGTCCTGTGCGTTTCGCATCCATCGGCCACCTGCAATCCTCACCAGGTAAACCAGTCCACTTTGTGGTAGGCCTTCCAACGCTGCGACTTCCACCTATTGAATAACAAGGAATAATTTTCAAGTCATTTGCAGTGTTATTAAACTAACGATGGGATACTTATACATATTATATCCAATGACTTGTCCTTATTAGAAAGCAAGCTACAAAAATTGCTTATCCTGGGTAAATCTGGAAAGCTTTAACAACGTCAATAGTTTACTACCTGTTAACAATTTACTTCACGAAAAGAAGAAAAATGTAAAAATCAACACGACCCTTCCGAAGTACCTTTAGAAAAACTAGTTGTGAATCAGTAGATTTAAGGCAAAAGTCACGTGGCACAAACGAAACGTGAGACGAGACAGCAATATAGAATTATGCAGGGGGAAGAGGGATGGAAAATGACGCCGTCACCATACAAATGCTGCCATTGAAGGCTAAAGTTAGGGAGATGAAAGAAATGTATTTGTGTGTAGTCTACAGTTTTTTCCTTTGAGAGATTTCTATGCGATTAAGTTTTTTTTTATCTCCTCCTGTTTGTAAATGCAGGGTATCACGGGAGAGTTTTGATAACTTGTTCTTTACAAATTATTTGATTATTTCATTATTCATGTACACATAGAAACATAGTAATAGATTATAATGTAATTATGAGTACAAAGGCACTGCTTATTTCTAACGAAAATTTCCAGCAGACCTGCGAAAGGAGAAATAAAAAAGAAATGTAGACAACAGTGTGTGAGAACAAGAGAAGAAAAATAAGTAAAGGAAGCCTTATCCTAAACAATCAAATAAAATACGAAAATATACCAAAGTACTTATAAAACATATGCCGAATACTTTACTATTTATTGATGTTCCATTCAATGCAACAGTTTTCTCAAAAGGCTCTCTGTTGTTTATTGGTTTCCAAACGCAACGGCATTTTCTGCAGCCGCAGTATAAACACTAACCACCTAAGCACGGCCCACCTGTCACAATTACGGGGACATTTTACGTTTTCTATGCCTCCATGCCTAACAAAAAAAACCGGCCAAGTGCGAGTTGAACTCGCGCACGAAGGTTCCGTACCATTATCAATAAAAAAACGGCAAAAAATCACGTTTGTTGTATGGGATCCCCACTTCAATATTTATTTTATTCTGTTTTTAGTATTAGTTGTTATAGCGGCAACAGAATACATCTTCTGTGAAAATATCAACTGTCTAGCTATCACAGTTCATGACATACAGCCTGGTGACAGACGGATGGACGGACGGACGGACAGCGGAGTCTTAGCAATAGGGTCCTATTTTACCCTTTGGGTACGGAACTGATTACAACATTTGTAATTAACTTTTCTAAATTTCCAATTGGTTTTACTTAGTGGCATCGCAACCCATCGTTGCGCTGGTTATGGTATTAGTAACATACTGAACTCTGACTGGAAGCCGAACTCAACCCAGTTGGGAAATTCCCAGGCCGATGTAGATGAGACATGGTAAGGGGATCAGATCCTCAATGCAAGGATCTCTTCCTATCAGATTAGGGAGCATTCCAGTACAGTTTGTATTATCCCTAGTAATAATATTATAAATGCGAAAATAACACTGTCTGTCCGTCTGTTAAGTACGCTTTCACGCTAAAACGGTTGAACGTACCGTTATGAAATTTGGCAGATATATAGCCTGGTATATGGAGAAGGACATAGGCTACTTTTTTACGCGATAGCCGACCTCCACGCGGGCGAAGCCGTGGGTAAAAGATACTATCTTATGTAAATACAAACTCATACACTCGAGTAGGTGTATCTACATAGAATGTCGGATGTCCATTAGAGTCAGGACCATTAGAAGTAAGAACGGCACCCAAGGGACAGAAGTTGACGGGCCTATGGGAACACATTATAATGCCATAAAAGAGTTTGTTGTTAGAACTATGTATGTGGAAAGCCATGAGTTGAATTTCCATGGTGTGTGCTTTGACACGTTTTATTTAAGTTAGAGTTAAGATTTGAACCAAATTCTCAGGTCAGCACCGATGGAGTTTAAAGGTCTTAGGGATGTTTTTTCGGATCTAACGTCTGCCTCCATCTTGTTTTTTTTTCAACATTCATAATATATGAAGCATTTCTTACTTTACCACTCGTCATTAGTTAAAATTTATCCATCCATTTAGGTCATAGGGCGGGCCAAAAAACAGAAATACAAACATCCTAAACACATACAATCGAAAAAAATATTACCCTTCTTCTGTCAGGCAGTCGGCATTGAAGCAATATCACTGGTTACATTAGTAGCATATCCAGACAAATCCCATCGCTTCCCGTGGGTGTCGTAAGAGGCGACTAAGAGACTCACCAGAGAATGGGCAGCAGCAGTCTCTGTAGGTACATTGCTACATCTACACTGCGATCGCCAACCCGCCTGCCAAGCGTGGCGTGTTACCATGGGAGGAGGCCTATGTCCAGCAGTGGACGTCTTTCGTCTAATATGATGATGATGATCCAGTCAAATCTGAAACCAACCACCAAACAACCTGTGTGGAGTGTGAGTAGTGGCTAAAACTACTCGCACTCCACACAGGTGAAGATTACCAATACAAAAAATAACCGATTTACAAAAAAAAACACTACAAAGTAGTTTTTGGTTGTTTCTTCGTAATTTAACACCGACTTCCGAAATTAAAGTTTATTTGTTTTTTGTAGTGTTTTTTTATTGAAATTCGGTTTTTTTTGTCAATTTCTTTTTTATTTTCCACACCTAACAACACTACTGGAAAGTCACAGGAAAGCAGAATACGCATTTTCGAATACCTACATGGATGATTTTTCCAGCTATTTGGATTTCAAAACCAAACAAGAATTTTTCAAATCGGTTTATAAATGAGGGAGAAATGAGGCAAAAAAAATACAACCGAATTGAGAACCTTCTCCTTTTTTTGAAGTTGGTTAAAAATAAAGCAGTTATCATCCGACAAAACAGGCAGTAACTCAGTTATGACATAATTCTCTCCCTCCATATTACAAAGAAACAATTTGCTTCACACATAATAAAACTCTCCACCGTTGAATACACAAACGACTAGATAAAATACTGCCAACAACGTGAAACGGCGCTTAAACTCCAGCCCACAACTTTAAACAGTTGTGGAACTAAATCGAACACGTTAACCTGTTTTACTTACTTTTATGCGATTCACTGGTGACTTGTTTATTTATTTTTATTTTTAAACACAAATGCAACAAGCATTTGTGTTCAAAAGTAGTTGCTCTTGCTAGTTGAATGATGTTTGGGTACAAATGACTATTCATAAATGTGGAGTTGGGGACAAAGGTAAAGGCTAATTATTTTTGAGGCGAATAACAACTTATTAGGCGACTAACTAATTGGTTACAAAAAATAATGACTTGGCGGCTAATATTAACAGTGGGATAAAGTGGGATGTCATACGTATATGTGTTTTAATTGGTGTAAGAGCGAGCGAAGCGAGCTCGGGACTTGGGGCACCCCGACTCGTGGTTATTTTTTTTAAACCACCCAAAAATATTTATTTATTTATACTAGAATCACTGCCAATTTAAATTTAAACAGAGCTCACAACTCTATATTAAGCTGCTACTTTATACTTAAAATGCTACTTCACTGTAGCTGCCAACCTATTATTTTTGCTACCCATCTTAATTATTTTTAAGACCCTATAACAGGTTAGTTTGTCGCCGCGTTAAATACATGCCAAAGGTAAATAATCATTAATTTATTTAAACTTGTACTATAGTACATAAAGCTTAAATAAATTAATAAAAGAAAAATAAACTTTATTAAATATTTTTTATTTTATTTTTATTTAGTGGTACTTGGGCGGACTGAATGGAACAAGGCATTCTCTACCCACCTTTGGGTTAAAAAGGGGTATATACTTAACAAAAAAAAAAACAATTTTGTTTCGGAACTAATTTAAAAATAATTTATATAATACTAATAAAATACATAACATATGTATTTTATTAATGTTATGTACTAAAATAATAAACTAATAAAATACTATGTTGTATAACAAACTTTTTGATTACGAGAACTCATAATAATTATGACGAAAACAGATAAGAATGACAGTGTTTTCGGATCTAACGCAAAAACGAAAATTTAGATTCAGCCTTCTTGATGTAAAATATCAATTTTAATTAAAAAAAATGGCGACTAGCAACCCAAGACCCGATAACAAACCACTTTTAAACTTATATATATGCATAAAATTAAACTTAAAGCTCATTAACGACAATCCGTAGTAGTAGAAGCTAGATAGTGGATAGTTCGCTTTTAAATCGGAATTGAATTCGCATTGGAGCGCCGCTCTGTATTCGGGTGAGGCGTCTGCCGCTTATTCGATTTGTTGCTAGTACGAGATTTGAGTTTGTAAGACTTTGAGAATGAAAATGTTGGGAATAAGGTGGATGTGGCATACAAAAAAAACATTCCAAGATGCTTTTTGCACGAGCAAGTGTCTTGTGGCGATATTATCGTACTGACACTCCATTCGTTAACAACTCTATGAACGTGTCTCTATACGGTGAATGATATATTTCGCGGCGATGCCCTCGCTCGTTGAGTTGGCGCCTAATCCTTAAGCTTAAGGCTAGAATAATAACTTGTTTCTAAGTATAGGATACATTATATCTTGATATCAAAATCAAGTAAAAAAAAACAACTAAAAAAAGCAACTTCTCACAAGATTGTATTGGTATGCATTATACATGTCTAGAGATGTCTCCCAGCAGGCCATAGTTCTGCTTTTTCCTTACAACTCGATCCTGATAGTATAGACGAATTCCTAACATTTTTTTTGAAACATAACCTAGCCCATAACCAGCGGACAATTTAGAAGCTTCTAATGACACCGCATTTGTCAAATTATGATAAATGATTTTGAAGTGATGATTGTGATGAGGGAACAGATGAACATACATACATACTGGTCAAATTCATAATCCTTCTTTTCGCTTCGCCGTAGTCAGGTAAAAATTAAACTCTTCCTGCCATCTACTTCTAGTTTTAGAGCTAAAGATGGCGCAAGTCTAGTTAAGAAAGGGCTGTAAAAAGACTAACTATCACCTAAATAATAATTTTGCAACGTATTGAGAAAGAAGGTTTTTCCTTCTAGGAAAAAAAATGTTTTTGACAGTTTTGTGACAGATCAAACCCAAATATACGATTACGAATAAAAGAAACAAAAAGCAAATCTGGAAAACTATATGTAGATAAAAGGGAAAAATCAGATATAAAAAATTAACGTCACAACAGAAAATACCGCATCAAATTAAATACATCTAACTACAACCTTCATAACTGAAGGGCCTTGAACAAAATCCTCTCCCGGGAGAACTATTGAATGGAAGCGACTTTCAACTAGCTCGCGAACGAAAGTGAACTTGGAAACAACTATTTTAACTGATAATTTATGTATTGATGCAACTGATTGGAATTTTGTATGTATGTTGAAATACAAAAAATAGTGTATAGTAGTCACAAATCCACAGGACTAGTCGTTGAGTGGACGTCTAACGGCCGCTTTCTATAATGTATCACAATCCCAATCTTGATCCCGATCCTTGTCTGTAACCAATCAAAGGTGAGGATTGTGTGGTGAAGGACACAAACTCGGCCGTTGATTGGTTACAGACAAGGATCGGGATCAAGATTGGGATTGAGATATGTTATAGAAAGCGGCCGTAAATGAATTTGAAGAAATATAAAAGATGAAAAAAATATTTACAATTTATGTTATAGACCCTTCAATTTTGGTCCCGAATGACTGCCTGTAAACGGTTTCTCATTGACCAAATGAGTTTCCTGATGCAATTCTGTTGGATTTCCTGCCACTCTTCGAGTTTTCAGGTCTTTTTTCGACGCCGGAGCTGGACATCTTCCTCGTACAAAATCCATCGTTATTAAAGATTGTTTTGAGATACGCACAATGATTTTACCCGCTGAACAATAATGATGTTGCTTAGAATGGTCAAAATAAAAATTGTTTTAAGCGCCAAACTTAATACACTTCATAAAGATTGTTGATGATCATTGCTGGTAGGAATTCACATAACGTATAGGAAGATTGTTTATTAAGTGGAAGATGGATTTGGCAACCCCAAAGAGACATAAGACAATTAATATACTAAGTACTGATAGCCCATGAGTCGATCTTCAAAGTTAAGCAACGCTTGTTGATGTCGACGGGTGACCATAATTTAAACATACCGAGTTTCCTTTGCGCCACGAAAAGCACGTTAAACGCTTGGCAGATTGTATTTGGCAAGCAAAAAATAGTTTTCCCTGCCACAAAAACCAACAATTCAAAGCATAATCAAGAGAAAACTCCTCTAATTTCATACTGCACGACATGGGGAAATGTTATAGACTTGCAATGACGCATCCTTTAACAATACTTCTGACTCTCTCCAACGTCCAGGCTGAAGTGCGAGTGAGAGAGACGGGGCACGTTCATAATCTGTCAACAAGTACACGCTAATTGCACACTCGGGTTGTTTTGTAGGGTGACCAAGAATTGTGAATTAATCCGGATGGTTTTTGTTTTGTTTTTAAGCGATTTTTTTTGTTACAGTATGAGCATGTTAAGGAAGGCGGTGGAACATGATGTGGGGACAGTTTTGAGTATGACTGTTTAAAAATATAAGAAAATTATTTTAAGTAGATTTTCAAAATTCGGGAAAAACGTTATATGGAAGAATAAGATATGCTTTACTAACACCAAACATACTGGCACAGGGACACGGATGAGGATAGTGAATATTTGTCATTTTCTATGCAGATACAGAGAAAACATAAAGTTTCATCGCTTTTGCATACTAATAACTTTGCAGGAACTGTAGAACAAAAGTTTCTGTAAGAGTAATAGAAGTTAGTATGCGTGTCTATGCAAAACTTGTTACAAGTTGGTTTTAAGTCTGGTCGGAAAAAATAAGATGCTTACTTTGAAGAAGAACAAACTGTTTTTTAATTTAGTAAAATAAACCTTGGATGTTTTAGTTGCAATTTCTATAACATTCTTCCCTACTATCACCATTATGCATCCGCTTTGAAAGAGAGCTAAACAGGACGAATATCACTATCCTTTTTATATCTCTTCTTTTATCACTTTCATAATAAAATCAGGTTAAACTTAGCACGTCATAGTAGAGGATTGATGTCTCAAATCTATGACTATTTTTAAAGATTCAATGTCACGGTTGGCTAGAAATCAGTAGTTGTAAGGTTGATGTTAGTTTAGTGTATTTATTTTGTTACTGAACACTCATAATGCGTCGATATACATTTAATTATTTATTTTTAAAAATCTTCCTTACTTTAACATAAAAACGCCCTTTGTTATTTACTGTATTCTTCACAACAAACTCTATCATTTGATACCCGTGATATGAGAGTACATTAAAATATAATTGGTCTGCCGTCTTTGAAAGACCGTGATATTTCATTTAGAATAAGGTAACTTTCAAATCGTGTACTATTTATTATCCAAGCCAAACATATAATGCAAAATATTATTCCACAGCTGGGATTCCTCCTAGTCTTTCAAAAAACTCTTTTCCCGTGTCATTTTGTGTCAACTACGCAGTTCGTGTCCAATTTGAGATCGTCTCGTCATCTCATTCTGGGCCGAAACCTTTTTGATTTAGAAAGAAAAAACATTTATTTCGACAGTCTGGTCTGAGGCATCAAACACTATTTTTTTTCTTGCTCATAGACTCACGTTTTACCACTATTTAACTATTAAAATAAAACTTTATTTTCTAAAAAAAAACCTCTACATTTTTTGCAAGACTTATCCGACGTTTTGCGGTTAACAGGGTCAACCTAACCCGGCAGTATGAATGCACGTCGTTAATTAGACGGTTTATTAGAGATTCAAGTGTTGTACGCTACAAATATACAAGGAGAGGTTTCATACCTATCTGTTAAGGGGCAGCTCGCACCGAGACGCAATGTGACTACTCGGGGGACTCTGAATACACTGAATATGATTCGGTCAAAATTACCCGGCACATTTAATTTGCTGATGATTTTGTAACTATGCTAGGTTTAAACCCGTTGTAAATGAGTAATAACAGTAACACGGGTATATTTGAGCTTAAGCAACTCTTGCCTAAGTTGATTCGTAGATATCATCCGTTACATTCCTTCTGTGCCACGAAAACACGTAAGGCGTTGATCCGGTAGTCACCTGTACATCTATGATAGTCGTAACAGGTTTCTTTCTTTTCTTTCTTTTCTTTCTTTTCTTTTCTTTCTTTTCTTTCTTTTCTTTCTTTTCTCTTTTCTTTCTTTTCTTTATTTTCTTTCTTTTCTTTCTTTTCTTTCTTTTCTTTCTTTTCTTTCTTTTCTTTCTTTTCTTTCTTTTCTTTCTTTTCTTTCTTTTCTTTCTATTCTTTCTTTTCTTTATTTTCTTTCTTTTCTTTCTTTTCTTTCTTGTTTTTCTTTTCTTTATTTTCCTTCTTTTCCTTCTTTTCTTTCTTTTCTTTCTTTTCTTTCAATTCTAGTAATTTTTAAGCAACGTTCGCATTCGCATCTCAGTCGCAATTTGTCAAAAATGTATGGAATTTGAGGCTTTTTCGACAGTTTGTGATTGTCAAGCGAATGCGAACATTTTGAAGCAATCAGTTTGGGCAGATTGTTTGATGATATAAAATTCGACCGTTACAGTTCTCGTCAAATAACTTTGCCCCTCTGAAGTTAGCCATTTGCAAAAATCGCGCAGGTGCAGTCACGTAGACGGGAGCAAGCGGGACGCAAGCATGCATCGAACGTCAACGAGCGACTGAGACATAAAATTAATGCCCGCCACCATGTCTCTTGCGCATGCGCAGTTGCTGTTTGTTTATAATTTTGACTACTACGCAGCCACTCGTAGTCAACTTCAGAGGGGCAACGTTATTTGACGAGAACTGTAAGTGTAATAATAAGTTCTAAATTATCACAAAAAGTGCAGTGCGTCGTGTCTCGGTGTGAGCTGACCTTTATACCTATCTCTTTATGTACCCTTTCAACCGTTCTGCTTTTATTCTTTGAGCCTTTTCTGTTTTTCTTTTTATTTTATTTAATAAGCTTTGTGCATGTGTGACGTGGTGGAGGTTCTTTCGTTTTTTTTTTTCAAGAGTTTTCTATTTTAAAATGTGTGTTATGTATTTACAGAAAATATAATACCCTCTGAACCAATTGACTGCTCCTACTGCATTAGTGTAGTTGTATATGTCGCAGTCAATTAGCTTAATCAGCCGTTTAATTGGTTGCCTAGCCTTTTCATTTAAATGTGCCGATTTTTCAGCGATCCAAGTGACATCTTTTGTTCAAAATCGTTTAATGAGTTACCCATGTCACTTATGTCGCTGATTAAACGATACAGTTCAATGAAAAGGCTAGACTTTTAATGAAACGGCGGATTTAGCTAGTTGGCAGCGACATACACATGACATCAAATAAATGTGCAATAACGGTAACTGACCCACATACATTTACTGACTATCTTAATATCAAAAACAGAATTAAAGACATAAAACTGTCCCTGAATCGACTTCTATCGTGATCCTTTATGTACTCTAATAATGAAAAACAGTTCATAATTTATTGTTCTGATCTACGAAGGGATGAAAGGTCTATTTACTTTTTATCTGGCACCGACTATAGCGATTTTCATAATAATAATGCTAAATACGAAGGTCGGGATTAGTGTTTTTTTATTCAACGTAAATGTGGTACTGTTTATCAAATCGTAGGGCACTTAATCGTTTCGTTCTTAAATGAGTGATTCATTTGTTTCACACTTAAAAATAATTTAGCAAAATATTTTTAAGAGCAGTTTTACGTATGTACCTACTGCGGAGCTGGCTTACGAGGAGTACAGTGTGTATAATCTTATCCGTAACAATCCTTTTCAAAGATAATATTATCTTTGAAAAGGATTGTTACGGATAATAATTATTTTCCTGAATATTTTTTATTAGTTATTCTAAACAACTCCATTTTCTTGCAGGTGATTTTTTAACGCTTTATAGACACGATGTTATGTCACTACGCTGGGCAAAAGGATTGTAGCGAAACTACAAGTTTATCTACTAACCAAGCAAAGTTCAGAGTTAAACCCCAAATCCTATACTGGATCAGCTTGAAAACTTAACTGGATGCACCAGTACCCCTCCGAACCAAAGTATCGACATAACAGTTCACCAAGTCGAATAGTTAGCAGCGAAACTTGTGTGGAGCACTGTTCCTTGAGATTTGGTAGAGCCAATCAGTTGGCTCGAAAACTTAGAAGTTCTAATTATTTTGAAGGGTAGTTGGATTTCGTGCTTTGTTCTAGATCTCTGATTAACAAGAGATTTACGTTCTCTGAAATAGCGTTTTCTGAGAAGAAATCAGCTGTCTGCTTTGTGTAAATGTTGAGTAATTTTGAGCTGAGGTTTTTCGCAGCGAAAATAATCTGTTAGAGACTTTTGTTTTTCGATTCTGTTGCTAAGGACGGGTTTAATATTTTTAAACTGGATTTTTCAAGAAAAGATGTTTGTTTTTTTTTTCTTCTCGAGTTGCCAGTTAATCAGCGTGTAGTTGCATGTGTAAAATTCTATTCGATTATGTCAAACCAGTTTGATGCCTTGATGGATTCAGAACATCCAATAAAACAGCAAAGAACGGACTCGCCACCGTTAATTCCATACACTGGTATTTTCAATGTTTTTAATTTTTTTTCAAAATTCAAAAGGTTCTTACAAAAAACTTCAATATCACGTTGCTTGACTCGGAAAGTCAGAAATACCACCCGATCACCAAATTGTAGGTATTTCATACACCTTCAATCACAATAACGGATACCACTCTTTGTCTACACGTGTGCTTATACAATGTGTAACATAATAAACGCAATACCTCTTATGGGGTTATTGTACTCATAATTATGAACAACTCTTACTATGGGGCCAACACCGAAGTCGCGAAAAAAAAATCAGCTGTTCAGTACCTACTTTTTTTAGAGTTATGCGGACAGAAATGTATGGGGCGGCCGATTTTTTTCCGCGATTTCATAGCTGATCCCATAGTAAAAGTTGACCATAAGGTTGAGTATAATGATACTTTATGACATATTGCGTTTATTCTGTTACACGTTGTATACAATCAAACACTTTCACTTTCCACAATGATTTATTTAGATGGTTAAAACATTCAAACTTTTGATAATTAATCTATAATATGTATGTATTTATAAAGTATATCAGTTGTCTGGTTACCATAACACAAGCTCTGCTTGGGATCAGATGGCCGTGTGTGAGTTGTCCCAAGATATTTATTTATTTTATTTATTTATTTATAATAATAATTATGTAGGTTTAAACAGCGTGTAACAGAATAACGCAATATTTTAATTAAAAGGAGTCATTGTTCTCATATTATGAACAACTTTTTCTATGGGACCAACACTGAAATGGC
This sequence comes from Melanchra persicariae, assembly GCA_947386135.1. Lineage (NCBI taxonomy): Eukaryota > Metazoa > Arthropoda > Insecta > Lepidoptera > Noctuidae > Melanchra > Melanchra persicariae. The sequence goes on from OX376667.1 coordinate 4,816,356, forward strand.
GAAAGATGACCCAACTAAATTTCATCCTCAAAAATCCTAAGTAATGAAACTGGGGGTCTATTCTCTAAGCCCGGCGAAGTCCGTAGTTTCGGTCTTAGTGTCGGGCGTTTTCTACTCCGTATCACCTACGGCCTTACGATTAGTCCCGAACCCGAACTAAGAACAACTGTCAAATCGTGTTGTCATTTATTCTTAGTTCGGGTTCGGGACTAATCGTAAGGCCGTAGGTGATACGGAGTAGAAAACGCCCGACACTAAGGTCGAAATTACGGCCTTCGGGCTTAGAGAGTAGAACGGGGTGTACCAAAAACGCAAACAAATCAATCTAAGTATAGGTATCAACTGGGATTGCGACGGGGACAGTAAAAAGAGTTATCAAATAAAGAGTCGGCTGTTCAATCCAGATAAAAGGTTTGGAATCCAGATGTCTGCATCCTCGATACTACGTTTGAATGTCTCGAGCTTTTCAACGTGTATGTTGGTGGGAGATAGAATTTAACGATGGGAAGAAAGTTTGCAAGATAAACTAAATGGATTACGGTAAAATATTTTGTTGGGTGTTTTGTTGTAAAGCTTAGAACTCGTGAATTTTTATATGACGATGAAAGTATATGTACTGAAGTAAGTAAGTAAAATTTTATTTGTTTAAACATGGTGTACATGATACATGCAAGATAACAATAAAATACAGAAAGAAAAGTTCTAACATGTTCAGCCGCATATCGTGGCGTAAAATTGGTAGGAAGAGATGGTGCATGAACCGTGCCAATATTCATCAAAATTACATTTAAGACACTTTGTGGGTACTTATTAATTCACTTAAAATTATTATATCTCAGCAAGCATTTATAGATAAAAATGTCAAAGTTAAAAATGTCAATAATGAATGTCAAATAAGTAGTCGTTAAATAAATTAGTCAATAAAATATGAATTACTATCATTAAATGTCCATACTAAATTACAATTATTCCAAAAAAAAGAAAATACAATTACCACAACATGCCAAAAATACAACATCGTCATCTCAAAAACGAAGAAAAATTGTCCTCCTTCATAAACTCTGCTATACTGTAATATGCTCTTTCAGTTAATAGACTCTTTAATTTACTTTTAAGGGCAGATGTATGAAAGGAGACTTTTTCTTCCGAGCTACTTTTTTGGTCACATTAAAAATTCAAAAAGTGCACTTAGGTATTTTGTAAATCTCTATATCACACTGAGGTTTGCTGTGCAACATACACGTTGTGTTCTATTATTATTACTTATTTTTTTTATATTATTATTATTTTATTTTTTTACTTTTTGTGTCTTGTGCGAGGTACAAATAAATATTTTTCTTTCTTTCTGTGAGAAAAACCAATTTGGTTTTTTAATTTTTAGTAAGATAAGACACGTGTTTTTTTTTCTTATATCACGTAAACAAAAAATGTAATGACGTTACAGTGTACATACACAAACACGAGTGACGTCACTATGTTTGTACAATTTTCAGCATCGTTTTATTATACTATGGTTTTGTTGCACTTTAGAGAACAAAATGAAATAATGTCTTGTTTTATTTTTAACCGACTACCAAAAAACAGAGATTCTCAATTCGATTGTTTTTTTTTTTGTTTGTTACTTCATATCTCCGTCATTTATGAAACGATTTGAAAAAATCTTGTTTTATGTGAAAGGATATACTTCTCGATTGGTCCCATTTAAATTTTATCAAAATCGGTCTAGCAATTTGGTTTTTAAATCCAAATAGCTGGAAAAAATATGTGGAAAAATCATCCATGTATACGAAATTGTGTATTTTTGCTTTCCTGTGACTTTCCAGTGGTGTTGTTAGGTGTGGGGTACCACTAAAAAGTGAAAAATACTCATTAGCTCTTTTAGACACATATTTGGAAAGAATTTGAAAACATCTTCGTCAGCGACGAAATTGCAAATCTTTAAAGTTCGCCATTAGAAAGAGAGTCCGACGTGGCCTCTGACGTCACAATTAAAAGTCGTGACGCCCATACAACTACTACAGAAAACGGCGTTTACGCGAAAGGGACAGATATATTCGTTTAAAATTGTTATATGTCGCAGGTTTTTTTATCAGTTTTGATTCTAGATTCACTACCACTATTCTATTGTTGTATATTTTTCGATAAATTAATTTCGATAATATATAATTATGTATTCTTTTCATGCACTCCTTCTGCATGTAGGTACTCGTATAAAACATTCTCATGCGAAAAATATTTTTTTTTTTTTTTTATTTATGAATGGGCTAGCTCTTGACCTCGATCACGCCTGATGGAAAGCGATAGATGAGGTCCATGATGAAAGCGAGCGTGCCCAGAAGATGCCCTGAGGCACTGGTACTTCCACGCGTCGACGAAACACAGCAGGCTGCTTGACGCCGAACTCCGGTGGGAGGGTGGTCGCGAACCAGGCGGGTGTTAGCCCTACCACCGCAAGGGTTGGATTGGTCAGTCTTATAAGGTGTTAGGTGAGACTGTCCAGGATGCGCCGAGCGCTCGGTTCAGTTGAGTGTCTGATGGAACTAATTGCGCTACACGAGGAGGCTCCTTCATGCATCCCAGATATTATCTTCTACTTAAAATTCCCTGAAAACACTCACGCAAAATCACGATCGACAAACGTATACATGAGACTATCGACTTGTTTCAACTAAACATCAATACGTGTCCCAACCGGAGCTAATTAGTTCACCTCAGACGTGCGACCCGTCCCTGATTGGTGGAACTTGGATGTCAACATTAAACTTGTGAAGTGGTTAGTTGTCTGTCTGATCATCACGCTTTTTGTGTTTGGGGGGGTGGGCAGAATCTCTCTATGGTGACATTTGTACATGTACACACCGAAATATTGTAATAAATCTTTATTGCATTATAATTTATCGATATATTATAAAAAAATCGTTTTGTATACGTGACCGGAAAATGCCAAACGCCGTAAAATTGTAAAATATCCCATGAAATTGTAAACTTTTTTTTCTAAATAAGACACGGATATTTAAAAAAAAATCTGCTGTTCAGTACCTACATTTTGTCGAGTTATACGCATAGAAACTGAAATGTATGGACCAGTCACCCTTGTGACTGTTATTATTTAGCCGCGCGCTTTTCAACTATTACTAGTTTCGACTAAACATATGCAATACGTGTCTCGACTGGAGTTAATTAGTTCACCTCAGAAGTGCGACTCATCCCTGATTAGTGGAACTTGTATGTCAACATTAAACTTGAGCAGTGTTTGTTAAGTTGTCTGTTGATCATCACGCTTTAACTACGTTTGTGTTTTTTCTCTTTATGGTGTTTTTTTTGCAAATAAAAATCCATCCTTAATAATATTATAATATTAGTCAGGAAGTAGTTTTTTGCGTGAACGAGTAACAAACATCCGTGGATGAAAAACTACTGAATGGATGTTTATGAAAGGAGAAACCCGATTCTGGGCCTAACTTTCTCCCCTAACCCAAGTTTCTATGAATTTTGGGTTTCTCCTTTGTCACAGAAGTAGATTTTAGTCTGTAATAATAGTGTAGTGTGTAAGCAAGTATCGTAAGTATTATGTATGTGTGTAACCACACCTTATTCAGGATTAGCTAAGTAAGCATTATGTTAAGAACTCGAACATACATTTATCGCACGCTATCGTTATTTTTGAATCATAGGCAAAGTTTATTGAAATCATATGCCTACAGTGGCATCACTTGGCGTTATGTATATCGATTTAAAGTTCCGTAGTATTTATTTTCATGATAGTCCACGTATTTAACGCATTTTATTTTTGTTTTAACCTCATGTTAACACTGTGCAGTCTCTCATGTTGAAGCTACTGAACCAACACAATTTAATTCACGGCAACTTAATTTTAGTCTGTTTTTTTTTTATATTTTACTTGCACGGGATTCCGGGAGCTGCGACATCATCACGGGGAGCGTTCTTGAAATACATTGAGGTCTGCCTGCGACGTATAGACCTGCGGTTCATTTGCCTCTCCATCCACTTGACATGCATCTTCTTGTAACATTTACAGACAGCATAGCCTGCCGCCGCCAGTAAGACGATTGTGATCAGCGTGAGGAGGATATTTGACGTGCTGATGCTGGAGTAGAACTGCTCGGTTGTTGCACTATTTTTCCCGTTACCAGCAGCCGTTTGCGCGATGATCGTCTCTTCTCTCGTTTGAGTAGGTTGACACATGATTTGTAATATGGAACCACTTATTTTGGAGTAATATCCGTTTTTCTAATCAAACTTATTTGTTTTTTTATAATTGTCCAAATTTTCACTCGCGGTGTGACCTTGAATGGCAGGGTCGCCATGAAGGGTCGTGGTAAATGAAAGACATTTGCACTCGGTAACGTCTCGATTTATTGTGTGTTCACATAGACTGAGTGTACACGATCTTAACATAATGCTTACTTAGCTAATCCTGAATAAGGTGTGGTTACACACATACATAATAATACTTACGATACTTGCTTACACACACTACAGATCGTGTACACTCAGTATATGTGAACACACAATAAATCGAGACGTTACCGAGTGCAAATGTCTTTCATTTACCACGACACTTCAACAGTAATTTTCAGGCAGCTAGTATTTAATAGCATTTCCCGCGGCTTTACTTCCGTGTCTAATTCTGTAGACATGTCGAAGTGAAAGCTTGCGTGAAATGAGCTGCCAATACATGTAATCAATGGAATGACAGTTCAGCAGTGCGATTCTGTAAACATATCGAAGTGAACACCCGGGCGAGGCGCACGACAGGTGAGTTGTCAAACCATACAAATAAGATGGAATGACAGCTCTATTGTCGTTCACTTCGCCTAGGTGAACACCGTGAGATGTCGACAGAATCGACCGGCAGTTTGTGATGGCTTCATCCAAGCCTTCACTTCGACAGCCGGCTGAACTGTTTCGCGACAAAATGTAGCATTGACACGCGACGTCTAGACAGGGTGTTCCAGAAGAGCGTTTTCATATTTAAAGGTGATGTTGGGTTAAGGAAAAAATTGCAAAACAAAAAAAAATCCTATTTTTTTTTCTAAAAAATTGTCCTTAAAAAAAACTACTATAAAAAGTTCCAAAGAAATGACTTTTCAAGCAGTTTGTTACAGTTGGTGGGTTTTCTTTAGTTCAGTCACAGATTTGATGACACCAACTGTAACGTTTTGATATCTTTTGACCCGACTTTCGCAAGCGTAGCTCTCGACCTGTGCAGCTATTCTTATAAGCCATAAACTTCTCAACAAATATGAAGGTATTGTTACTAATTGGGTAATCGTATTTTTATGACTTTGTTGACAGAAAGTATTAAACACAAACACAGGGCATTACACCATGTCATTGTTATTCAGGTGTTCCAATTTCTTTACGAGTCAAATTGTATAATAAAATTCGCACGTGCGAATTTTTTCACTTGAATTTCGATTAAATCTGTGACGTAGAGTAATGAATACAGAGACTGTTGAAAAATATATTGTGGGCTATTTTGGTCCTTTCTTATTGATAGGTCTGAGTTTATGTGTTTAAGCAACAGAACGTAACATGCTGAGCTGTACTCCCGTTCCCATCAGGTGCAACTTAGACACGCACCGCACAAAGATAAAGGTTGTTCCATGTTTAAATACATTTAAAATAGATAGGTAGAATGGCATTTCTACCATAGATTTAATATTTGTATTTACTAGTTTTTATTTTTCAATATTTGTATTCAATAGTTTTTATTTTTTAATGTTTGTATGTACTAGTTTTTATTTTAGTCTTATTATTTGTGTAACAGTGCTTTTGTGTGTTGTGTTTTCTATTCTTGTACCAAATAAATGTTTCATCTATCTATCAGTCACATAAAATACATCTATACTTATATTATAAATGCCAAAGTTTGTATGTTTGGATGGTTGTATGGATGAATGTTTGTTACTCAATCACGCAAAAACTACTGAATGGATCTTGAAATTATAAAATTTGGCACAGAGGAAGATTATAGTTTGGAATAACACATAGGCTACTTTTTATCGCGGGGGTATGTTTCCTTGGGATAATTTTCCCAGGAAAAAGGGAAAAAACGGGATATGCGCGTACGAAGTCGCGGGCTAAAGCTAGTACGTATATACTCTCGAATAACATAATCCTACTGCTGGATCAGTCGGGTAAAAAAAGATTTGTAGCATCGTAGATGTATTGTGGAGTTGCACCTGTCTACCGGGCCAGATAGAAATGTCTACGTTTGCGACTTGCGTTTGGCCTCTTTCTCCCTTGATTTTAATAGACATTACTGTCGTCAATAAGTGACCTATTCACTCATGACTTGAAGAACCTTCCTCTTACGAAGCTTCAGCAGTACAGGCTGGTAATAACATTATGAAAGGAAAGGATGCATACTGAGCCACACCATCACAAACCACGACCAAAAGAAAAAAAAAAAAAACAATGCAACTTAAAAATGCATTGCAACAGCACTTCTGCATTTTCCCCTATAAATACCGAAGCACACAGCGTTTTTCCCTGAATAATTTAAACTTGATACAGGCATTGTAAGTCAGTTCTGCGTACAGTACACAGTGTAATATCCGTTTATTAATCAATTTACATATTGGAGTATTGGCATTAATATTGAACGACATCGAATATGTAATGCGACGGTGTCATGGTGGCGATGAGTTTGAGTTTAGGTCCTGGGGGTCGAGTCTGCTATTGCAATCGTGTCTCAATGACCGGTCAATGATCGATTTTTGACGTATAACGTCAAACTTATGACACATTTCCCATACAAAAACTGTCAAAGTTGTCAAATATTCGTTCACTGACCGGTCATTGAGACACGATTGCAATAGCAGACTCGAGCCCCTGGAGTTTGATGCTTGAATTTTTACCCGACTCCGACGGAGCAAAAGAGTTATGATTTGTCCAGTATATTATAAATAAGGTATCTTTGGAAGAGTTTTGATTATTACAGGTTATGTAGTCATATGAAATAACAAATGGCGCCCTCTAGAGGACGTAAGTCATGAACTAAACGTATTTTTTTAATGATGCTTTGTTTGGTATCGACTGAAAGGGCTTAATTAGTACTCTTTAAAATGATTAATTTTGTTAGTTGTTGTTTGCACAACCCCAAAATTAATTACCTAAATAAAAGGTCAGTAACGTAACTAAAAATCGACTACCGAAAAATCACACTATGAAGATTATGTGCAGTGCACAGTGTTATAATTATCCTTTTATCAATCAATTTACATAATGGAGTATTAGCATTAATATTGAACGACATCGAATATGTAATGCGACGGTGTCATGTGGCGATGAGTTTCAGTTTAGGTGAGGGAGTTCGATGCTTGGTTTTTCCCGACTACTTTACTTAGGTACTCGCTTGGTAATGAAACGACTTAATTAGCACATTTTAAATAAGTAAATGTAATAAATATGTCGCAGCCAACTAGCTTAAACCGCCGTTTCATTAAAAGCCTAGCCTTTTCATTGAACTGCGCCGTTCAATCAGCGACATAAGTGACATGGGCAAGTCACTAAACGATAATGAACAAAAGATGTCACTTAGGTCGCTGAAAAATTGGCGCATTTAAATGAGAAGGTTGGGCCATCAATTAATCGTCTGATTTCACTAACTGGCTGCGACATATACATCAGAGATGGTAAATCTCTGTAGGTTATAATAGCCATGATATTGGAATAACAGGCGGACTATGGGAAGTGTTGGTTATTGTGCAATAAAACAACGCATGATTTTAAATAGATAATAATGTAGATATAATGTTTTTAGCTGTCAATCCATAAACAAGACGGAATGAAAGTTGACTTCATGCTCACTCCAAATTAGTTTACACGATGAAATGTTATCTGTATCTAACGCGTTATCCTTACCGTAACTACAGCTCGACTATATCTCGATGAATTACGACGCCTCATCATTAAGCGATGCGAATTATACTGGTTATTCATGAGTCTGCTTCGAGGCAGACTTAAGTGTTGTTTTGTCTACACGTACATTAATATGTACAAGTAAACTAAAATGGTTTAATTTGACGTTAAACCTAAACTCGCTTAACTTAAATGTGTAACATGACATACATGGTGGAAATGGTATTTGATTTGTTGTGAAAATCTGAAGGTGATTTTAGCACAATGTTAAAGATCTAGTTTAGATCAAATCTTTCTAACTAATGTTTTAAATGCGTGATAAAATTGCTGAACCGATTTTTAATTTAGGTATAAGTAGAGATAGATAGGAGCCTGGAGATGGTTATAGGTAGGCTTCTTTTTTTGCTAAATTCTACAATAACGCGAGCGAAAAGCTAGTAAGGTGAGGTGGGGTAAGACTATCAGTGGGGTAAGACTATTACTTTTAAATAGCTCCAAAAATACTGCCTTATTTTTGAATTTACTACGTCGATAAAACAGTACTTATAAAAAAGTATTATACTCAAATCTCACTTACACAAATTTGATGATACAGAATTTGTAGATAAAAAATAAACGAAACTTACAACAAACTAAAATACTGAAATAAATTTTGTGCAAGTTATTCTTTATTCTGCCTTTGATATTTACATCTTACGTATAAAATGACATTTAGCTATTGATGCCACTGAAAAGGTTCTGCACCCCTGATTTAGATTGAATGTTAGTCTTGCCCCAAATATTTAATGACAAAAATGGCCGCTAAAATAAACGTTGAAGTGGTACATAACTAAGTTCAAATTGAATTTGAGTACTTGTATATTACACTCAGCCTAGTCTGTATATCTTGAGCTTGATACTCGGTTTGGTTCAAGTTTTGGGTTCCTCATCTCAAAAATCTAAAACAACAACAACCTAAAATACGAGCAAGGGAATCAGAAAGACACTTTAACCAACCCGAGTATCTAGCTCAAAACGACGGCGATGCTCAGCCTTCGTATTTCCGCGAGAAATAAATCAGCGACTGCACCTCGTTTAACATTGTACCCACAAGAAAGAAAAGTCTAAACATGTACAACATTACCTCGACCATACTTAAGCAACAAGTACGAATTCCCTATTGTCTGACCCACAGAATATTCCACTCACCTCACTCTCACCTCATAATTACACATAAATTCTTAATTCTCAAGTTCCCAACCCCCTTGAAGCACCCAAAATTCTCACCACAACGCAGGGCGATAACAACAAAGCCCCCAATCACCCAACGTGTATATAAATAGAAACCGCGCTCCTATTAAGGCGAAGCATAATCCCCCAATCCCCCAAAAAGTGGGGGACTGTTAAAGAATTTTAATTTTCCCGAATTAATTCTTATTCATTTTTCAACGAGGGCTCGGGCGAAGGAAGACTTGTCTTAGAACATGGCGGAACAGGATAGGGCGAGACAGTTTGCAAAGTTTTTTTGAGTATATAGAGACTGGATATGCTTTGTGTGATAAAGATTGTTCGAAAAACTTGCAGTGTGTTGGTGTCCTCTCTCTATTTGAAGTCGGGTCTCCGCGTTGTTTTCTGCTATACGTGTTTGTAGTAGATTGTCTAAAAATCAAAATTTCTCACTTTAGTTAGTTGTTTAGACGGACATCCAGCATCAATGCTCCTGACTGATCTGTTCTTGTGATTTTAGCTATTTTTATCACATTTTCACCATTTCAGTGTGTCGGAGTAAGACAATAAAAAACAATTAAAAAAGCAATTCTGAGGAAAGCTATGAATATATTTAACTTGAGCATTTAAAGACTGGAAAATACGCCTAAATAATAAAACATTCTGATAAAGAGAAATTCCGCAAATCAACATTATGGAAAAGAGACATTCTGGGAAATGTTGTAAAAGTCTTTCCCGGAACGTTACTAGAAAAGCTTCTACAATACGGCTTTGGAGCAAAGGCAACGGCGTAATTTTAAACATGGGGTCTCGTCTTATCCACCATTTCAGAATCCGAGTAAAATTATAACCGCTACAAAACTCCGCGCAGACGGATTACAGTGCCATTTTTATACTATACAGATACAGACTAGGTTTGTTTTAAATTTATGTAGCTCCCAGCGTTTCTGTAACCGAACCCCGAGTTTTATGTACCTTGAATCATATTCCATTGATTGCTGTGTACTTTCTTCCCTCTTTCTTCAAGAAAGTGGCGAAGAATATATTTGAATTTTAAATTGAGGGTATTTATCGAACTTTTACTTTAGAGCTGCTCTGTTAAACGAGTATTTGAAAGTTTTTGGATAGTTATTTGGTCCCCGATTATAACGCTACCACTCTTAGGATGCAAGAGCGAGCGAAGCGAGCTCGGTACTTTGGGCACCCTGACTCGGGCATGTGTTTCGACAAGTTTTTCTGACATTGATTGCAACTGAGATGATTACTTTAATTTCAATGTGTTTTAAGTATGAAAATTGGTCCTCAGATCTGTCAGAATATATCTGGTTAATAAGCGTGGTGGAACAGAGTCTGTTTCATCACACTTGTCCCGTGATGCCAATTTTGGGTAGGTAAAGATTTTATAGCAACTTCCTATTAGAAAAGGATATTTCGCTTTCTTTTTTTGCTCATATTTGATGACTGTTTTGTATTATCACCATATATCAGGGTACGGTACTAAGAAAGAAGTGATCACTAAGGCCCATATTCCAAAACGAAAACTCCAACGCAACTCGAACTCCACCTCCATAGGAGCTTGTCATAAATTAAAGTTTTTGCATTTGTTTGCTCATCTCTCGAGTACGAAAACGTCAATTAGAGAAGCTTTCATTGACATTTTTGTGCTCATGTTGGAGTTGGGGTTTGAGTTGAGTTGGAGTTTACGTTTTGGAATATGGGCCTAAGATGATATGTAAATATGCGTGGAAATAAACAACCTTAAATAACCAAAATTGATTGATGATGTCCGATTCATTAAAATAAAAAATAATTAAATTATAATGTTTGTTTGATTATCTTGCAACCGAATTTTAATGCAGTTTAGTTTGCATGACAATGCATGTTATGCTAAGTGACGTCACTCTAAATCCAAAATGGCGGACCGCCCCTTATATCGGAATAGTTAATTGCACACCCATGATATTTCATGATTCTTTTTTACATAATATAATTTTCTATAAAATCGAAACAAACCGTAATCTCAATACGTAGAAGACCGAATTTCGCGTGCTCCAGACTAAAAAACTCAAGCAAAAAAAATCAACAAGCGATCAATCGGCAAAAACTTCTTGTTATTTCAACAAGAACTGTAGCAAGCCTTGTCCTGGAGTATTTGTTAAACAAATGAGACACGCCTAGGGCTGGCGCGACTTAGAATATTTTAATGGAACGCTTGGATTAAAAGGGCGAAAAAAAGTAATTTATTTTAAGATGACTGAGATGGTAGATTATAATGATCTGATAGAGGTCTTGAGTGCTTTGGGTGTGTTCAGTTGTCTTGAAAATGTTTTTGTTTGGACTAAAGATAAGTGATTTTCTGACGATTGCTTATAATACAAATCTGGTGTTTAGCAAGTACTTCACTTGATTTTAAATAGATCGTCTTTACATATATCAATCTTTCAAAAGACTTTAATATCATAATTCAAATCTTCCTTACCTTATCTAATGCTTCACGCATTTGGCTCTACAGTTTTCCTGTTTCCGTTTTCCCTTGTCAACCGCCACGCTATCATTTACCTACTTGAATCGACCCTTAAAAAAGCGATTCTGTATTCGTCTATATCTCTTTTGATTCATTGTGATTCCTTGCCTTCTTCTTTAACATTCACGTTTGACATTTCTCTTTATTCAATGTCACAATAAATAATATCCAAATAATTTCCTAAATCCCCATCATTCACAGTAACTACCTACACTTCTAAAACCAACAATGTTAATCACGATGTAACGGCCATTATAACCTCAAAACTCAGCACTATTCGCCGTACACACACATTAATTCCCTTTGTGTCAACCCTGCATGTATTGTTTTGCATCCGTGAGGTGCGGGGGAGGGGGCTACTTTTGAATTGTAAATGTGCTTCTGCATAGTCCACGGTGTAATCATTGTTTGTGATGATTCGAGATTGATGTTTGTAGGTTTAGGTGCTGTGTATGAGGCCAGTTTCTATTGCAAGTTTTGGTAAATATCTGCGGCACGAATATGTAGTCGAAGATGTTGCAAGACCGGATGCTTACAAGTACAACTTTCCTTTTTGTCTCATATTATGTGATACTGCTTTGGAAAAATGCTGTGTTATTCCAAAATCCACTTTCGAGTTGTTTAGATCATGCGACGAAGAATGATTCATAGTATTCTAAACTCAGTAAAAAACATAATTATATGCTCAGTAGCTGGCTGTGGTGTGGATTTTGGTCACATTTTTTTTTGCAAAATCACGTTTCTTAACTACATATTTGTTTATTAAGTTTGCACCATGAAAACTGCAATAGCCCAAAAGTTATAATAATTTTAAAACAATAGTAGACTTCAATCAGCCCTCCTGAAAAAAAATCGTTTTGAGTTTCAACAGTATTCTTTCATAACAGCGCTGTGCTTATATATAAAAATAACAAAATAAAAACAAAACAACAAAATGAAAAACAACAAAACGTAACGGAACACCTACGTGATTATCGACCATTGAATGACATTTATTTTCTCGATATTCTGCAAAAATTACTCACATTATTTAATTTGACTACCTATAGGCTGATTTTTCAATAGTCAAATATCTTTTAAACTAAAGAATAATAATTTATAAAAAGTAACAAAACCATTTTTAATAATCAGGTAAAAGTAATCTGACCATTTGTGCACGACGCCCTGAGGTAACCTCGGTAGTAGGCGCAAGTAGCGACGTGGGCAATCTAATGATAATTTCTTATAAACGAATCAGATCATAGGAGTCTTATAAGAATGTGTATGTAATCGATGTAAATTGTTATTATTCTATGTAAAACACTAATTTAGAGTTAAAAAATGGTTAATTATTGTATAAGATAAAGTTTTAAGTTGTTAAAAGTATTAATTAGAGTCATATGTTAGTCATAGCAACTAAAAAAGCAATAATTGTGTAGTAAATACTTGATACCCACTCAAATTATGTAAATAAACTTATGTAAGAATGTAAAATGAGAAAATAAAGGTATATACCACTGTGTATTTTAATAAACCTGCCTCTACGACGTCCACAACAAGAATAAACAAGTTTGGGGCGCCACATGTCGTTTTTATAGTAGTGAAGCGGGGGACGGGGGAATATAAATATGCCCGTAACTTTGACCTCGCGCCATAGCGTGATGGGACGTCGTAGAGGTAAGATCAATAGGTCATAAGATAGGTTTTAAGGTTCTCTATGAGAAAAATAGAGACGCGCCAGCTCAGGGTGCCTGTAAATAAAAGTATAGTAAATAAACGCTATCGGGGGTGAGGAAAAGGGATCGCTGGCCAGCAAAATGGATCGCTGGCCAGCAAAATGGATCGCTGGCCAGCTCAAAACGGTTTTGTATAAAAGGAGCTGCGTGTTTTAGCAGCTCGGTAGTTCGAATCAACAAGCTCAGTGAGAGAAACCTCTGTCCGTCAAGTCAGCCAGCTTCCCATAAGTCCTCGCCGCCGTTTGCCTCTGAACAATTATCTTTGTGTTTCATTTCAACGGAGTTTGGGCGATCCCGAACATTATTGGTCCTTCGAAACCGGATTATCAAACAGTGACAGTGCCGCGTCCCATCAAGCCGCGCAGCATAATTAAAGGTCAGAACGATAACCAGTGCTTAAAAAATGGTGTTAACACGAAGTAAGGATGGAGAACAAGCAAAGCGCCGGCAAGAAGAGCTGAGCGTGAATAAGACCACAGAAGAAGTTACGACTGAGAATCCGTCTACCAGTGGCACGTCGAAAGCCGCTACCGAGTCATCGGAAAATAAAAGTGGAACAAGTAAGTCGACAGCCACAGAAGCCACCGCTTCTACAGAAGAAAGCAGTGCTGCGTCCCAGAAAGAACAGACTTCGCAGCGCACGCTAATACCTGCAGACGCACGGTCACGTCACTCCGCAACCTCCCGCAAGAAACTCCTCGCGGAGTTGGAGGCTAAAGAGCGACTAGCCGAGCTGAAATTAAAGCAGGCAAAAATACGAGCTGAAACAGAGCTACAGGAAATAAGAATACAACGTCTTCGAGCAGAAGTAGATACTTCAGAAGAAGAAGAAGAAGAGTTAGAAGATGAGCTGGCTTCAGTCCGCATCAGCACATGGCTACAAGGAGCAGAGACTGACCGAACACAGCCAGCAAATAAGGAATCACAACAAGAAAAGGCCAAAAAGGAAGATTCCGAAGAAAAGAAGCAAGAAGATAGTGCAATAACAGGTCAGTCATTAATAAATGTGTCAACCTTAGCCGCCGCACTCTCCCACGCGGTAAGAAGCACGAGGGAACCACCGAAATATATTCAAGAGCTACCGATATTCAATGGAAGTAGTACAGACTGGCTTGCTTTCAAAACTGCCTATGAAGAAACATTAAAGTATTTCACACAAAATGAAAATATGGCTCGCATACGTCGGAGCCTGCGTGGAACAGCAAAAGAAGCTGTTGGCTGTCTCTTAGTAAGCCAACCAGATGCAAGAGTCGTCATAGAAGCATTAGAAAGAAGGTTTGGAAGACCAGAAGCACTCATTCACGTCGAAATGGAGAGAATCAAGTCACTGAACCGTGTCACCGACAATCCAAGAGAACTGTGCATCTTCGCCGGGCGCATAGCAAACATAGTAGGTACCATTGAAGCACTCAAAAAGCCACAATACCTACACAGCCCAGAGATGACGCGAACAATAACAGAAAAACTCACTCCTATATTAAAAAACAAGTGGTATGACTATGCAGCAACAAAAAAAGAAGATGTGCCAGAATTAAAGAAGATTTCTACGTTCCTAAATGAAGAAGCAGACAAGTGCGGCGCCTATGCCTTACCGGAAATGGTCGCCGACGAAGCCACGGGAAGAGAAAGAAGGAACAAGAAAACGGAACGCACATATACTGCTGGTAAGAGAATCTTATTAGAAAATCAGTGTCCTCAGTGTAAACAAGAACATAAGTTACCTGACTGCAAACAATACTCCGCTCTCGACACGAACGCAAGATGGGAGGTAGCAAAGAAAAATAATATCTGCTATCGCTGTCTTCGAAGCAAACACAGACGACTTCAATGCAGAGCACCGCCATGTGGCAAACATGGGTGCGTCATGAGACATCACAAGCTGCTACACCATGACAAAGAACAGAACAGCACGAGTGAGTCAGAGAAGAAAGAGATGACAACACCAGCAATAGAAGTAACGTCAGCAGCTAAACCAGGTGACCGACGACGTGCATATTTAAAGATAGCGCCCGTTATCTTAAAAGGGCCGCACACCAGTATTGAAACATATGCACTATTGGATGAAGGAAGCACGGTCACACTACTAGACGCCTCAATAGCTGACGTCATGGGAGTAGACGGCCCTGAAAGTACCATGTGGATTCAAGGGGTCAGCAATGAAATGAAGCATGAAAATAGCAAAGTCGTCAGCCTCAGCATAAAAGGAAAGTACGCGGAAGATGAATACATCATAGAAGCCGCGCGCACTGTCGACAGACTGAGCTTCACACCAGAAACAGTCTACGATCGTCACTTAGAAGATTGTGAACATCTGATTGACATCAAAGATCAGATCACATATCAGCAAGCTTCACCTAAGTTGTTAATCGGACAAGATAACTGGCATCTTATCGTGTCAAGAAAACTCCGCACCGGTCATCGCGACCAACCAGTCGCCTCACTCACACATCTCGGCTGGGTACTGCATGGCTGTCACAGCTCGCTCACAACAAAAATAGCGTTCTGTGGCAAACTCCAACAAAAAGAAGATGAACTGTCAATAGAAGATCTGGTCAAGAATCATTTCAAGCTCGAATCCCTATGCATTGAGCCAAGAAGACCGAGAGAAGATCCTGAACAGAAAGCCATTCAGATATTAGAAGAAACCAGCAGAAGACTACCAGAAGGAAGATTCGAAACTGGCCTGTTGTGGAAAGAGAAAGACTTGAAGATACCGAATAACTATAAAGAAGCTGAACGACGTCTGCGTTCCCTAGAGAAGAGACTGGACAAAGATGAAGACCTCAAGCAAAAGTATGAAGAGAGAATAGACAATCTGTTCCAGTCGGGTTATGCAGAACGAGCACCCACTCCAGCTCCAGAAGGGAAATCATGGTACCTACCCCACTTTCCTGTCATCAACCCAGCGAAACCTCACAAACCACCACGGCTGGTTCATGACGCATCAGCGAAAGCCGCCGGCGTGTGCCTAAATGACATGCTGCACTCAGGACCAGACCTGCTACAGTCACTTCCTGGAGTCATCATGAGATTCCGGCAGTATGCGTTCGCCGTCAGCGGGGACATAAAAGAGATGTTCATGCAAGTGAAAATCAGGCAAGAAGACAGAGACGCATTACGATTTCTGTGGAGAGGCAAACGGCGGGAGGACAAACCAGAGGAATACAGAATGACTTCAGTCATATTCGGAGCTACTTCGTCTCCATGCACCGCACTATTCATCAAGAATAAGAATGCAAGTGAATATGCGAGCGACTACCCAGAAGCCGCAGCAGCGATACAGAAGAATCATTATATGGATGACTATTTACAGAGCTTCTCTACCATAAAAGAAGCACGTGAAATAACGAAGGCAGTAGATTTCATTCATAAAAAGGCAAGCTTCATACTAAATGGGTGGACATCAAACGAAATAAAAACAATAGAGGAATTCGGTCCACTAAAAGAAGACAACTCCACCACAGTAAGTCTAGGAGGCAAAGATACAGAAAAGACACTCGGACTGCTCTGGCACGTGAAAGAAGATTGCATAGGTTTCAACACGAACACTATGAAAATACCCACAGAAGTAGAAGAGAATAAGCGCTCACCAACCAAAAGAGAAGCGTTAAGTATCATAATGGCACTCTTCGACCCACTGGGATTAATTTCACCAGTCACAACTCCAGCCAAGAGAATATTCCAAGACACTTGGCGATACAATACAGACTGGGACGATCCACTACCAGCCGAATTAGAAGAGAGATGGAATAAATGGATCACGTCACTTAGTATAATCAAGCAGCTGAGAATACCAAGATGCTATGACTACCAACAGTACACTTCAAGTCAACTACATACTTTCGTTGACGCGAGCGAAGAAGCATATGCAGCAGCAGTATACTGGAGGACAGAACGCATAGACGGCAGTGTGCACGTATCACTAGCAGCTGCAAAGAGTCGCGTCACACCCCTCAAACCGATTTCCATGCCCAGGTTGGAACTGCAAGCAGCCTTATTAGGTGCACGCCTCGCTCGAACAGTAGAAGAAGAGCATGACTACGAAATAGAAAGAAAATCTTATTGGAGTGACTCACGCACAGCATTAGTGTGGATTAGGTCAGAACCACGTGTTTATAAATCATTCGTGGCTCACCGTCTGGCCGAAATCGAAGATACTACCAAGAAGAACGAGTGGAGGTGGCTCCCCTCAAAGGATAACGTAGCTGATGACGCTACCAGAGACACACCAGATAATTTCAGTGCTACTCATAGGTGGTACCAAGGGCCTTCATTTCTGAGACAGCAAGAGTCACAATGGCCTCAAGAAGAGAGTGTGGTGAAGTATGACACAGGAGAAGAAAGTGAAAAGTGTCACTCGGGTCAGCAAGAAGATGAACATCATCAGGACCACCTGCCACAAATAGAAAGATTCTCTAAGTGGCTCCGACTTATAAGGGCGACAGCACGAGTTCTACATTTCATTGATCTGTGTAAACATAACAAAAGCACAGTCGCAGCCACCAGAAAACGCACAAAGAAGACAGAAAGCAAAGATCCTGATTGGCGAGTCACCAAGAAGAAGTCACCCACACAAGTAAAGAAGATTTCACCTCGCGACAATCGCCACTATCTCGAATTACACACCACGTACATAATAAAAGCTGAACAATTATGGATTCGAGCCAGTCAACATGAAAGCTTCAGAGCTGAGATACGTCGTATCAAGAGGAAAGGCACACCAAGCAACGACGATCGCCTATGTCATCTCAGCACGTATATCGATACCGAAGGTACTGTGCGCCTACGAGGAAGAGTGACCGCAGCTCAAGAAATAACAGAAGATGCATCTAACCCTCCTATATTAGATGGCAAGCAGACCTACACACAGCTGTACATAGCTCACGTTCACGAAAAACTCCATCATGGCGGCGTGGAAATGGTCGTAAACGAACTAAGACAACGACTATGGATTTCAAAAATACGCCCAGCAGTGAAGAACGCAATAAAGCACTGTCTGCCATGCCGAATAAGAAAAATAAAACCAGCAAGTCCGCTCACGGGAGACTTGCCACCAGCGCGCCTCGCTCATCATGCGCGCCCCTTCACCTTCACGGGACTTGATTATTTTGGCCCCATAGAAGTGACAGTAGGAAGACACCGAGAGAAAAGGTACGGAGCCCTTTTCACATGTATGACCTCACGAGCAATCCACATCGAAGTCGTACACTCGTTGAGTGCTGACTCAGCAATATCAGCACTGAGAAGATTCTTGGCAAGAAGAGGATGCCCTAAAGAATTGTGGAGCGACAACGCTACGTGCTTCAAAGCAGCGGATAAAGAACTCGGCACAGCAGCAGTCGAAGCCCTGCAGCATGAGATCACATGTCGCCAGATAATTTGGAAATATATTCCTCCTGCAGCTCCATTTATGGGAGGGACCTGGGAAAGAATGGTACGTTCAGTGAAAGAAGCTTTAAAAATCACACTGACAGAACGATACCCGAGCGACGAAACCCTGGTAACATTATTAACGGAGGTCGAGAACACAGTAAACTCGCGTCCTCTGACCCATGTCTCGGTTGACCCACAAGAACCTGAGGCCCTTACTCCGAACCACATCCTCATCGGGCCCAACCCTCACGTGCCGGCACCAGGTCACTTCCAGGAAGAAGATGTGACAGCCCGTCAGCAGTGGAGAAGAGCACAAGCCCTGGCAGACATCTTCTGGAAAAGATGGGTAAAAGATTACATGCCCCTACTGCAACACCGGCGGGAGCCCACCAGTACAGGAGTCCAACCCAAGGTCGGTGACCTCGTCGTCATATGCGACGGCAATCTCCCACGCAACATTTGGCCCAGAGGACGCGTGACCCAGCTGTATCCAGGCGCCGATGGAGAGGTTCGAGTAGTAGACGTCACCACCAGCAACGGCCACATCCTACGTCGTCCCACCAGAAAAGTCATCGTGCTACCAACAGAGTCGCAGCGTAGCGACGGCGGGAGAATGTGCACGACGCCCGGAGGTAACCTCGGTAGTAGGCGCAAGTAGCGACGTGGGCAATCTAATGATAATTTCTTATAAACGAATCAGATCATAGGAGTCTTATAAGAATGTGTATGTAATCGATGTAAATTGTTATTATTCTATGTAAAACACTAATTTAGAGTTAAAAAATGGTTAATTATTGTATAAGATAAAGTTTTAAGTTGTTAAAAGTATTAATTAGAGTCATATGTTAGTCATAGCAACTAAAAAAGCAATAATTGTGTAGTAAACACTTGATACCCACTCAAATTATGTAAATAAACTTATGTAAGAATGTAAAATGAGAAAATAAAGGTATATACCACTGTGTATTTTAATAAACCTGCCTCTACGACGTCCACAACAAGAATAAACAAGTTTGGGGCGCCACATGTCGTTTTTATAGTAGTGAAGCGGGGGACGGGGGAATATAAATATGCCCGTAACTTTGACCTCGCGCCATAGCGTGATGGGACGTCGTAGAGGTAAGATCAATAGGTCATAAGATAGGTTTTAAGGTTCTCTATGAGAAAAATAGAGACGCGCCAGCTCAGGGTGCCTGTAAATAAAAGTATAGTAAATAAACGCTATCGGGGGTGAGGAAAAGGGATCGCTGGCCAGCAAAATGGATCGCTGGCCAGCAAAATGGATCGCTGGCCAGCTCAAAACGGTTTTGTATAAAAGGAGCTGCGTGTTTTAGCAGCTCGGTAGTTCGAATCAACAAGCTCAGTGAGAGAAACCTCTGTCCGTCAAGTCAGCCAGCTTCCCATAAGTCCTCGCCGCCGTTTGCCTCTGAACAATTATCTTTGTGTTTCATTTCAACGGAGTTTGGGCGATCCCGAACACCATTAAAAAATCTGCCTTTAATTCTTTATAAGTATACCATTACGACTAAGTCCGAACAGCATGAATTATCTTCTACTATCTCTAACTGAACATTCTGGAAAATTGTAGTCACTACGATAATATTCCAGGATAATACTAGAACAAGAAAAAAATCTTAACTTTTAAAAAATGTGAGGAATCCGAAACTTTCGAGAAAAAGAAATTGTCCGTCTAAAACCGCAGCGAAGCAGTCGCAGTCGAGAAATCTAGTTCAAGGGACGAGTTTCTGTGGTTTTAACTTTTTCAGAATCTTGTAGATAGATAATAGATAAAACATATAGAGATTTACTTGTAGCTTCATCCACATGGATCGGCCGTCGAAATAAAGTATACTAGCTTGTGTACAAGCTTCGCTTTGGTTCCATGGCCTATCTTGTATACATTTTGTGTGTATTTTTCTTATACAACGTGTAACAGAATAAACGCAATACCTCTTAAGGGATCATTGTACTCATCATTATGAACAACTTTTACTACGGGACCAACACTAAAAATCGACTGCCCCATACATTTAAGTGCGCATAACTCGACAAAATGTACTGAACAGCTAATTATTTTTTCGCAATTTCGGGGTTGGTCCCATAGTAAAATTTGTTCGTAATGATGTATACAATGACACCTTATAAGTTATTGCGTTTATTCTGTTAAACGTTGTATATAACGTAGCCACTACAACTGCTTACAACCATCTTAAAATATCCGCGTAGCTTTTGCCAGCAGCAGCTTCACCCGCTTGAAAGTCGATAATGATTTATTTATAATACCTACTTTATTGTACACCTCATAACATCATCTGCCTAACCTTTTCCCAACTATTTTAGGGTCGGCTTCCAGTCAAACCGGATTCAGCTGAATACCAGTAAATTACGTACAGCGGCTGCCTACCGGATCTCCACAACCCATTAACTGGGAAACGCGGTAGTTTTTGGCAAGACTGGAGTCAGATTTACTGGCTTCTGATGGTACACCTCATAACAAACACAGGAAAAATATTTATGAAAATAAGCGTCCAATCAGTGAGCAGGGCACATTGCTCGCAGAAAAGACGGTCAATAGGGCCGAAAAGTTTAGGAGTGGCGACCGCGTACCGGAAGACGCAGCTTTGGAAGGCCTCCCACAAGGTGGGCCGATGACTTGGTGAGGGTCGCCGGTAGCCGATGGATGTGAGACGCATAGGACTGGTTATAGTGGTGACACTTAGGGGAGGCCTATGTCCAGTCGGTCCAGTGGACGTCTTTCAGCTGATATGATGATGATGATAATGATGATGGGTCTACTGGGCGGTGTTATTGTACCTTCAGGGCAAATTGGCCAGACAGGCCTGTTGGTCAAGTGGTTAGTGACCCTGACCGCAAAGCCGGAGGTCGTGGGTTCGATTCCCACCCAGGACAAACTTTGTGTGATGAGCATAATTGTTTGTTCTGTGTCTGGGTGTAATTTATCTATAATATGTATGTATTTATAAATTATATAAGTATGTATATCAGTTGTCTGGTTACCATAACACAAGCTCTAGTTAGCTTGGGATCAGATGGCCGTGTGTGAGTTGTCCCAAGATAAAAAAAAAAAAAAAAAAAAAAAAATATTAAGCAGGGTTAGCTATTATTCTGCAGGAATGTACCGGGATAAGAATTATCATATGCCCTTCTTAATCATGTGTGTCCACATTCGTTCAGCCCTTGAGACGTGTTTAATGAACAAACATTCAGATGGCCATAGCTTTTTCTCGTGATCTTTCTCACAGATAGATACAGCAGATATAGTATAGAAAGATTTTTTTGTAATCAGATCATTATTTCCAGACAGACAGACAGACATCTGAAAAGGTGCTTCACTGATCTGGTGAAAATGAGCGTGAGGTATTGGATTCAATCCTGTTGAATTTGGGTTATCCTGTTATCAAGTTCTTAGTAGCAGTTTGGACTCCAGGCCGATTGATGCCAATAAAATTGATGCCAAAAGAATCTCTACATGGGTATTATGCATAACATAATTTTTTGGCTAAATGCAAATATATTAAGAACTGTGCCCACCCCTCCGGACATCAGCGTCATTATTGCTTCATTATCAAATCAACTCTCAATATCCAAACAGAACTAAAACTGTCTACAACAGACTCAAAAGCTTTACATCAAAACACAAACAAAACTTCATCTCGGAATATAACCTCATTACACTTCAATCATCGAATTCGGTACAACGCAAAACAAAATAATAAACGACTCAACTCGATGCTGGCTGTAATCGTTTTCAATCGAGTCAGCGTCGCTAAATCGAATTATTCGCGTCCCGCCGTCCGTCCGCAACTTCGCCTGTGCCTGTTTTCTTTTTTTTTTTTTGCACAAAACTTTTTTACTCTGTGCTCCTTTTAGAAAACATGGTGTAGTGAGCGCGCGAATTTTAAATTTCGATTGTCTTATTGACTGCCTAGTTTGTTTTTTTTTGCACGGGCATGCAATTTGATGACTTTCTGCCGTTAATTCTTGTCAGAACTATGGTACTCGATTGTTTCTTTTTATTGTTAAATCTTGGTTTTACATCTTCTGTTTCCAAAATATGGGATTTTATTTCTCTTCTCATTGATATTTTAAGTAGCTGATAAGAGTACATTATATTTATGTATTATAGAAGATTCTCAGTCTCTAAGAAATTTAATTAAAGACAAGTCAGAATAGATATTTTATTTTTAAACGTTTTCCGCATTGCTCGGTACAAGAAGGCAAGATATAGTTCAGTACTTTTAATTCTGAAGCCATCATTAAAATAAAATACTTCACGAAACATTTTCCAGCCAAAACCACTTTACCCAAACTAAAAGAATCAGCCTCAAAGAAAAAACACTCTTACAAATGTTCTTTTATTTGTTGAATGCCAAAAACGCCTTTACCGCTTTAAAAACAGTTGTGCTAAATTCTTTTGGTCGCTCGAAAGCTGCAAAATGACCACCAACGTCATAATTTGAGGTGCCCAGTAAGTTAGGATACTTCCAACGAAGGATAAAGTCTGGGCTGTGAGCTAGATCATGTTTGAAGCGGAGACCCCAAGTTGGCACTGGTGTCGGTATTCTGAAAATGAAATTGTTATTTTAAGTCTAAATTCACATACTACACACGCGAGCAATAAGCTGGAAGTGATGACCAAGGGCACATTGCTCGCAGAATAGATGGTCGATGGGTTCGTAAAGTTCTGGGGTGGCGATCGCGTACCGGAAGACGCAGCGTTGGAAGGCCAAGGTGGACCTGATGAGGGTCGCGGGTAGCCGATGCCGATGGAGGCGAGACGCACAGGACCAGTGGCTGTGACGACACTTTTTTTTTTTTTTTTTTTTTTTTCGAGGATGGGAAATCATCAAATGACCCCTCCCGCTCTGGGTGGAGCGGCAAGGAGTGTCAGACTTTTACTGACTAAAACCCACCCTTTAGTCCTCCTAGTGCCTTTCTTCCCAGGGCCGCGGTAACTCTTTCGAACAAATCCGCAACCCTGGTAGGGCTGTGACGACACTTGGGGGAGGAAATTGTCCAGCAATGGACGTCTTTCGGCTGATATGATGATGATGGCCAACTTTACCAAAGATTTTGGTGTTTTGTTTTAAAAATGGTTGTCTTTTGTTTTTACGTTCCATGACATAAGGTGAATAATCTTTGGTTATGATGTTGAAAAAGGTTGAAAGCTAACAAAATTACCTTCCAAATGACATACCACAATGCACAGTTAATTGCACAGAAATTACAAAAAATTGTTTTGAGCAACGCGCGATGAAGTGATTCCAGTTTATTGCTCGCGAGTGTAAATTAAATTGGTGCACCCAGTGATATAATAAACTATGAGATAATAAGATGCGTTGCCCAGATTCTGAAATGGTAATATAAAATAGACCCTCTAGACTGTCGCTAGACTCTTTCGTTTGTTAGCAAGGACGCCATTGTTTTACTATTGTGTCTGATGCGTTGACAGTTGACAATATACCCCGCGCGCGTAGACGTCTTGCTACCGATTGTACTTCCGCTGTTTTTTACAGCCGTAATGTTGGTGTATGACGCGTCTATGTATAATACGTCAGTTGGTGCACTAGTTTACTAAGATAACATAAGATTTAAAAGATAGTATGAAAGTACATTGCTTTTTGATGTAAGTAAAAGCGCATTTTGTCGAAACTTCCCTGAAAATAGCTTCAAACTAGAAATGTCGGCCGTTCAAGGCTACTTAGGATGTGCGTGGATAGATTAGTCACGTCTCATTTGTTTACCAGACACGCATTCATGTGTAGTGTGCCCTTGGATCGTAGTTGACGAGTTCGGCGTATACATACGTACGTTCATACAGAATGAAACTATGGTAGGCGCCAGATAAACTCGCAATAATGTACATTGACCTTTCCCTAATTTCCCTTCGTAGATACTCGAACAATAAATTATGATCCGTTTTATATTACTAGTGAAAGGATCACGATAGAAGTCGATCCAGGACAGCTTTATGTCTTTATTTCTGTTTTTTAAATAAAGAAAGTCAATAAATATGTGGGTCAGTGACCATTATTGCACATTTGTCTAACGCCTACCATAATTCCTTTTCATAAGTAAATAGTATTCAGGTGTGAATTTAGGAGATTCATAGTGTCATGCGAAACGGCGGCGTAGGTTAACATGAGTATAATATGTGGCATGATGTGAAGCGCCTATATATTTGATTTTTAAGGTTTCGAAGCTACTGGTCCGACTCAGTTGGAACTTCTGTGACCGATACACGGATACTTAATGTAAATAAATTAATTTTGAAGTGTTCACTTTAGGCGACAAATTAGAAAATATAAAAAATAAAGATTTTACAACTGTACCGTATAAAATATCAAATGAAACCCGCGGGGGTGAGTGACAGCGTGGGAAAACCGCCTTAAGTTTTGTTGGTCTTTGTTTTATACGGAAGGAAAGATAGACCACGTCTTACACAACATTCCAGTAACAACATAACTTCGTTTTGATCAAGCTGTCGTTTTTCAAACACATGTAAAGTTTAAACTAATCTTCACCAACATTGAGAAACAGTTTTGCAAGTACCTACATACTACACTTGCGTGCAAAAAATTGACCCACCCCGTGGTGCTAGTTTATGGCATGATGATGATGATTATATTACTGTCTGACAAACAGAAAAGTAAAATTTCTTTAAACAATAATTAAACTGGTTTTATTGATTTTACGGACTTTAAAACGGTCTGAGCATGCTATGGCAACTTAGAACAAAATTAAAATTCCATTTTTTTATTGAAAACAGCGCCATCTAGTTTTTAGTTAAGGGAAACAAATTGCGGTGTTGCTACGGTTAAATATATTTTTTTTCTGGGAGTTACTTTATAACATTAATCAAGAAAAATAATATAATTTCATGATCTTCTTATATAAAAATAATAGAATATATGAATTAATACATAATTAGGTTTTTATTATGAGCTTTAATAGTGAAGAAGTTATATTTTGGTATTTAAAAGCTTAAGTGTGTGTGTTTGTAAGCTTGGTGCAAAAGTTTGTTTTTGAATGGCCACATTTGAATTGCAAATGGCTGCGTGAGAGTGTAACTACTCGTGCGCATTTATTTTCGTTTTGCAATAGAGTTTTTGTTGTTTCGCTAGTACATCTGCAGGTTGAGTTGAGCTTTCGTTTCTCCATGTTGTTGAGCCGCGTTACAATTCGTTCGTACGTTCGTGTTGTGTTGTGTTGAGTGTGTTGTTGTTGTAAACAACTGGTGCAAAGATATCAATAATGTTCTCACTGGCAAAATAACCTTTTGGGATATTAACGATTCAATGAAAGAAAAGGCTAATCGGCACTACCCTAATCATAAGGGACGAAAAAGGCGAACATAACATTTTATTGTAAATGTGTGATGTATTTCTAAATAAAATGGTTTAATATTCAATTATGTTGTTTTTTTTCCTTTATGTAGTACCTACGTATGTTTGTAGTATATAACGGATACACTCATCTCTCTACCTAATATCATAAAGGATCAGACAGCAGCTATATACCTACCAACCTATACATATATTTATATAAATTAGTTCCCTTAACTAAAAACTAGATGGCGCTGAGTTCGACCACTTCCTAATATTAAAAAATAAGGTAGAGTTGCCTGTCTATAGCCAGTATACTATTGTAGTCTTTGGGTCTGAGTTTTTTTTCTTTACTTGGAGAGTTTTTGCAGCCTGTGTGCCAGCCCTGTGGAGGTAGCGGTACAGAGAGTCCCGCCATAGCGCTCCTCCATAGAAAAGGGAGGATCATCTGACCAGACGGTTGTTGTGTCCAATGGGCAACTGCCCGATAATTGATATTCGGACTGTTATGTATGTTCAAAACGCACGGTAAACTCTGATACTACGATGCAGGATTTCATTCAGTTAGTTCGCAGCTGTTGGTATAGATGGTGTTGCGGTTCTTTTTGTTGCGATGTAGAATTTCCTACGTTCGTTTTTTGTGGCAGCATTGATGCCGCTGTATCCTTAACACGTTTGTTGAGTTCATCCCATAGATGGGCAATAGGATTAACATTCCGTTCCTTACTGCGGGGTGAGCTAATTTTTTTGCACGAGAGTGTACATGCAAAAGTTTAATGTTGCGTAACATTATGTCATACGTAACACAACGTCTGTCATGTCTAAACCCATATCACTGTCGCGGGTGGCTTCAGGCTATGATACAGGCGTTAAGGCGTTACTGTGTATAAACTCTGGGATTCTAGATCTAGCTTGTCATAACAATATTGTTTACATCGAAAACATACAAGATACGCTAATGCCACTGAATAAATAATCGTGGTCGTGTCGACAGAAACAAAAGGATATTTATTTTATAAACAGAAAGCCAATTTTCAAAGCAAATTCAAGTCTTGCAATATCATCTTGGCAACAAACAATGCCAGAAACTAGTCAAAATGTAGGGGAATTAAAGATATTTCTGACAGTTCGTGACTGTAAGGCGAATGCGAACGCTCCGTTACCCCAGTTGGAACATAATTTCGATCTAGCGTTCCCCATAGCAGTTCATTAACGTTGTCAAAAGCGCGACTAAGGTCTAGGAAACAAGCATAGAGACTGGTTTCCTGATCGATATAATACTTGACAACCTGATTGAGGGAAGATATAGCCATGTCCGTTGACACTCCAGGCCGAAAAACAAACTGACCATCGTCCTAATCGACGGACTTAGCTTTCTATGGATCAGACGCTCCAGCACCGTGGCCGCCACTGATGCGAGAGAGATAGAGTTGTAATTGGCCATGCTCGTGATATCACCAGTTCTGCTTTCAGGGATAGGAACAACTACTGTGCGTATGAGATCCGCTGTCAAATAGCAATGGCTAGCACAGAGGTTAAAAAACTGTGACAAGATAATACACAAAACCAAAAATATTTCTACTTACAGTTCCAAAATCTTCTCAACATCACCATCCTCAAAAGCCTCCTTATAGATCCTCATTGAAGTAGTAATACTTCCACTGATCCAGTACAGCATGATATTGTCCAGGAGTTTGTCGTAAGAGTAGTATTTGTCCAGTCCACCATCAGGATCCAGCTTGTTGGCGGGGTCGGTGAAGATCATGAATCTGTCGAGGATGTAGTTCGCAAGACCGACAGGAGAATCTTGGAGAGCGATTCCTGTAAATTGTGGATTTGAAATTAGCAGCAAGAAAAAAAGCTTTATACAACGTGTTACAAAATAAACGCAATACCTCTTAAGGGGTCATTGTAGGTACTCATCATTATGAAAAATTTTCACCATGAGACCAACATCACAAATCGCAAAAAACGATTGCCCCGTACATTTGCGCATAACTCGACAAAATGTACTGGACAGCTGATTTTTTTTTTCGTGACTTCGTTCTTGGTCCTTGGTACCTATTGCGTTTATTCTGTTACACGTTGTATTAATTGACTGAAATAAGACGATGATAACAAAAAATTTAATGGTACCTTTGTACTATTAATTTTTATTTTATTTTTACAACTGCTTTTCTCTGTGTACGTAAATTATAAAATAAATAAAAGATTGTTGGAAATGCCGGAAAAAATAATGCCGTTTGAGAGTTTAAGTAGGTACAATGTTACATTATGTAGTGCTATCGGTGGGAAGCTGGGGCAGGTTGCTAGTTTCATAAAACTTGTAAATTCTTATTGTTGAAAATGAATACGCATCCTGTCAATTCGATAAGAATTTGAAATATCGTGCGTCAGATTTTTAAGCTTCGTGATTACTCGTAATGACTGTTTTGAGATCTGCAATGACAGCCCAAAAGAAACGGACGTCATGTTTTCCAACACACGGAGGGGTTTTGATATTTAGTGGAGGGTCGGTCACACAGCACACTTCCAAGAATTTACAAGCAAGCGTACCTTAACCTGTGTAACCTTAACCGATGAAGCGGTTACTATTTAATCAGCAGCCGATATTTCACCAATATCATCTCCTAAATAACTTTCAGTAATTCTCAGCTCATTGAAAATACACAACTTGCACTAGAATATTCAAATATTTCAAATATATATATCAAATATATTCCGTTATGGTGGTAACCATAACGCAATAACCTAATGTCACTATAAATGATACCCCAATACTAGCAGAATTGAGCCCATCTAAACATACTTTATTGTCCTGGTATTAAGCTGGCCCCTAGCCGATGAATTTATAGCACCCACTTAGAAAACTTCGAACAATAGACTATTTAATTCTGTTTCATTTGGCATTTTTTCCTTTTCATTCTATTATTCATTTTGCACGCTCAAAGTTTAGTACGCTTTGTCCTGCCGGCTATTTTAATCTTTCGGTGTTAAAACTGAGTTGTCAGCTTTTGAAGACTTTTATTAAGAGGCCTGAAATATTATAACAATATTATTTGTAGTGTTAAACCTTCTTGCTTGTTTGTCCTTTTTTTCTAAAACCATTCCAATTTGAATGGTTATAGAACCACCAAACATGGGACGTCTTTGGAAGACTCAATTTTTTTTTTCTGTCAGATTAGTTTGCCAGATGGCATGGCTGGTTTGGCTTTTTTTTAAGGATGGGAAATCATCAAATGGCTCGGGAGTGTCATACTCTTAGGGCCAATTTGACCAATGAAACAAAACGCGATCAGTGAATAAACCACGTTTATGACCTGTCAGTGTCATTATTTTTCTATGGAATATTTACACTGACAGTTCTTGAACGCAGTTTAGATGTTCTGATCGCGTTCAGTCGCATTGATGAAATCCGCTCTTACTGACAGAACCCATCCGTGTTCCTCCTAATGCCCTTTACGTTCCAGGGACGCGGTGAAACTGGCTAAAAGTTGTATTGATAGGTAAATACTTTTCACTAGAAATAATAAAAAAAAGACTTACCAATAGAATCCGGCTTAGTCCCCTGCAAATGCAAAAACCCGAACTCCTCCAAATAAAACTTAATTTTGTCAACCAAGGGATACATTCGATCTTCAAACCCACTGGCCACATACGACGGCCAAACAGATCCAAACAGCCAAGTCAATTGTGAATACTTAGACAAATTGACAGGGAAATTGGTATGGAAGCCGACAACCTCATCAGGGAATATAGTGGCCATATGAGAGCCAATGATATGGCCAAAGCTGCCAGCTTGGACGTAATAATGTTTGTGGCCAAGCTTTTGCATGAGGTTCCTCATTATTACTGCTATTTGATGCGGAGATAATCCTGGACGAACTGGTCCCTGAAAATAACGGCTCTTGTATGTTCTTTGACCCGAAAACAGTGGACTATTTCATCTTACAAAGTAACAATAATAAACTTGAAGATAAGAAAGGACAGAAAGGAAATGTTGATAAGTTTAGCTAACAAAGTAAATATCGAAACACTGATATTAATTTGAACTCAATCAATGTTTCGCGTTTCAGGCTACACTGCCAAAAGCGACGTTTATTACTCAAATATCTAAGCAACAAAAGTTTATTATTTATCAATAAGATCTTGTAGAAAAAAACAGTTATAGTATACGTATAAATATTATGTATAAACTTCAGGGGTTTGTCTCAGGCTTAAAAAAAACGATTTGACCCGAACGCGTAATATAATTTCAGGAATATTAAAAAATATCCAATATGGCCAAAATGTGTACCGCTTTTTATCAATTGCCTAGGACTCCTACAGACTAAATGAGGTTTTTAGTCGGTAATAGTCCTATACCAGTACTAGTTCCTACCATTACTATAAGTCGGGGGCCTGGTATACAATAAAATTCACGCGTACCCCCGTCTGCTCACTACATAACCCTAAGATGATTCAAAATCTTTCTCTGTAGAAGAATGTATTTAAATATATTTTTAAATTATGATATACAAACTTGATTTTCCAAATTAGATATTAATATCAGAGTTAATAAAAAAATAATAAATAGAAGAATGATATTTTTTCTGGCAATAATAAATTCAAAAATACAATCAAATTAGTTTTACAATACTGTTGGATATAAGTACTTACGTCTGAAAACCCAAATCCAGGTAGGCTTGGTACAATAACCTCAAACACAAAGTTGTATCCAGGTCGCTCTGTAGTTAGTAATGGTATAGCTTCATAAAACTCTCTAACAGATCCAGGCCAGCCATGCAGAAGTAAAAGAGGAAGCACCTGGAAATGAAGATTAAAAACTTGAATCATCATCATCATCATCGCATCAGCCATAAAACGTCCACTGCTGGACATAAGCCTCCCCCAAGTGTCGCCACAGCAACCGGTCCTGTGCGTTTCGCATCCATCGGCTACCCGTGACCCTCACCAACGGCCTTATCATGACGTGTTAAAGCGTGAGTCGTTCGAGCGAGAAGGAGGGATGGAGCTATACACCCTATATGACTCCATCCCTCCTTCTCGCTCGAACGACTCACGCTTTAACACGTCATGGTAGGGCCGCAGGTCATCGGTCCACCTTGTAGGAGGCCTTCCAACGCTGCGTATTCCGGTACGCGGTCGCCACTCCCCAAAAACTTTTTATATTTTAAAACACTGTTCTCCAGTTGAGCTTTTCTATTGCAAAATATTTGTCGACCTACTACGGGTACGGGTTTACCCTGTTAGAAATCTCAAAATCCCAATATTTTTCAGTTGCTGAGCGACACATGTAATCAGTTTTACCAGGTTCCAATTCAACTGGATTCCGGAATGGAGCGTGCGATTGCACCGGCTAAAATCGTTAGCTATCTACTAGTTCTCATTGAACGGAGAAACGTGGGAACTATCTTTAAAAATTCTGAACGAGTAACCGGATCAAATCGTAATCCTACATTTGAAATTGAATTGGAAGTTTCTAAAGGTAAATACAAAGAAAACGTGATGTTATTTTTCTTGTTGATAATAAATCTCTTTTTAACCGACTTAAAAAAAAAAACTCCTATTTTTGAAGTCGTTTAAAAAGAGTTTTCTGAGGAGAGAGCGATGAGAGAGGAGAGAGACTTATGAGGTAACAAAAAAAAAAATCAATTGAATTGAGAACCTCCTCCTGTTTTTAACCGGAAAAAATATTTCGTCTCGTTAAAATGAAAAAATAGAATGAAGTGATAGGTGATACTCGAATGCAAGTCAATTTTATGTGAGTATTCAATTTTCTAATGTCTCTGTTATTTTGAGTTTAACTAGAAATAATTTGTGTTGCTCAAAATAAGTCGAAACTTCGATTAGACTGATCTGCAAAAAACTGCGACATTGTTAGATGAAGCCAGATGCAATATAATTTCTACTACGCTCATCTGAACCAATCCTAACTCTTTACAATGTTATAAAAACTAGATATGAAGATCGAGTTTATTACTTTTGGTTCGAAGCTGTCTATTACTGGATTTGTGGGGGAATACATAGAAAACGGACAACCAAAGCATTTCTTCTGATGTTTACAGGCCAACTTTAATCTTCGCCACAATTTTCTAATCTAGCGCCACTGCCCGCATCTAGCGGATTCCACCAAACCTCATTAGTTCATCGGTCACTTTGTAAAGGCTTGACGGTGGCTACTCTAGACTTGAATGAAGACTTTTTACTATAGTAAAGATCTGGAATTAAAAGCACAGGACTGCTCGATGCGTTAACGCTTGGAGGCCTAGCTCTAGTAATGCACGTCTTTCAGCTGAAATGATGATTATAATGATTTTCGTTGCTCTATTGTAGCGGCGTCCATGCCGCCACAAAAAAACCAACGTAGCAATATTACATCGTAACAATCAGACCCACAACGCCATCTATCTCGACAGTTGCGAACTAAATTGACAAAATCCTGAATCGCGATGTCAGAGTTTACCGTGGGATTAGAACTTATACAACCGAATATCAACTGTCGGGCACTTGCCCACCAGACAACTGTTTAGGATCCTCCCTTTTCAATGGAGGTTTGCGGGAGTTTTCTCTCTGTACCGCTACCTCCATACTAGTTTAACTTACCATCACATTTACATCTACTTTCGGCTTCACATGTAAATAATGAATATCCAATCCTTGAATATTAGATCTAAACTGTTCAAACTGGTTGAAGAACCTCTCTCTTTCCGGGAAGTTATATTTAAAGATCCAATAGTTGAAGAACTTGGAGAAGGCATCTGAATGTACTCCGTAAGTCCATGCTGTGTCTTCGAAGCTCTTCTTCTTGTTGACTGCCCGTCGGTACATCTCAAAAAGCCAGCGGATTTCTGTGTTCATCTAGAAAATTGAGACGATGAATAATATACTTCCTAACTTACACACATACTTTTAATATGTCACTGGAAAACTCTGTTTGTTTTTTTATTACTTCATCTGAACCACGTTATGTATTTTGAAACACTTTTCACTATTAGAAAGAGCGATAAACGAGGGAGGTTATAGTGTCTATAATATGAACGCTAGCTATAATTATAAAGAACACATCGTTATCAGACTATAAAGTTCCCACTGCTGAAACACAGATCTTCTCTCTACGAAATTTCAAGTCAAGGTTTGCCTACGTGCTATGGATTGCAGTATGTTTTTGGTGTTAAATTCACGGATTCCGTTAGAAACACTATACTGCGCTACAAAACATAGATCGTTGACGTGGCTCAGAAGGCTGCCTAGCTTAAATGGGACTTGCGCATGTCCATCGAGTGGTGGGCGAAAAAAACACAAAATTAGTGCCCTGAAACCGCGAGACGGGGCTGCAAAAGCCCGCGAAGGAGATGGCTGGACGACTTGTATGTCTTCGTTGGGAATTGGCAAGAAGAGGCACAGAACCGGGAACAGTGAAAAAAATGGAGAGATACCTTTGCTCAGCAGTGGGACAGTTCGAGCTAAATATAATAATAATTATTACATGTGATTTAAAAATACATGGTAAAATGTCAGTACCAAAATCAAATATATCTATTTACTGTTTCTGGGAAAGTGGAATAATATTAAATAAATACAAAAGACAGCAGTTGCAACTTTACATGACAAACAAGTAATTCTAGGAACTACGCAGGCTGTCGTATTATTTGAGTTACCAATTTCCCAGTGTAACATGACAGAATATTTTGTTTTCCATACAAAAAATTACAGAAATGTTTTTGGCGAAACCTCGATATTTTTATGTCGAAAATGTTTTACTCGGTGACATGTCACAAATAATACGAAAATAAATAAAGTTAAAAATGAGATGGTGGTTTAGAGAGATGCGTGAATGAAAAAGTCGTGACAAATTGAGACAAGAGTATGAGGTTAATGATGACGCTGGTTATGTTATAGTAGATTCCAGATAAATGTGCAATAACGGTCATTGACCCACATACATTTATTGACTTTCTTAAAATCAAAAACAGAAATAAAGACTTAGAGCAGTCCTGAATCTACTTCTATCGTGATCCTTTATGTTCTCTAGTAATGTAAAATGGTTCATAATGTATTGTTCGGGTATCCACGAAGGGATATTAGGCAAAGGTCAATGTACTTTATTGCCAGTTTATCTGGCACAAAGTTATAGTAACTAATAGATTCCAGGAAACTGTAAAGGAAATCGTTGATTTTAAAGTCAGATTTTTAAAAATATCGCGCCAGTCCACCTCGCACTTTGCTGGTATTTTTGACTATATCGATTGTTTTGACAATGCCAACACAAATCGAGCAATGACCTCCGAGGCATCGGTTCCGCAACAGCACAAAGCATGGTTGTGCTGTTGGGATTTTGAGAATCGATGCCTCGGAATTTGTTCGAATGAGTCACAGCGGCTTTGGAACGCAAACGGCATTAGGAGGAACATGGATGAGTTTTAGTCAGTCAGTGTCTGATAGAGCTCATTTGATGATTTCCCACCCTTAAAAAAAATTGCTTTGTTATTAGTGATACTCACCGATTCTGAAAACACAACCCGATACGGTCTGATAGATGTATCCACAGGTTCAGTTGTGTTGGGTCCCCACCATTTGTTCAAATCAAGTTCAGGAATTTCCGGTACAGTCATAAAGTCTTGGTGAACATTGTAAGCAAATATGGATATGCCTGCTGCTGCTAGAATTGTTATGAGTGATGATACCTGAAAAGAAAGTAAATATTTATAAAATTCTTTAGTTACAGATGAGTGACTGACAGACAACGCACAGCCGAAACTACTGGCCATAGAAAGTTGAAATTGCATGTTGGTTCCTTGGGGAGTGTAGGGGAGCACTAAGAGACGATTTCTACAGGAACGGCAAAAAACGGGAATACGCATACGAAGTCGCGGGCAAAAGCTAGTAGCTTTGCTTCTAAAATAGCGATGAATGAATGAAAGCGTATGATACATTATCATAATGTCATTGATAACCAACGCATGAAGTTCACACACATATTGTACAAAATGCTTCATTTTATCCAAGCTATAAAAAAGTAAATAATATTGCACCAAAGTTAAGGAAACATTTTACAAGTTACTATTACAAAATAAAATTTTAACTCATTATTAAAAATTTTATGCCACTGAAACATTTTTTAATTTAATTTAATTCTTAAAAATTTTCAAATCAAATCATAGGGTGACTTTAAAAGATAATTATAATTTATAATAAATCATGGTTACATTTAAATTACTAGTTTCTTTAACTTCTTTCTTGTTATCGTCTTTCCTTTCCGGTTCCTTCTTTTCCAATTCTTTCTTTTTAACTCTTTTACCCATTTTGTGTCTTTCACTACTGACTTCTTTATCGATACTAAACAAAATTTATACGTTATCTTATCATACAATGTTATCAAAATATGGATGATGTGTTACTTGGTAATCTGTTTACATAATTTTTAATCTTTTGATAGTTGAAATGTAGAACACTGATTGGTTTTTAATTTTCGAAAAGTTGTCATTTAAAAGATTAGTAATAAATTGACGGAACAAATACGTGGGGTAATGCTCGCTTGGTAACAAAGTGTTGTTCCTAATTTTCAATCAAATACTTTACTCACTCACTCTCACTCACAGGTGTCAGATTCGTCATGTTCTTGTTTAAAACCATTTGACATTTATCAATAAGTAACGGTCGCCATGAATCAAGCACAATAGTCCAACATCAGGACTAAGTGCGAATACCATATCCGAACAGATATAGTAGTAATATGCATTTAATCTCTCATCTTCACATGACCCTACCAAGATAAGTGATACCCTTTCAACACGATACAGGAGCGATTTCTAGTGTGGGGCAACGTTTTTTGAAAGAAAGTACTTCTCTGTCACTAGCGCCACTTTCAAACCTCTAATACAATAATTTCTCACTTTATCTATTCTGGACACTCCACACATCCATCACATTAAATGAGTTGCTATGTTTAAAGCCTAAAAAACGTTTGAGTCATACAAATCACATGTAAGTAAATAAACATTTAACTGATAAAAAAACGTTAAAACTGCACAAACGATCAAATAAACCAAACGAACATCAAAAATTCTTTACCAAAAATACCACTGCTGGAAATCTTACAAAATTGATAACATTCCTTGGCGGTCCAGTCAACATTAGTTTAAGAGTAAGATATATTCCACACACATACGAGGTTTTATATTGAGAGTGCAGTTTCTGGGTCATTCGCTTCATGTGGCGAAGTGCACTGCCTTTAAAGGTGTAGAAACACCATGTCGAAAAGTTTTGAAGGATAAACCCACTGGGATATGAAAAAACTTAAAAAAAAAAACCGACTTCCAAAAAAACACTACAAAATCCAAAATAACTTTAATTTCGGTAGTCGGTGTCGATGTATTTGACACCGACTTCCGAAATTAAAGTAATTTTGGACTTCGTAGTGTTTTTTTGGAAGTCGTTTTTGAAAGTTTTTGTGAAAAAGGTACCCCACACCTAACAACACCACTAAAAAGTCACAGGAAAACAAAAATACGCAATTTACTTTCCAGTATTATTTAAAAAAAATACCTTTTTTATTATGACTCATTATGAATCATTCTTATTCACAAACATTAGTAAGTTTTCGTAGACTCTTGTGGAATGCTGTTTTCATTACATTGGAATAGATGCAGTATAATTATGTGCACCGACAAACATATTTTTACATGCTGCGCAAACTTAAGTGAAGAACATACTTTAATCTACACGTATAATGACTTATTTGTTAAATGATTCTGCTCAAAAGACTACAGTAGTCAGGAGTATTTATGTATGTTGTATTATTGGCACTAAGTCTATCGAAGTGAATTGGTAGATCTGTGATTTAAAATTACTACGATAGAAAAAGCACTTTAATTATATGGTATAAAAGTGTGATATTTTAGTACTATGCATGAAGATTTTTGTTTTTTTTTGTTGAAAAGGGAGAATTCTCCGACCGGACGGTTGTTGTGCCCGGTGGGTAACTGCCCGATAGTTAATATTCGGACTGTTATATATGTTCGTATCGCACGTTAAACTCTGATATCGCGATTTAGGATTTCGTTGTTAGTTCGCAGCTATCAAGATAGATGGGTCTGCAAGTTTCATTGTTGCGATGTAAATGCTGCTACGTTGACTGTGGCGATATTAATGCCGCTACAGATTCTCAGTTTTGTAGACTGTAGTTGTTATTTTTATAAAATCAAAACATTTCAACTTCAATAAAACATTAAAAAGTTTAAATAAATGATTGAATGTCCCACATGAAAACGTAAAACCTGGTCGCCCTACCCACGTTACGTGTTCACTTACAAGTAATAACTGAATGCTTTCACTTTATTGCTGTTTATGTTTGCGTCTGTTGGCTGTCGCGTACCCTTGAGGGATACACATAGGTACGCAAATTGTTGCTTCTGATGTGCCCTTACAAAGAGATGACTTTGTCACGTATGTAATGTGATGTGTGGAATATTGCGGGGGAGGTTTTCACCAAAAGCGGTTCAGGCGTTTGCCTTGTGACCCGGTGGCATAGGTTCGATTCCCACGGGAAGCATACTTTGTAAAGTTGTTTCCAGTTTGGCTAGGACATCGCAGGCTTGAATCACCTGATTGTCTGATAAAAACATGATTCCGTGCTTCGGAAGGCACGTATAAGCCGGTGGTCGCGGCCGCCAAATGGCGGTCGTCAGCGCGGGTGAGGCGGTTTAGAAACTCTGACACTAGTGTGTGTGGGGTCGTTAGACCTTACTACCCACACGATAAAAAAGAAGATCCTGGATGCACCGTTCCTGCGTACTCAATAGACCACGAAAGTGAAGTTGCAGGTACTAAGAACTCCAGGGTTGCGGAATTTGTTCGAAAAAGTCACCATGGCCCTGGAACGCAAAGGGCATTAGAAGGAACACGGATGGGTTTTAGTCAGTAGGAGTCTGACACGCCCTTCCGCTTCGCTCAGATCGGAAGGAGTCATTATCAAATGGTTTCCCATCCTTAAAAAAATGGAACTAAGAACTAAAGTTGACCAAAGTCTATAATATTGGAGGAAATGCAAACAGTAAGCTATATAGCTTATTTTGTCCCACTGTTGGGCAAAGGCCTCCCACTCCCTTTTCCACACAACTCTGCCATTTGCTATGTTGGGCCAGTCCTTTCGGTAGGAATCGAGCTCGTCCCGCCATTTTCGCCTTGGTCTGGTGCGATGTCTTTTGGCATGTAATGGGAGCCATTCGGTTTGGCATGCGGCAGACATGTCCGGCCTAGTTCCACTTAAGGCGCTTCCCCGACCAAATGACCTTGAGCATTCTTTCCCTCTTTGCCGCACCCCGCCTCGTATCATAGAATTCACACAATTTTTGGAATTGTTTTAATAAAAAAGAAATGCGATGTTATGAAATTAAATAAAACTTGAATAATTTAGATTTCTAAATTATCTATCCATTAGTGTAATCCTCAAATGATTAGAGCGTCGCCTTTAGCATCAGATGCATGTAGGTAACCAATTATTTTAGTATTTTTTTAAAGTAGATTTTAAATGTATTATTACACATAAAAATAAATTAGAACGTGGAATGTGATGATAGGATATCGAACATCAATAATGTGCTTTCAGAAGTAGTTTATTTCTCTTATCTAATGAGTTCTGAGAGCCTCTGAATAACGAAGAAAAATGCACTATCGCAAGGTTTTGGTCGGGGTAGCGCCTTAAGCTTAAGTTTCATACAAAGTTGTCCTACAACTATAAACGCGAAGGTTTATGAATAGTGATATGAATGGATGGACGTTTTTTGCGAGAAAGAGTTCTCGCCAAACTACTGAACGCATTTTGACGAAACTTTACAGTTTTCTACGATATACATCAATACAACATCATCATCATCCTCAGCCTGACTTAGCCCACTGCTTTGCATAGGCCTCTTTTTTCTTATGCCAATCCCGATGTTCCTGTGCCAGCCTCATCCAGGTTCTAAGCGCGATAGCAACAATGTCGTCCGCTATCTCGCCGAACATATAGGCTATACTTTGTAAATTACAAAGTATTCTTATTAACAATAAATACCATGCAGGCCGAGTCCCGGGAAGCAGCTAGTACTTAATGAAATACACAGCTATTTGTCAAAAAACGATTTACAGTGAGAATTATTTTATAAACCAAATAACATTAACTGTAATTCCGCAAATTGCAACCAAAATTAAATTCACCAAAATATATAAAACCACAAATATACAACGATTCGCACTAGTTATTAACTTTAATATTAACTGAACCGTTATTGACTTATCTAAAACTAGCTTCTACCAGCGGCTTCGCCCGCGTGAAAATCGGAAATTCCCTATTTCCGATTTTTTTCCGGGTTTCTTGATTTGTATTGTAACTACACCTACTCTACACCTACCTACACTTACCTGCACCTACTCTACACCTATCCTACACCTACCCTACACCGACCCTACACCTACGCTACACCTACCCTGCACCTACCCTACACCTACCCTATACCTATCCTAACCAGCCCAAAAAATACTATGACATGTTTCTGGTTTCTTGGTACTTGATGTTTTTGGTCTCCTGGTACTTGTAAATCTGTAGTACTAAGGCAGCAGCGGCTCTGAATTTCCACTTCCTCCTCAGTCTTCATTGATCCATGCCACTTACCGGGATAAAAAGTAGCATATATGTCTCATTCCAGGATATGAACTACATGTGTGCCAAATTTCATCCAAATCCCTTCAGCCGTTTTTGCCTGATTGAAACACAAACATACAACCATACAAACATACAAACATACAAACATACAAACATACAAACATACAAACATACAAACATACAAACATACAAACATACAAACATACAAACATTCACATTTATAATATTAGTAGGATAGTAGGATGACATATTATCAAACTAGTTTTTACCCGTGACTTCGGTCCTGGGACCCACAGAATTAAAAATTACCAAATCAAATGATGCGACTGACTTTTGAAAACTCATTCAACCTATCACAGCTTGTGGTGCACAACCACATGCACCATCCAAAATTTGAATGAGGCCAATGATAGAGCTGTACAAGTCGCTGAATACTGGTCAGACAAAATTTGATATTCATGAGTCAATCGACACGAAAAGAAGAAGCTCCATAACGTAAATCTTGTAGGGATCAACCGGTCCTGTGCATTTCGCATCCATCGGCTACCTCCGACCCTTACCAGGTCGGTCCACCTCGTGAGAGGCTTTCCAATGCTGCGTTTTTCGGTACGTGTTCGCCACTCCAGAAACTTTTGAGCCCATAGACTATAATGTTCTGAGAGCAATGTGCAGAGAAAGATCTCGCAGATGGCTTGGCAATTCTTCGGGCTTATCAATAATCATTTATTTTTGACAATCATCATCGCTAATAGAACTTTGCTTACTCTAGTCTAGAGCTTCAGTACTTTCTTTTTCCTTTCACAAAAATATAAACCAACAATCATTTGAAACTCTCTTTACGATAAACAAGCTGAAGTCAGCGGCATCGAAATCAAATTCATTTAACATGAAGTCAAAGTCAAAGTCAAAGCATTTATTTCAATTAGACCATTTACAGGCACTTTTGAATTGTCAAGGTCGGTCGATCAAAAAGATGAAGCTATTTGCACGTTCCAAGGCGTAGATCTCTATGGAGAAGAACGTGCAAGAAACTCCACGGACACTCTTTTAAAAAAATAATATTTTGTTACAAAATTATGGTTACATCATTCATATTGAAATAATACATATGTGAGAACAATGTAAAAGACGTGCAGGATAAAAGAGTCCGGAGTAAATGAATTTTGGTTTCTCATTCAATAGAAGTGAAATTTCGAACGTACTGCTATAAATTGCCTGTCAGTTTGTTACTGCAAAACTGTTTGACGTACGAAACCGTGAAATTTTGGTACCTGAAATTTGAAATTTAGCTAATAACATTACGTCTGCAATCCTCGAAAGGGTTAGGTCATAGCGCTATGAGGTACATGAGTGAATTAAAGTTGACTGGCTACCATGATAAAAACCAAGCTTGCTATGCAGTGCTGATGCCATTATGTCTCCGTTGAAAAATGGGTTGGAGTTGAAGTCATAAAAATCAAGTAATATTGTGTAGCCCGCGGGTTAACAAAACTACATGACGTCTGCCGCAATTCGGCAATGGTCCATCGGTTAAATCAACCACAATATTGGTCCCAAAAAATGTCCGGTGATATCGCGGCAGGCACAGGCGAAGACGGTAGGACGAGCTTGATGCATATTGACAGGATTGATACACACTTGTGAGCAAGCCGGAAAGAATAGAAGGA
The DNA here is from genome assembly GCA_947386135.1 of Melanchra persicariae. Classification (NCBI taxonomy): domain Eukaryota; kingdom Metazoa; phylum Arthropoda; class Insecta; order Lepidoptera; family Noctuidae; genus Melanchra; species Melanchra persicariae. The sequence continues at coordinate 4,857,722 of OX376667.1, forward strand.
AGAAGGGGAAGGCTTTGCCCTACAGTGTGTCAGAAGCGACTGAAAATAAATAATAATACGTTCAATACCTAGTACAAATGGGTTTGCAACTAATTTTATCTACACTCACAACGTAATGTTCCAAATATGAGTTCAAAAACGAATGCATAAACACGTACTTTTTTTGTCGTGGATAGGTAAAATTTGAAAAAAAATCCATTACAGTTCAACATTTTTCTTCGATTTTTAAACAACTGCATCATAAAATAACTTTTTAATTTTTATAGCACATTTTTACTTTTTAATTTATTGGCAGCTTTTATCTTTGTCTATGGATGCGCGTGCTGCGCAGTCATTCGAATACGCAATGAGAATATCCGCCATATTGGAATAAACTATTTTTCCACTTATTTTATTTCAACTGTATGAGTGAAGATAAAATAGTGTATGCAACGGCATATAATTAGGTATTAAAACACTCGTGTGATGCTATTATCACACTCGGTTACGCTTCGTGTGATAAACCCACACTCGTGTTTTAATAACCCCTTTTATATGGTCGTTGCATAAACTACTATAATAGAAGGATTGAGAAAAGTTCATAAAGAAAAGAAGGCTTATAAAACTTATTAAAACTATTTTTGTTTAGGTTTGTTGACTTTTATCTTCGTTCGGATCTACAATGATTGGATTTATTTATATTTAAGTTTGTAATTCAACTTTAGATTTCCGTATTTTAATTAAGTTGACTTTGAACTAATCATTTGAATTAAAAAAAAAACCCAAAGCCAGTTTGAGTTGGAATAGAATCTGTTATCTAGTTTGTTGTTTCAAAAATTTTCCGACAGCTATAGAGCCCTCAAACTCTGTTGTTATTTTAGCAAATAATATGTAGCCTACATAAAAACGTGCATCAATTTTGATAAAGTTTTAAATTCAATTAATTAAAAATACAAAACAATTGGTTTTTCAGCACAAACATAATAAATGCAGCAGCGTTTGCGACCGCGAGACCTACTAGTCGTACAAAATTTGAATCAAATCGATACAAAAAGTAGAAAGCGCAAATTAACATATTACTCCAAATTCATTCTTTAAAAAATACCCAAACAAAGGACTATCGCATCGAACACTGGTTCAAATCAAGAAGTTCTACAGCAGCTGAAATATTACGACAAAAAACTGAAGCTCATCGATATTCGTGTCCTACTTCTGCGATCGCAACATTCTGAATACCAAAACGGTTGCTACGACATCGGATTTTAAATTCTTATTAAATTTACACGCTGACTTGAGAATATTAAGGGATTCTGTTCAGCTTTTGCTTCTTCGTGTAATTTTTCCATTGTATTGTATTGTTTGGTTTGTTCGTCCCTTTTTTACGTGGGCAGGGCTATATTGCTCGTAGAACAGAGTCGAACTAGTCGAAAGGTACTGGATTGCTGTGACAGCAGCGTACCTTCCGGTACGCTGCTGTCACCAATCCAGTACCTTCCCTTTACCACGAAGCGTTGAAAAGGTGTGAAGTGGACAAACAAAGTGACCAATGACCTGATGAAAGCCATGGGAATTCAATTTGACTTGGGAGAGGCCTATGTCCTTGTAGTGGACGTTTTTCAGCAGAAATGATAATGATGATAAATGCAACCAAAATCATACTTCATCACCATCATCTGCCTTTTCCCAACTATATTGGGGTCAGCTTCCAGTCAAACCGGATTCAGCTGAATAACAGTATTTTACGTGGAACGGCTGCCAACCAGACCTCCACAACAAAAATGTTAACTTTTGAAGGAGCACAACTCTATAATGAATTACCGTCCTGTATAAGACACCTGCACTCTTTCAATGCATACAAAACTCAACTTAGCCAGCACATAATGCGGATCGGTCACTTCTGGAGAAATGAATGCATTGGATGGGTAACTATTAACTTATAATACTGATGACGAACTTTTTTTTGGCAATATTTATGTATGATTTTAAGTATTGTTCTCAAAGTGACATATGTCTTTATTGGGAATAAAGTTTCTTTAAACCGAAACCGAACACGCTAATTCTTGTTTGTCTTGGCAAGACTAGAGTCAGATATTCTGGCTTCTGACAATCCGTAACGACTGCCAAAGATCTACAAATGACAGTGTGCTTTCTGAGGCTCGGTATTTAATGCGTTGCGTCTGTTATTATTGAGCAATGAGTTTCTCCAGGCATCCAGAATCACACTTCGCCGTGTATCAAATAATTGCTCTAACCTATAGGAAAATTAGAATTTCTCAGGATAGAAGTTTACAGTTTATCAGATATCTAAAACGCAAAACTTTTACTATAGGACTGAAAACTCTCTTAGAACCAACGCAAGAGAACATTATCATTAGTCTTCAAACCATCAGTTTCAAGTAATTCCTTGCCTTAACAAAACGCAAGAAAACCCAAAACAATTTCCCCACAATAATCAACACACAATTGGATAAACCGTCAATTTCTCACAAAGATGAAGGAACGAATGATTGCAAATAAATTGGTATACACCCAAAGCCGAGCGTCAACAAATCAAATCATTTGATAATTGAACAAAAATCTTTTACAATTTAACTGAAGATGTTCGAATCTTCATCCATTATGAGGATTAGGGGTGTCTGTGTGGATTTGGGTGCTGCTGTATTGATGGGAGCGAGCGGGTTAAAGTATTAGGGGATTTTAGGGGTGTGAATGCGGAATTCTGAATATGTTCAGGAATTTTTTGGAGGGGAGTTATGTGGGATATAGGGTAATGATTGAGCTGGGAAGTGTAAAGCTGTATTATGTTAGGAATTTTACTTTTAAAAGGAGACGGAAACTAATGGGCCAAATGTAAAAAGTTGAAAGATGGTTTAAAACATAGTTATTATTTTCTATTTCAAAATACAAAAAAAAACACACAATTAACAGTCTAGAAGCCGAGTTATCTAAAAAAACAATTTAGGTCACGTGTAACCTGCAACAATGTTGCTTTCTTAGCAGTTTAATGACGTATTCTTTAGAAATGTTGATTGTTTTTATGTCAAACAGCAGTTTGGTTGACAGAATATTAATTGTTGTTGATGTACACTGACAAATCATAATGACAGAACTTATTTATGACACTACATATACCTCCTGATAAGGATATTTAAAAAAGATAGGTTGATGATACTGAAAAGTGTATTTTCTAATAAAAACTTTTTCGGGCATTGTACCGTTTTATGTTGTAATGTATATGCAATATTATACTAATGTAGGCGCAATATTATACTAAATCTCTGCTCTCAGATTGCCAAAATCCGCAGAATTTTCAGAGATTGGTTGATAACATATATAATCTATTGATTGACACCACTCTCATCCTTATAAATCTAGGCCCAAGATTACATGACAGCGGTTCCGTCTCCTTTGTATATTGCAAATATTTACGAAAAGTAACATGTAAAATATGGTCACTTCGTTAGTAATTATTCATTTTTTCATTTTTCTGTTCTTCCACTACTCCTTTAACTTATCATATTTTAAGGTTAAAGGTTACAAAACATTCCGCTGCTTTTTCGTCTACTCAAGACCTTCAACCACTTCGTTTCGGGGTTTGATCAGGAAATTTTGACCATTTTTGTTTATTTTGTCCATTTTATCGGGCAATATCTTCTAGATGTACCATTAATTTATTTTTCCGCTGACCATTTCCTATGCTTTTTGTTTTTTTTGTCTATCTTGACATCTGTTAAAAGATCGTGCATCACACCTTTAGTCACTCAAGAGTCTAACTCGGTTACGCCTAAATCTGTCGCAACATGTAATAGATACCTATAGTCAGTTTAGTTCCATTTTAGTTTAGCGAATGTGTTGTCTACGTCTGAAATTAATGTTTTGGAACGTAGTATCTAGCATCCGTAGTATCGTAGTAGTTTTAGAAAGGGCTGTTATATTGACTCCGAGAATACTTCGCTACATTGTTCGCTGGCGGATCCCGAGTGCGGACTCTTGACGTTTCGTTAATGACCAAGTTTACATTCCTTGTGAAGGTGGAAAACAGGAAGAATGCACATGACTTTCCTTTTGAGGGAAAGTGAAGTGATTGATCTATTCTTTTTTTTTCACAACCATAATAATAATAATCTAGGTTAAGGTCCGGTAGCTTGGACCGTGCTCCCGACATCGGCGGTCTACTATTTTTCTTTATATTTTTAAATGTTTTTTTTTATTATCATCATATCAGCCGAAAGACGTCCACTGTTGGACATAGGCTTCCCCCAAATGGGGGGGTTTGGCGTAATCGCCACACTTGGCAGGTGGGTTGGCGGGTATTAATTTTTGTGCTTTTTTTCTAATATTTAAAAATGTAGGTACTCAATATGACATGTAAAGAAAAATGAATAAGTAAACGAAATAATCTAGGTTATAATAAATATCTAGGTTTACTGCATTTATTTAATGTTTCTTCCCGCACCGCTCACCACTGTATCCACATTCATTCTCCAACGTCGGCATTATGTAGATTAGACGTCTGCTTGTCTTGTCGGATCGAACGAACGAGTGAACGATTCCCGTCCCAGTTGGTGAAATTAGCGTTTTGATACGCCACGAACTATATTTGCGGAGTATATTTGAATGTTATGAGAAAACGGATTCGGGCTATTTTTAGATAGAAGGGTGCAGTTAGTTTTCATTTTCAGGTTGGGTTATGTCAGTGGTTTCATCATCATCATCTCAGCCGAAAGACGTCCACTGCTGGACATAGGCCTCTCCCAAGTGTCGCCACAACCGGTCCTGTGCGTCTCGCATCCATCGGCTACCAGTGACCCTTACCAGATCATCGGTCAGTCTTGTGGGAGATCTTCCAACGCTGCGTCTTCCGGTACGCGGTCGCCACTCCAGAACTTTTCGACCCAATCGACCATCTGTTCTGCGAGCAATGTTCCCTGCCCACTGCCACTTCAGTTTGGTGATTCTATGAGACTACGGAGTATCAGACTCTGACTGACTAAAACCCATCCGCGCTCCCTTGCTTGCTAGTGCCCTTTGCATTCCAGGGTCGCGGTGACTCTTTCGAACAACCCTGGTAGGGTGCAAATGGGCCTAAATGTCGTTTAAACACTCTTGAACTAGTACCCATAAAATACCAAAAACATAGTGCTTATCATAACAATTTTACTCACAGTAACACTTTTCAAAAACTTCGCATCGCAGCGGCCATTTTCCCTCGGCTACCATTTTGTATTCGGTTATAAAACACAATACGTCATACCGGGGCGTCGGACGCCAGATAAGAGAGGAACACTGTTTTGCTGTGACATTTCAGAGAATAACTTGAGCTAAACTGGCTAGTGGATGTTTGTTCGACGACAATGGGTAGTTTAGTTCGGTGTAGGTATAGCTAGGAAATGAATGGACAGATATTTCGTGATTGCACATCGATTAAAAGTGAGATATTTAGATAGCAGAAAATTAAAACCGGCCAAGTGCGAGTTGGTCTGGCGCACGAAGAGTTTCCGTTTTTTGTGGGAGCCCCACTTAAATATTTATTTTACTCTATTTTTAGTATTTCAAGCCATCGAGTACAAAGCCCAAATTGCGGCCAAAAAGCTGGGCATCCTAAATATGGTGATGCAGGCCAGGACAGCTTTTAAGCCTTTATAAAGCACAAGTCCGATCCTGCATGGAGTATATACCTTTGGGATGGCTCAGCTAAGTATCAGCTTGCCGCGCTTGACTCGGTGGAACGCAGTGCTAAGAGGCTCATCGGTGACGTAAACCTGGTGGATGCCAAGCTACATAGCTTGGCTCATCGCCGTAAGGTTGCCTGCTTATCGGTCTTCTACAGATTGTACTTCGGAGTGGAGCGTTTGTGTTTCCAAAAGCTTACAACCCTAATCTCTTCAAAGTTAGAGTGAACAGGCTCCTTCTGGGTAAGCTCGCTCCATCGTAGACTTTGTATCTGTCATCTCTGACATTGACTAGAGTCAAGAGCAAATCCATCGCTAATAATAATAAAAAAAAATATTGAACATCGATTAAAAGTGAGCTTTAAAGAATGATGAAAATAATAAATGTGATTGACAGCAGTGACTTCAAATTGAGAAGCTCGTGGTTAAACAATAACAGCCGCATAGGTCGATCTTCGAGGTTAAGCAACTCTTGCAGAGGTTGGTCTGTAGATGCCATAGTAGATGCCGAGTTTAACATACCGAGACTCTTTCTTCGTTTGAAGATCTTTGACTGTCGTAAAGGGTGGACTGAATCCATAAAATCTGACAACAGTCTTTTCAACGTCAAATAGGCAGTCACTACATAAAAAAATGTGGTGTTCAGCTGAATCCGGTAAAACTGCAAGACCCCTACGAAGTTGAAAAAAGGGAAGGCAGATTAATTGGACATCGATAGTGAGATTTATGTTATAGAAGAAAATGAAAATTGCTGAGTCGGAATAGGTGTTATTTCTCAGCAACAGTCCAGAGGAAGTAATGGCTCTCAGTCCAGAGGAAGTAATGGCTCTCTTATTCCGCCAAGCCCATTGAATTAATCTTTTCCTTATTATAATAACGCAGGTTTATACTTAAACAATGAACGGCACCCCAATTGCGTAACTCGTACGAGTATAACCACATTTTCTTTTAAAAGGAAATCCGGATCCATTGCTCCATATTCGTTGCAATGTAAAAATGTCATTCATTTTTGTTTTTTAGATATATGCAATTAGGTTGGGGGTCATTGACGTTGTAAAACCAGTTTTGCTTCGATATTTTCTCAGATACGACTGCGCTCGATCATACACCTGCCAGTCTGTTATTAAAAACCTATCCATTTGAATGTAGAATTCCAATCCTTACCGATGTTATTCTGTTCGAAATACAAACATTCAAAATGGCCGCCGAACCGTCACAGTCACAGCAAATACCGGCCAGTCCTTATCTAATAGCAGGACAGGCAGTTTGGCGTATTGAGTTTTATAGTTGGCTACTTGAAAACGGTTTGTGGCGAGAACTTTTCAAGTTTCGGCGGGAAAATATAGGAATGTATCGTCCTATCAATTGGGTTTAGAAATGTTTGACCGTGCTAAAATTTTTGGGAAATATGAGAAAGCTTGAACTTTTCTTTTAAGGATGGGAAATCATCAAATGACCCCTTCCGCTCTGGGTGGAGCGGCAGGGAGTGTCAGACTTTTACTGACTAAAACCCATCCATGCTCCTCCTAGTGCCTTTTACGTTCCAGGGCCGCGGTAACTCTTTCGAACAAAATCCGCAACCCTGGCAGGCCCCTACTTCTATGCTGACATCTCTTTGAGGCGCGCGTGGAACACAACGCGACGTCGCGGCCGCCGCGTCGGCCCGGGCCTAACTTTGATCGGACGGCGAGCCACCCAACGCTCGCCGTCCGCAGACCCGCACTTACGGTGGCCGGGAATCACCCAGCGACTTCCGACGCCTGGTGCGTCTCCCTATGCCGCGGCATCTGGGGCGTGAGGGTTGTCTCTCCATGACGCGGCTCCTCCTTCACTAGCATTACTGCTTCGTAGCAGGAGGTGACGGCTTCCCATGCCTCCTTGCTCCGGACCATGGATTGAACCAGGGCCGGACGCGAGATGTCGCCGCCGAGCTTGCGTTTTTATAAATATTAGGTTCTCTTAAGTACCGTGTTAAACCAATTTTTTTTTATAGACTCGATTTTGACTACAGTCTCACCAGATAGAAAGCAATGTTTTGGTCGACGAATGAGCTCGTATGCCTAGAACTAACCTATTCAGTATTGAATTAAAGACCCAGGTTGTAGCTATTAGGAAACAAACAGTTTGGCAGTGATTTCCTCTCCCTATCTGTGCGAATGTATGCACGAAGAAAGTATTCCCAATTTTTTTTTGTGTATTTGTGTGAGGGGATTAATAGTGACTATCTAACAATTTTCTAAACTTTTGCGATACTCAGACTTATCATTGTAATCTCGAGCAAATTTTACAATAATACCTACTTAAAGTTTATGTTTTTTTTAAATTGGAAAAAGCAATGCAAAATTTTAATACGATATCCATCGCATGCCCATCGAGTGGTGGGCCCACAAAACATAAAATTGGTGACCTAAATAGCGAGACGGGGCCGTGGCAGACCACGAAGGAGATGGCACGACGACTTGGATGTCTTCCTTGAGAATTGGCAAGAAGAGGCACAGAACCGGGAACGGTGCAAAGAATGGAAGGAGACCTTTGCCCAGCAGTGGGACAATCCGGGCTTGACATTATAATCACATATCGATACGAAAAACCACTTTCCCTAACCTCAAAATTATTTCCATCGAATAACTTTGTACAAGAGTCATCGTGACGATGAAAATTTCGCTGAAAATTAGTTCGGCACGCGTCGTCGCGCGTCGCCTGTAATCTCGAAACTGAATAGGGGACAATTTGTGATGTCACATGCAGACATTTTCGTTACATGGAGCCGGGGTGTGATGGACGCGGCATCAGCTGACTTACGAGTTGGAATTTGAATTGGATTGTTTTTAACCGACTTCAAAAAAAAGGAGGCGGTTCACTTCGGTTGTATTTTTTTAATGTTTGTTAACTCTTCTTCTTTTATGTGTACTTTCCGATTGGTCCCATTGAAATTTCATCAAAATCTGTAAGTATAGTAGTTTGGTTTTTAAATCCAAATAACATCGACATGATGCTATTTGGATCCAAACATAATGTTATCCAAGTAAAACAACCAAAAACACCGAAAGTTTTTTGTAATTTTCTGAACGATAAAGGTACAGGAGCTTGATGGTGGCAGTTTTGACCATTTGCTCCCCCAGCATTCAACAGAAGGCCAATTCTATAATATAAGTTTATCATCTCGAGAATCCCAGGGTTGCGGAATTTGTTCAAAGGAGTCACCGCGACCCTGGAACGGAAAGGGCATGAGGAGGGATGGGTTTTAGTCAGTAAGAGTCTGACACTCTCTCTTCCGCTCCACCCAGAGCGGAAGAAGTCATTTGATGATTTCCCATCCATAAAAAAAAACATTTCGAGGATAATCAATGCCAAAAGGTGTTTTGACAGATCTGACTGAGATGTGCGAACGTGCGAATGTTTCTCAAAGATACGGAAACTCCCTTAGATGAAAAGCTTAGTTCAAAACTGCCGCATCCATCGGCCCCTACGCTTTGTACATATTGTGTCTGGTTGAATTCCACACATAATTATTTCTGGCCACAACGCGATACGTCCGGGCTGTAGATGACAATTAATGCCGGAAAATAGGTCATGAAGATCCTCTGTGCAACTGACAATGTGTCTATACTTTGTATGGAAATTGTATTTCCGTACTACATTGTTCTTTTGTGTTGGGAATTGAGAAGCTCATAGCTTAGTCATAAAAAGACGCACGGGTTAAAGTTCGAGGTTTATCTACGCTTTTCGAGGTCTTGGATGGGTGACCATCGATTACATGCTGAGTTTCCTTCGTGCCTCGTAAAGCTTTTGCCTTTTTGAGATGCAAATAGGAACCTCCTCGTGTAGCGCTATTTGTTACATCAGACACTCAACTGAACCAAGCGCTTGGCGCATTCTAGTCAGTCTCACCTAATACCTTATGAGACTGGCCAATCCTTCCCTTGCGGTAGTACGGCTAACGCCCGCCTGGTTCGCGACATTCCCACTGAAGACCGACGTCAAGCTGCCTTAAGGCATCTTCTGGGCACGCTCGTTTCATCATAGACCTCAACCATCGCTTTCCATCAGGCGTGATCGAGATCAAGAGGCCAGAAATCTGACACCATACCAGTCTTACCATGTAATAACGAAATATACAGTTGATATGGTACTGTTATTCAGCTGCGGTTAGACTAGAAACCGATCCTGACATAGTTGGAATGAATAAGGTTATGCTAGGCGCTGGATAAACTTGCAATAAAGTTCATTGACCTTTCTCTAACATGCCTTCGTAGATACCTGAACAATAAATTATAAACCGTTTTTCATTATTAGAGAACGTAAAGGATCACGATAGAAGTCGATTCAGGATAGCTTTATGTCTTTGTTTCTGTTTTTGATATTAAGAAAGTCAATAAATGTTTGTTGGTTAATGACCGTTATTGCACATTAATCTGGCGCCAACCAGACAGATTAACAGTTATTTTGTTTGGTTTTCGTTCCCGAAACAGTGTCTCTTAGGGCCAATTTCACCAATGAAACTGAACGCGATCAGCGAATAAAACAAGTTAATGAGCTGTCAGTGTCATTATTTTTCTATGGAATATTTACACTGACAGCTCTTGAACGCAGTTTAGATGTACTGATCGCGTTCAGTTTCATTGGTGAAATACCTCGTTGTAAGTAAAAGGGGGCCGTAATGCACTACGGTTTTTTATTTGTGGATGACTTAAGTTTTATGGGACTAGCTTATACAGGGTTATTTGTAAAACACCAACAATCTTTCAGTGGGTGAAAGTACTCATGATTATAAACAACTTTTACTATGGGATTAACTTTGAAATATCAAAAAATAAACCGGCTGTTTCATACAAAATGCAATCAATATTCACCCGATGAAAATTTGTATGAAGCAGTAGTTTTTTTTTTCGATTTTTCAGGGTTGGTTTCATAACAAAAGTTGTTTATGATTATGAATACTTTCACCCACTGAAAGGTTGTTGCTGTTTAACAAATAACCCTGTTTATTCAGAAGCCTGACAACCAGTCATACCAATACTGTAGAGGTCAGATTGGCAATCCGCAAGAGCTCCTTATATAACAAAAGAAAGCAGTTTTTTGTTTTTGCATCAAAATTTATTGTCGATGGGAAATTCCATTAGGCGCACGACTTGTTTTCAATAGTTTAAAAGCATTTACAAGCACAATGTGTTCAGCAAAATTATTTTAGGCCCATTTTACCCCAGGTTATAAAATATAGGTTAACACATGTCACCTGCCGTTCCGGTACTCTATTGAGGTAAACCATCGGCTAGTGTAAGCAAATTCAGCGTGGTTGTGAGGGTGAACTAGGGTTGTAATGGACCCTGACCTCCGTAACAGCGGAGGTACCGGAAAAAATCGTCTTCAGCATTCTTATTTGCCCCGGAACTTTACTCCGGTAAATTTCCGGGGCAAATGAGAATGCGGAGGTGAGGTCTTATAAAGAATAGGCTCCAACTAAAGAAGATTATGGCCCATATTTCGAAACGTAAACTACGACTCAACTCAAACTCGAACTCCAATTCCAACGTAGCACGAAAATGTTAATGAAAGCTTGTCTAATTGACGTTTTCGTACTCGAGAGATGAGCAAGTAATGAAAAGCTCCGATGGAGTTGGAGTTCGAGTTGAGTCTGAGTTTACGTTTTGGCATTATTTTATAGGTTTACACAAATAGTATCCCAGGGGTCCTATAATGCCCCAGGGTTGCGGATTTGTTCGAAAGAGTTACCGCGGCCCTGGAACGTAAAAGGGCACTAAGAGGAGCATGGGTGGGTTTTAGTCAGTAGAAGTCTGACACTCCCTGCCGCTCCACCCAGAGCGGGAGGGGTCATTTGATGATTTCCCATCCAAAAAAAAAAAAAAGGGGGTCCTATAATGCCTACCAGGGTTGCGGAATATGTTCCGCGGCCCTGGAAGGAAAGGCACTAGGAGGACAAAGGGTGGGTTTTAGTCAGTAAAAGTCTGACACTCCCTGCCGCTCCACCCAGAGCGGGAGGGGTCGTTTGATGATTTCCCATCATCAAAAAAAAAAAGAAAAAAAAAAAAAAAACAGTTTCTTCACCTTCGTCACTGCCTGCCTTAGGTTCAGTACAAATGAGCAACTTTTTAAAGGAGTCGGATTATTTCTACGTTGAACGTCTGCGCGTATAAATAAACTGCATTCTTATATGATCACCACGGTGTATCTGCTGTATTTATTGACAATTTGGCAATATAATCCAGGGTTTTTTTCATTGTCATAGCGACTGAGTCATGTGGAGGTCCATCAAAGTGATTTTAAATCAATATCAGTCTGCCAAGCTTTTTCTCAAATACTTATAACGTGTAACAGAATAAACGCAATACCTCATAAGGGATCATTGTACTCATCATTACGTACAACTTTCACTATGGGGCCAACACCGAAATCGCGGAAAAAAAATCAGCTGCTCAGTACATATTGTCGAGTTATGCGCACATAACACACAACAATGTCAATATGGGACAATCTATTTTTTTTTCGCGATTTCAGTGTTTGCCCCATAGTGAAAGTTGTTCGTAATGATGAGTACAATGACCCCTTAAGAGGAATACCTGAGAAGGCCGGGGCGGGAGCCAAGGGGGTACCCGTAGAAGTCGTGGGTACTGGCTGGCTGTATGACTCGCTTGCTCGAGAGCTTGAGGTCAGGATGAGGAAGTGATGATGACGATATAGTAACTGCACGAAGGCTGCACTGACGTTCAATGTTGAAGGTGAAGAAGTTTGGAAGTATGCGGTACAGAGAATTAAGTCCTGCATACGTCCTTTCAAAAGGGAGAATCCTCCGACCAGGGGCTCGATTCTGCTATTGCAATCGTGTCTCAATGACCGGTCAGTGATCGAATATTTGACAACTTTGACAGTTTTTGTATGGGAAATGTGTCAAAAGTTTGACGTTATACGTCAAAAATCGATCATTGACCGGTCATTGAGACACGATTGCAATAGCAGAATCGACCCCCTGATGGTTGTTGTTTCCGGTGGACAACTGCCCGATAGTCGATATTCGTGCTGTTGTATCTGTTCAAATTGCACGGTAAACTCTGATATCGCTGATATCAGGATTTTGCTAAGTTAGTTCGCAGCTGTTAGGATAGATGGCGCTGCGAGTCTTATTGTTGCGATCTAGATTCTGCTTCATTGATTTTTGTGGAGGTATTAATGCCGTCCCAAAAAAACTTACATTGCGTTTATTCTGTTACACGTTATATATCGGCTAACAGTATTAACTGAATACAGCTGAGCATCAGAACTTTACATTGAGTGACTGCTCATATGACCTCCTCAACCCAGTAGCCGGGTATGACGAATATTCGTCTCCGCCTCCGTAAAGATCGGCTTCCGTAACATCCCTAGTTGAAAGTGTGAACACGTCAAACGCGGGCCGGTGGTGATTAAACCCGCTTTTGTAATGGTCCGCCCCATACATGGGTTACGTAAACGTCAACTATTTGTGGCCTATTTTCAATAAAGTGATTTCAATATGGACGCTTGGTTCAGGGGCTAAAGTGGACTAGGGTTTAATCAGCATTATTGACCAGAGACGTCATAATTTTTACAGTAACATTCTCAATAGAAACGAAATTCAATCCCTGACCATTTACGTTTATGGTCAAAAATTTACCTGGAACATCAGATTTGTTCATGCACAGATTTTTATACAACTAAGTTACGGGTAACGATCTATGATAAGTTCAACGGTATATTTTGTTACTATACCTAAGTAAAAATCGAGAGGAACAAATCAGCGGTCCAGTACATTATGCGCGCATAAATGTATGGTACGGTCTTTTTTTTTTGCAGTATTTTGGTCCCATTGTGAATGTTGTTCATAATGATGATTACCCACAATGACCCTTTAAGAGGTATTGCGTTTATTCTGTTATACGTTGTAGAGTAAACGATATGCCAATTGTCATTAATTGAAACCAAAGAAAAACTTATTAATTGATTCTGTAATTTGATTTAAGAGTTCCCAGTTCTTAATTATTATTCCAATTAATTTTAAGATTAATCGCCGTCTCTTTAATTATTTTCTTAATTGTCACTTCAATTATTCCGAAATCAGTCATTATCAATTTCAAGTCATGATCACTGAAAACATCAGACAACTAAGCAGACACAAGAGTTGAACGTAGGTTGATGGCAAGAGCAGTCAAGAGCGTGTCGGGGTACGCGAATGTTGGGTTCCGTATCCTTAAATAATTTAGAAAGTTGTGAAAATTTAAATTGGCGAACTATGCAGTTAAGAGTTCAAACAATATAAACAGACAAAGTCATACAATCAAATTCTTCAAAGGCTAAATAATAACATCTGCTCGTTCTGTATGTGGATGGCTTGATTAGGTGTTCCATGTTTAAGATTATTTGCTTAACGAAAATACGGATACAAAAAACAAGTTATCAAAATTAAATCCATTGTATTCACCTGCCTTACTTTTTCCAACTAGATATTTTGGGCCTACGTCTTGCTCGATACAGCTAAATACCATTTGGATTACCCACTAGTATTTGTTTTAGCTTAAATAACCCTGAAGAGTCGTTTCAGTTGCAATTTAGGTTCCAACGTTGACTCTTATTGATAGGAGGAAGGTGTTAAAAAAATTACTTACTGCAAGAAATTAAAGAGGTCATTTTAATATGTCAATCGATTATTTTTTCGCGATTTCGGGATTGATCCCATAGTAAATTTTGTTCATAATGATGGGAACATGTTGATGACATGAACATGTTGTCATGGGATGGGATGTTACAGTCAAAACTCTGTGCTAAGATAGGTGGACGGAGCCGCGCTTCGCGGGGCTCCTATTTCTAGGTGGTTTAAAAAAATAACCACGAAGGCTAAGGCAGGGGCTTCGCTCCCGCCTTACCCTTCTAACCTAACCTATCCGAGTCGGGGTACTCTGAGTCGGGGTGTTAACCATAATAACGTTTTTAAGTACTTTTGACTGGTTAAGAGTTTTGACTGCAACAGGTACAACAACCCCTTAAGAGGTATTGCTTTTATTCTGTTACACGTTGTATAAAGGTTCCGTAAAAAAAAACATTTTATAAGGTAAATTCATGCTAAAACCAGCCAAATATCTACAAGACTAAAGACATGACCAATCTATGCGGCCTCACGATGCGGGACCCTAAAAATCCTTCCCATTGATGACAGACAAGTTAATTGGAGAGCTGTATTGGTGTCACTAATGATGTCTACCACCCCCCCACAACCCTTCACTATGGCTTCAACCCTTTCAAATCGTATCGAGGTTTTTGTAAAGAAGACTTAATGACACCGGTTTTCTTAGGGGTTCATTTATGGAGGAGATGGTTTTGTAAAGAGGGTATGAAGCAGCTTGTTTGAGGATCAGGGGCCTAACTACCAACTCTTAAAGCAGTATTACTTCAATATTACTTCCAGTGGGAAAGAGACGGAGCTATACAGGACCTGTATAGCTCCGTCTCTTTCCCACTGGAAGTAATATTGAAGTAATACTGCTTTAAAAATTGGTGCAGGTTTAGACCCAGGTAACAATCATTGTGATTTGTCATACTTATGCTACCTAATATTTTTAATGCAAAAATGGGTTTTTTTTTTGTTTGTATGTTTCGGGATGCATGAAGGAGCCTCCTCGTGTAGCTGCGTGTAGTGAACCTGTGATTCTAGACAAAGCGATAACAAGTTTAATAGTTAAAATTATATGAAATTGACATGCGCTGCCAGAATGTAACGTAGTTCACCAAAATATTCGTTTTCACAATATTTATAGCTGTTTGCATATCATTTTGTCTACAGCCCCTGGATATCATCAATCCGACTACGATAATAACGACTTACGCCCTTCGCCTCCAGTACTTTTCGGCCCTATCAGATCACCATATGATAATATTGTAGCGATTTGAAAATGTACAGAGCCCGAACATCAACTATCGGGCAGTTGTCCACCAAACACAACAACCGTCCGATCGGAGGATCCTCCCTTTTAAATGGAGGTTTGCGGGACTTTACTCTCCGTGCCTCTCGCTACCTCTATAATATAATCAGCTTATTGCCAGTAACCAAACTACTAATCCAAATCCCAAGCTGATTGATTCAAGAATCTTCCTTCATAGGTACAATCTTTCACAGATATATGAAAAGTTATCTTGTTGATTCTTAAAGTTTGCAACTAAACGGTGTCAGAATACCTAGCTACGTCGTCACTTTAAAATAGAAATTAGTTGTAGGTACAACATTCTCAACACGAAACTCCTAAGAGATACACATCTTGTTGCTAACTAGTAACCTGGTAGAGCTTAGAAAGCGATACTATACAATACTATACAGAGTGTCCCAGAAGTGCGTAGATATATATTTTAGGGGTGGTGTTCTGCAGCTACTATAAAGTCAAGAAACGATATCAAAGTAAAAAAACAATGGGTTGCACTCCGGGAGTGCCGGCAGAAATGAAAACTTGATCATTATTATAACGTTTTGCATTTTTGAATATTTTGGAATGGTTAGGGAATAACTTTCCACGAATTGCTTTGTTTTTTACTATCATTTATGTGATTAAATAATAGGTTGGGGAAAAAGTTTCTTCGCATTTTTTAAGAAAATTCAAAACATTTTTTAATATAGTTTATTTACATTTAACTAAATTAGGCAGGTACCATTTTGTTCGATTACCTCATGCCAACTTGTAGGTAGGGACATGATCCCATTGCTTTAGAAATTTTGGGACTTCTGATCAAAATACCGCGACAAATGGCTTTGGCAGTCCTCTCGTGACGTTAACCTGACACTGCCTAAAGAATTTTGAAGAGACCGAAACAGGTGGAAATCTAAAGGTGCAAGGTCAGGACTATTCGGTGGATGCATTAACACCTCCCAGCCAAACTCTCTTAATTTTTGCTGAGTGGCTAAAGATGTGTGAAGTCTAGCATTATCACGATGAAAAACCACACCCCTTCTGTTGATTAATTCTGGCTGCTTTCACTCAACTTCTTGCTTTAATCTCATCAGTTGTTCGCAGTAGAGTTCAGAATCGATGGTCTTGCCTGGTGGTACCTAACAGCTCATAATGAATAATGCCCTTCCAATCCCACCACACACACAGCACCACCTTGTTGCGAGTTAACCCGGGTTTCGCCACAGTCTGTGAAGCCTGACCGGCCTTTGACTACGACCTTTTTCGCACGTTCTTGTCGTACGTGATCCACTTTTCATCACCAGTTATCAGCTTCTTCAAAAATGGTTCGGTTTCATTACGTCGTAATAAAGAATCACAAATGAGTACACGGTTCATTAGGTTTCTTTCAGTGAGCTCGTGAGTTACCCAAATATCGAGCTATGTTGTGTACCCAGTTTTTTTCCAATGCGCCAAAACTGTTTTGTGGTCAACTCCCAGTTCTTCAGCTACGTCGTAACTACTGATATCTGATCTTGCTCTACTTTTTCAAAAATGGCATCCATTTTATTAAATCCGTAATAGGGCGACCAGAGCGACGTGCATCTTTGACATCAAAATTTCCGGATTGGAAACGCTTAAACCAAATTTGTGCTACTCTCACAGACACTGCACTAGGTTCATAAACATCGCAAATGTTTTTCGCGGCTTGCGTTGCATTTTTACCTTTTTTGTAATAAAATTTTAAAATGTATCAAATTTCTTCATTAGATTCACTCATCTTGACAGTACGAAAAACAAATGAAAATCACACATTTTCCTAATTTAAATTTGGAATTATGTTCTTTAAAATTTAAACTATCAATGATACCAAAACCAGCCAGATACAAATAGCATAGCCAAAGAGATTTTATTACAAGTTCATACATACTATAATGCGAAAAGACTTTTTCCCCAACCTAATATAATATTCATTTATTGCGCTATCGATCACAAACATGACAATTTATATTACATAATTACATTATCCATCTTACGAACTTTCGATCAGCAGGTCACGTGTCCTGACGCGAGTTTATCATTTTTTACCCATCCCAAACTTTTTAAAAAGGTTTTAGGTTTTTTAAAAAGGCAAAAAATATTGCCTTTTTAAAAAACCCAACCTTGAAAAACGACTTAAAACAAAAAAAAACACTTTTCAAACAGTTTGATGCCGTTGGTAGTATTGAATCTGTGATTCAACTAATATAGACGCAACTAAATGCATCAGACTGCTTAAAAAGTTTTTTTGTTTGGAATTTTTTAATCTTTTTCTACGGTCGGGTATTCTGAAAAAAATCACATTTTTATAAATGTTTAGGTTTTTTCCATAACGTATAACAGCTATCCATCATCACTCTTAAATATGACCACGCACTTTTGAAACCAGAGAATGGGTAGCAGCATACTCCGTAATTACATTGCTACGCATACACATATACACTGCAATCGCCAACCCGCCTGCCAAGCGTGGCGATTATAGCAAACGAGGGGGGGGGTTAAAAGATTCATATTTTTTTACTCGGGGAGCATCCCCCATTATATACGAGTACAACGTGTAACAGAATAAACCCAATACCTGAAAAGGGGTTATTATTATACTCATCATTATGAACAACTTTTACTATGGGACTAACACTGAAAGAGCGAAAAAACTATCGCCATTCCCATACATTTATGTGTGCTTCAGGTATTGCGTTTATTCTGTTACACATTTCGCCTATCCCTATTAACATTGTCGGATATGCATTTTTGCCATTTTCTTTTTATTTCACTAATCACATTTGAAAAGTACTTTCTGTCAGAAGCGCCAACAAAAAAAAAAAATTGCGGCTATTTTTCAAAATAGCGACTTTAACATTGTTGGATATGCTACGAGCGCCAGCCAACAATGTCGGAAGTGAACTCGCGACAATGTTTGCGGGGCACGAAGGGCGGCAGCGCAGGCGGTTGTGCCAGTACGGACCATGTTAAATGGGCGCGCGCACTTTGCGCGATATTGCGTTACTAAATTTTATTATTTATTATGTTTTGTTGTTAGTATTAATTTTATAATTTACGAAATATGTAGAATAGTTCAGTTGAAATTGTATTATGTGACGTAATCGACATTTTTAACAGTATCTGGTGGAGGTAAATATGTCGGTAGTACCACATCTGACACTGTTGGTCGTTTAAATATTTTCGAATCTGTCGGATGTGTTAGTACCAACTTTGTTAACGGTGTGTATTTTAAAACATTTTGTTGGATGTGACACATATTGCTTTATTAACCGTTTAATGAAATATTTTATATGTTGGTTGTGCTACTTGAATTATTTTTTTTCAATTTCTTTCATAAAAATGCATTTGGACGGTTTTTTTATCATCTGCACTTGTTTGGTTCTATTGTTAAATATAATTTTCAAACTAAAAGGTTAACGTAAATATGTTTTTTTTTGTTAGTATACTTTTTTTCAGGTTATAGAGAATCTCTATAGCCATGTGGTTTCCAAAATCAGTTAAGTAAGCTTAATCCCATGCTTGATGACGTTTTCCATGAGAATGACGGTAATCGAAAATAATGTAGGTACCCACGGCATAGACCTCGGCTTTTTTTTAAGTAATTTCTGAATTGAATGTTGCTGCTGACTACTAAATGACATGAAACACTCCAATGCTGTCTCACAAAATTTACAATGACGCCTTCTGTGCCACGTATTCCTGTTAAGTCACACTTTATAAGTGTTCATACAACCACTTCTACTAAAAGTAAACAAACCCGCCAGTCTAGTTTAAAAATTGATAAGGGAAAGAAAATTCTAATACGTCATAAAGAAATTTGGGTGGAAAGGACAATGCCAATCTATATAATAATATGGCGGTTGGACAAAGTGCTACCCAGACTGAACACATAGTGCATTTTGTTCTTCAGGCCAACACTAATCTTTGAACCGTAGCGTTCCGGCTTGTCTTCCTTGATATTATAGAGTGATGACGAGGAATAGAGCTTCTACCTATTTCTGGAAATGAAAGAGTGGAGATTCGCAAGAGCAAACGTGCTCAGGAGGAGGATGTATAATCCAGTAAGATGCTTGTAGAATTCTTGACCGCACTTTAGCCAGCCAAACCCATAGTCCAACTTCTTTGTTTCCATATCCTGCAATAGTTTTGCACCAACCGAGGATTAACCCTTGGTATAATTTCATATTCCATACAGGGATAATCAACGGTTGCTGTCCCATTGCATTTGAAATGTCTAACGGGGCCTCTGCTAGTAACGAGTAGCTTCGGCCACTTAAAGGCCTATTAAAGGCCAGGAACCTCAGGGTAATGAATTACTAAAATAAACAATAAATATAGTATAACATTATTTGTGATAAAATTATAACCAATACAGAACAGTAGTACCTAAAAGTGATTGTTACAATAACAGGATAGCAATATTCATTGTATTCATCGTCTTCGATTATTATAATTGTGTCAAGGAATGCGGCAGGCTTACAACATATTCTTTGCGGCTTGCCCACCCTAGAAAACTATCAATAATCCTAAAATTACGGTCAAGAACCCTACCAACATCTTACTGGATTATACATCTTTCTCACGATAAATTTTTCTCTTGCGAATCTCCACTCTCTCACCTTCAGAAATAGATGGAAACTCTAGGTATTCCTCGACATATTTTTTTCTTACCGGTCAATAAAGGCAAGCTGGAGATGACAAACATGACTTTTCCCAGGAGATCAGGTCTATGAGGGTGCTAGTGCTCAAGAGTAGGCCACAAAACAGGCTTGCGAATTATATATCTTTTACTCCAGCTCCTCACCCTTGGCATAATACAACAGCAAAGTAGGTCGTTTTTTAGGTGTAATGAAATCTGTTAGATATGTATTTTTTATAATTTGGACAGTAAAACATCACAAAATATGATTTGACAAAACACTATTATAAAGACAAGTGATAGAAGAGTAGTTAAAATTTATTTAAAATTAACCAATCAGATTATCAAAACTAACAACAAACAGTTGTTTTTATTTATTTTTGGGCAGCACTTGGCTCAGACCCTGTCAATATACTTTGCTTTAGATACGACAGGCTTTGGTCTAGGATTTACTGTTAATAGACGCAATACCTCTTAAGGGGTTATTGTACTCATCATTATGAACAACTTTTACTATGGGACCAACACTAAAAACGCGAGAAAAAATTCAACTGCCCCATATATTTTTGTGCGGATAACTCGACAAAAAGTACTGAACAGCTAATTTTTTTTTCGCGATTTCGCGATAGGTTCATGTTGATGAGTACAATGACCCCTTACGAGGTATTGCATATTATATATATACAACATCACGTATAATAATATGGCACATCCAACAATTATTTAGTAAGTTTGTACACGTAACATTGTCGTATGTGTCACTTCCAACAAATATACAATTAGTTAGTACACGAAATATTGTCGTAAGTGGCAGAACCGACAAATGTAAATTGATTTGTTACTGTTAAAAAAGTCATTTCTGACTTTAAACATACTTAGAAAAACAATAAAAATACTTGAAAACCATTAAATTAAGCACATAAATATATATTAAACTTCAAGTGATTTTTGTTAACCTAGTTCGTATACTTTAAAAAATATCAACATTTTAAACTTTGACGCGCTCTCCTGTAAAGTTGCTGATTTTCATATCCGACAATGTTAATAGGGATAGGCGATTTAATTGTTGATCAGTGAGTTATTAGTACTAAATATGGTATAACATCGTATCGCCTCGCATTCCTGTCTCACATAGTACGAAGGTAACCTACCTATACTGAGGCAACATCACAAACTTGTAACTATTAAGTTATTGTCAAGTTGTAGTTTCGCGGTTTAGTTAGGACTTGCCAACTGTTCACCCAGTCCGCTCAGAGCAGTTATATAAATGAAATATGTCTGTTTCTATGTAATGTTTTGATTTTTGGTTGCTCTAAGTGCCGAAACTTGAAGACCTAAAACATTTACAAAAACTGTGCAATTCTGACAATATCATATACACACGGTCGAGTAGATAACTTCCTTTTTTCAAATCGGTTAAAAAAGAGCCAAACGACTACAGACACCAGCTCATGAAGCTACCCGAAACTTTAAAATTTTCTCAATCAATCTTGAACCTAATACTTTAACGATAAAGTTGAAGATTTATTAAAGAAATTTGACAAATTGTTGTAACTTGATGTGGAGGAGCTTGTGGCTTAATAATATCAGCCACACAGGCCGCTTCAAGGTTAAGCAACGCTTGACGAGGTTGGTCTGTGTATGGGTGACCATTTTAACATACCGAGACTCCTCCGTGCCTCGGAAAGCATGTTCAGTCGTTGGTCCTGGCTGTCAATGGAGATCTTCGGCAGTCATTACGAATTGTCTGAAGCCAGAAAACCTGACACCAGTCTTCCCAAGAAGTACCGTGTTACCCAGTTAGTGGGTTGTGGAGGTCTGGCAGGCAGCAGCTCCACGTAAAATACTGGTATTCAGCTGAATCCATTTGTACTGGGAGCTTGATGCGCTGGCAACTGTACATTTTTTCATTATTGACTTTAGCCCGCGGCTTTTCTTGTCTTCAAGTTGTATTTTCGCAAAAAAGTAGCCTATGTCCTTCTCCATATCCCAGTCTATAGTTCTGCCAAATTTCGTAACAATCCGTTCAGCCGAAAGCGTAACAGACAGATAGACAGAGTTACTTTCGCATTTATAATTTGAGTATAGCAGGGATATTGGTTAGGATAGGTTTGCGATGGCCACTATCTCACCTGATGGTAAGCAGTGATGTGGTCGACGATGAAACAGGCTTGCCTAGAAGTAACCTATTCACTCTTGACTTAAAGACTCCCAGGTTGTAGCTATCAGGAAACACAGACTTCGGTTCGGAATTATAATCCTTTGCTAAACGCACAACTGAAGTGACTAATTGCATGAGACGTCACTCGCGTGACATTGTGAATTTGCATCAACCAGTTTTGACGTTTTGCGTGAATATGATGGAATTTACAATTTAAGGAAAATAAAAATAAATGAAAATAAACCGTAAAAACATAGAATTAAAGTTTAAATCAATTCGCGGTTTATTGAAACCAGTTGGTTCCACCCGACCGAGGCCCGTTACTTCAAAAGCATACATCTTCTCTATTTTCCACAGATTTTATATCTTTTTTCCAAAATAGCACTTTTTCCTATCGTGTGGGCAGTAAGATCTAACGACCCCACACATCCTAGTGTTAGAGTTTCTAAACCGCCTCAAGGGCCTTTGGCATGGTTTATTTGGCGACCGCCATTAGGCGACCTTCCGAAGCACGGAATCATCTTTTTATCAGACAATCAGGTAATTCAAGCCTGCAATATCCTAGCCAAACAGGAAAACAATTTTACAAAGTATGCTTCCAAAATAGCGGTATTTTAGCAACATCTTTCTAATTAGTGTTCATACTAACGTGCACAGTTTGGCAAAAAAGAGTTTGGAAAAAATGAGGGCGCCACTATCTCACTTAACGCACCATAATATGGGAAATCAGCATGAGAATTTAATTGAATCGTTAAAAATAAATGTGGAACAATAAACGTTACTCAAAATCTAACATTTGTCGGCCAAGTAGTGTCGACATCATAGGTTTCCATTCAGTAAAATATTTAGTTCCACTTGTCACCACATCATACTCTTTTTTGCCAAGCTGTACTTACATTTTTGATCGTAGTCAGATACCCAATTGCAGCTTCACATATTTTATCATCTGCCTAGACTTTTCCCAACCATGGTGGGTTCGGCTTCCAGTCAAACCGGATAAAGCTGAATAATAGATAATTATTATTTATTTTGTGATGGTAGCCTAGAAATGGCAAGATGAGATATCTAAAGAAAATTGTAATGCGTAAGAATTTCTAAATAACTAAAGTGGGTTTCAATTTGAAACAATACCTTTATTCGTATTACCTGAATTCTACTTCATCGCAAAAAACTTTTCGGATAACTAGTGATGAGACGTAGCTTCATTTATTATCAAGGAGGACCGAATTTTGATTCTTTTAAAGTTTCAAAATTCATTAAGGTTTGTAGAACTAATGTTTTGATTTTAATAAAAATAAGTACATTACTTAAATATTAACTAGCTGTATTAAAATTTATAGATACATAGATAAGTGACATGGGCAAAATATTAAACGATATTGAAACAAAAATGTCACTTAGGTCGAGCTCTAGACAAGTGCTATTCTGTCAGCGATGTTATAACGAAGGTGATTGCCGAAACCTCAAAAATGTATGGGACTGACAAACGCTGGCCTAATGTTACGTCATCAATATCTTATATCTTGGCATTTCGTCAGTCGCATTCGCTATAGAATGGCACTTTGTTTAGAGCCTCGAAACTTCACCAATAGTTATAACAAGATCCGATTGGCCAGCAACCTCGCGGCGTAAGGCCGCTTGTACACGCTTGGAAAAGTCGACGGGCCTGTGCAAGAATTCGTGTCGTTTCTACACACGAAATGTGTACAGTGCTTTGACGCTGACCAAGAAAAAAGTCTTGTCTGCGCTTGTAATATTTATATACAGTAGGCCATTGCTAGATGTATACAATCAATAAATTGTAATTTACAGAAGCGACAGCCCTACCGCACCGCAGAAACTTTGCGAGTCAGGTCCATAGTAGACAGATTTTTATTGTTGTACACAGTTCGTGTGTAGTAATGACACGAATTCTTGCATAGGCCCGGTGACTTTTCTTAGCGAGTATAAGCGGACTAAGGCAGCAGGTGCCAACTACAAGCTTACATGAACGTGTTTGACAGACAACGCGAATCCGGCTCTTAGCATTGCATACTCATCTCTCATCCATCTTCCCACATAATCTTAAACATGCATGACACAAACACACACTCCGGTGTTGAAGTTCTGTGTCTAAGATTTTATGTTTTGTTGTTTTTTTTTTATTTTCTTTTTTTTTTTTTGATAGGCACGCGCTTGACCACTATCACGCTCACCTGATGGTAAGCGACGATGTGGTCGAAGTTTTGGTTAAGTTGCGTCATCACAGCCGAAAAGTGACCATATTTTCTAAAGTTTATTTTGACATTGGCTTCTTTCTCAACTCTACAATCTAACATTCGCGCTTTTGTTTCTACGATGTTACAGACAGGCAGACTGCATAACTTTGCCCGGCCCTCATCATGCCGGTTTGTCTTCGGTACTATCATATAACAATCTTTGATTTCGGTTTAGCCACATCCCTAGCACCCACTCTCGGGTAGTAAGAAGCTACAAATTGTATCCCAACAAGAGAGAACAAGCTTATTCTGGGATATTATTAAGTTTCCACTGTTTCCCAATAAATTACCAACATGGAGAAGAACGGACCGAGTTTTTGAATATCATTAATTTTAACGACGCCTCGAACTTAGTATTAATCAATGTTATAATGATTTTGTTTGTTCTAGGATGGGATTTTGTGTTAACCATTTTTCATTAGTGTTTTAGATTATGGTAGGCGCCAGATAAACCTTCAATAAAGTACATACATTGTAGTATAAACTGTGCACGGCCGCAATGGAGGACGTCTTCAAGGTTTTGGACTGGAAAAGGCTAGGCATTAATGTCAATGGCGAGTACATCACTCATCTTCGATTTGCCGACGATATAGTCGTCATGGCTGAGACCACGGAGGACCTCAGTACAATGCTCGATGACCTCAGTAGAGCTTCCGAAAGAGTGGGTCTTAAAATGAACATGGACAAAACCAAGGTCATGGTAAATATCCATGTAGCACGTGGGTGCTACATGGGTATTTACCATGACCTCAACTTCGAGTGCAGAGCCTCCAATCTTGATAGGAGTGGTCCTATCAAGATTGGAGGCTCTGCACTCGAAGTTGTTGAAGAGTACGTCTACCTGGGACAAACGATCCAGCTAGATAGGGCTAACTTCGAGAAGGAGGTCAACCGTCGAATCCGACTTGGCTGGGCGGCGTTCGGGAAGTTGCGCGGTGTCTTCTCGTCTCACATACCACAGTGTCTCAAGACGAAAGTCTATGACCAGTGCGTGTTGCCAGTGATGACCTATGGACACGAAACGTGGTCGGGTCGGTTTCCAATCTAACCGTCTACAGCTACCAATCCTTCGACTGCCTATCTGTGCTCCAGAACCCAGTAACTGAGTGACACGATAGTCTTTTGCAAGACTGGTGACAGGTTTACTGGCTTCTGACTACCCGTAACGACTGTCAAAGATGTTCAAATGACAGCCAGGACCAGAATTTCTCTCTATTTTTTTCACATATATCTTACTAGGTCGCTCACAATGGGCCTCATCAGAGGGCTTAAAGTCACCCAAAGGGCAATGGAAAGGGCAATGCTCGGAGTTTCCTTGCGTGATCGAATCAGGAATGATGATATCCGCAAGAGAACCAAGGTTACCGACATAGCCCGAAGGATCGCCAAATTGAAGTGGAAGTGGGTAGGGCACATTGCTCGCAGAACACATGGTCGATGGGGCCGAAAAGTTTTGGAGTGGCGACCGCGTACCGGAAGACGCAGCGTTGGAAGGCCTCCCACAAGGTGGACCGATGACCTGGTGAGGGTCGCGGGTAACCAATGGATGCGAGACGCACAGGACCGGTTGTTGTGGCGACACTTGGGGGAGGCCTATGTCCAGCAGTGGACGTCTTTCGGCTGATATGATGATGATGATGATTGTAGTATAAGTACATACCTTTCCCTAATATCACCTCGTAGATACCCGAACAATAAATTATAAACCGTTTTTCATTATTCGAAAACGTAACGGATCACGATAAAAGTCGATTCAGGACAGCTTTATGTCTTTATTTCTGTTTTTCATATTAGGAAAGTCAATAAATGTATGGGGGTCAATGACCGTTTCTGCACTTTTTTTTTTAAACGTACACTAGGAATTTCTCCTGTATCGTGGTTGCGTTTACAAACTCACAAACATAAACAGCCAGACACGGGACAACTATCTGTAGGCTTTACAAATATTTGTTCCGTACGGGAATCAAACCCGCGACACGCAGCACAGCAGTCAACTGCTCAACCACAGCACCAACCATATCGTCAATTTATCTGGCGCCTAACATATCTTTTTTTTAAAGCTTACGCTGAGGCACACGTGTATTGTACACGCACATTTCAGCTCTTATGTTTAAGTCCCCTATAACTGACTTAGATACATTAGCATGACTCCGAGTTGCTACAGAGAAATTTGTGTTAGAACAGAGCATAATGAGAGTAGAAAACGGGCTTGTTCTACTGAAAATACCATTACTTCCAATTTCAGACTGACTAAAACCCATCCATGTTCCTCCAAATGCCTTTTGCGTTCCAGGGTTGCGGTGACTCTTTCAAACAAATTCCGCAAAAAGCCTACCACTAAAGCTTAATAGAAAAACAAGTGAAGTGCCATACGCATAAATAGATAAGGGGCGTACTGTTAAATTAGAACCCAGTCATGTGCTCTGCCACTGTAAAGCCTAAAACCAACTTGAGACGACTCAAGAATCTAACGCCGACATGAGAGATAGACAAAAGTTGGTAATACTTGTGCCAAAATGCCTTATTCCGACCGATAGGGACCCCTATTGCTCAAACCAAGGCAATAATAAGTATGCTAGAACAACTTTCACGGACAAACTCGTTCAAGGTACTACAACAAAGAAAGCACTCAAACATTTATCAAAAACAAGTATATATTTCGTACCAGGGATGAGAAACATTTGACACGTCGGAAAATTGTAGACATCACATGACTTTCCAGTAGTTAACAATGATACATTACATTACGTTTGCTTATTTTTTGTACAGACCGCCCGTCAATGAAATAATTAGGTCATGTTCATCATTCCCTTCCCAAATTATGTCACCTTCTACAAATATCAGCCAGATCTCAATAAATTTAAACAGGCTCCCAATTCTGATCGGCTGCAAGAAAGGGAATTTTATTCACTTAACCTTTGGGATCAGGGTTGCGGAATTTGTTTGAAAGGGCCACTGCGGTCCTGGAACGCAAAGGGCATTTGGAGGAACGTGGATGGGTTTTAGTCAGCAAGAGTCTGACACTCCCTTCCACTCCGCTTAAGCCATTTGATGATTTCCCATCCTTAATAAATCCTTTGGAATAGAGGTTTGCAATTGCTCGCAGAACAGATGGTCGATGGGGCCGAAAAGTTTTGGAGTGGCGACCGCGTACCGGAAGACGCAGCGTTGGAAGGCCTCCCACAAGGTGGACCGATGACCTGGTGAGGGTCGCGGGTAACCGATGGATGCGAGACGCACAGGACCGGTTGTTGTGGCGACACTTGGGGGAGGCCTATGTCCAGCAGTGGACGTCTTTCGGCTGATATGATGATGATGATGATGAGAGGTTTTCGGATGGTAGTAATCTTCACTGTTTATGCAGCATCTTTCCTCCGACCATGGGCCACCAATAACCTTCCGCCACTACCCCAGTCAGCTGCACGTGAGGACCTAAAGACTGCGTCGGCAAACTGTGTTACCGCAGCTGAGTATAGGGCCAAGAAAAATAATGTTTACTATGGGGAGGAGTATATTTATCCTTGAAGAAGTGCATGCTTTCGGTAGGAGTCATTTGGCCTCGCTTTCTTAGCCTTGATCTACCGTGATGTCGTCTAGCGTTTAGTAAGACCCATTGGGCTTTCAGGAACAGGTTCAAAATTCTTTGGGTAGTTTCATCCGCCATCTTTAACCCTTGATCTGTCGCGATGTCGTCTGGTGTTTATTGCGACACATTCGGTAGATCTCTATAAGAGGTGAAAAAAAATTGTTTTGCTAATATCACTGTTATCGTTCAAGGTTTACCATCCCTGTTGGTAGGTATAGTATTAAACACGAAACTTAAAACAATAGCCCGCATGTACCGCCGTGTTTCAGAACATTACGGAACTTGATTCATAATTCAGAAGTTAAACGATTTAGCCTCAAACACCGAGAATTAAACTTGCTCTGGGTTTAGGATATTCTTTGTTTATATACCTACTACAAGCACCGAAACAAACTCAGAGGTGGTCCATTTAATCACTTTGTAGTAAGTTTAATTACCGTGTAGGTTAATGTCTGATGGTGGTCTCTTAGGGAAAGCATCACCCAGATTTGAATGGACCTACCAAACAGTACACACCATGTATCCTACGATCAGGCGATCGTAGGATCACTTTTCATCGTTCACATTTCCATTGCAGATATTTTCTCGACTTTTTCCTTCGTAACCCGTCAACGAAAACAATAACAAAGAAATCATCTTCTCCAATTCACTTTCACATCACATACGCCTCATATTACGTCACAGCGTCACAATAATCGTGAAGCGTCAATAATATTCAGATCACGTTCACCGCACGGGAATCGAACGGGCGACCCCGAGGTTTATTTACCATTTCGGGTGTGGGGTTGTGCTATAAATCTAATTTGTTATGTATTGTGATTTTAGGTTATAGGCAAATTTATATGAGAGGAAAAAACATATGTAGACCAGAAATATATAAGGAAGATGTTAGACTTATATTCCCTGAAGGTGGCACCACAGGGCTGATCCTGTGATTCACTTATCAAATGTTAGAAATTTTAATGAAACACTGTTTGAGAAATAATTCAATACTTGTTAAGGCCAATCTGGCTTGAAAGGTTATTAATACACGACTCTCATATTAAAACAATCTATATTTTTACATTCATAACTCAGTTCAAACTGATCTGCTAGACACTTCCAAGGTTCTAACGATTCACTTGTCTGCCAGTGATCTGCAGCCAAGGAGTTCACAATACTGTAGTGGCATTGATGACGCCACAAAAATTAGTGCAGCAGAATCAATGAGTGAAACAATGCATCACAACAAATGAGACTCGCAGCGCCATCTATCTCGACAGCTGTGAACTAACTTGACAAAATCCTAAATCGCGATATCAGAGTTTACCGTGCGATTAGAACACATGCAAAGCCCGAATATCAAGGTCGGGCAGTTGTCCACCAAACACAACATCCGTCTGGTCGGAGGATCCTCCCTTTTCAATGGAGGTATGTGGGACTTTACTCTCTGTCCCGTTACCTATATAGTACTATACAACGTGTAATAGAGCAAACGCAATACCTCTTATGGGAAAAACTGTCACTATGTGACGAACACTGAAATCGCAAAAAAAAAAATCGATTGCCTAAGTGTCGCCGCACACGAGCCACTCGCCACAGCCACAAACGCCGCCACGAGAAGCTACAAGCGGCCACAAAGTTAGCTGAAGCGCGCGACAGCCACTTGCGGTCAGTGGCTGCTACTTTTAAACCCATGCGCGCAGTATCATAATGGACTCTGACGACGAAGGTTTAGGGTGGGGAATCGCGCGAGTGGCGTGTGGCGGCTTTTTGTGTCGGCGTTTAGTGGCCGGTGCGGGCCACAAGAAGCAAGCTGCGACGATTTGTAGCGTGTGGCCGCCACCGGCGCCAACCGTGTGCGGCGAGTCCATATAAAATGTATGAAAATTACAGGAAATATGCCAGTGGCGGCGTTTTGTGGTTGTGGCCGGTGGCCCGTGTGCGGGAGCCCTTAGAGTCATGTGCGCGTAACTCGACAAAATGTACTGAACAGCAAATTAGTTTTTTGCGCAATTTTTGGTTTGGTCCCATAGTAGGTAATACTTGTTCATAATTTATAATAATAACCCCTTAAGAGAGGCGTTGCGTTCGTGGCTAAAATATAACAGCCACACAGGCCGATTTTCAAGGTAAAGCAACGCTTGCCGAGGTTGGTATGTGGATGGGTTACCATCTTAACTACCGAGACTCCTTCGTGCCTCGAAAAGCACGTTAAGCCGTTGGTCCCGGCTGTCATTTGGAGATCTTTGGCAGTCGTAATGGATTGTCAGAAGCCAGAAAATCTGACACCAGTCTTGCCAAGAAGTGCCGTGTTACCCAATTGATGGGTTGTGGAGGTTTAGTAGGCTCTACGTAAAATACTGGTATTCAGCTGAATCTGGTTTAACTGGGAGCCGACCCCTATATCGTTGGGAAAAGGCTAGGCAGATGATAAAGAGGTATTGCGTTTATTCTGTCACACGTTGTATAACATATTCAGTCACTCGTTTTACCAGGTGTAAGTTTAATTTCCATGATATAAAGGGTGAATCAATTTGTGTACGTTTAGTAAACGAGCACAAATCCGGACTACTACTGAGAAATTTCACATGGAAAATATAAAAACCGGCCAAGTGGGAGTCGGACTCGCGCACGAAGTGTTCCGTATACCATCAGGTATCTACAAAAAACGGCAAAAAAATCACGTTTCTTGTATGACCCACTTAAATATTTATTTTATTCTGTTTTTAGTATTTGTTGTCAAAGCGGCAACAGAAAGACATCATCTGTGAAAATTTCAACTGTCAGCTATCACGGTTCATGAGATACAACCTGGTGACAGACGGACGGACGGACGGACTGTAAGTAATAGGGTCCCGTTTTTACCCTTTGGGTACGGAACCCTTAAAACTGTTTTTCTATGTCCAAGACTAACTAAAGTTAGGAAGCAATATAGACGACAATAACGACCATTTCGATTTGACAGTTTTATTAAAACTTGTTCCATTATCTCCAAAACCAAATAATATAACCTTTCAAGACTTCTAAGTCCAGTTTCATCAAAGTCCAAAGTACCCATTCTTTTCTTTACATTTGACTTCAATTTCATGCCTATCCAACGGAGAACTTTCCCTACTCCCTGAAGAGCTCGTAAAAACTAAAAACGAATCAGACTTATTCCGTACAACTCACATACAAGTACAGGGTGAGTTTTTGAAGTAAATCGGTAGAGCAGTAGCTTTTTTTTTTTAAAAAAAAAACGTTGCCCCACACTAGGAATTTCTCCTGTATCGTGGGTGCGTTTACAAACATACAAATTCACATACACAAACAGCCAGACCCGGAACAACTATCTGTAGGCCATACAAATATTTGTTCCGTGCGGGAATCGAACCCGCGACACGCAGCGCAGCAGCCGATCGCTCAACCACTGCGCCAACCGTGTCGTCAGCTGACAATATAATAAAGAAAAGTGGTACAAATGTCTTTGTTTTTTTTTTATTGGCGTTGCTCTTAACCTCGATCACGCCTGATGGAAAGCGATGGATGAGGTCTACGATGAAGCGAGCGTGCCCAGAAGATGCCTTAAGGTGAAAGCGCCAGGGTAGCCCGCGAAATACAAATTTTCTTACACTTTTTTGCAATTTGCAGGTCAGTGTCAGGTTATATCTTGGTCAAAATTTGATACGCAGTCGTAGCAAACTTATGTATTTATAAAAGTATCATCACTAAAATCATCAATACAACTCTTTCAGTTAGAATTGATGTCAAATGTAGTATTTCAATGAAATGATAGCATTCGGCATTAATTCTAACAGAGAGTGTTGCATTGATGACTTTAATGATTACAGTTCTGTAAATACGTACTTGCTACGGCCGCGAATCATATTTCGACTTTCTTCCGTGCCTCGGAAAGCACGTTAAGGTCCCGGCTATTTGGACGTCTGACTGTCAGATCTGACAGACGTTATGTGTAGTTTGAAGATAAAATCTGACAATAGTCTTGTCAAAGTGTACGGTAATACTCATTTACTGGGTTGTAGTGGTCAGATTGGCAGTATCTGAATTACTCTGATATAAGACTGGAAGCCGATCCCAACATAGGCTAGACCGAGTCATTTGGTAACGGTTTCCAAATCTAATAACATAAGAAAACAAAAAAACATTTTACAAAATACAACCGAATTGAGAACCTCCTCCCTGTTTTTGATGTCGGATAAAAATGAGTTATGCCTGGTTTCTGAGTTACCTACTTTATCGGTCGTTTATATGTCCGTTAACGCTATTTGTCATAAAAACCATTTGGTTGGTTAGTGGTTAACGTACCGATAAACGACCGATAAAGTACCTCAGAAACCGGGCATTAGGATTTAATTCTAAATTGAGCTTTCAAGAACTTTCCACACCTTTGACCACGATTCCCCATTCCTCATAGTTTATATTTAAACCTAAGTAGCTCTACTTCAAAACCACACACTGTATATTGTATTTAGAGGCACACATACCTACTTACATACACACTTATATGTAGTACCTACATTATACACGTCGAGTAGGTCGCATATAATTTCTCGAGGGAGATCCGTCCGTTGGCTTCACGGTATGGCACAGATTACCTGGAAACAGGTCAGTGGTACAATACTGTCTTGTTCCACTTGATGAATAAACATAGTTGCTATGTATATGTATACAACGTGTAACAGAATAAACGCAATAAATAGCTCTTGAGAGGCCATTGTACCCTGCATTATTAACAACTTGTACCTATTATGTGACCAACACTGAAATCGCGAAAACAAAATCGTCCCATACATTTACGTCCGCATAACTCGACAAATTGTACTGAACAACTGATTTTTTTCCCGCTATTTCGGAGTTGATACAATAGTAAAAGCTGTTTATAATTAAGAAAGAAAGAAAATACATTTTTATTGGCCACAGTAACAGGCACACAACAAAAACAGCGAAAAAAACAAAATAGAAGAAAAAAAAACAAAGAAAAATAAAACAGTGGCTTTGAGAACAGAAGTCAAAAAAATAAGTGTGCGCCTCACGGCTGCGCCAAATAGGTCCAGTTCAGCTTAAAATGCCAGGCAACTAGTGCCTGACGCTGGTTTTCAACTGAACCTGAGGTTATTATATTGAGTATTATATATATATAATTATGAGTACAATGACCTCTTTTCAAGTATTGCGTTTATTCTGTTATATATTGTATATAATCACTCCAAAGCACCCAGAATGTGGTTCATAACACACCAAGCCAAGGACGCGGCAGTTCATTTAGCTTGGTTTATATTCAGGAGCACGGGCGCATCACCTAATCTTTTTAATACCCAATTTGCGAAGAATTTAATATACTTTCAGCATGCAATGTTTTATACTGAACTGTTGTTAGGAGTATTAGGTGGCTAAAGCAAAATCGGGAAGCTTCAAAATGTTTTCCGGCAATGGCTATACTTTAATATAGATAGGCGTACAGTAGACCCGTCTATAACCTTTAGGTTCGGTTAATCTTTCACCACAGAATTAGGTCTGCCTACCGAGCCATTTCACAACTATATTGTGGTCAGCTACCAGTCTAACCGGACACAGCGGAGTACCAATATTATAAGTAGAAAGACTGCTAATCCAGCCACCAGATTCCAATTGGTAACTGAGTACAATACTCTTTTGGTAAGACTGGTATCAGATTTTCTGGCTTCGTGAAAAACTTAACAAATCATTTGATTCAAACATCTGCTGTGCACAAACCTTCCTTTCTTGTTTTCTTCATTGAAACAAATAAAACAGTCAAGAAATAAAAACACGTTTATCGTTGCAATAGTTTTGAGAAAAAATAGTTTTGTTTTTATTATTATTATTGATAGGCACGCGCTTGACCACTATCTCACTTGATAGTAAGCGATGATGTGGTCGAAGATGGAGCACGCTTGCTTAGAAGTAACCTGTTCAACTGTGAAACTTGTGAAACACAGACTCTGGCAGGGAATTCCACTCCTTAGCTGCACGCACAATAAATGTGTTCCCAAAACGTTTTGTGCAGTTTTAAAGGCTTTGGATAAAAAAGCAGCACTGCAAAATCTCATTAAGGTCTCCTATATTCCGAGGCACGGGTCTCATGATCGAATCTCAAAGTGTGACGTAATTCCCAATATCTTTACTTAAAAACCACACAAGCGGTTATGTCGACTCGTTGCGCAGAACAACCAATTTTCAGTTTTAGTAGGGTCTGTGTGAAGTTATTTAAATGTGGGACATTCCTTTTTGAAATTGTCAAAACTCCCGATAGAATAGTGTTGCGTGCCATATTTGATGCCAAGTACACAGCGGTATTAGTTACTACTAGCCCCATCTAGTATCGAGTAGCGTAACTAGTAGTCAAGATCTTTCTAGACTTTTCTATGCTATAACATTCTAGAGTTCTCTAGAATGTTACAGCACAGACATCTGCCGGTCGATTCTGTCGACATCTCACGGTGTTCACCTAGGCGGAGTGAGCGACAATAGAGCTGTCATTCCATCTTATTTGTATGGTTTGACAACTCACCTGTCGTGCGCCCCGTCCGGTATCTACGCAGCCCGAGTACATACCAGTCCCGACTGACCAGATTCTAGATGTTTCTACAGTAGAAGGTTCTAGAAGTAACTGTCGCCCTATATAAGGCCCGCATAGCCCGCGAATATTGGATTTGCAATACAAACAATAACTTCAAAGTAATCTTTTAATTATAAGTAATTTTTCAAAAGCATTCTTGTGTAAGGCCCGGTTTATAGCAATAGACGAGCCCTATCATAACACGGAACTTTGTTTGAATAACTGTTAGGAATATGTCTGCCTGCCCTTTGGAATCTTTATTATAATATTGTTATGATTCTCTGATCAACACATCTGACATGTTTTTCCTTACATATACAGGGTTATTTGTAAAACACCAGCAACCTTTCAGGGGATGAAAGTACTCATCATTATAAACAACTTTTACTATGGGACCAACTCTGAAATATCAAAAACTAAATCAGCTGTTTCATACAAAATGCAATGGTCACCCGATGAAAATGTATGAAATAGCAGATATTTTTTTAGATTTTTCAGGGTTGGTCTCATAGCAAAAGTTGTTTATAATGATGAGTACTTTCACCCCCTGAAAGGTTGCTGGTGTTTTACAAATAACCCTGTATAATCTGTTAACATTATCTACTTGGGTAACTAATGTGATGCTATCGTGGTGTAGCCCATTCGCTAACTAATAACATTATCTCTTTGTAACAATAACAAGTTAAGAATCTTAGACAAAGATAGACTTGGACTGGTAGTAAAGAAGAAATATATGTACCTAAACAAGAACGAAACGACAGCGCAAAATATCCGAAGGTCTTTTTTAAATTTTGTATTGGTACCCCAATACAAAATTTATCACCTTTTTCAATCAGAAATGTGTGGAGGAGACCAACAAATACGGGATAATATTACATGAATATTCCAGCGTCACAAGACAATCTGTTAAACATTTACTTTTTTATTCTCATGAAAATTCAAAGACAAATGTATGTATATTTATTTATTTATTTAAACTTTATGTACAATCGTACATGGGCGGACTTAATGCAACAAGGCATTCTCTACCAGCCAACTTTTGGGTTAAAAAGACTAACAGCTGTGGTATGTTTACAACAGAAAAATAATTAAAATAAAATTTTGTTTTTGTTCGGAAATAATATAAAAATAATGAGTTAGTTATGAGCCTGTACTGTCTCACTGCAGGGCAAAGGCCTCCCTTCCTTTCTTCCACTGTTCTCTGTCTTTTGCCACATCTGGCCAATACTTTCGGTACGAGTCTAAATTCATCACGCCATCTCCTCCTGGGCCTACCGCGTCGCCGGTTCCTGTTTAAAAATAATATTTTAGTTTAATACTATTCAAAACATGTAGAAACTAAAATAATAAACTAATAAATATGATGCTTTATAAGAAACATTCTGACTAAGAGAACTCATAATATTCATGACAAAGACCTTACTAACCCTATCAAAAAACTCTCAATTAATATCAACAACAAGCCACAAATTGTCTATGTGATGATTCAAGGTGGACTAGTCAACTTGGCGGATACGTCTTGGTATCATCTGCCCAGCCTTTTCCCAACTTTAATGGAGTCGGTTTCCAGTTAAACCGGATCCAGCTGAATACCAATATTTTATGAAGAGCGGCTGCCTACCAGATCTCCACACATTAACTGGGTAACACGGTACTTTATGGCAAGACTGAAGTCAGATTTTCTGGCTTCTGACAATCCGTAACGACTGCCAAAGATCTACAAATAACAGCCGGTACTCCGAGCCACGGGGGAATCTTGGTATGTTAAGATGGTCACCTATCTACGGACTGACCCCGGCAAGCGTTGCTTCACCTTGAAGATCGGCCCGTGCGGCTGTTATAATTTAGGCACGAGCGGATGTGGCTTGGTATAAAGGCACTTTAATAAGAGTTTTGTTACTGAAAACCCCTGCTAACTTCTTTTCTCCTCGGAGAAAATAAATATTTCCTGGTTATAAACAATGCACCTGCCATGATACCTCTTCATTACCCTTGATTTACTAGTAGTCCGCTAATTTACTTTTGTAAGTGTAAATAAAATATCATAAAAAACACTTTTTAATATTCAATGTCTCAAAGTATATTTGGTAGTCAATTGTCAAACTCTATAAGAAAATAATTCAAACTAGAAATAGTCACGAATTCGATAAGGACCTCTCAAGTTACATACACGAGATTTCGTTTTACAATATAATGTAAAGGCTCAAAAATCCTACTTAAATCAAAATCATGGTCCCCCTAAATATCTCGAACGTGACTGCGGGACTCGATATTCAATTTCCTAGTTTGCGATACAACGATAGTATTTTTAAAGTGTTTGTATTTCGGCGACGTGACGCCAATGTGACGGGCAGATGGCGTGTTTAACTTTTGTATTGTTTTAGGAAAAGTTATTTGATTTCTGTATCTGTATTTAATGGTGAATCCACTGGACTGTAAAATATACTTATTTCTTCGTACCTCATGTCAATAGATGGATAGAAAATACTTTATTTTACACTAAAATTGCTACCCAACTGTTTTGTACGACGGTCTCATCACTGACACCGATATCTATCAGACCACCTTTGACTGAAATGTACAAACACTAGGTAAAACAGAGGGTATTGGGGGTAAACACATTTTTAAATCATACTAAAAGAGGAAAGACCAATAAGTGGAACAATAAGAGAATACCAGTAATAATAGTTATCTCATCCAGTGTTTCTTAGTACCCATTACGACTCCTAGTAAAGATATTTGTGAACGACAGACTACATTGAAGTTTGACATAGTAAAGCAAGGTAATGAATGCTTAATTAAACAAGACAGTACACACCAAGATTAGGTTAATTGCAACATTTTGCTTTAATATTGAAAACATTATGTAATACCTAACTTATTCAAACTAGATTTTTCGCACCCAATTGGGTCTATGTATATTTAAGTAGGCACAATTAGGAACCAAAAAACATACCTCCGCTTAGTAAGTTAGTATTAAAACCGAAACTGTAGTGCTAGTAATACAAAGCAATAATAATATTATATTACAGCTTAACGCCTCATCGAGCTCACAAAACCTA
Source organism: Melanchra persicariae (assembly GCA_947386135.1). Taxonomy (NCBI): domain Eukaryota; kingdom Metazoa; phylum Arthropoda; class Insecta; order Lepidoptera; family Noctuidae; genus Melanchra; species Melanchra persicariae. The sequence goes on from OX376667.1 coordinate 4,895,582, forward strand.
ATACGTCCATTCAACAATGGCTATAATATTCTTGTAAAACGCTTCCTGAGTTTTTTTTTGTATTAAGTTATATTATCTGTCTTTTATGTTCCGTCATCACCCTTAAAAATTTAAATACACACAATTTACACACCATTTTGTTCAATTAAATTGGTTTTTAATTAGTCCCAGGGTATACTTAATATAAACACATTATTCTGAATACTTTAAACTAAGTATCTCTCTCCAGCCTTGTCACATGACATTCAGTCGTTTTATTCCATTGTTTTTTAAATCTAAGCTTAATCAAATGTAATTTTTTTTGGCGCCCAATTGGGCCTCCCTTCAATATCAAACTGCCAAACACCATGATGGGCACTTAAATGTTCTGTAAAGTGTTACAACTTAACAGTTATATCTATCTCGGAACCGCTAAGCTTTGTTTCGGAAGATGGTATAGCTGAAGTCTGAACTAAGCTGCTAGTACAAGTGATCATTTCCCAGAGGCCTTGTTGCTACAACTGTATCGTAACTCGACTAGGTCTCACAAGTTTGAATGGAAATAGACAAACTTAGTTTTTGAGTCACAATACAGACATCCCCGTCCAACTATGTTCAGCCTGCAAAAAAGGCCACCAACTCACCTAGCTTCGAAATCAGTTAATTAACAGGTAGGCCCTGCAAATTAACTGACTTCGAAGCTTTGCGAGTCATTGCAGACACGCCTTAGTCAGATGGGATATTTCAATAAGCCAAAAGCAATGCGTCACCTTGTCAATCTCTCTATGCTACAGCACCTGCATCATTCTGAAAGTCCTTTACTAGATGAATGCTAACGCTGTTGACGGAGCTAATACACACACAGTTAATACGTCGACGAAGAAGTAATATTTGAAGTGTGTAATTTTACAAACATTAAAAGGTATGGCCATAACTTATTTGTACCATTTAAATCAAATCAAAATCAAAATCAAATCAAATCAAATCAAATCGTTTATTGCAATCCATAATGTACAAATACAGGTGTTGCCATAATTGTTTCCATTTTATATTTAAATGGAAACAATTATGGACCCTGTCGGGCACAGCAAATTTTTAAATAAGTAGAGAGAGGAAGAGCGCTTTCATTAAATAAAATAAAAAACTTATTTACTTACTATATTTGTATTATTTTGTATCATATTAAGTTTTTTTTTTTTTTTTTTTTTAAATACAACATTCATTCATTCATATTAATTATTTATTAAATTATATTAGTTATTTAATATTATCTAGGTATGTATTAATAATTATTTATTTGTGAATTCACTTAAAGATTTTTCATTATTATTAGTATAGTATAACTTTATAATATTAAATGTAATTGTAATGTAATTACGTACTCAATATAATTATTTACTTACTAAGTAATTGTTATTAGTACTTATGTATTAATGGATTTATCCGTTAGATATTCGTCTACTGTGTAATAACATTTTTTAATTAAGAATTGTTTTAATTTATTTAAAAATATATTGGTTTTATTTTGTAGTTTTATGTCTACTGGTAATTTATTATATATTTTTATTGACATTGAATATGGACTAGAAGAATGTAATTTAAGGCGGGAGGGAGGCAAATTGATTCTGTTTTCATGGCGCAACGAATATTTTGTTTGTATGTCACCCCGAGTGTTATAAGAATCTGGATGTTTACGGACCAGTTTACATAATTCTAAAATATAAATACTAACCAAGGTGAGGATCTTGTGTTTTTGGAAGTAAGGCTTGCAGCTATCTGTTTGTTTTATGTTGAAAATTATTCGTATTAGTTTTTTTTGCATGATTAATAGGGAGGGAGCGTCTGTGCTATTTCCCCATAAGATAATGCCATATGTGAACCAAGCATGGGCATACGCGTAGTATGTAACTAGTGCGGTTTGTAGGTTTGTAGTCTTTTTTATTTCACGGAGGGCATATGAAAACTTTGAAATTTTTGATTTTACTGTCTGTATATGTGTTTTCCAGTTTATATGTGTGTCTATTGTTAAACCTAGGAGAGTGAAATTGTTTACTGTTTCTAGTTTTTGATTATTAAAAGTAAAGTCTATGTTTATTTGGTTTTTCTGTCGGGGATGAAAAGCTATTAATTTGGTTTTGGTAAAATTGATTTCGAGATTATGGTCGCTCATCCACTTTATAATTTTTTCGAGAATAGACTTAAGTTTTTCGTTTAAATTAGCATTTGTTTGGCATGAGGTTAGGATAGAAATATCATCCGCGAAAAGTACACATGGCCCGTCTATGGTTTTGGGGAGGTCATTTATGTATATGAGGAAAAGGAGGCAGCCTATAACACTCCCCTGGGGAATTGAAGCATGTATTGGTCTAACATCAGATCTTATGAGCTGTGTTTCTTTTTCAGTTTTATTGTAAAATTCAATTTCAACTAATTGCTCTCTATCTGTCAAGTATGATATAAACCAGTCATGGGCTTTCCCGCGTATTCCTATTCCGTATAGCTTATCTAATAGTACCCCAAATTGCACTTTGTCGTAGGCCTTTGTCATGTCGAGTAATAATCCTATTGCATATTGTTTATTATTTATTATGTTTATAGCTTCTTGGATGTATTTATAAACAGCTAGCGTTGTAGATCTGTTTTTGCGAAATCCATTTTGGCAGTCATCGAAAATCTTATATTTTTCACAAAAGGAATACACACGATCACACATTGCTCTTTCGAAGACTTTGGATGCTGTGGGAAGGAGGGAAATTGGTCTGTAATTACTTGGGTCTGTTTTAGCGTTCTTTTTATGAATGGGTTTTATTAAAGCTTTTTTTAGTAGTTTTGGGAAAGTGCCTTCTTCGAAGGATTGATTTATTAATCTATAGAACGGCAAGGTAAGTTCGTCAGCACACTGTCTGAACAGAGTCGGTGGGAGTTCGTCTATGCCGTGACTATTTTTATTTTTAAGGTTCTTTAAAATGTTATTTACCTCGTATCCATCGACTGCGGAAAGAAACATGGTGTTTTCAGTAGGGTTAATTACTGATGTTTTTGTCTGTCTACAGCCGGGTGATTGAATGGTGTTTTCCCCAATGGAAGCGAAAAAATTATTGAAAACGTTAGCTACTTGTTTAGGTTCTCTTAATAAGTTTGTTGTTTGTAATGTTATGTTTTGTTTTTCTGTTGTGGTTTTTTTGTTTGTCCGTTCTTTTACTATGTTCCACATGGTTTTAATTTTATTTGATGATGTATTCATTTTCTTTATGTAGTGTAATTTTTTTGCCGCTGTTACAGACTTTTTTAGGATTTTTTCATATTCTTTATAGTATTTCGTAAATATTGAATTATTTATTTTTGACGTTAGAATTTTTAGTAGTCTTTTATTTTTACAAGATTTTTTAATACCAACGGTTAGCCAGTAATTATTACGTTCTGATTTTAGTTTAAGTCTACGTCTAGGGATACATTCATCTAGGATATCTGTCAGAGTTTTATGGAACGACTGATAGTTTTCATCGACATTTTTATTCGGCTGTAAGATTTCGTCCCAGTTTAGGGTGTTTAGTTTGGATTTAAATTTTTGAATGTTATTTCTATTAAAAATTCTTTTGTTGGCAAACCAGATTGAATGTTTACTTTGTTGTTTCAATATCATATGTATTATTGTTCCGCTGTGGTCTGAAAAACCTAATTCTTCTACGGTCGTGTACATTTTGTTATTAGTGAAGTTTGTAAATATCAAATCTAAGCATGTTGATGTGGTTTGTGAGATACGCGTAGGGTCTTTTATATGTTGTATAAATTTAAACTCCAGCATCAGATCGATCAACTGGATTGTTTTAAAGTTATTATCTGAGATATTAATGTTAAAATCTCCTCCTATTATGACGTTAAATTTTTGGTATTTTTTGTTTATATATTGCATTATTCGTTTTAATTGACTAATAAAAATTTCTTCCTCTCTTCTATTCCAGTAAATGGTAACTATTAATATATTTTGCTTTGGTAGCTTACATGCACATACTTCTATACAATATTCTATAGTCATATCTCTAATATCGCAACATTCAATACATTCTAAACTATCCTCTAAAAATATACAGACTCCGCCTCCACTTCGAGAGCGGCGACAATATGATGCTGCAGTTTTATATCCACTAAATTGCACAGTTTCCAATTTGTCCTTGGTGAGCCAGGTCTCACACATGCATAGAGCTTTGTAGGTGGGCTTTTCGTTGATGAAAGCCTCTAAAAGGTGTTGTTTGTTAAAAATGCTTTGGATATTTTGAAACAAAATTTTAAATTGTTGGTCTGGAGTTTCGAAATGTACGGTCGTCGTTATCTTCATCTATATTGTGTTGGGTTTGGTTCTGCTTGTTATTTACTTGTTCATTAATTGTGTTTATTATTATGTCGGATTGATTTTTCTGTATTTCTGTTCGTTTACCTTCTATAAACAGCTGATTATTTCTTATTATGGCATATAATCCATTTTTTCTTGCTTTCATCATTTCCTCACGCATTCCCTTTCTTTCTAATCTTGCGTTTTCATCTAAAAATTCTGACAAGAACAATCGTGTTCCTTGAAGACAGTGTTTATTTTCTATAATGCATTTAGCCATTCTTTTACTAATTAGTTCTATTACTAGAGGCCGATTTTTACTATAGTTTCTGCCTATTCTGTAAGTTTCTTCAATATACCCAGTCAGGTCAATATTCAGTTTTTCGTAACAGAGAGCAATCAATCTACAATGTTGGTCATAATCTGGCTCTTTGTAATATTCAGGGAAACCGTAGAGTACTATTTTCTTGCAGTTGGTCTCCGTACATTTCAAGTGATTTACCGTTTTTCGTCTTATTAAGTCTTTAATCTCATTCTTCAATTTCTCGTTTTCTATGGTTAAGTTTTCAATTTTCTTGTTTACCATTTCTATATCTTCTCGTCTTTGCTCATTTTCCTTGGAAAGTGAGTCTGTTTTTCTTTCAACATCTTCTCTCAGTTTGGTAATCGCCTTGTTAATTTCAGTTTGAATAGTATTTTGTAGCTCCGCTATTATAGATTTATTGTTTTCTCGTAAACGAATAATTATCATTTCGCTCAAATTCTTTAATGTTAATTCTCCTTGGATAATTGTACTCAATGGCGTTCCTGTATCTTCCGAGTATTGTGTATCTCCTAATAAACTCAGGTCTTGTGAGAAAGATGTGTCAAGGTTGGAGTTAGTTTTTCTTTTCCTAAGAGTGACATTATTTTCCTCGGAAGGCGGATTAATAGGTTGTGATTCGATAGGCACACGTATTGGGGTGTTTGTATTCCCGGTTTTTGGGATTTTACAATTACATGCTTGACAATGCCATGATTTCTTTTGCGCTAGTGTCATTGTTCTATTGAAACGTGTAACAGTAATATTTGCACATTGTAGGTCGTATCCTTTGTTACATAATTTACAAGTGATCTTTTCTCTAGGTAGTTCTTGAAGGCATCCTGCGCATAGTGACTCCATCTAGCGGCTTTTGAACTAATTTTGGTTAAAAGCGCCGTCTATTGGTTTACGTCGTAATTAACTCAAAAGGTGGATCTCTTGTTCGATTGCCAGTTCGGTTTATTGACTTTCTAAGTGTTTAGGCGTATTGAACACAGATGGCGTTTCATTAAGTTATACGAGATTATAGTGCACTTTTGAGTGATGATAATTTGAAATGTTATAAACAAAACACTGATTATTTGATGTATTCTCCTACCTTTTGTTACATAAAGGATCCTATAGTTATCCTTGACATCAAAGTAAATTTGTTTGCTTGGTCCAGTTTGTTTATGTTTTGCTCAAGTTCAAATTTAGTTCGTTACACTGAACTATTTTTGTTTTCTTCACGGAATCTTGATGGAAACTTATGAACTGTATCATTAATCACTAATAGTCTTCACACACTGTAGTTATATACAATTTTCTTCGCTGAATAATAACTTTATCTATTTTTAAAGAATTAAATATACGCAGCTGATGTTTACTTTGCGCACAGTAGCGCCCTCTCATTTAACATCTTATGAGAATATATCACACGTTATGTTTAATGAAAACGGTCCAAACACGTTAGATTTAAAAAAAAACCAATTGGTCGCCAAAATAGTTATTGGCGCCCAATTGGGTCGTTTTCATTATTTCAGTTAGGAAAATCATGAAAAAATAAGTGTTTTACTACGTTTGCTTAATTTGCTAAGTTTTTCAATGCTTGATGGACAGCTAGCTTCACCTTAGGTTTTATTATATTATTTTATAGGTTTACACAAATAGCATCCCAGGGGTTCTGTATTGTAACAAACCGTCTGCCTCTAGCGTGTAATTCTCAAAAGATTGGAGTTTCCGAGTAGAATGATTGGTCTCACTAACAGTTATAGAGACGAACAAAGCATAGTTACCTCGTTAGATAAACAATATTGAAGTAGAAGTAACATTTACCACTGATAGACATCACTTATTTGCACACCTCTTTATATGAAATGATCTTTATATTAAGATTGCTATCATACGAGATAACGTGTATGATCACGTCATGTTTAATGAAAACGGCCCAGTTGGGCGCCAATAACTATTTTGGCGCCCAACTGAGACAATTTAAATAAGAGTTTTGCAACCTGATTTGCTTTGCTTTTCAAAGCAAATCATCGTAGTAACACTGATGGACATCTAGCTTCACCCTAAGTCTAACAACATAGGTCTACACAAATAGTTAGCATCCCTCGGGTCCTATAATGTAACTAGTAACGAACCGTCTGCCTCTGGCGTGTAATTCTCACAAGATTGACGTTTTCGGGTCGAATGATCGACCTCACTAATTGTGACCCTGATTGTTTCGTTGTGTTACGACCGTGGTTTCTGCTTTTATGTATCTTTGTTACAGTTGTAAGGTTTTGCAAGTTTGTTTACTGTGTGATATTTTCTGATAAATTTCTCTCTTATATGTAAAGGGTAAGTTGGAATCTCTGGAACCCATAACTCGGTTTAAATAACCCTAAATAATAAATAATTAAGCCATAGAATAGAGGAAAAAACGTCTCATCTTAATTCACACTTTAAAATATTAACAAGTTTATATTTGCAACATGGAACGTGTGCTCAATAATCATGCAATGTACTGTCAATTGACCTTAGAAATAAATTATAACATTACAACCACCAGTAATTTATGAGCACCAAATGCATTAAAGCAAAGTAAAACCCCTAAGTAACAAAAATCGATGTTTTAAACGCAAAACTTCTAGTCAATCCCTTTCACAAAAACTTTTACAACTGAAAAAAAAAACAAACGCAATACTGAAAGAATCTTCCTTTAAAATCATATTCAAATGAGGGACACCAAAAGCTTGTGAGACTAACGCTAGAGTGTGGATGAATGCTCTAATAAGCAAGCACACGGTTGGCTTACTTGCTAAGCGGTGTTGCTCTGTGAAAAAACGTGGCAACTTTGTATAGAGGTTTGGATTTTTTTACCCAGCAACACTAAAAGTTGCGTTGGCATTCATAAGTTTATCCGCTTTTGAAAAAGGTTGGTTTGTTTTTTAAAACAGCCTGTGTAGGTTTTATGGGTGTGCGAATTTGCTTGAATTTGTTTTGATTTTTAGTTTAATTAATACTTTTTAGGTCATAACTATGCAGAAATAACTTAGTAAAAAAAACACATAAATTAAACAAAAAGGAGAAAAGTTGTTTATGCTGCTCAGACATACACTACGGGCATAATTATATAACATAACGATAAAAAACTAAAGATTGAAGTAAATAAAACAGTCGATACACAGTATACAGTATTCTGTCCTGTAATTTTAGTTTTCTCCTGAAAATCTAAAAGCTTATTGCAGTTTTCTTAATAACTATAAAATATTCATCATGTTGTTTTCTAAATACCAAGTCCGATACAGAGTATTATTTTAGCATACAACAGCGTGGATCAAAGTTGAGAGTATTATCTCAGGATTACGCCTGGAAAAGTAAAGCAAAAGTGTCATGTCACAACATGTTCTTAAAGCGAATAGCGTTATAATCAGCGCGGAGCGTTTTATGCGACATTTATCACGCTGGATACACAGTCGTACAATGTATACGTGCACAGAGTAGGCAAGGATAGATACCGTAAAGTTTTTATGGAATTGAACATCTTCGTTGGGTCATGGCCGCATAACCTTTTAAGGTCACCTGTATTTAACTTAAAAATAATATGATGTTTGAATCAGTATTTATGAATACTGAACAGGATTGCTAGAGAACGTGAACCCCGTCACGAGGCTCGATTTACCATCACCAACCTTTACTTACTGAAACAAAGGCTGTAAAGAGTCACCGCGGCCTGGCTGGAACGCGAAGGGGATTAAGAGGAACACGGATGGATTTTAGTCACTTTGAGTCTGACACTCCCTTCCACTCCGCGCAGAGCGAAAGCAATCATTTGATGACTGAATCTTAAAAAAAAAGAATTTTGAAAATAATATTTAAGATGTTGATAGGCGAATGAAAATAACATAGTAATGTATGTGTGATGTCAAAATAAAAGTCGCAAGATGACGATTCAACAAATTTCACATACTAAAATACAACGTGTAACAGAATAAACACAATACATCAGAGTCATTGTACTTATCATTATGAACAACTTTCACTACGGGACCAACACTGAAATCGCGAAAAAAAAAATCTTATGACCCATACTTATGCGTGCATATCACTACGACAAAATTTACAGAACAGCTGATTTTATTTTCAAGATTTCGGGTTTGGTCCCAGCCCCATAGTAAAAAAATTGTTCGTAATGGTGAACAAAATATGACCCCTTAAGAAGTACTGGGTTTATTCTGTTACTCGTTGTATAGGAAACGGTCAGTCGGGTAAAAAAGTTGGTATGCAAATATGATTGTAGTTTCTGATTCCACAGCCTACTCTGTACTCCCGCCGGCAGCGATGGCACACACAGGAAGAGGCGCGCTTATCTGTAGCAGCAACAAATTCACCGCGTATTTTACATGACGAAATATTAAGAGCAACGGTTACAATGTGCAGCTTCCAAACGGGAACACTATATATGTTTGTTATTTACTTGTGTACCTATACAAATAAGTGTTGTTTGTTAAATTGAAGTAGGTTTAGCACGACACAAGTTCCTAGTAGCTCATGCAATCGCATATTCTTTCGCAATCAAAAGGAAATCGAGATTCACTGCGATTGCTCGACAACCTAAAACACGCCATGAATAACGTTGTAATTATAAAATTAAAAAATATGCAAGCGATCTCATTAATTTGTAGGCTGCGGGTTTTGAACTCCAAGCTCGAAAACATAAATTATAAACCTTTGGAACAGAGTTCGGAAAATACTAACTGTTATATTTAATTCCAAACGTCGCTCTATGAACTTAATTAAAACCATCAGAATTCTTACAATTAGCAAAGAAAGTATTTTTAAAACGCAAGTTTCTTTCATAGAAGAAACTTTTTGCAGTATTTTAATTTAAACTTAGCGAAGTATACTTCAGAAATACGAGAATTTATTTTTAAAGACTGGCTTTCATTTTTGTGCAAGTTCCACTTTTTTATTTACGCTTAAAACTTATAATTAAATCCTGTACTGTTGTGCAAAAATTAAACGCTTGAATTTATAGTATTAAATTTTGGAACGGTCAACATATTTTTTTCGACATGCATAACATACTTTTATACAAATTTAATTCAATACGCATTTTTACCGTTATTTATTTACGTACTAGCCTTCTGCCTGTGGCTTTGCCCACGTGAATTTTAAACTATCCCAAGGGAACATAACCCCGGGATGAAAAGCCTATGTGGTATCTATCATCATCATAATTATCAGCCGAAAGACGTCCACTGCTGGAGATGGGCCTCCCCCAGATGGGGGGTTTGCCATAATCGCCACGCTTGGCAGGCGAGTTGGCGATCGCAGTGTAGCTGTTGCGTTCTCTGGTGAGTCCATTGGTCGCCTTTTACGACACCCACGAGAAGTGATGGGATGATGAGCACGGCAAGTGTGGTATCTATCTCTGTGCCTAATTTCATTCCGATCAGTTCAGCAGTTTCGGCGTGATTAAGTGACAAACATCCATCTGTTCATCCAAAGTTTCGCATTTATAATTAATTGTAGTACTATAATCCATCCGAGTAGGTAGTTAACTAAAGGTAAACAATAAAACCACGTGAACAACCCACCTGTGTTCCTCCAAATGCCCTTTCCGTTTCCGAGCCTCGGTAACTCTTTCGAACCAACTCTGGCAGACAAAATGACAACCTTTTTTTTTTTTTTTTTTTTTTATTGGATGGGAAATCATCAAATGACCCCTCCCGCTCTGGGTGGAGCGGCAGGGAGTGTCAGACTTCTACTGACTAAAACCCACCCATGCTCCTCTTAGTGCCTTTTACGTTCCAGGGCCGCGGTAACTCTTTCGAACAAATCCGCAACCCTGGTTTTTTCATTCTGTTAGACAAAATGACAACCTGAAGATGTCACCTTACAGAAAATATGTCTCCTTGCTTTCAGTTCATCCAAAGGTTGTTTGTAATGTCGCCCGTTGTTCATATGTTTTATTTAATTTGTATTATATTAAACTACTAGCTTTATCCCGCGGCTCCGTCTGCGTGGATGTCGGTTATCGCGTAAAAAGTAGCCTATGTCCTTCTCCATATCCCAGGCTATATTATCAAATTTCATGATGATCTGTTCGGTCGTTTTAGCGTGCAAGCGTAACAGACAGACAAAGTTACTATCGCATTTACAATATTAGTAGAGAGTAGGGATTATACACTTGTATTATATTTGTGTATGTAATAGTAATAATGTATTTTTTTTGTTTATCCCTGTTACTTTTACACACGGTGCTTAGATATCCTTCGACTCTCCTTTTGCAGGAAAAGATTTCTGTAGAAGAACTGGAAAAGATTTCTGTAGAAGAACTGGAAAAGATTTCTGTAGAAGTAAGTATCATCTTTGTATTTATTTTTCTGTTCCTTCCTCTATCTGATTGTTTAATGGGTGTATATAAATTGTTAAATGAATAAACGTTTTTCCTATGTATATTATGTGGTTTACAATGAAGTTTATAAATAAATCAACATATTTTCGAATGCAGGCACTGCTGGTACCAAATAGCCCATTTAACCGCTCTCAAAAGCACTTAAAATATGAACTATTATAAATTGAAACACATTACCTAGTCGATGTACTTGGTTGGATGAGTTTGCGGACAAAAGGCGTTAGCTAGGGATGTGCTAAGTCTTGGCATCCGTTGTATGTGAGATGTAGTAAGGCCGAAGCCGAATAACTAAAACAATATGAAGTTATTGTAACCTGACAAACCATATCTGGATCTGTTTCTGTTAACTTTGTGACAGGAAATGACCATAGAAAAATGAGTCTGGCTGTTATGTAGTAATCTATATACAACGTGTAACAGAATAAAGGCCAACCCCGAAATCAGCTGTTCAGTACATTTTGTCGAAATTAGCTCACAGAAATGTATGGAGCAGCAGATTTATTTTTCGCGATTTCAGTGTTAGTCGGCTCGACCGATTTTTATGAAATTGTTTATGAATATTTAGTAGATGTGAGAATAGGTCGTAAAGTATGTTTCATACTTGATATGCGCGTGCAGAATCGCGGGAAAAAATAGTATAATAATGAAAATGATTGTAAACTTTTAAAAACCCCGACTTTAATGTAATATTTTTGGTTGCCAATAGATAATAACACTCCCCATAGCTTATGTTCCATACCATATGTTGTTCATTCTTAAATATGGGTTTAACTGAATGGGTTCTACTAATGGGGATTGCGTCGCCGCCGCGCCGTGCAAAAGAGTCATCACAAATTTCAGCAGTTTTAGAAAATTCTACTTTCCTAAAATACGCTAAAACTTCAACTTGATATACTCCTCCTCGCTTTTGATTTATTAAAAGCTAATTATGCTGTAACCAGACTTTTTAGAACCCTGCCATGCAAGCCCAATTATACGCTCAATGCCTGTAAACGTAAAAAAGTAAACACAAATCAAGGTTTTTTTTTTCATTTAGCTTAGCCAAAAACATTTTCCAACCTTGTTAGTGCTGTTGGCTTCCAGTTGAACCAGATGAAGCTAAATACTAGTAATTTACATTGAGCGACTACCTATTTGACCTCCACAACCCAGTTATTGGGTTTTACCCAGATCAAAAGGTTATCCATTTGATAGGAATTTCAGGCTTCGATAGAAAAAAAAAGAAAATCTGACACCAGTCTTGCCAAGGAGTAACGTGTTACCCGGTTGTGGAGGACTGGCAGGCAGTACCGCTCCACGTAAAATACTGGTATTCAGCTGAAGCCGACCCCAATATAGTTGGGAATAGGCTAGGCAGATGATGATGATAGAAGCCTGAAATTCATACCAAACCGTAACTACTGTCAACGATCTCTACACAAATGACAATCGGGACCAACGACTTCTTTTTGAGGTACAGAGGGGTCCGGTAATGTACTGGATTGTCACTCATCTACGAACCGTACTCAGCAAACGTTGTTAAACCTTAAAAAGTCGACCCGTGTGTATGTTAGTACTTTACCTTTTTACTTGTGAATTGCACAAAAAAATACTGAAAATTCGTCCTCCAAACAATTTTCCAGTTTCGGCCAACGAATGTTCAACTCTAGTAACACCCAAGTTGTATGCACCTCTGATATATTGCAACAGACTAATGTAGCGAATAAAATTCACGGTATCGCATCTACGAGCACCTTTGTGCTTTACTGGTTAGCTTGTATTTTTAAACGGGTTGCCCTGGGTCTTTAAAAGGTACCGATCGGTAATGGTAAAAGGTAACAGTCGTAACTTGACATCACTGAAGCGTAGTTTCCAATGTGTTTTTTTATTCTTTTGAAACTCACAACCAGAGGGCCAAATTCTACTAATTTTTAAGCAAAATTTCCATTCGCATCTCAATCATCATCTGCCTAGCCTGAATACCAGTATTTTACGTGGAGCGGCTGCCTACCAGACCTTCACAACCCATTAACTGGGTAACACGGTACTTCTTGGCAAGACTAGTGTCCGATTTTTTTTTTGGCTTCTTACGATCCGTAACGACTGCCAAAGATCTCCAAATGACAGCCGGGACCAACGGCTTAACATGCTTTCCGAGGCATGGAGGAGTTTCGGAATGTTAAGATCCCATCCACTGACCAACCTCGGCAAGCGTTGCTTAACCTTGAAGATCGGTCCGTGTGGCTGTTATAATTTTGCCACGAGCTCCTCCCCATTCGCATCTCAATCGCAATCTGTTAAAATGTAGAGTATTTAGAGGTGTTTTCGACAGGTTGCGCAAGTGAGTGGTGCGAATGAATGCTAACTTCGTTTAAAAATTGATAGAATTGGCCCCCTGGTTGTCCATTTCAGAGTGCGTGTAAAATGAGTGGGAGAAAATTACTTTAAACTTTTCGGATAGCGGAAAAATAGCTCTGTGTTGCATTTCTGGTAGGTATTTTTAAGAACGTCTGTACATGTTAATCTCGGTCTCGATTCGTCAAAAACACGTCTAGTTTCCAAAATCTTGAAATGTTTTTGACGGGATTGATCGTCGTCGAGTTGAAGGCTTTTTTTTAGTAGGGCAATTGGACGGAGGAGCTGGTGACTTAACAATATCAGTCGCACGGGTCGATCTTCAAGGTTAAGCTACGCTTGCCAGGGTCCGTCTGTGGATGGGTGACCATCTTAACATATCGAGTTTCCTCCATGCCTCGGAAAGCACGTTAAACCGTTGGTCCCGGCTGTCATTTGTAGATCTTTGGCAGTCGTTACGGATTCTCAGAAGCCAGAAAATCTGACTCCAGTCTTGCCAAGAAGTACCGTGTTACCCAGTTAATGGGTTGTGGAGGTCTGGTAGGCAGCCGCTTCACGTAAAATACTGGTATTCAGCTGAATCCGGTTTGACTGGAAGCCGACCCCAATAAAGTTGGGAAAAGGCTAGGCAGATTATGATTGTCGTCGAGTCGAAGGCTTTTTTCGGTACGGGAATTTGACCCCTCCTTAAGGCTCTATTATAAATAGTCTAAACATCAATAGATAGACATAGATAACGAAACTACTTCACGTGCCGATTTCGGTGCCCAGCTTACGGTAAAAAATCGTAAGCCGCCACTTTCGCGCTCAATTTTCATCGGTGTACGCTTGGCAGATGTCAGTTAGGTGTCAGTTATGTGGTTAGGTCAGTTAGGTGCTTCACGTGTCGGCGTCTTTGTATTGTTTTCCCATCACCTAATAGGGCCTGTGTTGACGTCATAGTATGTAGACAAAAAATGGCACGTTTGGTTTTCGTAGATCGTGATACTTGCGTTATCTATGTCTATCAATATCTGTGAGTCTAAATAATAATCTCAAAATTAAACCGAAATTCATATCTATACACCATCCGTTCTCAGCGATTAACTTCGATCCGGAACCCATACTATAGCATCTTTCAAGCCTGTTTGCTTGGTACAGTCAACGTCAAAAGTTAATGAAACTGTAGGGATTTTTATGCTTAATTTAAATATCAATAATCCTGAAGCAAAAACGTTGTTTTATTCTTCAGTCAAATATCTAATAGCACATTTAAGGTACGGAATCTGTCGGTACGAGTCCGATGCAAACTTGGATGATGATTTGTACAGCTAAACTCCAGTCCCTACCCAAAGTCAAAGTCAAAGCATTTATTTCAAATAAACTATTCACAGGTACTTTTGAACTGTCAAAGTCAGTTAGTCAAAAACATGAAGCTCAAATAGTAGCACGTTCCAAAGCATAGATCTCTATGGAGAAGAACATGCAAGAAACTCCACGGACACTCTTTTAAACAATTTTATGTTTTACAAAAATCCTGGTTACATTGTTACTTGTTGCATCTATATGTGAGAACAATGTAAAGAAAGAAAAAAAGAATTCTAAGCATCCAATAAGTATTAAATATTGAAATAAGCCAGTGACAGCTAAGAGATGACCAGTCTCCACTGATGGCGCCCGTTCACGAACATGACGCGTGCATCAGCACCATTCAGCTCAACCATTTTGCAGGGAACTGAATGATCTGATACACGCGCCACCATCAGCGAGACATTCGAGAGAGCATGACACACCCTCAACTGCCCCTGCTCATTCATGTCAAACTAGGACCATCAACATTTTCATTTCAAAACACTGAAAAAGTCGAAAAATATATTTATTTAAGTACCACAAAAGTGTACTAACTATTGCAGTCTAGACGCCGTATTATTGTTCCACGAAATAATTGATCATGAATGTCTGAACACGTTAAACCAATTCTATTGCAGATAGCTTATTATCCCGTGTTAGTGGATTGTGTAGGTACTTATATTTTCAAGAATCTATTTCTCTTTTAGGTAGATACAGAGTTATTAGCCCGATAGGGCTTTTCTTTGGCAATAATTACGTAGTAAAAATGTCTCAAACATCATCTATTCATCTCTTCAGGATGAATTTTCAAAATTAACACTCATCATTAATTCATTGTGCGTACAGCTAAACAGTGAAATTCTTTGCCGGAGTCTCTACAGCCTGGGTGTCTTACAGTCAAGATTGAATAGGATTTTCCAAATCCGACTGGTAGTTCCAGAGATTAACGCGCTCAAACAAACAAACAAACTCTTCAGCTTTATTACATCAGTATAGGTAGATAGATTATCAAAATTGACTTTTTTAATTGTTTTATTCAGGAATGGGATAGCTCTTGACCTCGATCATACCTGATGGAAAGCGATGGATGAGGACGATGATGGAGCGAGCGTGCCCATACGAAGCTTTATACTATGGCCTAAACATCCTGTTAGGAAAAAAGATAAAATATCTATAGATAGGGGAAAAAAAGAGAGTTACCTGACTAGCAACAAAAACTCACATCCAAATTTTCTCATCACAAGAAAAGCAATGGATGTTAAGGAATTTTATTTAACGACAGTTTGTAATTTGTATGCATGTCAGTTCTGATACAATAAATATCTTTTATTATTTATTTATTTTATTTTATTTATCCTTTATTTCAGGCAACTAAGGCCCATAAAACTTTCTTTTATTTCTCGTTAATCGCAGAGTTGCCTCCGCGCTCGATAGATGGCGTTGGGATCGAATTAGATCGCGCTATGGTTTCGTTACACTCACTTTCTCATAGTATGGCTCGTATATATTATTTTCTTTAGCTCGGTGTTCAAGACGTCAACTCGTTCTTGTTATAAATTTTTGAAGAGATCGAACCAACCTTTTGATTTGATCTTGTAAAGTCAGATGTAATGTCAAGTCGAAATTGGTACGACGCGATTCATTTTTCAAAATGGGTTGTGTGTGAGACTGTTTACATGACATTATATTAGAGCATGTCAATTCTATACACTTTACAGGTTTAAAAATAAACTTTCCTAGTTAAAGCTGTGAGCCTGGTACACATCAACAAAAAATACGAATGAAGATTGTGCAGAATGTTCCCAGTACTGTAGCACTTATTAAAACAAATTAAAATGAAGACCAATTTAATTATATTGCAGCATGACGCTAACTAATCTAATAAAAGTTGCAGTCGTTCAAAAAATCAAGTAACTACCAGTAATGCGTTAACTTAACAGCCTGCCTTTCATCATTTGGTAGTATTCTTCTAATCTTCTATTATACAGGGTGTGCCAGAAATGCGTGGTATATTTATGGATAACTATTTTTAAACACGTTTCAAGCACATTCAATGCTGCATCATCAGAACTGCATCGGACTGTTTAAAAAGTTTTTTTTTTAATTTTTAGTCATTTCTCGAGGTCCGGTTTTCGGAGAACGGCTGGACCGATTTTAAGGGTCTATTATTAATTTGTCTCTGCCCTGAATATCAGTTTACCTACTTAACCAGCTGATGACATCACAGCGACACATTCATTTAACGTCAGTTAAAAAAGTAAAACAATCCAAATTCAAAATATTTTATTTCTCATAAGCCTACATGGTCACTTATGAAACGACAGAAGCTTGGTATTTTCTTATGAAGAAGAACCAGCAAGAAACTCCACTCGTACTTTTCTAACCTTTTTTCGATCAAGAATACACTAGATATCCGATTAACACTTAAAAAACGGCCAGAAAAATAAGACCACAAATAAAAGTATGGTCTTGTTTCAAATTAGGAACGTCCAACCGTAGCCAAAAAGAAATATTATAAAATTGTAATCGAAATTAAACGTAATGTTTGAGCATAAAGGTTTATAATAAATTGAAGTAAATGATGTGTTTATCCTGTTCTAGTGACCCTTTGATCGAAACTTTTAATAAATTGATTGCTTTTTACAATATTTCCAGGTAAGAGAGGACGGTGTAAACCACTTGTACCAAATGTGTGTACCAAATAAGTACATAATAAAAGCAATCAAATTTCATTCCTCCAGGTTGGATCACCACAAGAAAGCCGTTGACTGTACACCATAGCTAGGTACATATTGATCTGCGGAGCCAATGTAGTGAACACAAATCGTATCCTGGACCTCTATGCTTCAGTTCACTTTCAACGCGTAAGTATCTTCACGCCATTTCCCTCGGATGGGCAGGCTGGGTTGTAAGCTGGGAGTAGGTTTGAGATGAAAATAGGTAAATAGAGCATAGTAATCGGTTATACGAATGTGAGGGTAAATAGGTGGGTATTTATATTTATAAACAAAATAAAAATATATTTCTTTTTACGTACTCTGGGTATTATTTATCTTTTTTTTTTATACCTAGTATATACCTAGGTTTATTGCGTCTGGCCTATTCCCATTTGTTCAGGATTATTTTCTCAAAAGAAAACAAAACGCATCGTTTATAGGATCACTTCGTTGTCTACGAAAAAACAATTTATTAATCGTTAAATGACCTATAAAAAAGAGACTGACAGACAGACAAACAAAACACTACATAATTTCTGTTTGGAGGTATTTCGTGTGGAGGTATCAAGTTTATTTATTTTAAGTCGAAGACCATATTAACATATCGAGACTCCTCCGTGCTTTGGAAAGCACGTTAAGCCGTTGCAGTTGGTCCCGGCTGTCATTTGTAGATCTTTGGCAGTCGTTACGGATTGTCAGAAGCCAGAAAATCTGACACCAGTCTTACCAAGAAGTACCGTGTTACCCAGTTAATGGGTTGTGGAGGTCTGGTAGACAGCCGCTCCACGTAAAATACTAGTATTCAGCTGAATCCGGTTTGACTGGGAGCTGACTCCAGTATAGTTGGGAAAAGGCTAGGCAGTTGATGATAAATGTTGTTTTGTAATAGTTTACACACATAAGTAGTATTTATTACCTTTGTTTCGCATTTATATTTAAAAAAAGTAGCTCTATTCCTTGCCGCATGGAGGGTTTCTTGTCTATGTTCTCCCGAAACAATTGTAATTATTGTACGCTCACGCATGTTTAAGAAATAAATGAAGTTCATTAGAAATCTTACAGTCTGTGATTATTTTTGACCTAATAACAATATTTTTATTAATGTTTTGATTGCATATTAAAAGGTATTGATGAGTTGAAAGTCACTCAGTGTTATGACTGTATTGTATTATACTGATTCACAAAGTATCCAGCCTTAATATTTTAAAGAAATATTTATCACAAACATAAACATTTACTTCAGCTTTAGTCTATTATAAACCAAGGGATGTAAAGATAAGGCAGAGAGAGACAGATGCTCATGTTCCCACGGTATGAAAGCAGTCTGAAACTCTGAATCGTGTTGAAAATTGTTATGGAAAACACACTTTGTTGACCTCGTGTTTTAAAGATCTTAATAATGTTACGCGTGTTTAAAGAATAATAATAATAATTAAATAAAAGCTTTAAAAAAAAGTCTTTATTGCAGACCATAAGGTCCCTATTCACAATAAAGAAAAAAGATTTAAAAAATAAATTTGTATAAGATTAAAAAATTGTCATTAATAAATTAAAACAATAATACGAGTACAATATCAACACAATAACAAAAACAAAAACAAAAAAACGGGACAAAAACAATACAAAATCGGCACAAAAAAAAACGATACAAATTTAGCACAAAAACAATACAAAAACAGAACACTTAAACCAGCTACTGCAGTTAGCTGAAGTTTACTTTCTCGATAAACAAAAAACTGTTTTTGGAACCAGTGACTTGGTGAACTTTGTACCACCTTAAATTGATGTGATTGTAATGCCTTTTTAACCGACTTCTAAAAAAAGAGGAGGTTCTTAATTCATGTTTGTATTTTTTTATGTTTGTTCGCGCATAACTCCGTCGTTTGCCAACCGATTTGAAAAATTCTTTTTTTTGTTGGAAAGGGTATACTTTCCAAATGGTCCCATTGAAATTTTATCAAAATCGGTTTAGTAGTTTGGTTTTTAAATCCAAATAGCTAGAAAAAATATGTGGAAAAATCATCCATGTATACGAAACTGCGTAATTTTGCTTTCCTGTGACTTTCCAGTGGTGTTGTTAGGTGTACCCCACACCTAACAACACCACACACCGCTAAAAAGTGAAAAATAAAAAACTTTTTCACAAAAAAAGGAAC
The DNA here is from genome assembly GCA_947386135.1 of Melanchra persicariae. Classification (NCBI taxonomy): domain Eukaryota; kingdom Metazoa; phylum Arthropoda; class Insecta; order Lepidoptera; family Noctuidae; genus Melanchra; species Melanchra persicariae. Next base: position 4,915,116 of record OX376667.1, read on the forward strand.
CGACTTCCAAAAAACACTACAAAGTTCAAAATAACTTTAATTTCGGAAGTCAGTGTCAAATAACGAAGAAGCAACCAAAAACACCGACTCTCAAAATAAAGTTATTTTGAACTTTGTAGTGTTTTTTGGAAGTCGGTTTCTTTTTTTGTGAAATAGTTTTTTTGTCGCCACCATCACAGTTCTGTGAAGAACAAATAAAACAAATATCGATTGACCCATTTTCGAGTTTTTGAGAAATTAACGATTGGCAATTTATTTTCATAGATATAACTGTTTGCAGATCTTATTATCAATGCCACAGTTTTTTATATACGCAAACAAAGTCGCAAATATGGTTTTATATGTTTATAGGTATTTCATACAACAGATTCGCCTCTAGTTTTTTATATAGTATTGCCTTCCGATCTGAAAAATAAGTAGCCTTTACTTTACACAATTTTCAATTTCGATTTAAAATCATTTTAAAAATGGCCGACCCTTTCTCGAATGAAACATAAATTGAAAACAAAAGAACCTTACATAAATTATTATAATTCCCATAATACTTTCAGGCATTAACAAAGTAGGAGGCATTAGAAGATTCACCGTTTTCTCTTCAGAATTGCGCTTATCATTTTATAGGAAGCAACTCGCTTTAACATCCCGCGAAATCCACTACCATTGCTTTCTAATTCTAAGGAAAATGAGTTCTGTGAATTTAAAACATCTCTTTTTTACGATGGTTTAAATAAATCAAAATCATCATTTCAGCTTAAAGACGTCTACTGCAATACATAGTACGCTTCCCTCAGGCGTTGCCACATCGACCGGTCCTTTGCGGTCACACGTAGCTACGTACCAATACTATGACGCGATTAATTTCTAAAACTATAAATAGTTATTTGTAGTGTTATTAGACCCTGAGGTTTTCATCTTAACCTCACACATGTTATGTTGCTATTTGCGACCCCCATGTTCTTAAGAAAATGACTAACACCGCATTCCGCTGTGCATCGTGAGATTTGCCTTCTCTGCAATCCAATGGCGTGGGATCGAAGAATGTGCAATACAGAGATTTATGTTGGTGATTCACTCTTGTCTCTCACATCGAACAATTGTCGCGCATCTTAGTTTTACCTATGTAATTGTAATAATTATACAAATTAAATTCATTAATTAAATCGGTTTTATTTGCATCTCCGACTGCAGCCGAACGTAATTCACTCACCAACTCATCAACTCACCCCCAAAACTCACACACACAAATAGTACGAACTCTTCTTTATCACCCGTGCGAACCTTTCAGGTGTGGTACGAATTAAACTTACTACGACAATGGCCTTATTATATTTTGTACAGAAAAGCCTTTGAACTTGTCTTGAAGATACCTGGTGTTATGAGTTGTATTATTAATTTGTTGACATATGTTTAGGTATGGTACGTTTTCGACAAATTTGTGTGAGTGAGTTTTGGGGTGTTTGGATTTTTTTTCCATGTTTCAGGAGTTTGTCGAGATATAACAGGGTGTGAGTCCCGCAACCTTCATTGAAAAGGGAGGATCCTCCGTTTGACACGTTCATTGCCAGGCCAAAATGATGAACTTACATAAATGGGCAAAATAAAAAAATCGTCGATCTAACTAAACAATTGCAAGATGGCTACTTGGGAGTGTAACACTCGTAATTACTAAAACCCATCCGTGTTCCTCTCAATGCCCTTTACATTCCAGGGGGTCCACTTTCAAAGCCCGAAGTCCGTAGTTTTGGCCTCAGTTACGGGCGTTTTCTACTCAGTATCACTTACGGACTTACGATTAGTCCCGAACCCGAACTAAGAATGAATGACAACACGATTAGACATTTGTTCTTAGCTCTGGCCTGGCAAAAACCTTTGCCTAACTTGGGGATCAACTCAAGGATATCTCAACAGTCGCGCTTTCTAAATTACAACCGCCAACCCAACGAGGCAATCTCAACATTTTATGTAAATTTCCATAAAATGGATGGCTACAACATTTTCATAACAAACCATCACTCATAAAATAAATAATTGCTCACAATTTTAAAGTGTCAGTATTACGGGGTTTGCGTTACAGTTTTAATGAGCCGCAAGTTATTATAGGCGCCGCCTCGACGAGCGACTGTATCGCTACAAGTCTGCTCTGCTATCGTCGGGTGATCTCCACATGACGATTGTTCTTCCGCCAGCGTATAGCGATGGTTTGTACGCATAAGCTAGCCGGAGGCTCTAAACAAATGCCACACAAATGACAGTGACATTCTCTTTGCGAATGCGATCGTCATAATGCCAAAATATAAGAGATTGATCACGTGATATTACTATATTGATCGTGATCAATTTTTGACAATCTCCTTCGTCACGCTACCGTTGACAGAATATCACTTGTCTAAAGCCTATGTCGTGTTTTTTACATACTTATTTGTGTTTTTGTATGTGCCATAAAGAATAAGAATGGGATAGTCCACAAAAAATCATTGCGCACACAGTTGTTTTGTTGAAAAAGTTTTACAGCAAGTAGATAGATAGATAGATAGATAGATAGATAGATAGATAGATAGATAGATTAAACATTTATTTGATGCAAGTAAAGAAACACGGCACACAAAAGAGTAACACAAATTATGAAAAATACGAGTAATACAAAGTAGTCTAAGCAAATATTTGAAATAACAAACAAACAAAATAACAAAGAAAAAAAAAACAGAGCACTATGATTTGAGTAGGTCTGTATGGAAATCTGTGGCAGAAGTGCCAAACTACCTACCTACATAAATATATTTGAATTTGACAAAAGAGAAAAAAATAAATAATTATAATCTTGTGCGGTGCGTGTCTCCAAGCTGCACCAAATGGGAGTCCAGCTCAGCATGTGCCAGGCAAATGTACCTGACGCTGGTATTCTGCTGGATCCATAAAGTGACATACGGACGTCGAGCAGATACAGAACAGTTAGAAAACGTGAAAAGTGAGTAGTGGTTTTGAGTTAAGTAACTGTTTGGTGAGTGTATCCACATTTGTATTATTAGGTGTGTATGCAATTTTAATAGACATAATTATATAAATTAAGTAAAAGGAATGATATTTAAAGTAAGCGATTGTACAAGATTGGCTGTAATTAACTGTGTTTACAAGATGTTTTGCTTTTTCTCTCCAGTCCTGCAGCGGGTACCCTCGGCCAAAACTTAAATTAACGACGTGTTCGAAATCGTCACGCCCAGTTCTTTCTGCGTGTTAATAAGGAACTGTCGAAGCCGACTTCTAAAGGTATCAATTATTTTAATGTTTCTTATCGGCGGGGGAATATTGTTCCAGCATTTGGATGCAGCGTACCTGAAACTGCCTCTGAAGGCGGCTGTCTTGTGCGGCTGAGTAGAAAGTTGTTGCGAGCACTGTCTGCTTGCGCATTCCCTTCTACTAGCGATCCAGCTAAGTTTGTTGTAAAGGTAGCTTGGCTGCTTGTACTTTATAACCCCAAACAGCAGGCAAGCCAAGTGCAGTTTACGACGCGTAAGTACGCTGCGAACACGTCGCGTCTCGCGTTGGTCGCGCTACGAGTAGGTTTGTCACGAGCGGTGGGCGCGCGGTGAGTCGTTGACGTTTTGTGTTGCGTCGCCGTTTTTTTTTATGAATGACCACTAGCAAGTTAACACACCTGGGATATCAACTGCTTAACCGGACTAAACCATTGCGTCGCCGCGATAGTATCGCTGTATAAATATACGTTCGAAGAGTTGTTACACGATGACGTCTCTAACTAGCCTATAATAATTGTCTCACTGCAGGGCAAACAAACACCATCTCCTTTTTCACTCATTTCGGGTTTCTGCTGGTGCGGGACAGTCTTTTCGGTAAGAGTTCGACAAGCTTGTCCCAGCCCTGCCAGGTTTGCGGATTTTTTTCGAAAGAGTCACCGTAGCCCTGGAACGCAAAAGGCATGAAGAGGAGCACGAATAAGTTTAAGTTAGTAAGAGTCTGACACTCCTTTCCACTCCAACCAGAGCGGACGAAGTCATTTGATGATTTCCCATACATCAAAAAAATAAAAGCTTATCCCGGCGTCGCGTCTATCTTCCTACGCCTCGATCTGTCGCCGAGTTGAGTATTTTATGAATATTGAGAATAAAATGAAAGAGCGATAGTATCGCCGCGATACACTCGCTCGTGTAGATCGCGCCTAGCGTCAGTAAAATTAATTGTTCGGGATGGAAACGTTTGCGTAATGCCGCATCTATATTGCAGTACAGACTTGGATGGCTTCGGATGTTAAGCTAGATGGTACGAGACTAGTTGACTGTCCTTTAAAAACGTTGATTATTGATTTTATTTCTGGCTGAGTATTCGAAGAACTAGGTACAAACATAGTAATCCGGCGGCCAATTCTACTAATTTTCAAGCAACGTTCACATTCGCATCTTAGTCGCAATCTGTCAAAAATATAGGGAAATGAAGGCGTTTTTGACAGTTTGCGATTGACATGCGAACGTTTTTTTTTTTTAATTAGCAGAATTGGCACTCTGGTTTTTTCCCGTGTCTTCGTGGTGCTGTCTACTGGTGAAGAGACCAATCGCGAGAACATGATACGGGTAGGTACAAACCAGAGGCAATTCTTGTATTTTTTTTAAGGAACATTCGCATCGCAGTCGCAAACTGACAAAAATATAGGGAAATGAAGGCGTTTTTGACAGTTTGCGATTGACATGCGAACGTTTTTTTTTTTAATTAGCAGAATTGGCACTCTGGTTTTTTCCCGTGTCTTCGTGGTGCTGTCTACTGGTGAAGAGACCAATCGCGAGAACATGATACGGGTAGGTACAAACCAGAGGCAATTCTTGTATTTTTTTTAAGGAACATTCGCATCGCAGTCGCAAACTGACAAAAACACCTGTAATTACCCTGCATTTTGAAATTTTTTTGACATTTATTGTCGCTGACATTATTTTGGAATTCGAACTCTTTTTAAGTACGGGAATGTGTCCCAAATAAAACTATCATAAGCATGGCTCAATTTATTATTTTTAATTTCTGTAAATAAATTCCTGATACTTATTACAATAATTGTTTTTTTTAAAGATGAAAGAATATCGCACGCTTCTATTATATAGGTGTAGTCTGTGTGTGTGAGTGTGGATATTAGGTAGTTTTTGGGAAATCTTCAGAAACAACACAGCTCTAACGTTATTATAAATTTATTACTTTTAAATGAATAATGAGATAAAAGTTTTAATAATAATGCGCGGGCGAGCGATTCAAAATCTCAGCCTCTTCGTACGTTGTTTTAGCGCGGACTGTCTAGGGTGACCGAGGAACGCATCAAGGGCGCGAGGAAGAGGCGCTACGAGCTCGGCGCACGGTTCGGCAAACTTCGTTCCTCTTCGAAATGCGTGATCATTGTAACTGGTATACAGTAATGAAACATTAATAGCACAAATATATTTTTTTTTTAAAGTCGAACTGCAAAAAAATACGAAGAAGTTTCAAACATTACTTTTCAAACAAAGTGTATTTTAAAGGAGAATGACCACCAACAGTATCGCTTTAAAACAGAAGAGTATGGCCTTAAAAATATACGCATAAATTATAAAATAGTTTTTTAACTTCTCTTAGTTCACTTGGTAGAAATCGTATGTGAGGTTTAATATTTGTATTTAATTAGTCATTTATTGGAATTTATTGTACACTTTTTTAAATATCGTATATTTAAAAAGTGTACAATAAAATCCAATAAAATTCTTAGCAATGTGGCCAATTTTAAAAACCTCCCCATAATCAGTTTTCGGACAGACTACAGGAACATTTTTCCTCCATATTCATATTTTATTTATAATTAACATACCTACTGAAAAAAGTATAGTTTTAATTAACATCTTTAAATAGTATTACTTTACTACTTGAATCTTTCTTGAGTTAAAAAATCAGTTAAGATCAGGGTGATTTAGATTAGCTGTTGATAACATTATCACGGCCAATGTGAAAGGTGAACTGTCAAAAGTGTCACCTACTGTCAATTTGTCTAACAAACCAGGGATGGGCAAGTGAAAAAAATATTTCGATATTTATTGTATCGACATTCTTAACTCGATCATTATCGAGTGAAAAATTGCCGTCACTTTTCGCATGATTATTCACACGTCATAGAAAAAAATATTTAAAAAACTGTACTTATAGTTTTTTTAAATTTTCAACATGTTTATATTTTTAGTTTTATATACTGTAATCGATTTGTTGAAAAAAAATCCGACAATTGTTAATTATCTGTTAACTTCAGGGTTATAATATAGTATACGTCTCACACCAAGCCATCAGGCTTCATAGCATAAGTTAGTATTTTCGTGCATACAGCCAATTCATAAAGATTGTTGTGACGGGAACCAGAGTTGCGTTAAAATATATATCGAAATTGATACGAATTCGACAATCTAAATAAAAATCGATTTTTGACATAATCGCAATTAAAAATATCGACGATATTTATCGATAATCGTATGGAAAAATATCGATGTTTTTTACCCATCCCCATAACAAAGCATCGTGTCGGACTCTGCAGCGAACTTTTGCTTTTATTTGATAGTTGTTGAGTTTGTTGTGCTAATAAGTATCATATCATTGCGAACTATTAGTTAATCATAGCGTTGAGTCCCTGTCCAGACGAGTCTTCAGATTCCTGCACGATTAAGAACCTTTTTTAAAGCCCAATGTGATTGTACTGTTCATGTGTGGATTGTGTAGAACGTTTTTACGACTACGGTCCGTGTACTCTGTGCTCACGATTTCGTTACAAATGTCACGCTGTGTGAACTGTTCTCTTTTTATGGTACATCCTCTACCCTGTAGTCAAGTCAGGGAGGCAACGGATAATTATAATTGTTTCAATTTTATAATCCTGGATTACTCCAGCAACGGTTAGTATCTCTTATTATTTTATTCAGTTATGTTTTATTGTATTTTTTACCAATTTTCTCAGAACACATACACTTTTTAGATGTATGTGCAAAGTTAGATTTGTACATTTTATTAGTTGTCAATAATAATTATATTGATGTTATATAAAATGTGAATATTAAGAAACGGTGGCTTCAGTCTTTAGTTTGTGGCTGACACTAAAAACTGTTTACATGTTCAAAATATTATACATGTAAATGTATCATGATGATTGATAAACCACCAGTCTCATCATCCCTATTCAACAGGTATATTAAATACTTTTAATAACAAATTATGAAATAGTTCGCGGTGTACTATCCGCGAACTATTTCATAATTTGTTATTAAAAGTATTTAATTTTTCGTTATAATAATTTTTTAAATACCTCATGAAATGCATGCTATTTCCATGTTGGTCCTGTGCCCTGTGTGTCCTTGATTCCATAATTATAATGCAATACTTTAGATCCTCCCTTTATGAATGTTATCATAGCAAACCTTTAGTATGCATGGGCTTAAGCTTTTATTTTTATTTTTTAGGTAAACAGACTTGAATGAGTTTGCTTACGTTGTTGGAGTAATGCTTATAGAAGTGTCAGAAGACAGTATGATCAGAATAGACAACAGCAGATTGTTAATGAAGAAGCTGTTGCTCCACAAGAGAATACGGATGTTACTTCAGCAAGACATGAGGCGGTTGTTGTATCTGGAACTTCTATGTCTTCAAGGAATTTCTCAATACCTACACCACCACCACAAACTATTCCGCAATTTCATCAGGATTCTAATGTTGTACACCACTCTAAAATAATGTCACGTCACAGTCACGTATTTATAAAAGAGCTGCTGCATCATCACGGCATTGTATTTTTAGTTAGTGTAGGCATACAGAACGCTTGTTGGTACCATCTGTTATAAAGAAAATGTTACTGTTACAGCATAAATTGTATTTACCAGCTAGTGCCAGAATATGCAGTTATCATCTCAATACTACAAGTAACTTAATGGCTGATATGACTGGCTATTATTACAATTGTTTGGTGGGTAATCTGACAGTAGGATGCTTTGCTTACGTTATGACCATTTTGTGGTATCTAAGTTGGGTTCGGTTTAGGTTTGTTGAGCCGCTGGCTCCGTTTTTAGACGACATATTTTATGAATATGGTACTATAGATCAATAAAACTATTTAATTGTTGTATTCAAGCATTTTTATTTTCTACTTCCTATAGGTACAAACCTACCTTTAGCATGAACTACCTATGAAATATTATTTATTTGGGATCATTAATTGGTTTCTTGAAACTGTGTTCTGTTGTCTTATGTGAATTCAAATCATATTGTTGTAAAGGACTGATTTTATTGGTGAAAGGTTTGTTATAAAGCTAACCTCAAAACTGAACAGAAAATCAAGAAATAACAAAAACACCACAAAATAAATGAATAATTTTCATTTCCTTCGAAAGTACGACATCACCCCTCTTTTATGTCCAATTTATAGTATCATACAAAATGTTTTGGCGCGCAACCACGGTCAGAAGACAGTCGGTCATTCTCCTTTAGCATAGTATAACAATTTTCGATATTACGATACAATCGATATTTAAATTTTCGATGTTTTGAACGTTGACATTTTACCCGTTGTTCGACATTCAAATAATTATGTAACCTACCCCAAAATTCACTTACGTTAACGATACTATACGTCAAAACATTTGTGCTAGGCCCTCTGATTAACCTCTTCATTGTTTCTGCCTACTAAATGAGTTACTGTCACATCTGATGAGACTCAATTTGGTCGTGTCACCAGCAGTGTTTGTCATTAGGTAGACAACATGACAGGTTAATTTGGTCGATTTATTGATAAAGTTTTAGAGGAATACTCTGTACAAACTTGAATTAATAATTTTCATACGCTGTCGTAAGCTGGTTTTCGTTCGTTTTTTGAAACAAAGTCAGAGTTAACATCATATTTCCATTAGACAATTAATAATGCACTGTTGAGCGTCAATATCAGAAGTTACAAACGACTGTTACTACTGTTACTACGTGTAACAGAATAAACGCCATACCTCTTAAGGGTCATTGTACGCATCATAATACTTTATTATTATTATTATTTTAAACCAATTTTACTATGGGGCCAACACCGAAATCACGAAAAAAAAATCGATTGCCGACATTTATGTGCGCATAATTCGGCAAAATGTACTGAACAGCTGATTTTTATTTTTCGTTTTCGGGGTTAGTCCCATTGTAAAAGTAGATCATATTGATGAGTACTATGATTCCTTAAGAGGTATTGCGTTTATTCTGTTACACGTTGTATATTGTCTCTCAAAATTATAAAGTGACTAGAGTGTCCATTCGCAAAGGTAGGTTTTATGTCTTTGACGTGGCCCACTAGGGCCAGTGCCTGCCAGGGTTTCCGCAACCCTGGCAGGCACTGGGTTTCGAAAGAGTAATCGCGGCCCTGGAACGCAAGCATTTGAAGAACTAATATTTTATGAGAGGATACACAATCTCTTTACTAATTGAAGTTACAAAATAATACCAGCGCAGGTAATTTATTAATTTTCTAAATATGAACATGGTAATCACAAATATTACACATTAAGCCACTTACCGGGATAAAAAGTAGTCTATTAGTTATTCCGGGATATGAACAACATGTATGCCAAATTTCATCTAAATCCCTTCAGCCGTTTTTGCGTGATTGTTACACAAACATACAAACTTTTTTAACTTGTATTGTCTTTGAAGAAAACCTAAAGCAAAACACATTAGAATCCTATCGGGTAGCATTGCATCGCATTTCAAATAATAGTGCTGCCCAGCTGTCGTGGTGATAATTTATATAAAATTTCCAAAAGTGATGTATGGGAGAATTTTTCCAATGGTTTTTCTTTCAAAACCATGGAGCATGGACATTTTATTAAATGAACAGGCGTACGTGTTGATTGATATAGGTGAATTTATGCTGGCCGAGATCAATCCATGGAGATTTTTAACATTGATTACGGTCAGCTAGAAGCCTGATAATCTGACAAACAGTTTTACGAAACGAATCGAAACATTAATTTCAAATATGATTATTTATTAAACTTTTCACTCGTAGAAAAATCTCAGTGAGCAAAATACATTATGACAAAGTAACATTAGAGCCATGAAAGCAAGGAAATTGTCTTATTATCACAATATTGACGCAACATCCATAATATAAGTGCTTGCAACGTTGTTATGTTTTAATTAACGACTATATGCGGTCTACGGGCGGTCGATACACGTATATTATGTATTAGTATTAAGTTGGGAATATACGGGGTTGTATTCGCACTGATTATACCCTTTCTGAGGTGGAAACTTGAAGAAACAACACCCTTTTTAAATCCCGCTTACCTTGGCTACCTGTGCATCGTTTCTTGTTTACTCGCCCAGCCGATGCGCCTGATCCCACCTCAAACATCATTTGAACTTCCCATCTAATAAAACTAATTCCTAATCCCACTCCTTCTCTTTTCTTGCAGTACGTTTGTGGAACTCACTCCCATCTAACACACATAAATGTAAAAATAGAAATCAAAAAAGCAGTATTTCTCTCTTAAAAAAAGCAGTCAAAAATCTCTCTACTATACTGTAGGTAATCCTTTGTATATTATACAACGTGTAACAGAAATCGCGAAAAAAAAAATGGACTTCCCTATGCATTTATATAATGTGCGCTTAACTCGACAAAATTTACTGAACAGCTGATTTTTTTTATCGCGATTTCGGGGCACCTATCCATAATCCTGTACTTAACTTGATAACACGATACCTTCCCCTTAGCAAGACTGGTATCTGGTTTCTTGGCTTCTGACTTTCGCAACGGCTGTCAAAGATCTACAAATGACAGCCGGGACCAATAACTTTCCGAGACACGGAGGAATCTTGGTAAGTAAAGATGGTCTCATCAGACAGATCGAACCGTGCGGCTTTTGAAGGCGCCAGTTAGTACTTGGCCACGAGCTTACCTATTTGGCGCCTACAATACTTAGTTACATTTCATTTCTATATTCACGTGACATTGCTATGCCGTAGTTCACAGGCACCGTAGTAATGTTCAGGTACAATTTTTTATTGTCTTGATAATTTCATCATTAGAAAAAGCAAAATAATTTCCTAGTACGTATAAGATCCCAGGTTGTAGCTAGCAGGACTTGTAGACGTAGGTAAACTTCCTGGAAAACCAACAAGCTCCCCCAAACCTCCCCCCGTGTGTCCACCACTGTAACTAGCTGTCGTAACCATGTACTAGTTAATTAACCGCCGCTGTTATTGTACGCAGCATTGATAACAAGAAACGTGTGCCCGCGCAGTGTTCGATGCGGGGACCTGATTTTGTAGCTTTAAACTATTTCATAGATATATAACATAATAATTATCACGCTTGATTGTTCTTTATTGCAAATTTATTTGGTGCCCACCATTGGCGATGCAAAAATTCTAACTAGCGCCGCTAGTGTCAAAATTGTGAAGCTGTCTAAGAACGATACTTTGACAGTTTTCGCACAACGTTACCAACGTGTGGGGGATTCCCCAAACTGCAGGGAATCTCAAGATAGGGAATTTGACTTAAATTTTCGGGGAATTTAATAAATTGGCAACAATGCGTGTCGTTCTTAGGCAACTTCTAAATTTCGCCACTAAAGACGCTCGCGTAATCATTGCATCGCCAATAGTTATATTTTATTTCTGTAATCATGCAACATTACTATGCCCCTGTGGCCAGGCGTAAGAGTAATACTCATTACACTGTTTTTTTTTTTAGATATCTTCTTGAAATTTTCATCGTTATTCAATGGAAGATAATTTTCTAGTAGGTCTAAGATAACTTCCTGAAAGCCCAACATGCTACCACAAACCTCCCTTCGATGTCCGCCACTGTAACTAGCTCCAGTGGCGTAGCTAGCATGGGTGACACCTGGTGCGGATAACGTGGTGTCAACCCACAAATAGACCCCCGAAATAATTAGGTACTGGTGGCTACTTTCGTTCATTTGTGCCGCAGATTTTTTTCAGGAATCTTTTTACATCACTGTTTTTAAAGACAATATGGACATATCGCAAGTACTGTCTGCCCCCCCTAGCTACGCTTCTGACTAGCTGTCATAATCATGGAGTAGTTAATTAACCATCAATGTTATTTTATGAAGCATTGATACCAAGAAACATGTGCCCGCGCAACATTTGAGAGAAGGTCCTTATTTTGTAGCCAAAATTATTTAGGTAAGTAGTATAGTAGGTTTATACACTCTTTTGCAAAAAAAACGGGCACCTAAGGAAATTTACGTTCTAAGGTCGATTTTAGTTAATTAAATGAAATTTATTTCTTTGACGTAGTCTGTATACTTATAATCGTGTAAATTAATGCGCGTGAAGTGAATTCGAGCAATTAAATGAAAAAAAAAAACGATGGATTCTTTAAAATCGATGTACACGCCCAAACAATAAGAAGTGGTCGGCAATAAAGACAAGTTTTTTTTTACTTTTTTTAATTAAATAAAGTTACAAATGTAAAAACCTAATAACGAGTGTGACCTCCTCTTGCCAAAATCACAGCTTGAATCCTTCTGGGCATGCTTTCCACGATGTTTTTAATAACGTTTTGAGGAATACGTTCCCACTCTTCTGCAATGACTCTTTTTAGCTCCCTGATGTTTTGTGGAGCAGGTTGCACTGATCTTACCCGTCTCTTTAGAACATCCCACACATGCTCAATTGGATTGAGGTCAGGACTTCGAGCTGGCCAATCTAAACGACGGATCCCAACTTCTTGCATGTACGCTTCCACGTCGCCAGAACGGTGCGGGCGAGCATTATCGTCCATAAAAATGGAATCTTCCCCAAGTGCAGTCAATGTGGGTTGTGCATATGGAATTAGGACTTCCAATGAAAACTAACTCCGTACGCTCCGTCGAATTAATTGCTGCCCAAAACATAACGGAGCCTCCGCCATAAGGAGTGATTTCTTCGAAACACACTTCCGCATAGCGTTCCCGTGGTCTTCGCAGCACTCGCCGGCGTCGGTCCTCTCCACAGAAAGAGATTCTAGCTTCATAAGAAAACAATACTTTATTCCAGTCCTCCAGAGTCCATGAAGCACAGTTCCGAGCAAACTGAAGTCGAGCAACACGGTGCTCACGGAGTAATTTAGGACCCCGAGCTGGGCGGTAACTCTTAATATTGGCAGCCAAAAGCCTCCTCCTGACCGTCCACAAGCTAACTTCTACTCCCCTTACTTCTTCAAGGCTCTTCTTCAGGTCCACACTTGACGCCTTACGATTACGCAACGCCTGACTCACCAAAAAGCGGTCATCTCTTGGTTCTGTGCATCGTTTTCTTCCCGAACCGGGTCTTCTTTTGACCGAACCAGTCTCTTGATACCGTTGCCAAGTCCTCTGGACAGTTGAACGACTCACATTTAGCCGCTGAGACACGTAAGTTTGCGAACAACCTTCTTTAAGTAGGGCTATAATTTTACCGGTCCTTATCGCTTTATCACTCATATCAAAAAGTGGTATTTAATGTAAAAAGAAAGATTAAATTGTTTAATTTGCAGAAAATATCCAAAAAGTTTCAAAATATCGTAATCAGTTAAAAATCGTTTCAGCAATTCGCGCCATTAGTAAAGCAATTTTAGAATAATCCACAATAATCATTATTTTTCTTTTAATAATTTCAAATTTTTAATTTGGAACGTAAAGACTCATGCCAGGATGCTTCAAAAAACATGCCAATACATCGTTAAATTAACAAAACCTATTTCTTGTTCTTCTTCATTGAAGTAGAGAAAAAAATCTTAAGTGCCCGTTTTTTTTGCAAAAGAGGTTAGTTTCACGCTTTGATTTCCAAACGACAGAAGATTGGCCTGAGATAAATCAATTTAAAGTTCTTCACATTTTGCCAGGAAATGTGAGGGAAATGACGGTATAGGTAAGTATTATGCCAGAGCTGTGGATTTGATCGAAAGTCACCGCAGCCCTGGAACCAACAGGGCATTAGTCATTAAGAATCACCCTCCGTCGGTTGAGTCATTAAAATTTTGATGATTTCCAATCCTAAAAAAAAGAAAAAAAAGGCGTAATAAATAAGGTGATTACAAAAACAGTGCTGCACAAATCACGGGTTCAGGCTACTAGGTACTGACAAATTCCAAATGGAAATATCCAAAAATACTTTGCACTACCTTGGAATTCAGTTCCTACCACCTACCTTGTGACCTTGTGCTCAGTAATGGCGATTGCTAGTAGACGTACGAAGTTGGTAAAAAAAAAGTTAACGATAATCGCAAGTTTTCCATACAGACCTTACACTTAGCGCCCTGCCTGCATCATGCAGAGATTATTATCTTATCAGCTCCTATTTATTGCTGATACGGGCCCATAATATATGAGATATTTATTAAATAACCTTGTAAGTAAATGACTCTAACGATTGAATTGATTTTTTGACACAATTACTATTAGTACACAACTATTAAATTGTGGTGACATAAATTAACGCCAGCGCCATCTATGCAACACTGGTAGTACTATTTAAACAACAGCCTTTTTGCTTCCTTGGCAAAATTTGGTTCTAAACATAGGTGGTGTTTATTGATTTAAAGTGAGTTAATCCTGAAAACTTGTTGCCTTACGATTTTGCGAAATAAATGTATTTTCTTTCTTTCTGATTAAATTTTACGGTGATAAATTATTCAATATCAATTTATGGAGCTTCATGAACTTAAATGATTACAGTCACAACCGAGAAATTATTCGTTACAAAAAAGTCTTACAATTTGTAGGTAGTCCCTAAGAAGTTTATTTTTTTTATTTCTGGGACATTCCAACCACACTAACCTATCCGCTGCAACGCCTGAAAGCCAGATGATTCTGGCTTGTTGTGGCGACAGTGGCGACCACCAGAAAAGCGCCGATTCAATGAAGCTTTACCAACGGAAAAACATCATCATCCAGAATATCGATGATAGATACCAGTACGGTATTATTAGAATTGACTATTTATTACCTACATAGGTATTAAACAACCGGTTGCATCTGCAAATCAAATCTACATTGAATCACTTTACCATTTTTACACACGCATTACCGAATCATCAAAGAATGCAGCATAATATTTCTGACATAATGTTTATAACACACAATCATCAGAAAAGTAAGATAAGTATGCAAATTATTGCATTTTAAAACTCCGCCCGTATACTAACAAATATTTATGCAAATTAGTTTGGAAATATATTTTTTTCCTGTCACTAGCGTAATTCTTGATAGTAAAGAATTTAGGACTTGCGTGTATGCAAATTGTTTAGGCTGGTTGCAAACGGACCAACTTTATGCCATGTTTTCATCGTTAAAAAAAGTTATAACAACAATGGTGACTGAATATCTAGGGATCTGGTAAACTTGCGTGAATGGCCTTTTGTGCGGAGAGACGCATGCGCTACAAAACTGTGCTTTCACTCCAAAGGACTTCTGCTCGAAAGAATTGCGTGGACCTACTCGCTGGAATCCTTTCCAAGCCACTAACTGCTTGTATAGCTGTCAACTGGCTATGTTCTAGGTGGGAATCAAAAGTCAAAATGGCGCCGCAGATCTCTTAATTTCCATACCGTTCGGATTCCCTCAATTGTTTTCGCGGAAACATCTTTCGCGTCAGTGTTCTGGTACCATTATTTGTAGATAGTTATATTAGGTAGGTAAGTATATTACAGATTTATAAAATTTTGCAACATTGCTGCGTGAACATGTTTTACAAAAACCGTATACAAAATGGTTTTAGCAACATAAAACCATGTTGCGCAGCTTTATCTAAACATAAATACGATGCGACAGATACAAATTGCTGCTGTTCTGTCGCTTAGGTAACAAAGGTAAAGGTTATGCATTAGCAAATAACCTATTGAAATGATATACTAAAGGGGCTCATTGCTAAATGATCGACACCATAGAGCATGGAATCGCCATAAACGACAGTGTCATCTACTACTACATCTACTGCCGGTCGATTCTGTCGACATCTCACGGTGTTCACCTTGGCGGAGTGAACGACAATAGAGCTGTCATTCCATCTTATTTGTATGGTTTGACAACTCACCTGTCGTGCGCCCTGCCCAAGTGTTCACTTCGACATGTTAACAGAATCGCACTGCTGTAGTCTAAACTAAACGTAACAAGGCCACCAATCTAATAAACGACTCACTTTCACCTTTATAATATTAAATCCCTACTTTAATATTATAAATGCGAAATTAACTCTATGTACGTATGTATGAAACTCTTTCACGTCTAAACCACTTAACTGATTTTGATAAAATTTGGTAGAGAAATAGATTAGACCGTGGAGAAGGACATAGGCTACTTTTTTGAACGGGTTTTTTGAGTTACGACTTTCAAGCGGTCGAAGCCGCTGGCAGAAGCTAGATAGGATGATAACATTGTAAAAGATATTTGTTAATTTGGATGTTTTTTTTAAGGATGGCCCCATCCACTCTGGACGGAGTGGAAGGGAGTGTCAGACTCTTACTGACTAAAACCCATCCGTGTTCCTCCTAATGCCCTTTGCGTTCCAGGGCCGCGGTGATTCTTTCGAAGAAATTCCACAACCCTGGCTAGGAGGTAACCTCTGAAACTACTCATCCAATTTCTTTTTTTTTTTCATTGGTGGTAAGCTACCTACCGCTGAGTAGGTAGGTACCTGCCTAGCCTTTTTCCAACTATATTGGGGTCGGCTCCCAGTCAAACTAGATTCAGTTG
Organism: Melanchra persicariae; assembly: GCA_947386135.1. NCBI lineage: Eukaryota > Metazoa > Arthropoda > Insecta > Lepidoptera > Noctuidae > Melanchra > Melanchra persicariae. The sequence continues at coordinate 4,931,831 of OX376667.1, forward strand.
AATATTAGTAGGTATTTAACGTGGAACGGCTGCCTACCAGACCTCCACAACCCATAAACTGGGTAAAACGGCACGGCTGAGTACCATAGGCCTTTGTATGGTTCCGTACCCAAAGTGTAAAACGGGACTCTATTACTAAGGCTCCGCTGTCCGTCCGTCTGTCACCAGGCTGTACCTCATGAGCCGTGATAGCTAGACAGTTGAAATTTTCACAGGTGATGTATTTCTGTTGCCGCTATAACATCAAATACTAAAAACAGAATAAAATAAATGTAGTGGGGCTCCGATACAACAAACGTAATTTTTTGCCGTTTTTTTAGATAGTGGTACGGAACCCTCCGTGCGCGATTCCGACTCACACTTGGCCGGTTTTTCTTGCTTTTTAGAAATGAGGTGAAGAAACTATCAATAATGGATTGCGATAATAACGATATAAATAATGCCGAGCACCCGACATCTAGTTTCATTGCAAGAAACCTGGTTGCTGCCTCATGAAATTCCCTTTCTGAGCAGCATAGACTCACCTCAGTTTGACTTCATGGGTAGTGCAGTAGCGACGGAAAATATTGTCGCCTTTGGCGTCTCTAAACTCTGTGGTCAACACTGATTGATGGGTTTAAGTTAAGAAATGTTGACACGGTCAAGTATTGAATGGAGTGCTTGCTTGAGTGCTCAATATTTACACATTGAGATGACTTCGAAGTTAAGTAGAATTTTGTGCCTCGAAGATATATTGCATTACCTAAGGATTAGTAGTTACAAAAGGTTGGGTTCGTTTGGTGAACCTCGAGAAATCGGTTACGTTTATTTTAGTTCAATTACTAATTTGATGCCACCAACTGCATCATTCATTGAAAAGTAATTCATTTTAACCGACTTCAAAAAAGTAATATTGTTAGAATTGCCGTTTTTGTATGTGCTACGCTATATACCACCTTCTAAACATGTATGCCAAACTTCATAAGTGAATGTACATATTATGTACGTATGTTTGTCCACGCATATCTCAAAAACTATAAGTTGGCTTCCAAAAAATCTTTTTGAACTGGACTAGGTATAGTCTAACTTTGGGACAGTGCAAGTTTCATCAAAATCGTTTGAATAGTTTCTGGATCTTACGCTGTTAGACGATGGCTTAACAGCGTAATATAAAACATGACATTATTACTGTTGGCATTTTTGCTTTAGATTTTTTAAAAGATAAAACTATTATTTCTCTCTTTTCAGTTATAAATTATATAAATAATAGTTTAACAGGCGGTTAATTTTAAAATTAAGTACTTTTCATTCTCTACATTTTAGTGATAAAATAGGTAGGTATACATTTACATCAGATTTTGAACATAGGTACTACGATGTGACCAATAATTTATTTCCAATTGGATATGTACTGTTGAAAATCCAATTCTGGTAAATTAATATTGTTGCTATCTGATCAAAATCCTTTTGATACCTATAATCCTTATCTTCATCTCAATTGTTTTCACGATATATTGTTAACATTATTTTCATTAATCCACCAAATACTGATAAAAACGATACACTAATAAGCACAAAACAATGATGATACTGTCAAATGTCAAAATGCGTTTTATTACTTTAGGTTCGCAATTACCAAAACATTAATTAATTTAAAAAAAACCGTTTCATGAATAATTTAAAGGGAAGTTAAAAAAAAGTAACATTACTTAAAAGCCAACACCAACGAATTAAATATTTTATTTGAATTTAGCGAGAATTTTGTGATTGAGACGGCTAGGGCTGTAACATATAGATTGGAAAATTATGACAGTTAAACTCTGGTAGGTGACCGGGTTTTTTTTTTGTAGATTACCTTTTGAGCCCGGCCTTTAGACGTAATGAAGAGGATAAGGCTAAAAAGCGGTGACTACTGAGATGGCGACTAACAGAGAGAGAGATTATGTATGGGTGTAATAAAATTAAGAACAGTGATGATGTACGGCTCCTCGTAAACGGGCCACTGACCACAGCCACCGGTGGCTGTCGCGCGCCACGTCTTTTGATACCGCGCAAACGATGGTGGTCGGTGGCTGCCACTAGTATAATATTATAAAGCCGAGAGGAATGTCACGAGTGGTCGCCACCGGTGGCGTGTCGCGGACACTGAGTCGCGAACTCGCGACTGGACACTCGTTGCACGTGTGCGGCTATTCCATACAAAACGTGTTAGAAATCATGTAAACAGTTTGTCGCCAGCCACCGGTGGCTGCTCTTGGTGGCTCTTTTGCACGGAGGAGCCTAATAATTCTTTGTTTAGGAAAGTAAATAGTTTTTTTTATAATATTAGTATTATGGCTTTTAATTTCAACACAACATTTAGTGGTCCCGTCTGTAACCGGCCTTATTCTATTGTCTAACACCGATATTTAAATTAATTAATGAGATTGCAAATGTGTGTAAATCTAGAAATATTTCTATCGATGAGTCATTTTAAAATGCGTTGCCATTGTTGCTAACCTGTGCATAATTATTTTTAAATATGTGTCAAGGATTTAATATCAAATAGCATTTTAATAAAACATCTGGTAAGTACTGAGTTTATGTCTTCTTTGAGATGTCTGGTCATACGATTCGAATCAGGTTGTTATTACAAATCTACTGACACTGATTAAAAACACTAAGGCCCATATCCAAAACGTAAACTCGAACTCCAACTCCAACGTTTTAAACGAATTACGGAACTGAAATGGAGCTGGGGAGGACACTTGACCAGACGTTGTGATGATAGGTGGAGACCCACATCTCCAACTTCTAAACTCCACGTTGCTACTGAGGAATTCCGAAAGTAAATCCAATTTTTACTCGACCTGTGAATCGAACCCAGTACCTCACACTCGTCAGACCACGAGAACAATGAAGCAGTAAAAAAGTTAGTTACGGCAACTGTAAATTATTTAAAGTACCTTAAACATGGCCTTCAAGAGCAATAAAAATAACCAGTAATAGCTACCGAAAAATCATACCTAAGACCCCTATATTTATCACTAGCTTCTGTCAGTGACTTCACCTGCGTGAACATGAACCATACATCGCAACGGTCAGTTGCCATCTTCCACCTTATATTTCTACACACATATATAATTATATATTTATATTTTGTTCATTTATTTCGTTTTAATTTATAAACTGTTCCGATCGACGTCATTCTGTCGACGCCGGCTGTCGCTGAAAACCAGCGCTGTGGCTCTGTCTTGCACATGAGTTCCAGCATTATGCTGAGCGATGGCCGTTTTGCGCGAATGTGACGCATATCTTCCTAACTTACATAGCAATTGTAATTTTGTTTATTTTTGGTATGCGTCATGCTTGGCGCAAATAAAGTCTTTTTCTTTCTTTCTTTCTTTTCTTTCTTTCACATCATCTGCCTAGCCTTTTCTCAACTAAATTGGGGTCGGCTTCCAGTCAAACCGGATTCAACCCATTAACTAGGTAACATGGTACTTCTAAGGAAGATTCTAAGGAACTCATCAGAGAATGGGCAGCAGCATTCTCTGCAGGTACATTGTTACAGCTACACTGCGATCGCCAACCCGCCTGCCAAACGTGGCGATTATGGCAAACCCCCCCATTTGGGGGAGGCCTATGTCCAGCAGTGGGCGTCTTTCGGCTGATATGATGATGATGATGATGATGATGGTACTTCATGGCTAGACTGATGTTAGATTATCTGGCTTCTGACATTCGTAACGATTGGCTTAACCTGCTTTTCGAGGCACGAAGGTCTCGGTATGTAAAGATGGTCACCCATCCAAAGACCGACCTCGGCAAGCGTTGCTTGACCTTGAAGATCGATCCATATGGCTGTTATTATTTAGCCTCGAGTTTCTTCCAAGAAAACATACTCTTGGGACAAAAAGTAGCCTATGTTTAATTCCAGACTATAGACTATCTCTGAGCCAAAATTCATCGTGTTCAGTTCAGCCGTTCCTGCGTGATTGAGTAACAAACATTCATCCCAACTTTTGGGTTTGGATGCATGTTAGTAAGTAAGTTAAAACTAGACAAGACACACCTCTCAAAACATTTTGAAAAATAATGACGTCATTCACTCTCGAAAACATTACTACAGTGTGACTTATGTGCTGTGGTTACTTACTGTTGCGACATAAGTTTGCGCTAATAGGCACATGGCAATAATTCTTACTCATTGAAAATAAAATATATTTAATTGGCGATAGTCCATCAAAACACAAAACATAGTGTGTGCCTGAACCTACTCGGAAACAACCCGATTTGGTCCCCAAGTTTCCAACACTCAGAAACAACCGGGGTAAAAATCGCTCTTGAATACCCCATTTGAAGGAACGCACTCCATTACCAATCACCATGTATGTAGAATAGATGGTGAGCCGAGTAATCAAATATTCAATTAACTGTTTTAATATTTAATTAATGCAACTTGCGTCTTTACTAGATAGTTAGTAAAGACGAAATTTGTTATCATAATAATTATTTATGTCGCAGCTAACTAGCTTAATCAACCGTTTCATTAAGAGCCTAGCCTTTTCAATAAATTGCGCCGTTTAATCAGCGCCCTATGTGGCAAGGGCAAGTCATTGAGCCAAAGATGTCACTTAGGTCGCTGAAAAATCGGCGCAGTTAAATGATAAGGCTAGGCCACCGGTAAGACGTATTTTTAGATAAAAAAAATCAGCAGTATTTGATTTCCAATTGACGTGTTCGTTTTAAATAAAAGCGGATTTTGTGATCATCCACTTATATTTATTAACAATTTATGTATTTACACACATTTAATCAAAAGATAAGAAGAATGAAACAGAAAAGTAGGTACAAAGGTGCTTATTTCTAAAGAAATCTCTTCCAGCATAGGTACCTGCCAATAGGTACCTGGGATGCGACTTGTGTAAAGTTAAAAGTAGGTAAAAATAAAAAATACATTTTTTAATATGAAAACGAATATTTATTTTTAAATCAATACCATTTACTAAGTAATGTAAGGAAATTCCGTACAATCTATTCTGAGGGCATGCTACGTAAATCCGTAATGGGATAACTATAATTTTATCACACCTTTGGACCTTCACAAACGGATGCGGGAACAGGCGACCCTGATTTCAGAAAGTGGGCTTTTCTCAATGCGTCATTTGGTTTGTCAAATACTTGGGAAATACCTGACGACTGTTGTAGGTACTCGATTCCCGCTACATCTTGTGTTCAACAGAAAATCAATATTATTCATCAGAGGTTAATAATACTGAGCGCCAAAACTTAAACCATGGACGTTACCCACAAAGTAGTTTACTTTTTTTTAATGCTTATTACAATTTACAAATACAAGTGCAGAATGGGCCACTACCACTTCACCTTCACCTTTTTTATAGGTAGGAAATAATCAAATGGCTCCTACCGCTCTGGGTGGAGCAGAAGGGACTGCCAGACTCTTACCACAGTATACCGTGCTCTTACTGACTAAAACCCATCCGTGTTCCAGGGCCGCGGTGACTCTTTCGAACAAATTCCGCAACCCTGGACCACCTCACACTAGGACGGATTCAACTAAAGGAGATAAGTACATTTGGCTAAAGTAGTTTTAGGTCGGATATGTGATGAAAGATTGGCAAAAAGTACCACTTATTTCCACTCAACGTTAGATGACATCTTCCGGAGCGTTGGAAGGCCTCTCACAAGGTGAACCGATGACCTGATGAGGGTCGCGGGTAGCCGTTGGATGCGAGACGCACAGGACCGGTTATTGTGGTGACACTTGGGGGAGGCCTATGTCCAGCAGTGGACGTCTTTCGGTTTATATGATGATGATGATGTTAGATGACATCGAAGCAGACCAAGGCGAAAGTAGGACGACCTGGATCTACTGAAAGGATTGGCTCGTACCAAAAAAAACATTGCTGGAAAGGGAGAGGGAGGCTGTTGCTCTGCAATGGGACAAGACAGTCTCAACTCACCAACTCATTAAGATGTGTGACAACCTTAATTCATTTAATAAGTCTGTACCCGAAGCATCTATATACAATGACACTAAGGTGAAGTTTAAATCAAGAATACTTAATCACCTTTTAGAAATTGTTTTTATAATGTATTGTGTTTTTCTTTCTTTCTATTCATGTCACCTGTAGTAATAAAATTGTAGTAGAATACTAGTGTTAAGCCGAATACTGTGTACGATATAATTAAAATACCCTATGGGGACTGGCACTGTACTCCCTTATACAGGTTATTCTATAACCTAGCTGGGAATGCAGCACCTCACCACCATTTCAGTTGTAGTTTTAGTACACTAATTTGTAAAACCTGTAAATTTTCATGTACTACAATGCTTACATGATGAATAAACAAAATATCAAAAAAAAATATCAAAAAAAGAATCTTGGCCTCACTACACACCAATGAAACGTAGTCGAAATTCTCGATTAATAACGCAAATCCGCTTATTTACTGCCTTTTTTTAATTTCTTTTCTTCATTTTCTTCAATTGTACACCTAGATTTAATTTAGCAAATAAGCGGTAATCTAGCGTCTTTGTTGTGTTTACCTGTAATTGGCATATCTATTAGAATCTAACGGTATGATTGTCTAATTGTATGTATTTGCTGTGGGTGAACCTTTTAGTAAATTAATAAGACAGTCTAGTCTAGTCCCATTGCATAGCAACAAGTTAGGCTTTTCCCGTTTATGTTGGGGTCGGTTTCCAATCTAACCGTCTACAGCTACCAATCCTTCGACTGCCTATCTGTGCTCCAGAACCCAGTAACTGAGTGACACGATAGTCTTTTGCAAGACTGGTGACAGGTTTACTGGCTTCTGACTACCCGTAACGACTGTCAAAGATGTTCAAATGACAGCCAGGACCAGAATTTCTCTCTATTTTTTTCACATATATCTTACTAGACTAGTAACATCTTTTGAGTAATAATTATTCATTAATGGAAACTTTGATGCAGTCAAATAAGTACGTAGTAGTAGTATGGTTCTTTCCATTTGATTTGTTTTTGGTTTGTTTTTCTGATTTTTTTAACCTAATTTTGTCTTTTTATATTTTCATGTTGAGTATGCTTCTTTCCATTCGGCGTTGGCAATGGAAGGGGGCAGGACACCTAACAAGAAGTATGGCAGAAAAGTGGACGAACGAAGTGACGGAATGGTGCCCTAGATATAAAAATAGAAGTAAATTCAGGCAGTATCGAAAATGGGAAGATGATATCAAGGAGGTGGTAGGACCATATTAGATGAAGAAAGCATGGGATAGATTGTTGTGAAGAACACTTGGGAAGGCCTATGCCAAAGAGTATGACAATCACGGAACCGGTGTCTAATACAAATAATAACATTTAGTTACGTTTCTTTCATAAACAGCCATGTTTAATATTAGTAGTACACAAGTAGTTACAAGATGAAATGTAACATTTATAAGATTGTTAATAAAGGCTTTCATTATTATTATTATAGTAGTATGGAACACAAGTAACATAGGACAAGGGCAGTAGATGATGATGAGTTCGTGATTGTTCAATTGTCTATGCCAACAGTACTATCGATTACCGCACAAAAGCACTTCTGAACACAAATACACGACTCAGTTTATCATTTAGTCAAGTGTTAAAATGACACTTGGAGGAAAAATAACTTTAAATCACTAGATACCCTTCAATGATGTCATCATAGCAATTACAAGAGTTACAATCGCTTTGAACTAAGGACCGGAAACCATTGTCAATGATAATGACAGAAAATAAACGTTTATAATAAAATAAAATATGTCTATTAATTATTTAAGTACCTTTTCAATTAAATAAAATAATGTTTAACAAATCACACCGGAGACTCGTTGAACTTCACTAGTTAATCTTCTCGCTATAAGACCTTTCTGTGACTTGACTTGAGAAGTCTTCATTACATTTAATTCATATACAATCATTATCATCGTTCGTAGCATTGTGGTGAAAACCAGGTAACCCAAGTTGCCTCGCCAATTAAGGCAACCTCGATGGAAACAGTTGGATGCAGATGCGGAGCTGCTTGGAGCGTGCACCTTCGTGTCCTCATCGAGGCGATCGACGGATCGACTCCGGTTCTATCCATGGTCTGGAGCAAGGAGGCATGGAAAAAAGTCACCTCCTTCTGCGAAGCAGCAATGCGATTCTTCATGCGTAAACATGTCGAACTGAACACTTGGGCGGGGTGCACGACGGGTGAGTAACAGGTTGACAAACCATACAAATAAGATGGAATAACAGCTCACTTGCCGTTCACTCCGCCTAGTTGTACACCGTGAGATGTCGATCAATGGGCTGTATTCTAATAAAAAAATGTGAAGCTGAATTGCACACTATTTATCACCTCCTACCCTGCCTTTTGTGCCCCAAAACATGCTGCCAACGTGACAGGTGTGTTTCCGCCGCAGCAAGGAAAAAAAGATGAGTCGATATTATCTTGTATATCGTCTTTGTTGTCTTGCTCGTGCCTAAATAATAAGAGCCGCACAAATAAGAGCTAAGCGCATAAGGAGCTTGGCGTAAATAAACTCTTTTTCTTTCTTTTCTTTTTTTTTTCACAGTTTGATCTTCGAGGTACAGCAATTCTGCCTAGTTTGATCCTTGAATGAGGAATCATTCATTAATACGTACCGAGACTCATCCGTGCTTTGAAAAGCAAGTTAAGCTGTTGGGCACGGCTGTCATTTTTAGATCTTTGACAGTCACTACGGATATCCATCCGTAGGGACTGGGAACCTAGGGTTCTACTCTCTAAGACCCAAGTCCGTAGTTTCAGCCTTAGTGTCGGGCGTTTTCTACTCCGTATCACCTACAGACTTACGATTAGTCCTGAACCCGAACTAAGAATGAATGACAACACGATTTGACAGTTGTCAGAGAGTTGGCTCCCTGATTCCAGTCTTGCCACAGGGTATCATGTTACCCAGTTATTAGGTAGTGGAGATCAGATATAGGCAGTCGCTCCATGTCAGATACCGGTTATCCGGTCAGATGCATTAGACTGGAAGCCGACCCTAGCATAGCTTGGAAAAGAATAGTATAAAATACTCTGTGTAGGTTGCAGTTGAAAATCTGGGTCAGGTGGTAACCCATTTTTTTTTAGATGGGAAATCATCAAATGACTCCTCCCGCTCTGGGCGAAGCGGAAGGGAGTGTCAGAGTGTTACTGACTAAAACCCATCCGTGCTCCTCTTTGTGACCTTTTCTTTCCAGGACCGCGGTAACTCTTTCGAACAGAATCTGCAACTTTGGCAGAGGTGGTATACCTTGTGTTGCCATCTGGCTGCTGAGCTGAGGCACTTTTGGCATTATTTATTTATTTATTATTTATTATATACTTTATTGTACACCTCACATCAATCACAGGTAAAAAGTTTATAAAAACAAGTGTACAATGGGCGGTCTTATCGCACAGGGCAATCTCTTACAGACAACCTTTGGTTAGGATGGACTGAACGAAAGAAGTTAGATTTAGGGTGGTGGTGTTAATTTTAAGGTGTTTCTGTTTTTTTATTGTGCCAATAAACTCAATTGTCTTTCTTTCTTTATATTATGTAAACCATATGTTAATGAAAATGTAAATGAAGAAAATATTACATAGGGTGACACAATGGGCGGCCTTATCGCTAACAGCGATCTTTTCAAGACAACCTTCGGATGGATATTCAAGAGAAAAGGAAAGACAGCGCTGTAGGTAGTCTTAGGTGTAGGTACTATTTATATGTACAATAAATACATAATAGATACTAAAAAAAGAGAAAAGAAGAGGCACATTGCTAGTCGCGAGTGTCTTGAAATCTGTTTCATAATTTTGAAATTGTTGTTATTAAAACTGACAGACAGTCAAATAATAATTGTTTTAAAACATTATGGTTAGGTAATGAATCACTTTGTCAGCAACCACATAAATACAACTGAGGAATAATTTATATTATCAGACAGGAAAATGCAGAGGAAAATGAGTGCAGGAAGGAACCTTGCAATGCATAGCATTGACAGGAAAAACGTCATTATGGCAATATGCCACGAAAACTTGCAGTCTTCAGATAATGAGGTCAAAGATCGAATATATTTCAAGGATGTCGAATCTACAACGCATAGATATACAGATTCAAAATACTTCAAATGTATTGTGTCTTTGGCCAATAAATGTATCTAATACAACTTGTCTATCAGGCTGTTTGTTCCATCTAATCTCCGAGACGGCTGGACCGATTTTGATGGATTGCTAATATTATAAGGACTTTAGAAAGAATAAGCGTTCCGGGAAAAAAAAAAGACCCGTGACGTTGTCATTTGTGATTTATTACGAGATGATGCTATTAAAAATAAAGATGGAAATTGATTCCTAATATGATGGTATGACTACTCGAAATATCAGAGATTACATTTGGCGATTAGGTATTGCTTAAAACCTTGTTGACGAACATCCGAATTCAATACAAAAGTACAGTTCTCGTCAAATAACTTTGCCCCTCTGAAGTTAGCCATTTGCAAAGATCGCGCAGGTGCAGTCACGTACACGGGAGCAAGCGGGACGCAAGCATGCATCGAACGTAAACAAGTGACTGAGACATGAAATCGCGCCCCGCCCCCATGTCTCTTACGCATGCGCAGTTGCAGTGTGTTCGTAATTTTGACTACTACGCAGCCACTCGACACAACTTCAGAGGGGCAAAGTTATTTGACGAGAACAGTAATCTTTTTTTAAATAAATGTCATGATTGATTGATTGATTGCGTTAAATTCAACGCCGTTGTTGCATTATGTCTCTAACAGTCTGATGATGATGAGCCAATTTTAATAGTAAGGTTTGGAACGATTTTTCTGAAACATATCTTTACCTCTTTCAGTGGCCTCCTCGTATTCGAGTCGGTGGTTATCTTTTATTCAATTTGGGCCACGAAGTTGACCACGCTTATAGCAACATTATCGGTGGTCATCAAAGGTACAGGTTTATGCACTCTTAGGGTTCTTAGGCCACCCTGTTCCAGGGTTATGGAATTTGTTCAGAGTCACCGCGGCCCTGAAACGCAAAGGGTATTAGGAGGAGCACAGATGGGATTTAGTCAGTAAGAGTCTCACACGAAGGAGTCATTTTTTTTTGTTTATGTTTAAAAAACATTGCCCCACACTAGGAATTTCTCCTGTATTTTTATTACGTGGGTGCGTTAACAAACATATAAACTCACATACACAAACAGCCAGACCCAGAACAACTATCTGTAGGCCATACAAATATTTGTTCCGTGCGGGAATCTAACCCGCGACACGCAGCGCAGCAGTCAATCGCTCAACCACTGCGCCAACCGTGTCCATTTGATGATTTCCCATCCATAAAAAGGGCTGTTGTAAAAAACCCTTTTCTTCAATATTATTCATATTCGTCTCAATAAAAAATCTGTTTAATCAATTTATCACGCAATTTATAACTGACAGTTCCTATTAATAAACTTTATTTTGACAGTATATTCGCATCGTTACAACCTGCTTGTTACTCGTATTTTTATACAAACTTATGTGGATCTATAAATAACATAGTAGTCGCGTACAGTGAATGTATGAGGCTCGATCAAGGCTGCGTGAAAGGGAACGCTAATGTCATCAAATACTAAGTTTGAATGTCATGGAATGCCATATTGGGGTAAACGGAACTTCCTTAGTATGTGCGAAGACATTTTGGATTTCGGAAGTGGTCATAGTTTAATAATATTGAGGATTTTCGAGTCAATGATTTTCATTCACAGATACCGGTTGCTTCCGTACTTTTGTGACGTTTTAAACAAAAGCGTTTTTTTGTGTTCTTTTTAGTTCCATGTGGGCGTTCATTTTTTTAAGATTACAGGGGGTGATCCATTTGTGAACCGGCGAGCCAACGGTTTAAATCGTTGGCTCGCCGGATCGTTGGCTTTCGTTGGTGATACTCTCATCGTTGGCGAAATCATGGCGTGCTACCAGGGGCTCGATTCTGCTATTGCAATCGTGTCTCAATGACCGGTCAGTGATCGAATATTTGACAACTTTGACAGTTTTTGTATGGGAAATGTGTCAAAAGTTTGACGTTATACGTCAAAAATCGATCATTGACCGGTCATTGAGACACGATTGCAATAGCAGAATCGACCCCCTGCTACTTTGTTACTTGGGTGTACTGTTACATCAAGAGAATCGCCGGCACGACTGATCCACTGGTGAATTTTTGCAACGCGGACTTAGAATTTCAAGCATGTACAAAGATGCAGCGAGAACATCCGACGGTTTTTAAGTCCGCAGACTTCTAAGTGCTTCATTGACAGTTTAGACCTTTGCTTTTAGCTTTGCTCGCAAATTCATCACCGCCCTAAGGCCCAAGTTTTACGATTTCTTATTGGTCCTCAGCGGCTATAAAGTCCAAAATCAAAAGTTGTCCTTTTTATTCTCTGAAAATGTCCTGTAGGTATCCTGTATATTAAGTATTTTGTAGAAATTTCCATCATTTCTGTGAATCAACAAACAAAAGTAATGGTGTCAATTTGGTTCGGTGGACGTATTATATGAAGAAGTGTTGGTCATCCGACCGCTACGCGACGGTGAGATGGGCAGACGGCATTGTTACCATCGCCCGATAACCCAGCAGTGGGCAAAGGCGGGCTCTGGATGATGATAATGATGATGAACCCATTTGGTTATAAGACGGTTTATACCATAGATTTTTCAGCATAATAATATCCACTACGCAGAAAAATCAATATATATAAAACTCTTCCGTTACTGAGTGACTGAGTGTTACGACCGATAATGACTTATGCGTGTACTGTATTCGCACACACAAATCCAAAGCAAATCCACAGGATGCAAGTAATCCAAAACAGATTTCTCCGAAAAGCCACGGGCGCCCCGTGGTATACCGGAACGAACGACTTCATGTCGACCTTAAAATCCCGACCTTAAAACAGTTTATGAAGCGCCTTACAAAGCGTTCTTCGAATCCGCTGAAAAGCACCAAAACCCTTTGATTTCAAAGGCAACCCAGTACACTCCCCTCTCGCATTAGTAAGATTCGCCGTCCTCGGCATACACTCGTCGAGTCCGACGACGAGATCACAAAGATTCAGGAAAGCTGTAGGGAAACCACCCAACTAGCAATTTTCTCTTGTAGATGTGCTGATTTAAGAACTAAGGTGTTACAACTGACTTACATGTGTCTTGACTATGACAGAACATCTTATAAAAGCATGATTCAAGACGTTTTGTACTTAAAGAGTACTAACACTTAGTACGTGCTCTTATAGATGTATATAAAGAATCGTTGTAACACATCTATCAGTACAGTTGTCTTACAAGCGCATTTTTACAGAGCAATTGCTCTTGAATATTATTTACACTTAAAAAAGCATCTAAAAAGTACATTCTTTCTTAGTAGAGTCTGCATTGAGTGGTTTATAACACTTATGATCTTAATAAACTTTTGCATAAAACTACTATGAAACCAACTCGTTCTAAGTGTAAATTGTCTTCTCTGAGTCAAATTAAAGAGAAAGCGAATAATAGTAGAGCTCTATCAGACTATTTGGTCTTATGGAAGACTTGTGAACACTTTATTAAGAATGTCGGCCATTATATTCATGTAAACAACGCTAAGTGTTTGTAACACTAACAGTTAACTATGGAGTTTGAAAAATGGAAAAATATCATATAATATACTGATGCATATTTGTCTCATCTAATATTACACCTACCACAAAATGGTAATTTGTAAGCCATGGTTTTAAAAGGAACCCTAAATTGATTAAATGGCTGCAAGTAGTTCTTTTATGTAAGAGCTCAATAAGTTCAAAAGGCTTAAAATTAACTTAAGTAGTGTGAAATAAGACATTTTAGTATTAAAGTTATCTTAGAGAAGAGTAATTGGTCTTATAAATCTCTAATGGCGTCAGTTTTTATTTTTATAATAAGTTAATATGTTTTTACTAATATTCTAAATACATAATTAAGTGGGCCTGTGAAAAAATTCTACTTTATTCCACAAAACATTCGAAGAAATGTACACCGCAAGTCATTTAAGTTCATAGACACATAATTATCAAGCAAATGAACTAAATGGTTACAAGAAATAAAAATACTACTAATACAAATAATACAAGTTGACAGTTAAACTTGTTTTTATTTTATTTCAACAGCACTCGCGCACACACTTTCGGTTGTTGTGATAAATATTCCGTTATTGAGCTTCCAGAGAGCAATATAAGGGGAATTACACTTACAAGTGCAGTCCTAAGAGTGCTCTAAGTCTATTTTCCCTCAAACCATTCTGTTATAAGACCATCATAAGTTATTTTGGTCTTACAACAGCAGTAACAAGATTATTGTTAGTGTAAAGTAATCTTCAATAAGAGCGTTATTAGTTGACTGTAAGTGAGAATTCTCTTATAAAGTGCGCCTAAATCGACACTTACAGTTGTCTGTAAGTATGCTAAAAGAGTAAAAATTATTGGTCTTAGGACACTTGTAAGTTAAAATTTTGCTAGTTGGGCAGCACCCTAAGAATAAACAGATACATCTTTATGTTATGTAAAAATAAACACACATGTTTCAATGTGTGACTAGACGCTTTTAGTGCTGATTCACTGAATTGGCATCTTTTTGCAAAAACGTTATACACAGTTCCGTAATTGTTAGAGTTCTGTAAGTCAAACATGTTATTATTAAAATACTAGCACTTCGCCCGCGACTTCGTCCGCGTGGGGATAGTAGGTACTCCACAAACTGCGACGCCCCTATACATATCCCCTTATAAAGGTTAGTTTTGGAAAATTAAGCACAACGATTCTCATTACTGGTTCAGCGCAACTGTTCAGCCCCCCGTTCAACCCGTCAGGGGTTGATTATGCAAAAATTGTTAGGTACATGATCTGTTTCAATTATCCCACTTTTAGTTTGTTCATAGAATTCCGACGTAAATTGAAGCATGCTATAATTTCCTCCCCTAAAAACTAATTCACCCCGCTTCACCCCTTATGTACCTAGTTGATTTTCGAAAAATCCAAACATTTGTTATTCTTATTGTTTTATCGAAAACATTTAAATGCCGTGGTGTTTCAACTTCATCGGACCAAGCATTGATACGATTCTCCCCAGTTCGCTCAAGCCGCGACATTTTTCTTACTCCGAGCATGTTTATTACCGTCGTAACTTTTGAACGAAAGGTCCGATTTGAATGATTTAAAGTGTAATTTACACGGACATAATCAACCTTAATTATTAAACCATTTAAATGGATAAGGATTAATATCATGGTACTATAATCACCATTTTTTATTTCACCATGAGATTTGCTTGACTAATATTAACAAAAAGCGGTCATGGTGACTTATCCACAATAGTTAGACATATGGTATCGCGGACTTTTTTGTAGATATTGATGACTTCTATAAAACTGTAGTACATCACTTTGCTCTATTGTCAATAGATTCCGCAGCGTACGCGATATAAGGATTTTTTCTCACACCTTGGGTCACATTATCGAAGTTTTCATACGGATCCCTAACTTTTTTGAAAATATTCTATAGCCTATGACCATCGCCGATAATGTAGGATTCTACTGGTGAAAGAATTTTTCAAATCGGTCCAGTAGTTTCGGAGCCTATTCATTTCAAACAAACAAACAAACAAACAAACAAACAATCAAACAAACAAACAAACAAATCTTTCCTCTTTATAATATTAGTGTAGATTAATTGATTTATTTATTTAATTGCTCGTGTGTATAATTACTTCATTCTTTTATTTATTAAGTACCTGTAACTTAAGAATTTCGGGTCGATGAGATGGATAACTCCACCACATCTACTACGGGTTTTCTCGTAATCACTTTTTTCTTGGTACTTACTCTTTATTTTATTTTTGTAAGAAACTTATACATATTTAAAGTAATAGCGGCTCCGCCCACGTTGATGTCGGTTATCGCGTAAAAAACAGCCAATGTTCTGCTAATATCCCAGGCTATATTTTTGCCAAATTTCATGACGATCCGTTCAGTCGTTTTAGCGTGAAAACAGACAGACAGACAGAGTTACTTTCGCATTTATAATATTATAGTAGGGATATTCATTTAAGAAAAATATCAAGGCATGCTTTATAAATAAATAAACAAAATAAATAAAATATGATATACGGAACACACAACAACGGAGCTATATGGACACGCCATATTTTTTTCTACAGATTAGCCCGAAATTATAGGCGCACGATTCACCCATATTATTTGATTCAAGAATATAATTTGCGTCATAAAAAACCGTTCATCGATACTTTGACGATCGTTGGTAATTTTGGAACAAAAACTAAAAATTAAACAATCGTTACTAATAGGATCCGCTTAGACGCTTAATAAAGTGTAATAAAATAATTTTGTTTGTTTGATTAATAATTTCACTAGCTTTTACCCGCGACTCCACCCACGTAGATGTCGTTTATCGCGTAAAAATGTAGCCTAAGTCCTTCTCCGTATCCCAGGCTACATTTCTGCCAAATTCATGACGATCCTGTCCTCCGTTTTATCGTGAAAGCGTAACAGACATACAGACATACTTTCGTATTTTATAATATTAGTTTGGATTACCTACTCTCTTTGATTGGAACGATTTTGGTAATTGTTTTTGTCCGCATAGCTAAAGTTAAAGTATTTATTATATTTGTCGTCGCAAGCGATTCAACATGACAATACTATAACCCCGATTTCAGATGGCAATACTAAAATCTGTTTATTTCTTAATGTTTGCCAACCTGTAAACTTTATGATTGGTTTCGCTTGTTACCCTGTAATAATTTCGTAATGTTTTCCAACCTGTACTTTATTCTGATTGGTTGATCGGTTCGTTCGATGAACTCCGCTAGAGGGCGCTTCGGTGTGGCGCCAAAATTAGAATGCGTGGATAAAATCGGTCGGAGAACGCGGCTTTTTGAGAATATAGACCGAGATTATCAGTTCATCGTACTAGCCTTTGTCCCCTTGCCGAAATTGTAAAATATCGAATTAAACGTGTGATTTTGTGTTTAAACCTACGTTTCACTGGTTTACCCGAGCTTACCCATCTACGTCATGGAACCCGTACCAAAGGACATAGAAGATGATGTTGTCGCTACGCCCACGCTCCCGCCGTCATATTTATTTTTGAAAAACCTTTTCATGTTTGAAAGGTTTTTTGAAGATGAGCTCGTGGCTGAATAGTAACAACCGCACAGATCGATCTAAATGCTAAGGTCTATTTGTGGACGGATGACCTTAACGCTCAACAAAAATCTATGATTTTACTGTAGGTACTCGTACTTACCGATCAATGAACTGATCAAAATATTTGCCATCATAATTATCAATTAAATGCGAGGACATACCAGCCTTATCACACAATAGGTACCCAGTTTGTTTAGCAAAAATGTCAACATATTTGACCCAGTTTCTCTCTCCAATCATTATTTGCACGGTTGGTATATGAAAATAAATATACACTAAAACACTCAAAACTTTCCAGGCGAGACAAGAAAAAGAAGTTGCTAGCCGCACCAAAAACGCCTTGAAGAACTATTGGTCGAAAAAGGCACTTATGAATGAAAGAAGGCCATCCAATTTGTCATAAGTGCAAATTGATGGACATCTGCGTTCTCCCTAACCTTTAATGTGCTCAAACCTGGTCTTTGACAGTTCAGCAAAGGTTCAAGCTTGAGGTTTACCAGCGAGCAATGGAACGCAGCATTCTAGGAGTTCGATTAAAGGACCGCGTAAGAAACACAGTGTTAGTGCTAAAGCAACCTCAATATGGGACCCAAAAAATGCCCGACGACATCGCGGGAGACCCAGGCGAAAATGGCGGGGTGAACTTTCCGCATATCGGCAGGATTGGTTCACACTAACCCAAAGCCGAGAAGAATAGAAAGAAAAAAAGGAGGCCTTTGCCCTGCAGTGGAACATAACAGGCTAAAAATAAAATAAAATAATGTTACGAGCTTAGGGTTCGTGACAATAAAAACAGCCGACAAAATAACCAAAATGACACTTTAATTAATCAGCACTTATTACAACTTAAACTCACTAATTATAAATCACAATTCACTACTGATCACTTTAATTCGCAGTCGAAGTTCGCTCTCGAAGTTGTCGCTTGTATCGCAAATTCAATACTGACTCGGTCGGAGGCTATGCGGGCCTTATATAGGTCGGCAGATAATTCCAGAACCTTCTAGTATAGAAACATCTAGAAAGTTCGAGTACATACCGGTCCGGACCAACCAGACATAGAAAACTCTAGAATGTTCTAGCATCGAAATGTCTAGAAGGATCTTGACTCTACTAGTTCTGCTACTCGATACTAGATGGCGCTAGTAGTAACTTTCATCGTCATGTACCCGGCATTAATTCTGGCGCGTAACACTGCCCCCTCCTAAGACATGCTCGTCCCGAGCATTATCAGCCCCATAATAACGTGCCAGTCGATCCACATGGACGATCTTAGGAGTACTTCTTGTACCTTTCTGTATGCGGTAGGTTACGTCATTGATTTTCGTCACAATCCGGTACGGCCCGTCCCATTTAGCTTGAAGCTTAGGAGATTTCCCCTTGCTGCGAACTGGATTGTGTAACCACACTTGTGAACCTTCGTCGAATCCTTTATTGTTCATTTTGCGGTCATAACGGGTTTTCATCTTTTCAGACATTTGCTGGCCCGATTGTCTGACGTGCTCATAAATGTCATTCATTTTGTTCCGCAAGTCATTCGCGTAATCGGTTATACTGCGTGGGGCATCAGGTAGTATTCCGGTAATCAGGTCTGCAGGCAGCCGTAATTCTCTACCAAAGTTTGCGAAAGCTGGTGTCACTGATGTGCTTTCGTGAACAGCACTTCGGTATGACAGCAAAAACGGCTGTATATGCTTGTCCCAATCCCGTTGCCGGTTCTCCACCACTTTTGCCAGGTATCTCTCCAATGTCTGGTTAAATCGTTCCACCATTCCATCCGATTGTGGGTGGTAAGAAGTTGTTCTCGTTTTATGAGTACCCATAACTCGACAAGTTTCCTGGAATATTTGAGACTCAAAATTCCTTCCTTGATCGCTGTGAATCTCCAAGGGTACTCCAAAACGACAGAAGACTTCATGAACTAGCTTATCAGCAACTGTTGAAGCTTCTTGATTTGGAATGGCGAAGACTTCCGGCCACTTAGTGAAGTAATCCATAACAACCATGAAATACTTATTACCACTTTCACTTTCCGGAAACGGTCCCGCAACGTCTAGGGCTATCCTTTCCCATGGTGCACCAACATTGTACAACTTCAATGCACCTCTACTACGAGTCTGTGGTCCTTTTACAGCCGCACAAGTTGTACATTTGCGACACCAGTCCTCGACATCGTCACGACAGTGGACCCAGTAAAACCGTTCCCGTACCTTTAGTAGAGTCCGTTTAACTCCCATATGGCCTCCTGAACAACCATTATGATACAACTCTAGAACATCCGGTACTTTAGCTTTAGGGACAACCATTTGCAAATGACAGCTGTCTCCCCGAGCATTTTCCCATTTACGGCACAGGACTTCATCCTGAATCACTAAGCTGTCCCATTGGGCCCAATAGCTTTTTGTGATCGAACTCATCGCTGAGATGTCGCTCCACGTTGGCTTAGGAGCACTGGCCTTCATCCACTCCAGAATCGGCTTTATGTCCGAATCTTCCTGCTGTGCAAGTTGTAGGCTTTCCTTCCACTCGTTGCTGAGATCTGTCTTGAGCATTCTCACAGGTACGACTTCTTTACCCTCTTGCCTAGTACAATGCTTGCAGTCTTCAGGGCAAGGTCTTCTTGACAATGCATCTGCGTTGCCATGAGTTCTTCCGCTACGATGTTCAATCTCAAAGTCATATTCCTGCAGTAGTTCAATCCATCTCGCAACTTGTCCCTCTGGATTTTTAAACTGCAATAGCCATTTAAGTGCAGCATGGTCAGTTCGTATGTGGAATTTCCGCCCCAGCAAATATTTGCTAAAATGCTGCAATGACTTTACTACAGCAAGCAATTCTCGTCTTGTTACACAATAATTCCTTTCAGGTTTCGACAATGACTTGCTGAAGTACGCTATCACAACTTCTTGATCGCCATTCCGTTGAGATAATACACCGCCAAGTCCTATGTCACTTGCGTCTGTGTCAACTATGAATTCCTTGGCCGTATCAGGATACCCCAAAATAGGTGTTTTGCACAGATTGTCTTTTAGCTCTTGGAACGCGATGTCGCAACTTTCATCCCAGCAGAAATGTCGCTTCTCTTCAGTTAGCTTGTGCAGGGGTTTGGCTATATCTGCAAAGTTCTTGACAAATCGCCGATAATAGGAGCACAAACCCAAAAATGCTCTGACCTGCGTCTTGTCTTTTGGAACTGGCCAATCCTTGACAGCGGCAATTTTCTCTGGATCCGTGCGGATACCTTTTTCCGACACTACGTATCCCAAAAAGCTAACTTGCCGTTTGAAAAGTGAACACTTCTTAGGACTCAACTTAAGGTTGGCACTCTGGATCTTCATGAGCACGCGTTCCAGGTTTTGAAGATGTTCTTCAAACGTTCGACCTACGATGATGATGTCATCCAAGTAGACAAGACAGGCATCACCAATTAACCCGGTTAGTACCAGTTCCATCAACCTTTCAAACGTTGCCGGAGCGTTGCACAATCCAAACGGCATAACTTTAAATTGCCACAGACCTTTTCCTGTCGAGAATGCAGTTTTCTCCTTGTCCTTAGGGTCGATTTCAACTTGCCAGTAACCACTTTTTAGGTCTAGTGTGCTAAACCACTTCACTCCAGTAAGCATGTCCAGCGTGTCGTCAATTCTTGGCAAAGGGTAGCTGTCCTTCTTTGTCACGTCATTCAGACAACGATAGTCAACACAAAACCGCATGCTGCCGTCCTTTTTTCTTACCAGCACTACAGGAGAACACCATGGGCTTGATGACGGTTCTATGACACCATCCTTCACCATTCCCTCAATCATGGTTTCCACTTCCTTTTCACGTGCTACCGGCAATCTCCTTGGTCGCTGACGGATAGGCAATTCTTCTCCTGTGTTTATTTTGTGTTGAACTAAGCTAGTCTTCCCGATGTCAGCATCGTTTGAAGAGAAAACATCGACGTACTTGAGTAACATCCTCTTCGCCTTGATCATTTCATTGTGAGACAGAGCGCTGCGACAGTCTTCTAAAAGTGTGGTCACTCTCGTTTGTGCATCCTTTCTGAGGGTCCCGGTCGATAGATTTTGGCATCGACACAGCCAATCCACCTCCTCGCAAGTACCAATCAGCGTGCCTTTTTCTATCATCTGTTCCGTATCACAAAGGTTCAGCACGCGTACCCCTGAGATGTCGGTGGCTCTGACCAAAGTTCGTGCCACTTTCCATGGAAGGTCATTGTTTACCCTTTCCACGAGTACACAACGATGAGTCTGCCCAGGATGCCGAGGAAGACTGACCGGCACAATCGTTTCCGATCTCGGAGGAAGGACAATTTTCTTTAGGCTGTACACATTTCCTGGTAAAGCCCCTTCCATGAAAAGTTCCTCTTGTCCACATTTCAAAACTCCTTGATTAACGTCGATCTCACAACAATTCTTCCTCATAAAGTCTAGGCCCAGGATGCAATCGTCCATTATATCAGCCACGACAACATTATGCAGGTAGATTCTGTTGCCTAGCTTCAACTCCATCTCTTTCTCTCCTCGGACGGGTATGCGCTGACCGGTGGCTGTTACCAAATTAATGCGCTCTCGAAGTTGTCGCTTGTATCGCAAATTCAATACTGACTCGGTCGGAGGCTATGCGGGCCTTATATAGGTCGGCAGATAATTCCAGAACCTTCTAGTATAGAAACATCTAGAAAGTTCGAGTACATACCGGTCCGGACCAACCAGACATAGAAAACTCTAGAATGTTCTAGCATCGAAATGTCTAGAAGGATCTTGACTCTACTAGTTCTGCTACTCGATACTAGATGGCGCTAGTAGTAACTTTCATCGTCATGTACCCGGCATTAATTCTGGCGCGTAACAATAAATACACTGTCCCGATTAACATGGCCGTTTGTAAAGCGCTATTTGCGACATTTTCATTAAACTAGCCGACAATGGCGAAGAAACACCCACGAATGCATTGACAAGCTTACTTACTCTTTCCAAAAAATGCAACTTATGAAAGCCAGAATCAACAACGGTAAAAACAAGAAAAAATAAAAATATAATCAAAAGAACAGCGAACGATTAAAAAAAGCAATTGACATAGATAAAGGAAAAAGAATTAAAGATGAGGATGAAATGGCTAGGAAGAGGGTGAATAATAAGAAGATGGCTGAAAGATGGATAGGAGAAGACAGGCTGCACTAACACCGAATAGATAAAGGATAAAAGAGAGATGGAGTAATGAAGTTCTGTATTAAAATTTGTTACAGGACAAGAGAACGATGAAGAAGTTTTTCTGTCTTTGTCGTGGGTCAAGATATGATTCCCAATCTTTACATTCATATAAAGGATCCCTGTATGCACGAAAACAAAATCATAATCAAACTTATCTCGTTTTGAAATGGTTCTGAAGGACTGTCAAATATTAGTACTGAAGCTTCAATTAAATCGATATCAAATCTTAATGCAATCAAAATCGATTAGCAAATATTTACACATGTCATCATCATTATAATGACCTATTAATATTCCTACGGTTCTTACAATTAATGAGTAGACTGAGGCTGAGTTTGTGAAGATGTTCTTTTGATGTGTACTATTACAAATTACAATATTTTGCATACTTATTGATTAAAAAGGACTGTGTACATTTTATATTACACTAATTTATTTATTTACTTAATTAAACAAGGTTCACCAACAGTTGTTACAGATAGGAACATTAAGTAATTGTGTCTTAAATCTAACTGCACAACCAATTACAGGCAAACACCACATGCAAGATGCTCTTTGTACCTAATTATAAATTTAATTTTAAAGACTTAAAGTACTAAAATTCTTGATACCTAATGATATTAAATTCTAAAACTAACTATAAAAAATCTCTAAATTTAACTATATACACTTAAAATAAAACTCCTAACTAAAATATGGCGTCAAAAAACTTCTGCATCGCAGTCGACTGGAAGTGAGCCCAAAAAACTAGCGGCATATTGCCACGTTGTATTGCTAAATTATTAAAGCTTAATTTTAATAAATATTCCTTAAATCACATTTGAAAAGAAACGCTTCAGGATTGAATTGCAAATTCTGTTCAATGAAATTTTAAGATATATAAAAAACATGAGAGAACAGATAATAAAATCAAACGGAAAATTACTTCGATTTATTTAACGTAGGTAATTATCACCCGAATCGTTATAGTAGATAAACACTTTTATGGGACATAAATACAAGGAAAATGTTCTTAAAACGGATTATTTTCCACATTAAAATGTATTAATACATCACACGTAATAGGAGTAGTAACTAAGGACCAGCAATTTAACGACGTTCATTGACCATAAATCTCTTCAAGGTCCCACCAGTAATTCACACTAGAAAATGACTACGTAACACTGCGAGATACGCTAGTCTACTGGCAGACCATCCCTCTACCGATCGTCCCATGTTATACTATACATAAAGGTACAAACAAACGTTACCTAACCAGTTAAATTATATTCATTGTGCAGTCCGCACGTGAGAACGATCAGTGCTCGCTAAAGATCGCGGAACGATGATCGTAGCGTGGACGATTTTAGCCTTCATAGGCGCCGCAAACGCGCGGTCCGCGTCGTCGATAGACTTCACACCTGTGAACGAATTCACCTTACAATTACTAGAAAACACCTACGCGTTCCAAGAGAATTTTGGAACCAAGAACATTGCATTATCACCTCTCTCTGTTTGGAGTATATTCTCTTTATTAGCCGAAGGATCTTCAGGAGAAACTTTTTCGGAATTAGTGAGTGCGTTAAGATTACCGAAGGATTTGAAGAAAACTCAGTGTTTGCATTCAGCAGCAACAGATGTGTTGAAGTCCAAGTACCAGGATGTCATAGTGAAAGGACAGTCGGCTATGTTTACGGAGTGTGCGACAAAAGTACACGATGAGTTCTGTGAGTCTGCTTTGCGTTACGATATGTCGATATATTCGTCTGAAACTCAGAACACGACTGAGCTAGCTCACGATATAAATCTGTTCATCTGCTACGCTACTGATGGAAGAATCCTGAATGCAGTGAAGCCTCAAGACTTGGAAAATTTACGTATGGTGTTGATCGATGCTTTATTTTTCAAAGCAAACTGGACGCATCCTTTCGACCCAACACAAACTAAAGTTGAAGCCTTCTACAACTCGCAAGGGAAGACAATTGGATCGGTTAACATGATGTACCATAAAGCTCCTCACTTTGTTGGAGACTCCGACGAAATTAGTGCCCAAGTTCTAGAAATGTCGTACGGGAAGAATGAGGACTTCTCAATGATGATCATCCTGCCTTACGATGGCATATCAGTGAAGACTGTGCTTAAAAACCTAGCTACTAAGTCACAGAATTGGATGACAGAGTTTAGAATAGACGGCAGTTCACCAGCTATAGACACTTACATTCCTAGATTCCATATATCATCAAGACAAGACTTGATCCCACCACTGATGTACTCGGGAATACACTCGATCTTTGACAGGACAAAAGCAAAGCTGCCTGGTATTGCTGATAATCCTCTATATGTGACTTCTTCAATCCAGAATGTTGATATCGAAGTGACTGAAGAGGGCACTGTGGCAGCAGCTGCAACAGTCGTTGGCTTAGAAGACAGAATACTTGGCCAAAGGTTTGAAGCCAACAAGGAGTTCATATTTTTAATCATGCAGAGAAGTTGCAATGTGATTTTGTTTGCAGGAGTGTACGGAGAGCCTTCCGTAGTGTGATTATAAGTGATTACCAAAATTGTGATACGTAATATTTACAGTACAAATATGGTGTTAAAACAAAAAAAGACTTTCTTACAGTAGTAATGAAAATTAAAGACATTAGTTTTTAAATGTTAAGGTTTAGTATGAAAAATGCGGAATTTGTAAAACAATGCAGTGTTGTACTCGTATTTGTATGTATGTAAAATTAAACAATGGAGAAGAGTGACCTTCACGAAACACAGCGCCAAGACAGAACAAATGCTACCTAAAAGTCAGCATTGTTTTGTGTAACAAATTGTTTGAGATATCCACACATTTGCATAGTTTAAACAGCTTATGCTGCTCCCACTGCACACAGGCCTCCTCTTGGTGAAACTAGGATGTAATCCATCACGCGAGCCCATTGCGGGGTAGCGAATACAAGTCTTCGAATTTTTAATCATTTTTTACTTGTGCCAAATTTATTAATAACCAGTATCAAACTATCGAGTTTCAAAATGCCATTTACATTGTAAAAAACCTCCAAAGCATGTATATCTATGCAAGATTTCTGAAGGGTCAAAATCTGCAACAAAAAGAAACGGTGGTGTAATGGTCAAGAGGTATATTTTTAGTATATTTGTGTACTTATTTATTACTTTTACTTATTTAATTACATAACATAGATAACAGTTATATTTTAATTAGTCGAATAAACGAAATGTTTTCCTTATTATTGTGACCGAAATAAGTACAAAAAAACATTATGAAATAACTTGAACGGGTATTTTATACTGTTATAAAAATAATTATTTCATAACATTAATCATATTAAATTAAATTTAAAATAACTGCAAGTTGTGTTCGATAACGATTTTGTAATGATGGTAAAATATTTCCGCAAAATAGAAGCTTGAAGATGTTAATGTCAAAGACACTTTGAAACATAATTATAGTTTCAATGCTACTGGTGTTAGTTAATATCACAGAGCACAGAATCACCGTGGCGACAGCCATTTGTTCGCCCGGCTGTCATTATAACATCTCAGACGTAACGGACTATCAGTAGCCAGAAAATCTGTCACCTGTCTTGCCAAGGGGTACTACGGTACTACCCAATTCATGGATTGTGGGACCTCCGAAATCCAGTAATTGGGTAGTACCCCTTAGACCCCTTAGACAGGCAGTCGCTCCAAATATAACACTGGTAATCAACTACATCTGGTTAGACTGAAAGCCAACCCCAAAATAGGCTAGGAAGATTGATTCGCTCTCAAAACGGTGAAGGAAAACATCGTGAGAAAACCGAAAGGTTCTAGAACTAAAAAATTAAAGACATTGTCACATCTGCCAATCCTCACTAAGCCCACGTGGTAGATTTCCCTCTCCTCTCACGAAGAGGAGGCCTTTTTTGTAGACGGGAAGTCATTTAATGACTGATAGACTCTTATTGACTAAAACCTACCCGTGTTAATTGAAATGCTCTTCGTATAACAGGGCAGTTGAAACATTATGGGCTGATTATGCTCATTATTCACTAGTACGCAATTTTTGTTGGGCACAAGTTTCAGCTGCCTAAGCCATAGTAAGAATTACCAAAGCTCGGCAATTTCTACAGAGTAAAAAGTGACACGCTTGGTTTGTATGAATAGTTTTGACAGTGCCGTATCTAGGATTGACCGCTGAGACATATCCTTGCTCTGTGGCATTATGAATTAAAAAGATCATTTGCATTATGAGGTGAATCGCGAAATCTGAAAAGATAAAATAATTTTCGAAATACTATGTTAATTAATAGCCATGACTTATAAACACCATAAATTAAATTGGCATGTTGCACAGTTCTTACGATAGGCTTAATTATTGTGAATAATAATTTTAGCTAATTATAATTGTATGTCATTAAGTTATTAAATGTTTTATAATTTATAACTTGTGTTTTTTTTTGTTTCATCGTTTTTTAGGTTTTAATTGGTCCTTGGAGACGGACTTTGGGAAATTGTTGGTAATATTAATGATGATTGCCTTTTTTCTGATGGAAACCAAGAATTTAAAACCAGAAACTATTCATAATGAAACCTAGGTATTTTCATATATTTAAATAATCAAGTTTGCATCTTTGGCATAATGGTCCGAAGCGTTACTACTTAGCATGAGGTCTTGAGTTCGACTTCCAGGTCAGGCAAAGTGTTTTAAAAGTGCTGTTGGTTTTTTCCCATCTGGAATATGTTAATAGCAACCTGAAGATTCCGTGCCCCGTTGAATGCAATGGCGGCCTTACTGTGGGAGTCCCATACGACTTAAACAATGAATAGGTTCAGTGTTCACTTTTGCCTAATTCTTTGGAAATATAGGAGTGAAGTAATTTTTTTTTTTATTTAACCTTTTTTTATGGATGGGAAATCATCAAATGTGGAAGCGGAAGGAGTCCGCTGTAGGTGGAGCGGGGGGGAGTGTCAGACTCTTACTGACTAAACCCCATCCGTGCTCCTCCTAGTGCCCTTTGCGTTCCAGGGCCACGGCTCTGCTCGGCTGACTCTTTCGAACAAAATCCGCAACCCAGGCAGGTTTTATCTAGCCCTTGCTGTCAAATTCCATTCTGAATCATCCTACAAGTCCATCCAGACATACTTCTCGCCAAATCTTTGAGGGCCGACCTCGATGGCGCCTTCCATTTTCAAGAACCCCCTGTGTGGACACTCTTGCTCAGCAGTCATTGTGCATGCAGCTGACCTGACCAATACTAATATTATAAAGAGGTAAAGTTTGTGAGTTTGTGAGGTTGTATGGGGTGATCTCTGGATCTACTGAACCGATTTTGAAAATTACTTTTGTAAATGATAGCCACATACATGATGAAGCCTATAAGCTATACGAGAACGGGAAATTCCAACTGGAACGGGAAACAACGGAATATACGCGTGCGAAGTCGCGGATAAAAGCTAGTTAGTATTAATATTGTAAATGATGACCACCGATACTTGTAGAAACATCTTCAAATCTCGTCATTTATGTCAAGAAGTTTGCACAGTGAATAGTTTTTCAAGTCTGTTACAATCGACCTCAAAATCATTCTATAACTACGAGGCGACGATTTGCAAATAATTACAACATCTGTGTTAACACGTACGGTATATTCAATGATTTTGTCTTCATGACATTGATAACAATAATACAAGTTGCATAATATTTTGACCTCTACAAGGGCATTTTAAAAGTCATTAATAAACTTTAGGCTTTTTCTCATATTAGTCAGATAAACTTTAAATAGGTACATATCTCGCTAACGATTAAGATGTAAGTAATTATTTCAGAATAGAATTAACTACCTACACGTATAGTTTAATTGTTAGCGTTCGCGTTAAGGTCAAAAATGGACTTTAGACAAGTGTAAAAATCTTTCAGTGCGGTTTTTATTTTAATGATGGGAATTCGTGTTCCTCCAAATGCCCTTTGCGTTCCAGGGCCGCGGTGACTCTTTCGAACAAATTCCGCAACTCTGGCAGACTCTGGTCCTAGCGGGCCATTAGTGCAACGGTAACGAGGCGAAGGCGATTATCAAAACGTCAAAAATGTATGGGATTGACAAACGCTGTCGAAATGTCACGTGATCAAGCTCTTATTTATATTTTGGCATTGCATGGCAGTTTGCCTAAAGCCTTTGCTATCCTAACTAATATTATGCGAAAGTATTAATTAATATTATGCGAAAGTATTAATTAATATTATGCGAAAGTATTACTTAATATTATGCGAAAGTATTAATTAATATTATGCGAAAGTATTAATTAATATTATGCGAAAGTATTAATTAATATTATGCGAAAGTATTAATTAATATTATGCGAAAGTATTAATTAATATTATGCGAATTTGTGTGAATTGTGTGTGTCGCTGTCACGCCTGAATCGCTAAACCGATGTTGATGAATTTTGGTACAGAGCAAAATAGGCACCTACAGGCTACTTTACTGAAATAAAACTAAACGCGAGTGAAGCCGCAGCCAGAAGACATTTATCATGATCATCATCATATCAGCTGAAAGACGTCCACTGCTGAATAAAGGCCTCCCCCAAGTGTCGCCATAACAACCGGTCCTTGGCGTCTCGCATCCATCGGCAACCCGCGACCCTCACCAGGTCATCGGTTCACCTTGTGAGAGGTCTTCCAACGCTGTGTCTTCCAGTACGCATAATGGTCTAGTACAACATTTTTTTGTTTTATCATAAAATTACCTACCTAATCGTTTCTGAGTCGTTATGTGCTATTTAAATATGATTTTAAATTTGCACATCACGTATAAAGTCGTAAATCTGCTCCTAATATATTTCCTCCTCTATTACGAGTGCTATCATCTGCAGCCTTCACTCTTTAAAATCAGCCAAATATTAAGCTACGTAAGGCTACATATTAAATTGAAGACATGATTTATATCCAAGCACTTCAATTTGGATAATTTTAATGGATTCGTCCTAGAATCATTTATTTATGGGCTAACATTTAAAATTTCAATATTGAAATCCTATTGATATGACTATTTCAAAATATTATGACTTTGTTTGTTATGTTCCGATAATTATATGCTAAATAAATGCTGAATTATAAAATACATAATAAAATCAATTATAGTCTGACTCGCCTCCTATCAGTGCGATTCTATAAAATGTTTACGGAATTGACCGGCTGTTTAGCTTTTCCCAACCTTATTGAGGTCGACTTCAAGTCGAACCCGATGCAGCAGCTGAGCCTACCTACCTACCATTATTTTCCATGGAGTAACTGCCTACCTATCTAACCTCCATAGACCAGTAACTGCATTACACAGTAACCCTTGGCCAGGCTGCCGTCTGATTTTCTGGCTTCTGACTATCCCTAATGACTGCCACCATCTTCAAGTGACAGCTGGTACCAACGACCAACGACCAAATTACGTGTTCAAGAATATTTAGAGGATAAGTCGTTAGTAACATAATATAATATACAAGTTTATTCATTTATAATCATTATTATTTCATTTCTATACAATTTCAATCTTTATTTATTAAATATTATAAATTCATATTTTATTCTCTATCTGATAATTCTTAATTATATTTAATAGGATAGTAATGAAGGTTTTTTTTCTAATTTTTAATATATTAATATGGCAGGATATTAATATGCTGGAACCATTGTTATACGAGTACCACCTATTGTACCATATTCTGATAAATAAATATTTTATTGATTGATTGATTGAACGAATTTATGTGCGTTACGTGCTTTGTGCCGATTTGTGCGTTATTTCGAGCGAAATAAACGTGTTTTATTTCTTTATTTTTTTCTTTCCGGGGCACGGAGGAATCTCCGAAACCCGATGATGTTTTGATGGTCACCCATCCCCGGATTGACCGGGGTAAGCGTTACTTAACCTCGAAGATTGACCCGTGCGATTGTTATTATTTATAGCCACGGGCTCCTCCCGCTGGCATATTGCTGGTAAGTAATGAAACAACCTACTTCAAAAAATGTATCAAATGATCGACTAAACTTTATGTCTGAAGATTCAATGGCAAAGCAATTATGTAGTATATCTACGTAAGATCATGTCTCATTATTGCATCGCCTTCGTGACTAAAACGACAGACAGATGTCAGACCGAATCGTGAGTATTTACATACATACCAGTATATTTTATCTACAAGTATTCAGAAGTAAAGGGTAAACGACTGAGTCGTTCATCACGATATTTTTGTGAGGAAACCGCAAGACTGCTTCTTATATAAAATCACAATCTTATATAAAAAGTCTCATCATGTACTGGAAGACCACAGACTCTTAGTAATGTTATTATGAATTTTAGAAGGGTTTTTAAACGACTTCAAAACGTTCTATGTTTGACTGTGTTTTTAGGGTCCCGTTTTTAACCTTTGGGTTAAAAACGGGACCCTATTACTAAGACTCCGCTGTCCGTCTGTCTGTCCATCGGTCTGTCACCAGGCTGTATCTCATGAACCGTGATAGCAAGACAGTTGATTTTTTTTTCTGTTGCCGCTATAACAACAAATAATAAAAACAGAATAAAATAAATACTAAAGTGGGGCTCCCATACGAAACCCTTCGTGCGTGAGGCCGACTCGCACTTAGCCGGTTTTTTTTTTTCGCCGACATTTAGATAAGAAAGAAATTAAAACTATCGATTGACGTCGACTAATTCCTTCTACCATCGATCGATGGTATCGATCGATTGGTGTGGTAACACCGTTACCAAGGAGAATTGTAGTATCCAGTAACTGGATTTGCCAGATCGACTATCGGTACATCGAGGTGCTGAAGTGTTTGTATGAAAACGCCACCATGTCAGTCCGACTTCAGGATCAGACATCAGAACCTATCCTCCTGCAGCGGGATGTGAGGCAGGGAGACAGGTACTCAGCTGCATTTAATTAGACTAGAAGCCAAAACTCAAATTAAGTTAGGAAAACACATAGAAATACGAAATTTCGTATTTCTTCATGCCATTTGACAACTATTTTTCATCAAATTTTCCCACAGACATTCATGCCAATTTGATAGAACTGTTTGACCAGCCTGTTTAATCAAATTACTTGAACGTGTATGGCCCGCATTAGACTGGAAGCCGATTGCAACATATTTGGGAAAGACTCAAAATAGGATGAAATGTTAGGGATGCATGAAGGAGCCTCCTCGTGTAGTGCAATTTGTTCCATCTGACACTCAACTGAACCGAGCGCTCGGCGCATCCTGGACAGTCTCACAGGGCTAGCACCCGCCTGGTTAGCGACCACCCTCCCACCGAAGTTCGGCGTCAAGCAGCCTGCTGTGTTTCGTCGACGCGTGGGAGTACTAGTGCCTCAAGGCCTCTTCTGGGCACGCTCGCTTCATCATGGACCTCATCTATCGCTTTCCATCAGGCGTGATCGAGGTCAAGAGCTAGCCCATTCATAAATAAAAAAATAAAAAATGAAAATAATCCTTGCAAAGTAGAACCCCCAGGCTCAAATATATGATAAGCCAATTTATCTAGGTGTGGTTAAACACGATGATAGCATTTGCAAGTGGTTAGCATTTAACTAAATGTCGTATGTACTTCGCTGACAAGTTTATTAAAAATAATCGTTTTTAAAAATGATCAACAACACTGCCTTTGTAGATACGAGTATATACTGCTATTGTAAAGGTAACGTGTAGAATGTATTACTTATGTTTTTCTTATTTTATAATTGTAAGAAAATGTTGACAATATTATTATGCATCTTAACAAGTAGATACCTAGTTGATACCATCTCTTTTTGTTTTCTCTGAGAAGCTGTAGACCAAGTGGCTTTTTATCAGCGAATACCGAATGCAATTTATTGTCAAAATGCCAAAAGTATAAGTCTTGAGCCTCAGAACTTTCAAGTTGGTTCTAGCTGCACAACGTGTAACAGAATAAACGCAGTACCTCTTAAGGGGTCATTGTACTCATCATTATGAACAACTTTTACTATGGGACCAACACTAAAACCGTGAAAAAAATGTCGACTAGGTACTTACTCCATGATTTTCTTAACTCGACAAAATGTACTGAACAGCTGTTTTTTTTCGCGATTTCGGGGTTTTTCCCATACCTACTAAAAGTTGTTCGAAATGATAAGTAAATGACCCCGTTAAGAAGAGTTATTGTGTTTATTATGTTACACGCTGTATAACATTTTATTTCACTCGGGGAAATGTTTTCTCGCGTTTGACAAGTCTGACCTGATGGTGACTGACGGTGTGGTCGATAATGAAGCACGCTTAAAAAGAAGTACCTCTCGTATTCACTCCTAACAAAAAGACCAGAGAAGAATTATAGCTAGCAGGAACACAGACTCCATGCCTCGGATAGTACGTAAATCAGTTGCTCTCTCACTCAATCTCTCCCCGATCGGAATCTATACTAATATAATAAAGCTGAAGAGTTTGTTTGTTTGAATGCGTTTTATGTCTGGAACTACCATTAAGATTTGGAAAATTATTTTTATATATGATAGACACATTCATGAAAAAGGCTATACGGAAACAGGAAAAACGGGATGTGCGCGTACGAAGTCACGGACAAAAGCTAGTAGGCGAAACGTGCTGTCTAGGAATAGAGATTTCTATTAACTGTGCTTTCTGTATATAGTCATATCGTACAAGCGTATTTCTGTATTGGGTTCCACGCTCAGTATGAGAATAAAGAAAATGAAAGTGCACCTATGCTTACACACGTTTTGTGTACTAGAATAATAATTTATCCTCCGTACTGCGATGAGATGTCCGATGAGATCGGCCACCGTGACCAAAATACGGTCGATATATGTATTATTGTTATCAGAGTATATCAAACTACCTATGCATTTATTATTTCAAGGAAAAAATAAATGGATAGGTAGGTTTCCACACTCTTTTGCACATTCTCAAATTTCAGGTTCTGCCGTGCTAAGCGCTAAAAATCGCGGTGTATTTAAAAAAAAAAAAGTTATTTTTTATGTCATCGGCTAAATAGCTTAAACAAATATGCATCCAACGAACTGAGCTAGCGGTATCTTTTATAAAACATGTGAAAAACCTCCGCTCGAGCACTGCTTGCACACCGGTGTGCCGCGGATTTTCGCGATTTTAAAGTTTATTATGTTTATTTTAATATTATTTACGTAAGATATTTTATTATTATTTTATTATTCTCAGTTTAAAAATAAAACTATATTAACAAAACTTCAATTTTCTCGAAACTCGCTTTCACTGAGATACCGCTTTTGCGTTTAGCACGGCAGAGTTGTAGGTACCTATCGTAAAAGGCAACGTCCGAAAAGTTTAAACAAAAATCTGCTATAAAATTTTATAAAATACTTAAGCCACACAAATATGTGATTGTCTCGTTTTTTACTTCACACGCCAATTATATTATGACATCATTGTACAAAAACGAATCCGCATATTTCAAGTTTTTAACGAATTTCAGCGTACCTTGAATGCCGGATTTTAGCTGTTATGTAAGTGCAATTTGAATCCGGAATTGACCTTTGACTTGTGATCTTTGATTCGGCTCGAAGGACTGAGGTTTCATTTGCGACAGAGATTAGACCCAAAGCCATGACGATCAACGCCGAGTTTACAGCCTGTAAGTTATTCTTTGGGTATAAGCCTGTTTTATCAAAGGACTACAAGACGTACAGCGATGCGCTACCGGTACATGGTGAACATCCCACCCATACGCTTAGCACCTGCGGATTTTGTTCGAAAGACTCACCGTGGCCGTGGAAAGCAAAGGACACTAGGAGGAGCACGGATGGGTTTTAGTCAGTAAGAGTCTGACATACCCTCCCGCTCCACCCAAAGCGGAAGGAGTCATTGGATGATTTCCCATCCATAAAAAAATAAAAACGGTAGTCATATCCG
Organism: Melanchra persicariae; assembly: GCA_947386135.1. Classification (NCBI taxonomy): domain Eukaryota; kingdom Metazoa; phylum Arthropoda; class Insecta; order Lepidoptera; family Noctuidae; genus Melanchra; species Melanchra persicariae. The sequence goes on from OX376667.1 coordinate 4,966,142, forward strand.
CTGAGGTTTGAATAGCAGGATTACCGCATACCCACTCGGTTTTCGCTACTGTTCTGGTTAGCGAATACTGAGTAGCTACATAAGCTTTAATTTTTTTTCCAACATTTCTCTTCTGTGTGAGGGCCGCATATTGTACTGCAGTGGCGAATCTACCATAGACGCCAATACGCCCGGCGTGTTTTAAAAAATCATCATACGTAATAAAATAATGCTTATCAATAGAACACTTTAAAGATAACAAAAAAAGTGAAGCTAAACTTAAATCATTTCAAATTTTGCGGGCTATTCGCTACACGGTCTATGAACTGAATAATTCAAAATATAAAATAAAATGGCGCGTATTCACGCGGGATTGTAAGACTGGAGCCCTGATACAGCTAGACGGAGTCGCAGCAGACCGAAGAGAAGATAGCGGGACGTCGCGTCGTGCTGGCTTCATAGTGAATTTTCGTGAAGAAGCCAACCTAAGCGAGAAATGAGAAGAATTCTTTGTCCAGGACTGGGACAGTTAAAGTTGTCTAAATATTTCCTTTAAGGCCTCAAATTAAGCAACAATTTAAAAATCATACACAAGATTAAAACGAGTGCCGCCCATTTTGTATAAGAACTTTATTTTGCTCTATTTCTAAAGCTGTAACGCTCAAATGATAATATCACTTGTTGACTTGTCGTTGACTTCATCTCACAACACTTTACTTAATTTTTATATAATATAACATTCCGAATATATAACAAAATATGTTATAACAACTCTTTCTCTAACGTTAACCTAGTATATTCCTATTTAATATAACATTATTTTGATCTAATTATCTCCTCTTCTTCTTTGCCCTCGCCTCTTCCCGTATGTGTATGTGGGGTCGGCTTTCTTAATCCTTTGGCGCCATTCACTTCGCTGGTAAGTATCGTCATGTTTTTAGATCTGTGGCATACCCAAATGCCACATCTTATTCGAGACGACCACTTGGCCATAAGTACGCAAAATTAATTACTAATTCCGTGCATGACATGTACGGAATTAGTAAATGCATGCATGTTGACGGTTCGAAAGAGATCTTATACAATGCTTTTAATCATTAGTTTAAGTGTATGATATTATTTATGTCAACTGAAGCTTATATGAAATGAAATTATATCTCTTGGATGTGTATCATAAGTTGATAGTTATAACAAATTAAAATTTAAATATCAAACGAAAATAAATTATTCGTTGATAAATTAAATATACCCTACATATCTAACGTTAGGTACACATCCAATTATAACCACACGTCCTTCACAATAGTCACCGTAATCAATGTATACCTACAATATTTTTCAAACAAAACGTCTGCAATTTATTAACGCACCTAATATATCATCATTTATGATAGATGATGAGTCATTTTTGATTAATAGCATTTATCACGTTTTGCTCCATGGTATGTTGGTATAACAGGTTTGTACACTTCCTGTATGTGATATATATACTTGTTGTTTCCGATTGATTTGCTTGTTGTTGTGCGAATTTGATGTGATTTGAGGGCTTATTTGGATATGGTGTGTTTGAACTAATGACAAACATAATATTCTATTCTGAAGCATTTAAATAGTAGGGAGGGTAATGCCACGAATGTTTTTCTGTTTGTATGAATATTTCTTTGGCATGCTACTGTAGTCTAAACGGAAAGATTCATTTAAACAAATATGGTATTATTTGGTGACGAAGTGAAATAGGCTATAATGCAATATGCATTTTGAAAAAACAACAAGGTGTCTGCCGCCATTAGGTAAGTAAAGTCGTATTTTACTTGTCATAATTTTGTGAAGTAAAAGTATCAAGTAAAATAAGTAATCAAGGGCTCCAGCCGGCCGATTCGAACACTTGGGTGAATTGATCACGAAGTGAAGCTGTCAATTAATGGTAATCAAGGAGGAATGACAGCTCGCTTTGTGATCACTTCTTCCAAACCTTCACTACGACATGTAAGCAATGCAATTCTGTCACAACATGTCAAAGTGAGACATAGCTACTAAACGAGAAGACATACAAACAAGATACACACTCCGAAACAAAATACGACTCAACCTACCAATATTCCGCTTAAAAATACATTCAACAAGTCCTCTGGTTATGTCAATAAAAATATACATTATGTTACCCAATTGATAAGAAAAGAAAAAAAACTCAATTTATTCACAAACAAGTTAAAAAAGTTAGTGAGCAAATGTTACTACAGTGTCAACGAATATCTAAATGATAAATCCTTGAAACTTGAAAAATAATGTTTTTAGTAATGTTAATGTCTATGTTTTTAGAATAAGTTAGATTTTAAGATACTTAGATGATAAGTAAATCCTCTCCACATATCTTACTTTGCTGTGCCCATAGAGTATATAATAGTCTTTGGCTGTGCCCGGCAGGGTCCAAGATTGTTAAAAAAATGTTTACTACCTAAGCCTACATTGTGAAACGCAATAAAGAATTTAGTATTGAGCAAGAAATACAAAAAAGCCTTGTGCAAAAAAACATTCGACAATCCCCGATAATTTTCAAATCTGTGATTTATATTAAAAATCCCATCAACTACATCAGCAGTGCGATTCTGTTAACATGTCGAAGTGAAAACTTAGGCAAAGTGAACGACAAGTGAGCTGTCAAATCATACAAACAAGATGGATGACAGCTCATTTGTCGTTCACTTCGTCTAAGTGTACACGGTGAGATTTCGACTGACTATTCTGTCGACATCCGTACCATTATTTATAAAAAAAACGGCAAAAAAAATCACGTCTGTTGTATGGGAGCCTCACTTTTAAATATTTATTTTATTCTGTTTTCAGTATTTGTTGTTATAACGGCAACAGAAATACATCATCTGTGAAAATTTTAACTGTCTAGCTATCACGGTTCATGAGATACAGCCTGGTGACAAACGAATGTACGGACGGACGGACAGCGGAGCCTTAGTGATAGGGTCCCGTTTTACCCTTTGGGTACGGAACCCTCAAAATGACTTAATTGTAACATTATTGGTAACTGTTCTTTTTTTGCAGGCGGATTTCTGATACATGTCATTTTTTTAGAACGCTTTTCAAGTTTCACTCTAAATTTTTAATTTACAAGATTTAGAACTTGTAAGTTGGTACTTATGATGTACCGTGCCACGTAAATGTTCTTAAAACCGGCCCGTTCAATGTTGTATGGACTGGGTATTAGGGTTGCCAGGTTTTAAAACTGTAAAGCCTTTTCTTCCTAACTTATCCTATTCTATTCAGTGTGTGTCTTTAAAATAATGTTTAGCATTATTGTAAGTAAATCCAGGCTTTTTTGGCTCGTTAAAAGAAAACCGTTTTATGTTTTAATAAAAAAACAAAATCGGATGAATCAATCTTCTTTATTATGCAATTTTCAGTAAAATGTGATCAAGCAACGTTCGCATTCACCTCTCAGTCGACACTCATGTGATACTATTATCACACGAGGCGAAGCTGAGTGTGATAAACCCACATTCGTGTTTTAAGACCCCGTCTTTCTTATACAACATTTGCATAAATAACTATAACCTAACTGTACTAACAACACATCCTTACTATAGAATAATAATAATTGATAAATGGTTAACAATGATAATAATAACAATAACTAATATCAATAATCTTTATACTAATAATTTATTTGAATTAAATTAAATAAGATTGAATTAACAACTAACTAAAAACATAATCATGTAAATTATTGAGCAAAACTTATATTATTATTGTCTAAGTTTTGCTCAATAATTTATCTTTATCTTCTAAACTAGGGACGCTGCCTGAATATAGTTTGAAAAGGGCTAGATTGCTCGGTTTCATAATTCTCCTACCATTATTCTAATTTTTTTGCAGTCGGTGCACCATCCCTTCTTCTTTCATACGCCTCTCTCCTTCATCTCTCTCTAAATTTTATTTATTTATTTATTTATTGATATTTAAATCAGGACAATTAATATCCCATAGGGCTTGTTAGTAATTGCTTAAACTATGTTAGTATAATAAACACTGACTTAGACATAGATACAGACACAATACAAAACATTACAAAACAATAGAAAAACACACAAACACAACTACCATAGTCTGGGCGCACTTGGCAACGACACATGTATAGCGCACAGGTGCCCCATCAAGTGGCCCTCAGTCTTGCTAGCAACAATACTCAGGAGACTGTTGTCGCTGTCCCGCACCCGACGTAGCAATGATGCGGATCTTTTACGCATAATTGCAAAAAAGTCGTCAGTACGTGCTGCTGCGAACATTTCTGACGCGCTGCAAAAACGTGACAGCGACAACAGCATCCTAAAAGCATTATTGTGCTGTACGCGCAGAGCGTTGTACGTCTTCTGCGTATATCTGGTCCACAAACTGCATGTGTAAAATGCTTGGCAGTACGCCCTAAACAAAGATATTTTGACATTTCTGTCACACTTTGCAAATCTGCGAACCAGCATGTTGCATCTCACGGCCAACGCCCTGCGCTCTCTCTCCATATCATAGTTATCAGTACCATCCTCTGAAACCCAGTGACCAAGATATTTGAACTGTTTTACCCTATTTAGAGTTGTACCACATAACGATACTGGTGGTACAATTTCATAAGTCTTGTTATGTGCCTTAAAAACTAACAGCTCGCTTTTCTTGGCATTATAACTTAGTCCATGGGCTCCAGCATAGCACTCACATATATTCAGTAGCTTCCTGAGAGCACTGATCGATGGACTCAGCAGCACCATGTCATCAGCATAACTAATATTGTTAAACGAGACTCCGTCTATCATACATCCGACTCCAGCGCTGCTGAGTTCCCCGATCAGTTTATTCATGTAGATATTGAACAACTTGGGCGAGGACATACCCCCCTGCCTCACCCCACATTCCAACCTACATACTGTCTAAACTACTACTGACTAAAGCTGTCATCTCAACGGTCACCACATTTTGGTCATAACTAGCATTCGCTTTGGATTTTTATTCATCATATTCCTATTAATTTAAGTGTAAAAGAGCCTAAGTGTTTGCTAAATAAATATAATTTATCATCAATATAATTCTCGTATGCTCATTTTTTTCCTGTATATCGAATCAACACCACTGCTAAGTGATAAGGCTTATTTAATTCAAAAATAGAACAAAAACTAAATTTTTAACTGTGCATCTGAATGACCTTTCAGCAGATATTCAGTTTAATCAGATGCAGCTGACTCTGGGTTGTACACAAAACACCTGATCAAATATTAATATGGCCTACAGAGTTGTTCCGGGTTTTGATGTTTGTACAAGTGTTTTTTACGGTGTCGGATAAAGTGGTTCTGTAAGGTGTCGGACGTAAAAAAATAGCACCATCCCATCACTTCCCGTGGGTGACGTAAGAGGCGACTAAGGACCAGTTAAACTGCGATTGCCAACCCGCCTGCCAAGTGTGGCGATTATGGCAAACCTCCATTGGTGAGGCCTATGTCTAGCAGTGGACGGCTTTCGGCTGATATGATGATGAATGAATGTGGCCTAAAAAAAAGTTTGAGAATGAGCAAATAGCGCTCTTCCATATGATATGATACCTCACATGCTCTTGTAGCCCCAATTCGAATTTTTAAGACGCCTTGTCAGGACTTGTTGCGAAAAAGTTGACAGCATTAGTAGTTCTTGAGATATCCAGCTGTACCTGTGACAGACGGACAGACAGACAGTCGCAGCATCCTTCCACCATTTTGGTACGGAACCATAAAAAGGCTTATAAAAAGCCATAGATCAGACAAGAAACAATAAAAGATACCAATCACTCATAAATTAACGCTTTTCTTAACACAGCTATTAAATTCATTCCAATTGAACCCGCTTATTAGTAAGTACATGCAAAACAAAGCTATCTATACAAACGTAGATCTCTTAAATACAAAAGCCATGGGATTTTACGAGGGCATTATCTTCCAATTGTTAGTCATTATGGTTGAAGAGCTTGCGTTCGAAAGATAACACGTATCGATAAGTAGGTATCTTGCATGTAAAAAATGGCGAAGTATGAAGTTAAAAATGGAATTACGTAAGAGCTTACAGAGGTGGGTGCGCCAAAAGTAAGAAAAAAAAAGGTTTATTTTAAATATTATTATGTATTTAATTTTAAGAATATGATTACTTTTATGAAGGCAGAACGGAGATGGTTTTGAAAAGATTTCAGCACTATCTTTAAGTAAATACCTAAAACACTCTTTGACTTTCTCGTAATCTTCTTAAATTGAACTTGGAAGAAATTTTCTGTAAAATTCCTACCGAGAAATTAACCACTTTTTAAATAAAATATTTCTGTGTTTATCTTCGGACTACTGTAGGAAATGCACCGAAAGTAACACAGAGGTCACTTTTAAAATCAAGACAATAACATAGCTAGATCATGTGATGAAGTGTCATTTCGACAGGGTTTATCAATCCCATTAATTTTGACATTTTGACAATCGCCTTCGCCACGCGACCGCTAACAGAATGTCACTTGTGGGATCAGCATCGTCAAGAATAACAACCACCCAAAATAGATGAAGTTGTTTTCTAAGCCACTAGCTCCCAAACAACTAAGTACCAAGTTACCACTAAGGCCATTGAAAAGGGAACGGCCCCAATTTGTTAAATCACGATAAATGCGTGTACTTACACTGTAGGCGTTTGAGAAATATGTTCTTTGCGTACACTACTGGACGGAAAAGGAAACACAATTGTTTTTCGTAAGACATGTGTGGGATGCTTAATAAAATTAGATCATCTTGATTATTTTCGTGGTGGAATGGATTAGGCCCTATTTACAACGTGAAAATGGCCCCCACCCATCCCGATTCCTACAGAAAAGTTATTGTACTGTTACTGCCTATAAAAGTGATAATAAAAAAATAATATTGTAACTTATTAGGATCGCAGAAACGATGGATGGATTGCGGGAAAGATATTTTAACTAGTCAGAGAGGAGGTAACTATTAAGTTGACATCAAACAGAAACGTATTAAAGAAGAAGATATTCTTCGCCAACACGGAGAAAGTTTTAATAAGAATGTGGAGGCAGAGAAAGACCAAATTAACGATAAGAAAATATTGTGGACGATGTTATGACTTGAAATGAGGTGACTTTATAGATGATGGCGAATACAGATGTATGGAAAAGGAGACGTGAGGTGCTGACTCAGCTGACCCCAATTGTAGATGTCCCCAAATGAGGGGATAAATGGCTTTACAAGAATTAATTACTTAATAATGTTGAGGAACAATGTCCCCTTGTTAATTAATAAGGGTGGGCACTATTTTTAACTGAAATCAGGGTTCTGGCTCAGCTGCGCGTTGGTTTGCGGATGTGTGACCATCCTTTTTGTATTGAGATTAGAGACCACACCGTACCCCGGTCAATCGGAGGTGTCAGTCGTCACGGTCTGACAGCTAGTTATCTCCGAGTAGAAATATTTTATTTAACGAACTATACATGGTTAGACTGGAAGCCGGTCCTCATATACACCATTTCCCTGTGAGGTCCTAATCTAGCACGCGGGCACAATGTGTGTAGGTTGCTCATTCCCTGATATTATTATGTCGAGAAAATACGGAATAGTTCCGCCTGAAGTGATGAAATGATAATCCAGAACAACGCCATCTACCATGTATAGTGCGAAGAGACTATACCTACAATTCTAGACTTCGTTTTCCATACAATTTTCAACTCGATAATGTACGACATGGTTTGTTTAATGCTCAATAGATGGCGTTGAAACAAAAACCGCAACAATGACGCTTTCTGAATTCATTTGTCAGGTTTTTCCAGAGAACCGGCTTCCAGTCTAACCATGTATAGTTCGTTAAATAAAATATTAGTACTCGGAGATAACTAGCTGTCAGACCGTGATGACTGTCACCTCCGGTTGACCGGGGTACGGAGTGATTTCAATACAAAAAGGATGATCAGATCACCCACCCGCGCAGCAGCCTACCAGCCTTATTCATAAAAACTTTATAACCGTTATTTAGCTAAAATACCGATAAGCAGACTCTTAATTCAAAATTTTCTATGGAGAATTTAGAATCTCTTAAACAGTATTTTAACTAAGTAATGGCGGAAAAGTTTTTATGAATAAGGTTGTAAGCCTTTAGACAGTGGATTATATAGTCTGGAATAGCACATGGGGAAGTTCCTTTGGGATAATTTCCGACATTTACGCGACCGAAACCGCGGGCAGAAGCTATGTTTGTGATGATTTTCATTCGAGAAACTCGGTCAAGAGATAGTATGTTCTGGTTTCACCAAAACGAAAAAAAATCCGAAACGCCCGTCCGTTTCGGAAATCACGCTTTTATTTCGTTAAGTGCGTCACTACTAGGTACCTATGTATTTTTGAGTAGGCAATCAGAGCTTACATAATTTTTATCAACTTAGTATTCAGAATACTTTAGTAAAACAACTGTTGAGCCACGGGTTTTCCCGACCTCGTCGCAGTCATTAGGGAAATAAACAACCAAAATTAAAATTAGACTTTTGAGCATTAGCAATTAAAGTTGTTATGTTTGTAATAACATTAATGTTTAATTAAGAAAATACACATTATTTAGTACCTATGATGATGATTTTATTTATGTAGGTAGGTATTTATAACTTAGTTTACCTATTATGTTAATCTTAGAGCCGGCTGCGTTTTGTTGTTTCTGCCTACCTTATAGGAAAAAACATGAGTTTGTGTGTGTAATTATTTACCTGCTTTGGTAATAGTACCATAATAATGAAGGTTACATAAAAACGCAGGTTCAAATTCAGTAAAATTGACTAGCTATAGAAACTATAAGTATCTTGCAGTACCGTACCTAATTTAATAGCCAGTCAGGATCATAAAAACCAAAATCATTCAATTTCGATAAAATTCTTCCATTACTGAGTCACTGACAGATCGCACAGCCGAAACTACTAGTCGTAGAAAGCTGAAATATGTCATTAAGGTTTCTTGAGGAGTGGAGGGGAGCACTAAGAGATGATTTGTCGAAATTCCTACGGGAACGAAATAAACGGGATTATGCGCGTAAAAAGTCGTGGGCAGACGCTAGTCTCCAATAATATTACGCCTTCCACTAGTGTCGGTGTGATCCTTTACTAATACGGCGTACGGCGATGCGCCACCGGTACATGGTGGACATCCCACCCGCACGCACAAAGCGTTTTGGGAATACATTCATTGTGCGTACCGCTAAGGAGTGGAAATCCCTGCCGGAGTCTGTGTTTCCTGGTAGCTGCAACCTGGGAGTCTTTAAGTCAAGAGTGAATAGGTTACTTCTAGGCAAGCGTGCTCCATCTTCGACCACATCGTCACTTACCATCAGGTGAGATAGTGGTCAAGCGCGTGCCTATCATTAATAAAAAATTAAAAAAAAAAAAAAACATACCAATGCTCCTTACCTTCATTTTGATAGTTTCGTCATTGCAGCATTTACCACCATCATTATCATTTCAAGCAACAAGCAACCACAATGTGGGTCTCAGAAAATGTCCGGTGGCATCGCGGCAGACCCAGGCTGAGATGGCGGGACGAGCTTGACCCCTATCGACAGGATTAGTCAACACTACCCGGAGCCGGGAAGACTGGAAGGGAGAAAGAGAAGCCTTTGCCCTGCATTGGGATGGAATAGGCTTCTTCTTCGTGTGGGTGATAGTAAGGTCTAACGACCCCACACACCCTAGTGTCAGAGTTTCTAAACCGCCTCAAGGGCCTCTAACATGGTGACGACCATTTGGCGGCCGGGACCATCGGCTTATACGTGCCTTCCGAAGAACGGAATAATGATCAAATTATCATTTCTGAAAGACGTCCACTTCTGGACATAGACGGTCTTCACCAGGTCATCGGTCTACCACATGGAAATCAATCTATAGTTTAGTTACAGGAATTAGGTAGAATACCAAAATTAAGTTCAAAATCAGAACAGAAAGTACGTCTATCTAGCTTACTATCTAGCCTGTTTTGTGCCACTGATGGGCAAAGGCCTCCTTCTTCTTTTCCACACAACTCTGTCCTTTGTCACTTCGGGCCAGCCTTTTCGGTGGGAGTCGAGCTCGTCCTGCCATCTTTGCTTTGGGATGACGCGATGTCTTCTGTCTTTTTACGCCATAATTTAAAGCGACTGCCTGTTTGACCTTCACAACCTAAGGTACGTAAAGCGACTGCCTGTTTTACCTTCACAACCTAATAACTGGGAAACACGGTAGGCAGGTACCTCTTGGCAAGACTGGTGTTAGATTTTCTAGCTTCTGGCAATCCGTAACGTCTGCCAAAGACCTACAAATGACAGCCGGACCAACGACTTAACATGTTATCCGAGACACGAAGGAATCTCGGTATGTTAAATTGGTCAGCCATCTACAGGCCGACTTCAGCAAGCATTTCTTAACCTTAATATCAATCCTTGCGACTGTTATTATTAAGTCATGAGCAACCAGTCTCCTCATTCCTCTGTACGTACAATTTTTTCCGACATCTACGCGAACGAAGTCGCGGGCACAGCTAGTTTTTTAATAATTTCTGCAAGGTGAGGTACCAAATTATATTTTTTTTTTACTCCTCCGCTGTTATTTTCTGATTCATTACGTTGCGGAATCCAAGACAGTTGAATCGTTTCTCCGGGACTCGTCGAGCTTCATTGGCTTCATCGGCGTCGTTTTTCTGGTGGTCGCCACTTTTGATTCTGGCTTTCAGGAGTTGCAGTGGTGTCCCAAAAAAAATAAAAAGGTGAGTTACCGTTTTTTTGGATAGCTTCCGCTCCGAGCGCAGCGGAAGGGAGTGTCAGACTCTTTCTGACTAAAACCCATCCGTGTTCCTCCAAATGCTCTTTGCGTTCCTGAGCCGCGGTAATTCTTTCGATCAATTCCGAAACCCTGGCAGTCAAAAATTGAGGTAGGTACCTACAGTTTTAATTGCTTGAAAAAACCCGGCCGAAGATAAATATTGATGGACCATTAAAATGCACGTGCTTTACACGTTTTGTTTATTTGGGTCGGTCGATGCGATAAATTACACTTCGAAGCAACTTTCACAATGAAAGGCTACACTGAAAGCGAGGCGCAGGAGAGAGTAAACCAGATGTGGTTTAAAGTTAATTAATTTTGGAAAAAGTTTCTTTAAATGGTCTCCTTTCCTGGCTTTGAAGAAACTGTAATCTTAAACCCCTGATGGATAGTTAATCCATTTAAGTACTTGAATAATCCATCAATAATTGAAATGCTAAAAATAATTTATTTGACGACAGTTTATCAGGTACTTAACACACATAAGATAAAAAAAGGGATAATGAGAGCAAAAATAAACATAGTGTATGCCTCAAGGCTGCACCAAAAACGTTCACTTACACAATGACAGATGCAATTGTCTGAGGTCTTTCTGTTGTCTTCATGTTGAGTGACGAGTAACAGAGCCAACAAAGAGGTGCCCCTCTTTGTTGGCTCTGTCACTCGTCACCCACACTTCATATATTTTCACAAGTACTTTTACCGAAGAGAACTTGGACTTTGAAAAACCTTTAACCAACACATCAGTCATCCTATTATACCACCTCGCGGATATGCTAAAACCCATCCTATTCAAAGCCAGGAACAACATAAACCAAAAAAAAACTAAACAATGAATTACTAATAGGAAATTCGCAATGACAAATAGCGCAGCCTATCATGCAATAAGCACAACCATGAAGGTAAAACCCGCGGTGACAAGGTCTAAACCAGCCCCTATGCTCTCAATACTTGATTTATTCGTATACTTAACGGGATTTCGAATAAGGTTGACTATACATTGAACAAGACTGACGGTATATTTTAAAAATTGTATTTGGATGTACCTTTTTTATGGATGGAAAATAATCAAGTGACTTCTTTCGCTCTGGGTGGAGCGGATGAGAGTGTCAGACTCTTGCTGACTAAAACCCATCCGTGTTCCTCCTTATGCTCTTTGTGTTCCTGGGCCGCGGTGACTTTTTCGAACAAATTCCGCAACATTTGGATGTACCTGGGCTTGGAATGAGGAAGAATGAAACACGTTTGACGAGATATCAGAGAGCAGTATCAGCCAGTGACTTATAACCTTGGGCCTCGACATGGTCTTTTTGGTTAAGCAGCTGGCTTTAATCAGAAAGCAAAACTTTTGGACAAGGATGATAAGAAGTTTCCCTCAATTAAGCCCTGACCGCCGTTAGCTTGGACTTTGTTCCCGATACTCCTTTTGTATTTTTAACCGACTGCAAAAAAAGGATGAGGTTCTCAATTCGATTGTATGTTTTTTTTGTGTTTGTTACCTCTTTATCTCCGTCACTTATAAACCGATTTGAAAAATTCTTATTTCATGTGAAAGGATATACTTTTAGATTTGTTTCGTTGAAATTTTATCAAAATCAGTTCAGTAATTTGGTTTTTAAATCCAAATAGCTGGAAAAATCATCCATGTACGAAATTGCGTATTTTTGCTTTTCTGTGTGGAGTACCACTAATAGTGAAAAATATTTTTTTTTTCACAAAAAAAAATCCGACTTGTCCGACAAAGTCGGTGTCAAATAACGAAGAAGCTACCAAAAATACAGACTTCCGAAATTAAAGTTATTTTGTACTTTGTATTGTTTTTTTTTTTGAAGTCGGTTGTTTTTTTTTTGTAAAAAGTTTTCTATTATTGGAGTTCCAATACCTGCGCCAATGTTAAATTTACACATCCTCTGTTCTTGTTGAGTTTCACGCAGATTATTTGAAAAGTTTACTGGCAACATGTCGATGCCTTTAACTTTTGCTAAATGTTCGTGGCAGGAGTATCCTTTCACTTCATTCTTGTGATAAAATACTAATGCATCAGACATCATACTTGTTACTTTGATAGCTTGTAGGTATCACGTTCTTTTGTTAGTAACGTGATATCAAGAATGTCTGACCTACGCACATTATACGTAAATAATGTGTTGTTTATATGTTTGGGTTTTCTTGCAATGTTTTCCTTCTAAAGATCAGGTACTGTGATTTTGATAAGAAGTCACGTAGGTAATATTTAATACCTACTTACAATGTTCATTTTGTTATTTTTACTTTAACCAGTTTTTTTTCCAATCGGCACTCACCAGAACTGCTGTGCGATTCTGTGGGCGTAGTAAACGACAAGTGAGATGTCAAACCATACAAACAAGATACAATGACAGCTCACCCGTCTTTCACTCCACCTAAGTGTGCAGCAGTGTGATTCTGTAAACATATCGAAGTGAAGGCTTGGGTGAACAGATCATTCGATCCATTTAATCAAGATGAAATAAACAGAATCGGCGGAATAGACCAGTTGAATGTAAAACAATCAATCTACCCAGCCTTAACCCTGTGTTGGAGTCGGCTTCCAGTCCAGCCGGATGCAGCGGAGTACCAGTATTTTACGTGGAGCGACGAGGTAACACACGCTATGAAAATTAAATGGATTGCAATGAATTATATGACTTTGTTCGTTACATTATTATCCTGCTGCTCTTAGCACGAGTCGTGGATAAAGTACGGCTTTAATCTCACAGAGAAGACCTGTGGGAAAAAACAGTGAGAATATTATAAGCTGATTGATGTACACAATAATGTGTATTCGCTGGAACGTTGAAAAGGAAACGTTTGTCTCTGTATGAAAACGTAAAGAGGAAGAATGAAAAGCATGTGACTGAGGGTCATGTTCCAAATCCTTTTTAAGGAACTCTACTTGACTCTGTCCCCATGATTACGAAAAAAAAACCCTTGAAAGAAGAAAGAGATGAAGTCGAGTTGAAGGGCCTAAAAGAGTAATGAATATAAATGTAGGATGGAAAGGGAGGCCAAAGAAAAGATGGGTGAATCATGTGAGAGATGATATGAAAGAAAAGGAAGGAAATCAGAGGCAGGAAGACGAGTAACCAGACGAAATGGAAGAAGGAAACATGTTGAACTGAAGCCAAGTAAGAGACAAGGGCAGGAAATGAAGAATGTTGTACCGGATTGAGTGGAGCGGCAGGGAGTGTCAGACTTCTACTGACTAAAACCCACCCATGCTCCTCCTAGTGCCTTTTACGTTCCAGGGCCGCGGTAACTCTTTCGAACAAAATCCGCAACCATTGTTGAAACCTATGTTCACCAGTGCATGTTCTGATGCTTCAGTTGATAGTGATGATGACTTATGATCATCTTATTAGTCAGCGCTTGAAGTCTTATTCTATTCAGAGAAGTATAGAAGACATATAGCGCTAGATTTAAGCCTCTTTTTATTCCCTTTTTGTCTCGGAATTCATCTGAAACGAAGATAGAAATTGCATCAAGTTTTTGAAAATTTCGTCAGTTTAAGTTTTTAGGATGGACAAGTTATAAATCTGTTCTTCGATTAGAATTATGCGAATGATTCGGCTGTCTCAGTTCGTAACTTTCGCTTGATTTCTCGATACTATTAATTGAGATCAAGAGAAATGCATCCCAGCAATACCCATACTATATACATAGTTACAATATAGAAGCAAATGATGAAACAATGGTGGAAGATTGTAACGAAGACAATAGAAAAAGTAATAAAGGAAATCTGCAGACGACATAATTAAAGGGATGCGGCCCTGGAACGCAAACGGCACGAGGAGGAACACGAATGGGTTTTAGTCAGTAAGAGTCTGGCACTCCCTTCTGCTCCACCCAGAGCAGAAGAAGTCATTTGATAATATCCCATCCATAAAAAAAAATCATAGTTGGGAATAGGCGTGGCTGATTGAGTCGACGCGACGTCATAATTAATTTAAATAGTGTTACCAAAATAATAATATGTCGCAGCCAACAAGCTTAATCAGCCGTTTCATTATAATCCCAGCCTTTTCATTTAACTGCGCCGTTTAGTTAACGACATAAGTGATATGGGCAAGTCATCAAACGATATGGAACAAAAGATGTCAGGTCGCTGAAAAATCTATGCATTTAAATGAAAAGGCTAGGCAACCAATTAAACGGCTGATTAAGCTAATTGGCTGGGACATATAGGAACATACCTATCTGCTACAAGAAACCGGACCAAACCATGACGAACTTAAACTCAAACTAAAAAAAAATAAGGAAAACGAAAAGCATCAAAAATAGTCACTGCATCTTCGATCAAAATTGTTACTCAAAGCACTGCTATGTCTTAAATATAAGCAATTACTATGTCTTACATATAACAAGCATTATGTGAGACAAAATCAAATCTGGTTTCCAAAACTTGTTTATGTTTTGAAGGTTGTACGTGATAGAAATCAAAGATCATTGTGAATGAAGTCAATATTACAAATATTTAGCTGGTTCGCAAGAAACCTTCGCAGTTTTTGATGAAAAAATCCAAAATGGCTGCTCCAACAGCAAGAGGGTAAATTCGCATCTCAATCACAATCTGTCAAAAACGTATGGAATTTGAGGCTTTTTTGACTGATTGCGACTGAGTTGCAAGTGCAAACATTGCTTAAAAAATAGTTGAAGAAGAACAAACTCAAAATGGCAAAATGTAAATGATTTTTATAATTATTTTCTTGCCCTTATCTTTTTTTTTTAAGATCGGTTCAACATTTAATTTTTCTGGTTCATTCCTCTCATATACGAACTCAATTACCAATCACCCTGTATACTTCTAAATTAATCGTCATTCCAAAAGACACCTCTTCTATAAGCACTGCCATTAGTTATTTATGATATTAGTGCGGTAAGTTGGTTTTTACAAACGAGTAGACGAATGTAAGCACGAGACGAAGTCGAGGGCTTACCATAGTCACGAGTTTGTAAAAACCAAATCCGCACGTGTGTCATACAACGTTTTTCGACACATTTGCGAGAAAACATTACAATAAGTAATGAAACAAACTTTTTGTCTTTAGAAATCAGTCGGAAAGACGCAACAATCTTTGACGTTTCTAGTATGAAAATGGCGCGAATTTGCAAAGG
The DNA here is from genome assembly GCA_947386135.1 of Melanchra persicariae. Lineage (NCBI taxonomy): Eukaryota > Metazoa > Arthropoda > Insecta > Lepidoptera > Noctuidae > Melanchra > Melanchra persicariae. Next base: position 4,982,085 of record OX376667.1, read on the forward strand.
GTGCCACATGCGCGTGGTGAAAATTAGAACCACATATTTTATTTTTTTTTATTTATCTTCTCTCATTTTCTCTATAATATTAAAATGAGACACACGTATACAGCAAAAGCGCTTCCAAGCAGGTTCGATTATTCAGCTTATTTATTCTCGTGATGTGAAACTCTTTGGTGCAATTCTTATTAATTTATATGGAAATTAAAAAAAAAACCGTAAAGAATACGCACGGCGCTATACAACAGAGTTTGCGGTAAAATATGTACTTAGGTGAGAGTACCTGTTTTGCCGCACGCTCCATTGTGTGGTGCATAATTTTTAACTTTCGAACAATGCATACAGGCTTCGTAAATGCATTTTTTGAGCAAATGTGTTGAAAAATATATTATAAGGAAACTTCAACATATGAAACTAGCCGAACTGTCAAAATCAACTGACAGATCTAACAGAAGACCACAGCATGCTGTATGCATCTTCTTATATCCATATACAACGTGTAACAGAATAAACGCAATACTTCTTAAGGGGTGATTGTACTCATCATTATAAACAACTTTTACTATGCGACCAAACCCGAAATCGCGAAAAAATAATCAGCTGTTCAGTACTTTTGTAGAGTTATGCGCACAGAAATATATGGAGCAGTCGACGTTTTTTTGGCGATTACAGTGTTGGTGCCATAGTAAAAGTTGTTCATAATAATGAGTACAATGACCCCTTAGGAGGTAAGTATTGCGTTTATTATGTTACACGTTGTATAAAGGGTGTTCCAAAAGGGTGTGATAATATACTTAACATTATGAAAAAAAATATCAAAACATAAAAAATCGACCAGGAAAAACGACTAAAACTTCCGAAGAAATGACAGTTGATGACATCAAATCTGGGATTGAACTAAAGTAAATGCCACCAACTGTAACAAACTGCTTATAAACTCATTTCTTCGTAACTTTTTAGTCGATTTTTTTGTTCTCACTTTTCATGTTTTGACAAAGTCAAAGTCAAAGTCAAAGTCAAAGTCAAAGTCAAAGCATTTATTTCAAATAGACCATTTACAGGCACTTTTGAATTGTCAAGGTCGGTCGGTCAAAAAGATGAAGCTATTTGCACGTTCCAAAGCGTAGATCTCTATGGAGAAGAACGTACAAGAAACTCCATGGACACTCTTTTAAAAATGATATTTTGTTACAAAATTATGGTTACATCATTCATATTGAAATTATACATATATGTGAGAACGATGTAAAAGACGTGCAGGATAAAAGAGTCCGGAGTAAAAAAGCAACAATTAAAATAAACCATGGCAGCCGAGAGATGACCAGTCTCAGCTGACGGCGCCCGTTCACGAACATGACGCATACGCTAGCACCATTCGGCTCAACCATTTTTAAGGGAGCCAAATGATCCAACGCATGCGCCACCATCAGCCAGACTTTTGAGTGAGCATGACATCCCCAATCGCCAGGGTACATTCCAAGTCAAAGACCTGCCCAAAATGATCATTATAGTTCAAAGGTACACAGTACTCACACATGTGCATGAAATTATACAACACTAAATAAGTTGAGTCTATACAATGAAAAAGATTTGCATTCTTACAATCTTTAGCCGGTCCAACAATGTTACGAAATGCTAACAGATTACTTTGAGTCCTTAGTGGTTACCTAGTGGCGTTGTGGAGCAGGACCAGCATTGAGCCAAGCATTTTTATCTTCAATATACTCCCCTAACTTATAATATGCTTGCCTGCATAGTGTGCGTTTAATACAAGATTTAAATTTTGTCTCATTTAATTCTAATATACGGGGAGGTATTTTATTATAACATTTTAAACAGTACCCCATGAAAAATGTTGCTACTTTAGCTAGTCTGAAACCTGGTTGAACTAATTGGTTCCTATTTCTAGTGACATAGTTATGTCTGTCACCTCGTTTACTAAAAAGATGCAGAATCTTTCTAACGTACATGATATTTTCATAGATATATTGACAAGGTACCGTCATGATGTTAATTTCTTTAAACAGTTCCCTTAGAGAATCGCGCCGGCGGAGATTGTAAATGGCTCTGATGGCTCTTTTCTGCAGAATGAAAATAGACTCAATGTCAGCAGCCCGTCCCCATAGTAAGATACCGTAAGACATTATACTATGAAAGTAACTAAAATAGACTAGTCTCGCGGTTTCAACATCTGTAAATTGGCGGATTTTCCTAACAGCATATGCTGCCGAACTTAGCCTTCCTGCAAGAGATGTCAAATGAGGGCCCCATTGTAGCCTTGAATCAAGCGTAATCCCCAGGAAAACTGTTTCATTGACGAATTCCAGTTTCTCCCTGTTCAATACTATGTCACAATCACTACTTTTGACATTTGGTAAAGTAAATCGAATGCACTTCGTTTTTTTTCCATTTAATACTAAATTTAACATTTTTTCTTTAATGTAGGTAAGAATATCAGCTACCCAACATCATCCTTAAATATGACCACACGTTTTTGGAGCACTCTGTATATTCAAGCAAATGACCAAAATTAGTATTTATAACGTTTGACGCGGGAGCAGAGATCCTAATATAGTCAAAAATGTAAAATGAAAATTCCTCCAAAGTCAATAGTCTTATAAATATTCAAACTGGCAAGTTATTTAATACCGGAATTCGTCTGAGGAAATAACATACAACTAAGAACGTAACACGTCACTATTGTAAGTTATTTCAACACTAAAATTTATGAATCATACGGTCTATTTTAAAGGATTTGGGACTTACCACTTACCACCTTCTCACACCAGTTAGCTAGCGTGCTGAGCTGGCAATGGTGATTGTAGTTCATGGCAATTTTTAAAACTTACCTACTTCTAACTTTCCTTAAACATAAAGTCATAGGCCACTGCCTATTGAGTTAATAATGTAGAAGAATTCTTCTGGGTAACACTTTGCTGTCAGGGAAATCCAGGTGGTGAGTCTTGAGCTGTTAAAATTCCAAAAATTCGTGTACTCGACCGCTCATCGCAAAATCTTTGAGTAAGTAATAGTATTAGTCCCGGTTTCCACCAAATTTCGTTATTTCCTCATCTCTTCTCCGCTAAGCTTATCGGATTGGTTTATTCAACACATCTCCTCTCCTCTCTGCTTTTGTGGAAACCGGGCTTTAAAGACGAGCCAAGAGACAAGTTTATCATAATGCCAGTCAATTGTTTGGCCACGTGACATTGGAAGTGCACGTCAATCAAATAATTATATTGGTTGTTTCCACAATCCTTATTGCAGATGGAATTTCACTTTTCTTAAGACCTGTAGTGGCTATTGTTGATGGTAATCTCTTTACGCCATACCGCCATCAACGTGGTCATACACATGGTAAATCTATACTGGCTGTAAACGGTTCTGTAAAGGGCTACAGCTAAGTATCTTAACAAACAAGTGACATTCTGTCAGAGCTGAAGCGAAGCGAAATGTCACGTGATCAATTCTTTAAATGTTGCTTTGACAATCGTAGTTGCTGATAGAATGGAATTTTGTCTAGAGCCTCAGATCACGGAAATTATTTTAGAGATAAAAAATTTATCATCAACATCATCATATCAGCTAAAAGACGTCCACTGCTGGACAGACATCCCCCAATTGTTGCCACAACAACAGGTCCAGTGCGGCTCCATCGGCTACCCGCGACCGTAACGAAACCAATTTATTCTGTCAAAAATGTATGGAAATTGAGGTTTATTTGACACATTGCGACTGAGATACGAATGCGATAGAACTTGCTTAAAAATTAGTAGAATTGGTACTCAGGTCATCAGTCCACCTTGTGGGAGGCCTTCCAACGCTCCGTTTTCCGGTACGTGGTTCTACTCCAGAACTATTCGGCCCCATCGACCATCTGTTCTGCGAGCAATGTGCCATGCCCACTGCCACTTCAGTTTGGCGATCCTTCGGGCTATGTTGGTAACCTACTGATAGTTGCGTGGTATCTTCTCGTCTCACATACCACAGTGTTTCAAGACGAAAGTGCGACCAGTACCTACGTGTTGCCAGTGACTTATGGAACCGAATCGTGGTCGCTCACAATGGGCCTCATCAGAAGGCTTAAAGTCACCCAAAGTGTAATGGAGAGGGCAATGCTCGGAGTTCCCTTGCGTGATCGAATCAGGTGATATCCACAAGAGAACCAAGGTTACCGACATAGCCCGGAGAAACTTTTTCATAAAATGTAGGAATACCTAAACTATTGCATAAATTATTCAAATTCTTCATACTTAATGGAAAGATGTGTTGCTGGGGAATTTGTTGCGCCTCTTCTTCTTCCAGCTAAAATACTGGGAATATGTATCTACTTCCCAGTATTTTAGCGGGTAGGCGTTTTGAGGGACTGCCTTAATATTAAATTAACGTTCAACAAAGTCTGTCTCTCAGCCTAATCGGAATAATTTACTTTTTTTTTGAAACAATTAACTTTTTTATTTTGAAATAATTTACTTTTTTATTTTGAAATGAGATTATACCTGATTTTTACTTCCGCAAAAAATCTTGATATCGATGGCATAGGCCACGAGAGTAAAACCGTGGCACGCTAGCTTCCGATTAGCGCTAAATTAACGGTTCTGTACATAACCATTGATAATATCAATCTCACTAAAATAGAAAATTTAATGCAGCGTTAAAAAACATTAATGGAAAAGCACCATACGCTTGTCACAACTCGCGATTAATTTTGACGAAAGGGGCTTAAACTCGTATTATCGCAAAATAAATCAACCTAACGTGTGGATTTTTTGAAGTTGGAAGGTATGTAACATAGATTTAGTTTATTTTTGCATTTTTTATGTGGCTGTCCTTGATTAGGCCAGAACCTATAATGATTGTTTGGTATGTCAATGATAAAAGTACCTTACCTGATTAGCCAGATACCAATTTATTGTCATAACTACCACTGTCTTAACAGGCTTGTAACTGCAGTTAAAACTAAATGCGCTATAGCAGGCGCCAGATAAACTTGCAATAAAGTACAATGAACTTTCCCTAATTTCCCTTCGTAGAGACCCGAAGCATAAATTTTGAAACATTTTTCATTTCTAGAGAATATAAAGGATCACGATAGAAGTCGACAGCTTTATGTCTTTATTTCTATTTTTGATATAAGGAAGTCAAAAAATGTATATGGATCAATGACCGTTATTGCACATTTATCTGGCGCCTACTATAATTGGCCTATCAACTTATTCAGACAAGATGACGCTACGTACCTATCCCTTTAACATTTTATGAATATAGCACTTTTCCCTTCCTGAGTGTTTAAGTAATTTAAAAGTAAAATAATTAAACTATTATACTCAAAATTGACAGCAGGATAAATCTTTGGGGTCCGTCGTGACTCGTGATCATCATCATGTATCCTTACGTTTACTGCTGGTCTTATGTCCAGTCCCCAAGTTTTACCATAGCGATACTTTGCTTCTCGCAACCAATGGACTTTCCCAACCCTCTGACATCAGGTCATCGGTCCACTGTTTGGGAGGACTTCCAACGCCACATCTTCCGCCAGGATGCCAGTCTTTCAGCGCCATCGGCCACCTATATATGCGAGCGATGTGCCAATTGAGTTTGCCAATTCTTCGAGCCATGTCGGTTCCCTTGGTTCTCCTGTGAATCGCTTCATTTCTGATTCGATTAAGCAGGAATACTTCAAGCACACCTCTCTCCATTGCTCATTTGCTGACTTCAGTTTTCTGATTAGACCCGTCTCGCGGTATTCCCATCTGTCACCGAAAGTCTGTCCCCGAATTTTAGTGTCATCGGTCGACGAAAAGTAGACTACACATTTCGGTGCCATATCTATATCATCACTGGCAGACATCAGTTACAACCAATCGTCGCGATTGCATTCATATATGGAAGAAAGAAAGGAAGAAGATCCATGTTATCGATAGTAAACGGTTACTTGGCTTGGTAATTAACATTGAACGATTCCAATTGCTCGAACGAGTTACAGGGGCCCTGCAACGCCAAGAGCATTTGAGGAACACGGGTGAATTTTAGTCAGTAAGAATCTGACACTCGCGCTGTACCCAGAGCGGGTGAAGTCATTTGATGATACCCCATCCAAAAAAAAAAACTGATTTTGTATCTGTTTTGTATATCAGATACAAAATCAGTAATTACTTATAAGAATTCTGTATCAGCTGTAGTATCAAGATAAGTAAGGAATCAACGACCTTAACAACGTGTACCAATTAATCTGTCGACACAGTTTTAAAAGCGGCTGTATTCATTACTGCACAATGGTCATAATTTTTATTTTGTAATAATGTAAATCATCAACATAAGTATGGGAAAAAAGGAGGCATTGTGTTCTGCAGAGCAGACCTTGAACATGTATCGAGCACTATTTTTAGCCGATCTTCTTTTCTTTTATACTATTTTTTTTAATAATGAGGAATGGGCTAGCTCTTGACCTCAATCGCGTGATCGAGGTCAAGACCTAGCCCATTCCTTATGGAAACATTTCCTGATGGAAAGCGATTGATGAGGTTCATGATGGAGCGAGTATGCCCTGAAGATGCCTTAAGGTACTGGTACTCCCACGCGTCGACGAAACACAGCAGGCTGCTTGACTCCGGTGGGAGGGTGGTCGCGAACCAGGGAAGGATTGGCCAGTTTTATAAGATGTTAGTTGAGATTGTCCAGGATGCGCCGAGCGCTCGGTGCAGTTGAATGCCTGATGGAACAAATGATGCTACACGAGGAGGCTCCTTCATGCATCCCAAAATACATTTCCTCGTCTTTCGATCGTCTTCAGCCCGCAATCACCCACTGCTGGATATAGGCCTTCCCGTTCGTCTGTTAAACTTGTCGGTTCTGTGCGCTCCTTATCCTGGTGTTTGCTGAGACTTTGACGCTATCGTCAACCCCAAGTGCTTTTGGACGTCCTGTTATTTTTATAGTACTTGATACCACTAATCTCAAAAGAGAGAATTATTTCGATAGGAAAGGGATTCGAGGCATAACACATATTATGACGGCACGGTTGGCGCAGCTGTAGAGCGGTCGGCTGCTGCACTGCGGGCAAAATATTCGTATGGCCTAGATATAGTCGTTCCGGGTCTGGCTGTTTGTGTATGTGAGTTTATAAATCTTTGTAAACGCACCCACGATACAGGATAAATTCATAGTGTGGGGCAAAGTTAAAAAAAAAACCGATGGCTCTTTTACACGGCCACTTTTGAGCACAGGTCAAGATTATGCAAGAATTGCATGGTGCACCTAATCAGTTTACACAATAGTCATATGGGTAAGGCCCTAGAAGCCTTCAACCATGAGAAGTAATTGCTTTTAATTGAACCATAAAATTATTATTATATCACCACCTGATGTTCTGCAGGTAAAATTTACATTTAGGCTACTTAGTATCATTTTTCAGTCTTATAAGTACTCGCTTTTACCTCTTCTAGTATATGTCGCAGCATTAAAAGCCTAGCATTTTTCTTTAATCGCACCGATTTTTTAGCGACCTAAGTGACATCTTTGTTTCAATATCGTATAATGACTTGCCCATGTCACTTATGTCGCTGATTAAAAGGCGTAGTTAAATGAAAAGGCTAGACTTTTAATGAAACGGCTAATTAAGCTAGTTGGCTGCGACATATACAAATAGCTACAACGACCAACTAGTCACAAGTCAACAGTCTATCTGCATTTATAAACAAGCATATATATCTTAACTCGTAAACAATAGTGTATTTTATAAATTATTACCTAGGATGTAACACTGTACGAAACAATCATGTTTGACCTTGAGATATTTTCATAATGTTTTGAGTGAAGGTCAAGGGCATACTTGTATTTTGGCGTTGGAAAAACTTATTTTTTGCTCCTGATTTTATCTTAATGGCGTAGCGGTTTGATGTATCCATTTTAGGCATGAAATTAGCACTTCATAGACCTGCGTAGACTTTTATTTAGCTGGTCGGTATTTTTGAGTCTTCAGTCCGCAATCTCTCTGTAATTTGTAGATCTTTGACTTTCGTTACGAGTAGTCAGAACCCAGAAAATTTTACACCAGTCTCGCCAAAGGGTTTCGTCTTACGTGGGGGTTAGATAAGTAGTATGTAACCCCCATAGACATTATGTTTATTATATTTCTATGGTAACCCCCATGTAAAATTATAATTAACTGCATTGGGCAGACCTCAAAGTAATTAGGAAAAGTTAGGCTAGGCAGATTGAAGGCAATCAGCGTACCTACCAAATTAAATTCAAAATAATCTTTTCATTGGAAGATTTTCACATTATTACTTGTATCTGCAAAATCAGCCACTGAACTCTGCTGAAGCACAGGCATCCTATCGATGAGAGAAAATAGGCTAATCACCGTGCAGGCCCATTAGTAAGGTCACGCACAATGGTTTCGAATTTTTGGTTAGGTTAGTTAGTAGGTACGGACAAACTGTTTTTCCCTGTTGGTCTTCTACAGACTGTACTTCGGAGACCGTGCGCAGGAACTCCATGACCTGATCCCACCATCGCCTTTTTACTACCGAAATCCCAGACATACCGCTGGGTACTATCCGCCCTTGGTCGATATCCTGACTAGTCGTACTCAGCGCTTCTTCTCCACATTTATTATGCGCACAGCCAAAGTGTGGAATGCTGGCATCTGTGTTCCCTTCCACATAGAACCCGTCCCCCGTCAAAGCAAGAGAGAACAGGCATCTTCTGGGCACGCTCGTTCCATCATAAACCTCATCTAACGCTTTCCATCAGGCGTGATCGAGGTCAATAGCAACCCCATTCTTCAAGAAAAATACTGACATCCAATACCTTTGAGATCTGGCTTTTTTTTAAAGGATGGGAAATCATCAAATGACTTCTTCCGCTCTGGGTGACTGTCAGACTCTTACTGACTAAAACCCATCCGTGTTCCTTCCATTGCCCTTTGCGTTCCAGGTCCGCGGTAACTCTTTCGAACAAATTCCGCAAACCTACAAATCCCGCAACCCGTGAGATCAGACTTGAGCAGCAATGAGAACATTATAAGCTGATGCTAAAGCAATGCTGTGCTAATGCATGTGTCTAGAGTTGTACAACCATTTTTTTGTGCATCAAAGCCAGGGTTCTTAACTCTCCCGGAACGCCCGGGAGACTCCGGTAATAATGGTCAACTTCCAGAGCTCCCGGGATGCAACAATTTCTCCAGTTTCAAGAACGCCGAAGGAAAACGAAGAAAAAAGACGTGCTTTTTTTCGTCTAAAAATAGTAAAGGACCGCTATTGAAGTTACTTCAACTTTTCATGGCATCGAACATCATCATAGTTATAAAAGCCATGATTGTGGGCACGTATTAAATGTTTCGTTGAAGTTGTGTTCGGGAAGTTGCGCGGCATCTTCTCCTCTCACATACCACAGTGTCTCAAGACGAAAGTCTATGACCAGTGCGTGTTGCCAGTGATGACCTATGGACTTGAAACGTGGTCGCTCACAATGGGCCTCATCAGAAGGCTTAAAGTCATCCAAAGGGCAATGGAGAGGGTAATGCTCGGAGTTTCCTTGCGTGATAGAATCAAGAATAACGATATCCGCAAGAGAACCGAGGTTACCGACATAGCCCGAAGGATCGCCAAATTCAAAGTGGCAGCGGGCAGGGCACATTACTCGAAGAATAGAAGGTCGATGGGGCCGAAAAGTTTTGGAGTGGCGACCGCGTACCGGAAGACGCAGCGTTGGAAGGCCTCTCACAAGGTGGACCGATAACCTGGTGAGGGTCGCGGGTAACCGATGGATGCGAGACGCACGGGACCGGTTGTTGTGGCGACACTTGGGGGAGGCCAATGTCCAGCAGTGGACGTCTTTCGGCTGATATGATGATGATGATTAAATATTTTCTGATTCGACTATTGCGAGAAAAATATCATGTGGTAGAATAAAAGCAGTATTGCCGAAAACGTTTTAGGGCCGGTTAGTCAAGAACACTCAGTAATTTAGCTAGTAATTCGTCAAATATTATTATATTATTAGATTATATATTTTTTATTATTGATTGATTGAATCGAATGGTTCCCGTGACCCGGTGGTCGTGGGTTCGATTCCCACGGGAAGCATGCTTTGTAAAAGTTGTTTCCAGTTTACCGAGGACATTGCAGGCTTGAATCACCTGATTGTCTGATTAAAAGACGATTCCGTGCTTCGGAAGGCACTTATAAGCCGGTGGTCCCGCGGCCGCCAAATCCAAATGGCGGTCGTCAAACCATGTCAGAGGCCTTTGAGGCAGTTTAGAAACCCTGACACTAGGGTGTGTGGGGTCGTTAGACCTTACTGCCCACACGATAAAGAAAGAAAGATTATTGATTGCATTCAAACTGGTTTATTAAACTTTTAATAAAATTATTTAAATCCTTCCGGGTTGGTTCTTTCGAGAGTTAGCAACTCTAAGCATTGGTCTTAGCTTCGGCACTAATATTATGTTCAGCAGGTTTCATAATGAATCCTCTCTCAGCTAAGTTAGCGTCTCCCGGAATTGTTTCATATTGTGCTAAACAATATACCATTTGTTTCCTATTGTAGCTATTGTATCGAGAAGACGTTATGTTGTACATATGAATCTTAGCCACGTAAAGTGATATAGTTAGAAATTAATTACCGGTCATTAAGTCGTTGCATTTTTATTGATTTCTAAATCTATTTATAAATATAGCATCGATCTAGGTATTTATATAAAGAAGTTAATGGAAGCAGTGACTAACATCACATAGACTTTCTTCAAATCCATATATGCTAAAAACCCCTATTCCACCCTTTTGGGTTAAGCAATTTCAGCGATTCATCCGAGAAAAATGTAACAAATAGGCGAACACTTTCGCAATTATTATAATAACTGTAATCATTTATTGGCACGTACCGTGACTCATCGTGTTAGTTACAATTTACTTACGTAACAATCATTAAGTCTGTACATAATATATTGTACCACTGCAGATAAAAACCTGCCACTCCCTTTTTCACACTTTTATATTTCCTACTAGTGTTCATTTGATATGACTCAAGGTACCTACATGTCACCGGGCGTCGGGAATCGCTGGGCGATTCCCAGCCACCGTAGGTGCGGGTCTGCGGACGGCGAGGGGTGGGTGGCTCGCCGTCCGATCTAGGCCAGGCCTAGGGCGACGGCGCGTTGTGTTCCACGCGCGCCTCAAAAAGATATCAGCAAAGTAGTCGGGGCCCATTAGGGCCAGAGCCTGCCACGGTTGCGGATTTTTTTCGAAAGAGTAACCGTGGCCCTGGAAAGCAAAGGGCACTACGAGGAGCACGGATGGGTTTTAGTCAGTAAGAGTCTGACACTCCCTCCCGCTCCGCCCAGAGCGGCAGAAGTCATTTGATGATTTCCCATCCATAAAAAAGGTACCTACATGTTTTTTTTGTGTCCTTGTCTTTGTCCCCCAGACGTGATCCTATTTCCAAAACTGATTTATTTACGTAGCACGTCATTGCTTAGGTCACAGAAATACATAACTGTACAAAATTTTAACTGAACCTGTCCAGTAGATTCTAAGAAAATTAGCTATGATGGACAGACGGACAAACGGCCAGCCAAACAGCCACACAAACTATAGTTGGCGCCAAATAAGCTGGCAATAGCGGTCATTGACCCACCTACTTTTTTTGACATTCTTAATTTCAAAATCAGAAAAAAAGACATAAAGCTGTCCTGAATCTACATCTATCCAGATCCTTTACATTTTCTAGTAATGAAAAACCATTCACAATTTATTTATCGGGTACCTATCTATAAAGAGATATAAGGGAAAGGTCAATGGCCACTATTGCCAACTTATTTGGCGCCAACTATAGTAATCCACACGTAGTAGTAGTCACACGGACTCACACGAACTAGTGGTTTATTTTTATATATTGTAAGTTGTGACGTGTTGTGACAAGTCATGTATACATAATAATACATCTCAACCTCTTCATTATGTTTATTAGGTTTACAATTAAAATAGTCACAGGCAGCAATTATAGCCTTTTCTGTAAAATGCGAAAATTATACTTCATGGATATATCGTAGCCAACTAGTTAAATCAGCCGTTTCATTAACAGCCTATCCTTTTCATTGAACTGCGGCGCTTAATCAGCGACATAGTGACATGGGCAAGTCATTAAACCACAGATTAAACGATATTGAATAAAAGATGTCACTTTTCGCTAAAAATTTGGCGCAGTTTAATGAAAAGGCTTGGCCTTAATGAAATGGCTGATTAAGCTACTAGCTGCAACAGATTATACTATTAAGACTTTATTACACAAAACTAAGTCCAAACGTCATTATTGTTGCCTGACTCACTGATTAAAACAAAAGAATACAGAATCGTGACCATTTTATAAATTGGTCATCATTTAGTCACGCATACTCATATATAGACGTACAAGAAACTTGAAGACCGTATCTACTGTGGCATGACATGCTTTCGGTTTAAATGACTAATCCCACTTAAGGTTGAACTAGTCGCGGGCTCGAACTCGCTAGTAAGCGTGGTCAAAAAGCTCGCTGTCTCACCGGGCATCGTGCCCGACAGAGACAGTATCAATGATGAGCATTTAGATGCTCAAAACACCGTTCCGAACGAAAACAACGTTAGACGATGCACGAAAAGTCGATTGGAAGGTTGAGTTTTATGAAAAAACCACTGCATAAATCCATTATAAATAAATTTTATTAATCTCTTCTACAATTGAGGTTTGTCGGTGCCGACTTTGTTTTTGAGATTTTACACTTCTTTTGTTACTTCTTTACGCCCGAAGTTGCTTTAAAATTGGCAAAAAAAAACGAATCTTTGTTGGCTTATAACTTTTTAATGGCTTTTTATTTTACTATTCTGTCTGACAAAATTAATAATGAGATAAACGATATCATGCTTAAATTTCAATGTACAATGTCAAACAGTAGAGTAATACCCCCCGAAATTTGTATGGACAAAAAATATCGAAGAGTGTAACCTTAAGGAGTGGTGATGCATTGAGCTTCAAACTCATATTCAACGTTTGTTATTTCGGCTTTAGTGAAGGCTATATTATATTAGTCAAATTCAGTTTGTAGAACTAAGTTTGAGTCAAAATTCATTGAAATCATCGCAAACCAACGTAAAATGCGATGCGTAAGCGTATGATGTATGGGAACGCCGCTATTGTGGCGATTAGTCCCCTCTTTGAGGAGTGGTTAGAGAGGCGCCACGGCGTCCTCACCTTCCGCCTGACGCAGGTACTCACCGGACACGGTTGTTTCGGGAGCTACCTGTTTCGGATTCGGCGGGAGAGGATACGCCCGGGTGTCATCACTGTGAGGATCGCCTGCGTGGGCGGAGCACCGCCGTGTCCTCATAGAGGCGATCAGCGGCGGACCTCTCGCGTCCGGCCCTGGTTCAATCCATGGTCCGGAGCTAAGAGGCATGGGACGCAGTCACCTCCATCTGCGAAGCAGTAATACCAGCGAAGGAGGACGCGGGCCGCGTGAGGGAGAGGCCAACCTCACGCCCCAGCCGTCGCTACAGAAGAAGACGCCCCGGGTGTCAGGAGTCGTAGGGCGATTCCAACAATGTTTAAGTTGGTTCCATGGAATTTTGCCTGGCTTCGGATGAAACCAAGTTAAATATACATATATCGATGACCGACTGTTTTCTTCTTGTTAATTTCTTCCTAGAATTTAAATTCTGGACATGCATGACATAAGACACCACTTACCATCCCTATGACGCAATCGCTTAGTCTGTACCTCATTTTGACAACCACAAGCGTTTATCTTTTGCACGAATTTAAACCGCAGAAAAGTCCATTTGATTTCTAATCTGTCTTGTTTTCGATTCAGCATTTCAATATTCTGTACTCAAGAGATAAAAACTGCAACTAATTCGTATGACTAATACTTAGTATGTATATTTAACTATTTTTTTTAAAGGGTTATCAGTACATTAGGACTTGTACCTACCTTTTCATGTTTATGACTATATCACGACTTTATTACCGTCTGGGCAAACCCAATGCAATGAGTGAACAGTATTGCTTTTTTAATGAGGCATGTTAAATAGGGATTGCAGTTGCATATATTAGTCACGACGCGACGGCCAGAACAATCTGTGTTCCGTTAAATTTTCGAATTTATATTAACCGTCGCGCAAAATATCAAAAATCACCTCTATAGATGAAAATTCTGAGTGCCAATAAGGAATATGACTGCAAATTTTTTAATGAAATAATGTTTTAAATAACTTAATCAGCGACGAAGTTACAAAGCTTCAAAGTTGACAATTAGAAAGAGAAGTCCGATACCAACTCTGACGTCAATTATCATGACGCCTAGATACAATATGCAACGGGATTAAATATAATGACCACCATAAAATGCTTTGATACCCTTAGTTCTTTTACCAAAAATATATAATTGACACCAGAAAAATGAAGTCTAAAATTACAATAGTACTAGCTATTTTAGTCACGACTGCACCTCAAATTGTATTCGAACACCAAATGTAGTAAATGATCACCAAATCTTAGCGAGCAAATTAATGCGCTATTTTTGCCTAAATAAACTACTGTGATTGCCATAAAATGTAGGCTTGGGGTTACAAACTGGATAAAATAGGTTAGGTTAGGTTAGAATTGTGACCAACCGCGCGCGAGCCGAGCGAGCGAAGCGAGCGGTGCCGCGGCAGCGGCCGGCGAGCGCTACTTCTCGAATATTTTTTTGGAAAAAGTTATTTATTTCACACTTTTTTAACTCCAATCACCAAACAATAGCTGCCAATAAAAACGAAAGAAGGCTTATAAATTAAAATAAAGCTTTATATTTACTTAAAAGTTTTGGATTAACAATGATTTGTTTGACATTAGTTTGCTTAAACAGGATAGCAAGATGTAAAAACTTTGATTTCAATTTTACATTAAAATGCTGGTATGATTTTGATGATCATTTACTACTTTTGGGTTAACAATGATTTATTTGGAGTCATTTTGCTTAAATAGGATAGCGAGACGTTAAACTTTTGGTTATAATTTTAAATTAAAATGCGTGTTTAATTTTGGTGATCATTTACTATTTTTGCCTCCTAAATGTTACTATTGGTGGTAAGTTAAACATAAGCCATATGCAACTGCCATAGAAAACGGTGTTTTAGATGTACTTGTTTATTTATTTCTCAAAAAACTGTTTAAATAGTAAATCTTTTCATAAAACATATTCCCTATTCTACTACTTAATTTGTAAGCAAGGAAAATTGAGGCTTTTTTAGACGGATTGCGACTGAGATGCGGAAACAGCTTAACCAGCATTTTCACGCTGAATTCTGGTTATTTCTTACACCGGATCACTAATACGGGTCCTGCCTTATTTCTTGCCTTATTTCCCATCCCAATCCCAGATACATCATCATCATCAACCACAGCCGGACTTCGCCCAATGCCAAGCATAGGTCTCTCTTTTCTTATGCTAATCTCCACATTCATGTGCCATTATCCTCATCCAGGTTCTACCCGCGATGGCATCAATGTCGTCTGCTAGTCTCAGATACCTTCAAAACACTCCAGATGCCTTCTAAATTCTAAACATTCGACATCCCTGGAAAAGGAGTTTTAAGTCTTGACCACACAATGACTTGACCAATAATTGCACTTCTATCACTCTCAAAGATCATAAAGTTGTGGTCAATGATCATCTGTTCAATGACTATATGATCCATCATCTAAATAAACCACAATACATAACAAAAAATTTTACCTTCATACTAAACACTATGAAGGTAATATTGTTTGTTTATAATTATGTTTGTAAAAGGTAAATCTTTGTGAGAACTCTGGTCCGATTACGAAAATTCTTCACTGATAGAAAGTTTTATCGCTGAGAGAGTAATTCTTTTGTGAAAGGCTGCTGAGCGAGTCCTGAGGAAAAAGCTAGTGAGGATGTATGGATAACTTTGTACCTTTTCTTACTAATATTATAAACGAATGTGGTTTAAATTTATTTATTCTCAAAAAGACAAAATAGCCACTTACATGAGAACATAAGTTAACATAATGTAATAAACTTTTCGGAATAAACCTCTTTAGAAGAAAGAATAATTTTGAAAAACCGTTTATAGATGACGGAGTTAGCCCGAACATACCTACATAAAAAAAATATATTTTAAAACATCCGAATTGATAATAATAATATCTACTAAATCTGAACTCATACATTCATTTTTGCAAGTGTAACATTTTAGGTACTTACTATTTAGTAAAACAACTTCTTTGATTTATCCATTTATTTTCACATCAAAATAACATAACGGAGTGCGAATTGTACTAATTTTTAAGCAACGTAAGCATTCGCATGTCAGTTGCAATCTGTCAAAATGTCTCAAAATTTAGGCTTTTTGACAGATTGCAACTGACATCTGAATGCGATCGTTTCTTAAAAATTCGTACCTACAATAATTGGCGATGATTATAGGCAATAATCTAGAGAACAAATCTAATTCGATGCGGCTGGAGCCACATGCGCAGCTAGTTAATTTATAATTCGCGTGCATTCTAGGTAAGTCGTTAGGTACAATGCGTTTTCCATTAAAGATGGATTACCTACTATCAGAAAACGTAATACCCAGCCCAGGTATCAGGAAATGAGTTGCATCTTTTAATCATACGTCATCTGCCTAGACTTTTACGATTCGATCTATGTTTGAATCAGTTTCTAGTTATCACAAACGCGTATGAGTATCAATAATTCTAATAGAATGACTGAGTTCCAATTAAATAGGGGGAAATTGCATGAAAACAATATTTGTTATCTACACAGTTTACCTCAAAATATAGAAAAATATGACATTAACAGTGAAAATAGAATCAAAATTGAACGAAAAACCAACGAGATATGTGTAACTATTTTAAACAAATATATCTGTCCCTCTCGCGAAAACGCTGTTTTGTATGGCAGCTGTATAGGCGTCATGGACTTTGACGTCAGAGTTCATATCGGACTTCTCTTTCTAATTGTAAACTTTGAAGCTTTATAAATTATCTCTGATGAAGTTATTTAAAAATTATTTCATAAGTGTTCCTTTGTGCTCTTTTTTCTGTACTTATACAAATTTCTATTTTTAAGGTTATTCTGTGTACAGTAATAAATAAATAAGTGCTTTCTAAAGCTAATACTTAATTATTATTTTATTTTGTAAATAACGTCTTGAGACACTGTGGTATGTGAGGGTCGCTCACAATGGGCCTCATCAGAAGGCTTAAAGTCACCCAAAGGGCAATGGAGAGGGCAATGCTCGGAGTTTCCTTGCGTGATCGAATCAGGAATGGTGATATCCGCAAGAGAACCAAGGTTACCGACATAGCCCGAAGGATCGCCAAATTGAAGTGGCAGTGGGCAGGGCATTGCTTGCAGAACAGATGGTCGATGGGGCCGAAAAGATTTGGAGTGGCGACCGCGTACCGGAAGACGCAGCGTTGGAAGGCCTCCCACAAGGTGGACCGATGACCTGGTGAGGGTCGCAGGTAACCGATGGATGCGAGACGCACAGGACCGGTTGTTGTGGCGACACTTGGGGGAGGCCTATGTCCAGTAGTGGACGTCTTTCGGCTGATATGATGATGATGATAGTTAATGAAAGTCAGATTGTGCAGTCATAGTGCGTTATAATTTTAATGTGCACCTGTATTACAAAAAAAAATAAACGACTTTCCTTTGCATTTATGTGCGACAAAATGTACAGAACAGCAGATATATTTTTCATGTTTTCAGTGTTGATCCCACAGTAAAAGTTTATCATAATGATGAGTACAATGACCCCTTTTTAGTTATTGCATATATTCTGTTAGGTACACGTTGTTTGGATGTGTCAAACACAACTAAATTGGATAATGATAATACTTCATTTACAGGACACATCTAACCTGACATTGTACAATCAAGAACAATACAAAAACAGATGGCATTCAGTCATTTCTACCTATTCCATGGGAAAAAAAGCGCTAGTCTGTTTCCATCTACGTATTGTTACACTTATACATTTGTAACAATGTATGGAAACCCAAATGCAAACACCGCCAGCTAATCTATTGTGCTCGTGATTTGCATACAATACGCATTGTGGTATTTAACTCCATTGGTATTACCCATGTATGTAGCTAAGGATGCCAGCTGGAGCCGGATAAAGCCGGAAGTAGTCAAGCTTTTAGGATGCGTGTCCGGCCAAATTGGACCGAGTTCGGCCTGTACGGTTTTGTTAGGCTTGTAATATTTTACCAGATTTTCACTGATTATAAATAAATTTGACATAAAAACAAGCTTTTTTTAAAGCGGCCATTTTGAATTTAGTGTAATGTTATTAACTTTATTGATATCTACTCTTCAAGCCCTTTCGTTTAATACCCATTTCAGTGGGTTGAAAACAAAAATGTAATCAGCCATCTTGGAGCGGCGGCCATGTTGAAATTATTACAATATTGAGTATTGCACATTGTATTGTCACCAGAACTAAAGGTATGCAAAATGTCAGCTCAATCGGATACCAACAAATAGTCAAAAATGGTTTGCAAATTTTGAGCGACAACTTACAAACATACGAACATGCAAGTTTTAATAAAAATACTTATTATCGTAAGTCAATCCAGGTTTTTTTTTTGCTTGAATGCCACAAAGATAAGAATAAGATAGTGGTCCGATCTGGCAACCCTATAGATAAATATGTGGCTCTGCATTAGAGATTGCAAAAAATGGAGGTAGGTAATTACCTGGTTAGGTCTGTGTGCCGTTTACAATGGGTTTTTGATAGTCGTGAACTCGTGAGGTGTTTTTGTCGTGGATACGTAATTGGTTAATACGGGTATCTTGTTTTAAATGCGAAATCTGTATGAAATCGTCTGGCCCGCGTCCTGACTATAAATAGTATATGACCAACTGCTAAATCTAGAAAGCTGTAGGTTTATTTGGTAACGTCACGTAACTTATCCGCAGAAAGGTTTTTTGGAAATTTCAAATACATAATGACACGTTTTAGGTTTTTTGGATGGGGCGGGGGTGAAATTTGTATCTTCGACTGCGTCTGCACCCGCGAACGAAGACGTATGTCAGCATTGATATGGGTCGACGGCGCGTTGTGTTCCACGCGCATCTCAAAGAGATGCCAGCATAGAAGTCGGGGCCCGTTAGGGTCAGAGCCTGCCAGGGTTGCGGATTTTGATCGAAAGAGTCAACGCGGCCCTGGGGGTCTACTCTCTAAGTCCGAAGTCCGTAGTTTCGACCTTAGTGTAGGGCATTTTATACTCCGCCTATTCACTTACGGACTTACGACTAGTCCCGAACCCGAACTAAGAACGAATGACAACACGATTTGACAGTTGTTCATTTCGGGTTCGGGACTAATCATAAGTACTTAATCGTAAGAAGATCGAAATTGTACAGTCACTGGTAAAGTAATGTTGTATCTTGCTATCAAATCCGACTTCTTAGATTGTCACGAATACCTATACATAGTGATAACTCGACAAAATGTACTGAACAGCTGTATATATTTTCGCGATTTCAGGGTTGGCCCTATAGTAAAAGTTGTTCATAATGATGAGTACAATAACCCCTTAAGAGGTATTGCGTTTATTCTCTTACACGTTGTATACTTTTTATACCAGAAGTATGTTATCTTGGGATAATATTAATTCTTATGTGCCAATTCTACCAATTTGTAAGCAACTTTCTTCTTTTGTGAGTCGCAATCTACCAAAAATTTATGGAAATTAAGGCTTTTTTCACAGATTGCGACTGACATTACGTCTGATCGTCGGACATATAATAATAGTTCCCCAGTTCCCCTACCCAAGGGGGGATACTACGTAAGTAGGTGTAGTTAAATAACCCTTTTTTCTTACTGCTCTGCTGTTCTTTTCCTCTGATTTTCCTTACTAGCTAGCTAGCTAGCAGTGACGATGAAATAATTAAGCAGTCAAGTGTATGGTCTGAGTTAAATTGTCAGCACAATGCCATGATGAAAATCAAAACAGTTAAAAAAAAACCCTGAACCAAAACAACTGTACTTACATCCTGAGGGATATCATCCTGACGTTTAAAATATTGTCACTGGTTTTGGAATTACCTACACTACCTACCTAACCTATTGTCAATAGGGAATATGCATGAAAAAAATCTACCCAGTTTATCTCAAAATATACATTTTTTTAACACTTTTTTTTTTGTATTAGAGATGGGTTTGCTCTTGACTCTGGTCAATGTCAGAGATGACAGAGACAAAGTCTACGATGGAGCGAGCTTACCCAGAAGGAGTCGTTCACTCTAACTTTGAAGAGATTAGGGTTGTAACCATTTGGAAACACACATTGCCCCACACTAGGAATTTCTCCTGTATCATGGCCCGTGGGTGCGTTTACAAACATATAAACTCACATACACAAACAGCCAGACCCGGAACAACTATCTGTAGGCCATACAAATATTTGTTCCGCGCGGGAATCGAAAACACAGCGGCCAATCGCTCAACCACTGCGCCTACCGTGTCATCAAAAATAATACTAACAGTGAAAATAGAATCAAAATTGATCGAAAAACCAATGAGATATAACTGTCGCAGCCAACTAGCTGAATCCGCCGTTTCATTAAAAGTCTAGCATTTTCATTGAACTGTGACTTTTTATCAGCGACATAAGTGACATGGGTTAGTCATTAAACGATATTGAATAAAAGATGTCACTTAGGTCGCTGAAAAATCGGGACATTTAAATGAAAAGGCTAGGCAACCAATTAAGTGGCTGATTAAGCTAATTGGCTGCGACATAACTATTTTAAACAAACATATCTGTCCCTCTCACGAAAACCATGTTTTCTCTAGCTGTACAGAGAGAATACACTGTGCAGAGTTGGTATTGGACTTCTCTTTTGAATTTTAAAAGTTTGAGGCTGTAGAACTTTACCGCTGATGAAGGTATTTTAAAAATTGTTTTATACTCCATTGGGTTAACCGACTAAACGTACTTACTACTTTATTAACGAATCATAACGTTGCTAAATTGAAGAGAACAACTGTAACGTTTCATGACAACTGAATAGACTGGTATTACGTTTAGTCGGTTAACTAAGTCACGTAGTTTTTTTTGTTTACCTTTAGTTAACTACCTACTCGGATGGAGTATAGAGATAATAAGTAAATAAAAAAATTGCATTCATATTTCCTATTAACTACTTGATACCTAACCTATTGTCAATTGTGGAAAAAGATGTCGTTCTATTCATACATACATAAACACTCGCCTTTCTCTCCATTGAGCTACCTCAATGCGCCGTTTCTATGGCAGTTGTATGGGTGTCATGGTATTTGACGTCAGAGTTCGTACCGGACTTTTCTTTCAATTGTCTACTTTGAAGTTTTATAATTCAATCGCTGATGTAGGTACCTATTTAAAAAAATATTTCATAATTATTTACAGCTATACCTATTATATAGCTGTAAATAATTATGAAATAATTTTTAAAATAGGTTTATTTGCAAAATAAAATACTTACTCGTATAATACGAGTAAGTATTTTATTTTGCAAATAAAAAAAATTGCATCCATACTTATTCCCTATTGTTCACACTGGTTTTTATGTTAAAAATATCATGTAATAAATTGTTATACATCAGTGCAACAATCGCATAATAATGTAGGTAAACACCGCATGCATAAGGAAGTTGCACAAAAAAAAAAGTTATGATAGGTAAGTACTAATCTAGTTTTGAGTTTTAAATATCGAACGATTTATAAAAATAATGGCAAGATATTACATGACGTATTCTATGGTATTACCATGAACACATTTCCTTCCACACGAGCTAACGAAAGGTGAAAATTGACTCTCGATTTGCCCAAACTGTCAAAGTGGAAATCGATTTCATCACTACAGCTATTAATGACCTTGGGCTATAGACAAGTGACATTCTGTCAGCAGTAGCGTGGCGAAGGCGATTGTCAATACGTCAAAAATGTATGGGATTGACAGATGCTATCGAAATGTCACGTGATCAAATTCCTACATTTTGGCATTTCGACAGTCGCATTCGCTAATTGAATGGCACATTGTCAAAGACCTCTTAATCGAAAGAGGCTTATTCCGAAATGGTCCTAAGTATTTAAATTTCGTATACCTAGATCTGATGAAGAACTTCGGAGACAGACAGTTAAATAGTGTGTGTGCGTTGTTGTCGATAGCAATAGTCCATACCATCTGTATTATGATTGTTGTCGACAGTGGCCTGCGCATGTGAAGTGCTTTATAAACATTGTACTTACATCTAATAGTTCGATATTGAGATAGACTCATGATAGCACAAGTCTAAACCTTAGTGGTTTTTTGGTTGCTATTTAAATTAATAATATTGTATTCTTTCGTATAAACGATAAATAAATTAAAAAAAAAATAGATATGGACTGATTGAAATTTTTGAGGAGCACTAAAAAAGTGAAAAATTAAAACCTTATTTACAAAAAAATACTACCGATTTCCAAAGAAAAACCACCACAAAGTACAAAATAACTGTAATTATGGAAGTCGGTGTCAAAAAACGAAAAACCACATCCGAAACACCGATTTCCAAAATTAAAGTTGTTTTTAACCGACTTCCTAAAAAGGAGGAGGTTCTCAATTCGACTGTATTTTTTTTTGTGTTTGTTACCTCATATCTCCGTTATTTATGAACCAATTTGAAAAATTCTTGTTTTATGTGAAAGGATATACTTCTCAATTGGTCCCATTTAAATTTTATCAAAATCGGTTCAGCAGTTTGGTTTTTAAATCCAAATTGCTGGAAAAAATATGAGGAAAAATCATACGAAATTGCATATTTTTGCTTTCCTGTGACTTTTCAGTGGTGTTTTAGGTTTGGGGTACCACTAAAAAGGGAAAAATAAAAAACTTTTTCACAAAAAAAACCGACTTCCAAAAAAAACACTACAAAGTACAAAATAACTTTAATTTCGGAAGTCGGTGTCAAATAACGAAGAAGCAACCAAAAACACCGACTTCCGAAATTAAAGTTATTTTGTACTTTGTAGTGTTTTTTTTGGAAGTCGGTTTTTTTTTGTGAAAAAGTTTTTTGTACTTTGTAGTGGTTTATTTTTTGTAAGCCGGTTTTATTTTTTTACAAATGAGTTTTTTCATTTTATAAAGTTTTTTACATTTTATAAAGCCTTAATAAAGAAATCTTATTATTATTATAAAGTTTTAGAGAATTTAAAAATATGATGATAGAATTTAAAAATAATTTCACTTTTACCATAGTCGTTAGTTAGGTCGATGACTTCAAAAGATTACCTAGGAAAACCCAGTACCTAGATACAAACCGGATAACTAGCAAAGGAGCTTACACACTTGTTTAAAAGCCACTAGGGCCTTTTGCTCTGCAGTCATTCCACATTTCGCGAGCTGATAAGATTATAAAAAAAAATGACTCCTAGCATAGGTATATCTTTTACTTAAAAGGAGGTCCCTTAGTAAGAGTTACTGTAATAGTTGTATTAAAAAAAAAAAAATAAATAATATATTGTTTTTTTAGGGTTCCGTACCCAAAGGGTAAAAACGAGACCCTATTACGAAAACTCTGCTGTCCGTCTGTCTGTTTGTTTATCTTTCACCAGGCTGTATATGAACCGTGATAGCTAGACAGTTGAAATTTTCACAGATGATGTATAAATTACAAATACTAAAAACAGAATAAAATAAATAATTAAGTGGGGCTCCCATACAACAAACGTGATTTTTTTGCTGTTTTTTATAGATAATGGCACGGAACCCTTCGTTCACACTTCTTCGGCACTTAAGATTAAGACGAAGAACTTTGCAATAGGGGTGATTCCTGAGTAAAAAAAATATGAATCCTTAGTCTGTCAGTTAGATTATTGAAAAATATTGGGCACGTATTTTTTGTTTTATCAATATCAATAAAAATACGAAAACAAAACGCATCACAGATCAGGAGTGGATTGTGACGTAACTTTCCGGTAGAAACTGTACTGAAATGTGACGTCACAAGTTTTCAACGCACTGCATCGTACCACTCAGGCCCAACATGTGAAAATTCCCTAATATAAAGTAAATCTTATGTATATGTAAATAAACATTAAATTCGCGATTAATTCGCGACACACCGGTGTGTCGCCGGGGCCGGACAGGTTAATTTAATTGTTTACTTGAAAAAAGAAAAAAATATATGTCCAATTGTTTTTGGAAATCTATCTGACCGACTAATTAGATTTTTCAGTAAAACATCCCATTGATACATATAGTTTGAGCTGATGCAGGGCCGTTATTACCCGGTGGTGCAAGGGGTGAAGGGTCCTAGCGTGTCTCAAAAATCAGAAATCAGAAATATATAAGGTGCTATAAAATTATCTGCCAACCTCTTGAGGGGTCATTGTACTCATAATTATGAACAACTTTTACTATGGGACCCAACCTGAAATCGCGAAAAAAAAATCAGCTGGTCCCTACAGTTTGACGAGTTAGACGAAAATAAATGTAGGGACCAGCTGATTTTTTTTTCGCACCTTATATATTTTTTTTTTCTTTTTATCTCTCAAGTCGAATGAAATACATTTTACCTACTACTACAATAACCCTGACCAACCCTTTAGTCAACACGAGCAATGCCTTGAGCATAGCTAGTGTGAAAATACAATTACTTCTCGAAAGTTTAAAATTAAAATCGAGGCGCAGACTGTTGCCGAATAAGCTGAAAACGACCCTGAGCTGATGGTAATGAAATCTAAATTCGCACTAACTTGCCATCCATCAAGCAAGAGAAACTCAGATTGCTCTCTGTGACGTCATCTTTTTTAAGGGGAACGAAAATTTCCGGTCCTTTTGGAAACCCAAAACGTCAGTATTTTTGTTTGATTTTCAACTTTTCAAGTGTTGGTCAACTAAGTTAAAGTTGCGTGACATGAGTGAAAATTAAATTTGAAATTTTTATTATAAGATATTGACATTTGTAATTTACTTAGTTTTCTTTGACATATAGACAATTTGTAATTTTATTATTTATCTTTGACATTTGTAATCTGATAATATGTAGATAATGCTTGACTAAGTAAGTACCTATTTTCTTTTTGACCTGGATATAAAATTGTATTGTTTAAATGGAGTCACTATTGTCAAAAAATTTGCATGCCGAATTAAGTTGGCGGAATATGAAGAACTTTTGTATACCTACTTATATGACAAAATCTGTAAAAACCATATTTCAGGCAAATAAATGAATCTATCTATCTAAGGATACTCGTAAACTGAGTCTTCTATTGTATTGTTCAACAAATAAGTAGTCTAATTCGGTTTGATAAACACGAAAGTATGTCTGATGACTAATTTGGTCTAACGACAACTCAATCACGTCAATTTGATTGATTGATTAGGTAATTAAACAATATACCGATTTTTTTATAATAACTTGTAATATAATAATTCAATCAATTTGCAGTCAAAATCAGTTTAAAACAATAGGAACAGCCTTCTACCAGCCAGCGTTCCGTATGGTATCGGACGTAAAAGAATAGCACCATCCCATAATTTCCCGTGGGTGTCGTAAGAGGCGACTAAGGGACTCACCAGAAAATGGGCAGCAGCATTCTCTGTTGGTACATTGCTACAGCTACACTGCGATCGCCAACCCGCCTGCCAAGCGTAGCGATTATGGCAAACAGTGGACGTCTTTCGGCGAATATGATGATGATGGTGATGAAAAGCCACTATTTTCCGCTTTTAACCTATCCCAACTGTCTCACATTTGTAACAATACCTAAGTAGGTACTTATTACAATTACTTGAGTGTCAAGAAAAACAAAGCGACAATCGTGACAACGTTACCAAAGTAACAAATTACTTTAAGAGTTCAACGACCTCAGCATTGAATAGAATTTGCCCGTTCATTGTTTAGACCATCCACTCTTCTTGTCATAGAACCTCCTTTTGTGTTGGGGTGACCGCTAAAGTGGAAATAAGTAGGTACAGACTTGACCAGTAGGGAATATGCATGAAAAAAATATTTGTTATCTACACAATTTATCTCAAAATATACAAAAATATAATAGTGAAAATAGAATAAAAATTAATCAAAAAACCAACGAGATTATATGACAGCTGTATAGGGGTCATGGACTTTGACGTCCAAATCCATATCGGACATTTGAAGTTTTATAACTTCATCACCGATGAAGTTATTTAAAAATTATTTCATAAATGCTGTCTAAAGCTAATACTTAATTATTATTTCTTTTAGTAAATAAAAAAAAATGCATGCATATTCCCTGTCCTTGTTTTAATTTCATAATTAGGTATACATCATCATCATTTCAGCCGATAGACGTGCAACCCGTACGCATTAACTTGGCGCCTGGCTTGAATCACGTTTTGACGTTTTAATTCAAATTAAACAATTCGATTTTGATGAAAACAAATAAACGCGTTTGCCTCACTGTTACCGTTGCGTTTATATTATTTCATCGAAATCAAATTGTCCACCACCAATCCTCACCAATGTGCCCGACCAATGTTCGAATGTTCCACTCTGTATTTTTTATAGGACTTCCAGTTAAACCCTTGTAGGGACCTCACTCAAATTATTCCAGCTAACTTTATCTCATGTCCTCTCCGGCTAATCTGTCAGAAATAAGCCCAAATCGTCGCGACAGCGTATTTAGGTCAGGCTCGGTTGATACATCCTATAAATGTGTGATTGCGAACTACAGTTAGATAGTCCTTTAAATTAGTGTCATAATGCTATAATTAAGTAAATTACAAACTTTTTAAAACCATCCAAGATACCATAGTGTAAACACTCGCTTAACCAGGCTATAAATACAAGCCAATTACCAGCTCACGCCTTACAAGCGGGTTGCAGGCTGATCCCGTATCTAACCAACTGGGGAAAACCAACATCAAGTGACAGGAAACTGGACGGGCCAGTGAATAAGCCCATGCACGATTTTTGTATTTGTCTTGTTCTAATTTTTTATCTCCCAAACATTAAACTTAAGGTTTTTTTTTCAGATACTCGCAAAGAAGTGTCAACAAAGGTCAAAGAACTGGGGACGAAAATCTTCTAAGACAGAGACAAATTGACACTAGCTAGTTTTTAAATATGAAGTCGTACGCTGCCCGCATTAGAAAAAAAAAACAATAGAGATTCTAGGATACATAACAGAATGTGTGGTGCCTAGACTCGTATACAAAACGGGCTTTAGAAAAAACCAGTAAATTGACCTCGTCGCATAAACAGATAACCAGTTATTTACTTATCTACTCCTCAATAATTTTATTATGAAATTAATTCATTTAACAACCAACCAAGCAGTTTTTATGTTTCGGCTCGTATGTAAGGACTACAAGTTGACTTGATATATACGACCATACAAAACATTTTACAAAATGGACCGGTTCCAAGCTTCTTCAAAAACCTACTCAACTCGTTAGTATTAAACGTAACATCGACAAGGAAATTGGACTTTAGAATGCTACTGATACAGTTGGAATTCATTCGTGCATGCTTACTATATAAATGTCTATAAATTAGTCACATTCCCGTTTCGCATTATAATTGTTCAGTGTACAGCGAGACTTGGTCGAGATCACAATGAAATCCGTCGCGTTGGTGTTATTATTTATCGGAGTGTGTTATTGTCAGGTCGAATTCAATGAACGACCCCGGAATTTTAGTATAGAGCTATTGTATTTCACCCAGGCGGAAACTAATGGACATGTAGTGATATCACCGTTCGGAATATGGACTTTGATGACCGGTATTGCCCTTGGAGCCACGGGCAACAGCTACAACCAACTGGCGAGGACATTCATCCTCCCGAAGCAGCAGAACACCCTTGTAAGAGGATACAGGGACTTGACAGGCGCTGTTCTAGCCCAAGGGGACAATGGAGTCAGCCTTGCGAGCAGAAACTTCGTGTTCCTCGACAACGACTTCTCAGTGTACCAAGACTTCAGATCAGCTCTCCAAAACGATTTTGGAGCCTCTCTCAAGGTCCTTGACTTTGATGACCCCAATTCCGCCCGCATCGCTAACACATACATCGAAAAGTCAGGCGGAAGAGTCTCCAATGTGTTACGTTCTGATGACTTCCGTGAATCGAGAATGATATTAACTAACGTCATTTCGTTTAAAGGATTGTGGGCTTCACCTTTCAACAAATCTGACACAGCGTTGGAACCATTTTACGATGAAGATAAGAAAGTGGCCGGTTCGGTGAATATGATGTTCCAAAAAGGTCAGTTTGCCTTCTCGAACATGCAAGCTTTGAAATCTTTTGTTGTTGAATTACCTTACGGGACAAATGGGAAATACTGCATGATTGTGATTCTGCCTTACCCGTCAGTGAAAATCGCAGATATGTACAAAAACTTCGCTAAAGTCAGTTTAAAGGATATCTTCAAGAGATTGCAAGACGATGTGGACGCATTTGGAATGGAAGAAGTAGACGTGAAACTACCCAGGTTTCATATAAGCACGAATCTTGTGTTGAACAAGCCGTTGAACGATATGGGAGTGTACGACATTTTCCAACCAGACTTAGCGAGTTTCCAGCGTGTTTCCAAGGACAATATTTTTGTCTCTGCTATAGTACATAAAGCTGACATAGAAGTAACCGAATCAGGAACCGTGGCATCCGCTGTTACGACAGCTACTTTCTCTGACAGAATATCAGCGCCATATTTCCATGCTAATCGGCCATTTATCTATTTCATCATGGAGAAAAGTACGACGACTGTGATATTCAGTGGCATTTATTCAAAACCTACCGTTTATTAATAAGTTATTCAAGACTTTTTGTGCTTATAGTCTAAGACGATGTTTGATCGTGAATTTTGAGTACCTATTCAAATCGTTTTTCATTTTCGAACAAGGTTCTAGAATACTGGCCATAATATCTAGTGTTTGTTTTAAAAAAAGCGTTCCGCTAATCATGAACGTTTTAAATTATTTGTTCCACAATCGCCCCAATTTTTCGCTTCAATTTAATTTATCATGGAATTTACTTTAATTTCTGTAAGTGGCGCAAATGTTGGGGCGAATACGGTATAAATATTTTAACAGAAGAGCATTTATTATATTGTGAAGGTTTACATAGTGGTGAATATTAATCCGATTTTGATGTGCATTGACTGTTTAGTATAAGACTTGACAGATATTTGTTAAAACAAAAAGAGCAATGGACTTGAGACGTAGTGAATATAAATCATTGTGTGCCTTAACATTGTGTATGTGAGTCGTTTAAAAATTATAAGTGTTATTAATTGTCGTTTGTTTTCCGTGATTTTTCCTTCCTTCTAATATAAATGGTTTGCTAAAACTGAAAGAAAATAGGTACTTCAGTCAGTAAAGTGCGTCAGAAAATAATTACAAAATAATTGGTTATCAATTTAGAATAATATTGTTGGTCATTTGTCACCTAGGTAATATACTTACCAAGCGAGTTTTCGACCACACATTTTGTTTGTTACACGAATTGGAAACTTTTTGAATGACCAATTACTAACCTATTTTTTGAATGTTTATCTGTATAGATGCGATAATTCTCAAAAAGTCAAAGATCAGAATAATTAACATAGAAGTGTCAGAGATAACTTACGACTAAAGCTATTTTTACATTTACTTGATTATATCAATAGAGTCATAAAATAAATGGTAGCTATACCTAGTGACATAATAATGATATAACCTTCATGAGAATAAAGATAAATAATATCTATATTCTATACATAATAACATACACACATTTATAGATACATTTAAAACATCACGCCTATACTCAACTAAGAGTTAAGAGGCCGTATACAAAATCAAAACTGGCAGAATTAGGTATTCGACAAGCACAGTTGCACCAGTAGCGGCATCTATACTGCCACATACGAACTACAAAAATAGATGACGTCACACAAATTCTACATCGCGGTACCAACTGCGCGATTTGAACCTACGAATATATCATACAACCGCGCGACGTCTGAGCCATGGGTGCACCCACGCCACGGTGGCGGTGGGGCAAGGTGAGGCGCCTGCCCCACCCTCTACCCTGACTTGAAGCAAATCCGTTTATAGAGTAGTAAAATCATTTTTCAACACATTTGCTCAAAAAATGTATTTATGATATTAGTGCGGTAAGTTGGTTTTGTCTCGGGCCTTACCATAGTCACGAGTTTGTAAATACCAATTTCCGCACGTAAGTCATACAACGTTTTTCTACACATTTGCGAGAAAACAGTACATTAGGTAATAAAAAAATCTTTTTGTTTTTAGATATCAGTCGAGTCACAATAACGTAGCTTCTTTCATCTTTGACGTTTCTAATATGGAAATGGCACGAATTTGCAAAATGGAACTACATATTTCGTCTCATTTTCTCTTTAGTATCAAAGTGAGACAAAAGTATAGTGCAAAACCGCTTCCAAGGAGGTTCGATCATTCAGCTTAGTTATTCTCTTAGTGTCATACTCCTTGGTGGAATTTTCATAATTATACTTTTTATGGAAATTAAAAAAAAAACCGTAAAGGATACGCACGGCGCTATATATCGGAGTATGCGGTAAAATACGTACTTAGGTGAGAGTACCTATTTAACCGCACGTTCCATTGTGTGGTGCGTAATTTTTAACTTTCGAACAATGTATACATGCTTCGTAAATGCATTTTTTGAGCAAATGTGTTGAAAATTAATATTATTCGATAAGTATAGAAGCATGTAAAACTTTAATTCTTTAATTATCTAAAGGTACTAATTATTTTTTAACAGCCTATTCTGTCCCACTGCTGGGCAAAGGCCTCCCCCAACTCCTTCCAGGGCCTAAACCACCAACTCTTAAAGCAGTATTACTTTCATATTACTTCCAATGGGAAAGAGACGGAGTTATACGTCCTGTATAGCTCCGTCTCTTTCCCACTGGAAGTAATATTGAAGTACTGCTTTAAGAGTTGATGGTTAGGCCCCTGATCTTTTTGTCCTGAGCCACCTCGGACCAATATTATAAAGAGGAAATTTTTTTGAGTTTGTTAGGTTGTAGGGGGTAATCTCTGGATCTACTGAACCGACTTTGAAAATTATTTTTGTATGATAGCCACATTCATGAGGAAGGCTTTAGCTCGGGATCGGGAAAGTATTAAATAATTAAATCTATGTGTAGTTGCAACAGAAAATGCCAAAATATTCGAAGAAGCTTCCGTCGCTCTTGCATCCTACACTCACTTCACAAAATTGTACTGTGTATTTAAATAATTACTTATACAAAAGCAATGATCTACACTAATATTATAAAGAGGAAAGATTTGTTTGTTTGTTTGTTTGTTTGAAATGAATAGGCTCCGAAACTACTGGACCGATTTTAAAAATTCTTTCACCAATAGTATTGTACATTATCGATGATGGACATAGGCTATAGAATATTTTCAAAAAAGTTAGGGATCCGTATGAAAACTTCGATAATGTAACCAAAGGTGTGAGAAAAAATCCTTATATCGCGTGCGCTGCGGAATCTATTGACAATAGAGCAAAGTGATGTACTACAGTTTTATAGAAGTCATCAATGTCTACAAAAAAGCCCGCGATACCATATGTCTAACTATTATGGTTAAGTCACCATGGCCGCTTTTTGTTCAAATTATTCAAGCAAATCCTTGGTGATTTGAAAAAATGGTGATTTCGGTATCATGTTATCAATCCTTATCCATTTAAATGGTTTAATAATTAAGGTTGATTATTTCCGTGTAAATTACACTTTAAATTATTCAAATCGGACCTTTCGTTCAAAAGTTACGACGGTAATAAACATGCTCGGAGTAAGAAAAATGTCGTGGCTTGAGCGAACTGGGAAGAATCATATCAATGCTTGGTCCGATGAAGTTGAAAATGATTTCGATAAAACAATAAGAATAACAAATGTTTGGATTTTTCGCAAATAAACTACATACCTACATAATATGGGGTGAAGCAGGGGTGATTAAGTTTTAGGGGAGGACATTATTGCTTGCTTTAATTTACGTCGGGATGCTATGAACAAACTAAAAATGGGATTATTGAAACAGATGTACCTAACAATTTTTGCATAATCAACTCCTGACGGGGTGAACGGGGTGAACAGTTGCGCTGAACCTGAGACCATAGAATAAGTAGAAATGGCTAAGTAATAAATGTAAATTAATGAAAATCGTTGTGTTTAATTTTCCAAAACTAACCTTTATAAGGGGGTATAGGGGGCGTAGAAGTTTGTGGAGTACCTACTAAATCCGCGCGGACGAAGTCGCGGGCGAAGTGCTAGTATTCTAATAAACATATACTTTATACACGCACAAAACGACCGAAAAAAGTGTTCCGCGCAGCAGCGGCAGCACACACACACACTTTTAATTCATTTTACATTTCACTAGGTACACGTAGAAATGGTGCAAAAGAGATGGCTTGATAAAAACACACCATGGCATTTTTTTAATTTTGTTTTTGTCGCAACAAAGCCTATCGCTCGTCGCCATGCGTGACACAGACTAAAGACTATACGACCCAATTGGGATTTATTCGTATCTTCACTAGCGCGCGCTCATAACATATCTGTTTACTAGAATATCATTGTACAAAAGACATAGACTGGTGCAAACATTTTCGAGCTCGTTTCGCTCGCGAGTGCCACCACAAAAATCTTAATACAAATCGAGTTTGCTTAATTTTGTTTGGTTCGCCTATGGTCTGAGCGGAAGTGTGGCGGAAGAAGATCATCCCAGCGGCCCTATATAGCTCCATCCGTCCTTCTCGCTCGAATTACTCACGCTTTAACACGTCATGGTAGGGCCGCTGTTTAATTAAGTTTGCGGACTTCACACCCTTTTCCGCATACAATATAGTACAACCAAATTTCCCCAGTTATCTTCAAGTATCTTGTAATAACAGGGTCGAGTCTGGACTACTAAACTGAAACTACATGGCCAGACGGTGTATTCCCCAAAGAAGTGGAAAAAGTTACCAAACCTGCAAAGTATAGCTATACTAACCAATAACTAAATAAATCTTTGTAATAATGTTTTATGTGAGGGTAGACGTCGACGAAAAGAGGAAACTAGAGAATATTCAATCTAAATAATACCTTACTAGCCTAACCTAATTAAATAATCTACCAT
Organism: Melanchra persicariae; assembly: GCA_947386135.1. Taxonomy (NCBI): domain Eukaryota; kingdom Metazoa; phylum Arthropoda; class Insecta; order Lepidoptera; family Noctuidae; genus Melanchra; species Melanchra persicariae. Next base: position 5,015,246 of record OX376667.1, read on the forward strand.
AACTTATCGATTAGATTGTTATACATAGGTCGAAAGGAATCAATTAGGTAGGTAGGTACCATACGAGGTATTTAGACCGGCTATAGTTCGAGTAGGAATTGATGGCTTTCACCCGTGATAAACTTCTAACTAACTCTACTTTTCGTTTCGATAGTGAAGAAAGTAAAAAATAGCGCTCAGCGATTAAAATGAAAAAGCGGCAAGTCGCTAGTGCATCCTACGCACTTGCAAAAAAAATTATGAACATGAAGAAATGTCATAAATGGATTTCAACAAAGAATTCGACCAGTATAAAGACTAAGTGTGAACTGTCAGTTGAAAATACAACAAGAAGCAGATAAAAATAGTTAGTACTTAGGTAGTACCTACAGACGTACATATAGGCACAATGGAACTGTCTGTTCAGTGTAGGTATCTCCACTACACAGGTTCTAGTACGTAATATAGATAAAACTTTGATTCAGTTTTTCTGTCCTAAACAATTTTATAAATCAGTTAGAAGTTGTTTCAAGGCTAAACCAGCTCCGAATAATCTGCCAAGGTTGCGTAACTGTTCGAAAGAGTTACCGCGGCCTTGGAACGCAAAGGGCATTTGAAAGAACATGGGTGGGTTTTAGTCAGCAAGAGTCTGACACTCCCTTTCATTCCGCCCAGAGTGGGAGGAGACATTTGATAATTTCCTATCCAAAAAAAGGCTCCAAATAATTTCTCTTGAATGTATGGATTAAATAAAATTAATGGTGGCAACATTGACTAACCAGCTGACAGTGACAACTCTGTGATAGTGTGTATTTGACGTTTCACAGTAACCTGAAAATAAAATTATCTCTGTTTCTATGGTCGGGTTTATACCGCAAAGTGTTTTACAATGTATTTATAACTTTCTATATATAGTTGACATAGAACCTGTTCTTCAAAGTGTCAACATTGCATAATTGTTTAGTTGTTTGCTGGGAAACTATCATGTGCAAAGTTATTGCTAAAATAAAAGTTCAAAACATAACCTGAAAGTAGTATTGTTTACATTTATTTTCAAAAATGTTTTTGTGTAAGAACTTTCTTGCAAAGACAAATGTGTGGAGAAGGTTATTAGTAAATAATACTGTTTCAAATGTATTTTCATCTCAAGTGGAATACAGCGGTAAGTGACCTAAATACATATATACTTATGGTAAATTTTCTCATGGATCAATATTACTAGCATGATGCAATATCATGGAGGCATGGGCCTTTAATACGCTGTAGTCTTTCACAGGTAAACTAAAACCATACCGCTAAAGACTAAATTCCCGGCGCCTCAATTATCGTTGTTTTGGTGTTCTACCTTGGAGAAGCTTTTATTGTAAAAATTAAATTCTTGACTCCGGAAACTAGGGTCAGTGGGTCGTCTTGGATTACCTAAAAGCAAAAGAGTTCAGGGGAAAGGATTTAGTGATTTTTACTTTCTATAGAAAACTTAAACTCGCTCTCTCTCTCCCTCTGAAATCTTTTTCAAAAATGTTTTCTGATAACTATTTAGACCTGGATATCTAGCGTATGCATACCAAGTTTCGTTAAAATCGGTTCATTCATTTTGAAGAATAAGGATTTGGAAGTTTGTACTTGTAAGACTGTTGTAAGACAACAGAGGATATCAATAACAGTATAGCCACATCTACGATCAACCAGGTATCTTCTAGCTCTCACACAGCTAATTATAATAAAGGAGCTAAGCTGAAATGCTTGAAATTATTTTATCAGAATATTCAAGGTTTTGCTTCGAAACAACTCGAAATTGAATTATTTTTAGAAAAAACAATGTTTGACATTATTTGTTTTACTGAGCATTGGCTAAAGGATTTTGAAATGCTCATTAATTATGAGAATTATAATGTGGGAAGTTGTTTTAACCGCAAATCAATGCTACGTGGGGGTTCATTAATCTTAATCAAAAGTTGTATTAAATTTAAAACTCGTAGAGACATAGTTGAGCTGTCAGTTGAACATAGCATTGAACTCTCCTGTGTTGAGCTGGATAAGCATGTCATAGTGTGCGTTTACAGACCCCCTAATTATCTGAACTACTCTATATTTGAGTCAGTGATGGAAGATGTCTTGGCAAAACTTGCAACTGGTAATAAATTAGTAATTATCTGTGGTGACTTTAATATTAATATTTTAGAAAATAATTCAGATAGCAGTAGATTATTAAATCTCTTTAAATCATTCAATTTGTCAAATGTTTTCATAGAACCAACTAGAATAACTACAGCTACTGCTACATGTATAGATAATGTTTTTTGTTGCTGCAACTATTTAGAAAAAGCCATTGTAAATGAGCTCCCTTCAGATCACAGCGGGCTAATGGTATCTTTTGAGTGCAATATACCTATTCAACAAGTGCAAATACAATCCAGACCAATAACATCCGGTAATTTAAATAAATTTAACAACACTTTAATTACCAAGTTAAGTGATCGGGACTTCACAATGAATAATGGTAATATTTTGTATACAGAATTGTTTTCAGTAGTCCAAACTGAGTTTAATAATACTTTTAAAAAGAGAACTAAAACTATTTGCCCTAAGTTTTTATTTAGTGACTGGGCGACTAAAGGACTGAGAATAAGTAGGGATAGACTTTATGAGCTGTATGGCCTTAAGCCATTTATTATGACTGAAACTTTTAATAAATATGTTGCTACCTACTCAAAAATTTATAAAATTTCTTGTAAGGCAGCTAAGGCCTTATATATTAGCAATAAGGTTAAAGCATCAGAAAATAAAATAAAGACGGTTTGGAAGATAATTAATAATGAAACAAAGCGGAACAAAAGACATAATACTGATTACACATTGGAGACTCCTCATGGTCTTATTAGCGATAACAAGAAAGTTGCTCAGGAATTTGTAAATTTCATTACCAGTATCCCTATTGAAACAACTGAAGCCTTAAACTCCTCGCCTTCGCTGGCTTTTGATTTATTACAGGCCAACGTGTCAGCCTGCCCAACTAAATTTGAGTTTAAACATATAAACCCCATAACAGTACTAAAGGTTTTTAAACAAATCAAGATTAAATTGACAGAAGACCTGTGGGGATTGTCTATCAAAGTATGTACCTCAATTATTGAGACTATAGCGCCGTATTTAGCTTTAATGTTTAATTTACGTGTGGATCAAGGAGTATTTCCGGATCTGATGAAATACAGTAAAGTTATACCACTTTTTAAATCCGGGGACAGTAAAGACACAAATAACTATAGACCGGTGTCCGTATTGCCAGTATTTAGCAAGGTATTCGAAAAGGTAATGCTTAATCAAATGCTTAATCATTTTAACACAAATAACATCTTACACGATAAACAGTATGGTTTTACCAAAGGACGTTGTACAACTGACGCCGGTGTCACCTTACTAAAACATATCTTTAATGCGTGGGAAGAGGCGCAAGACGCCATAGGCATCTTCTGCGACCTATCTAAGGCGTTTGATTGTGTAAATCACGAAACATTACTCATGAAGCTCGAGCATTACGGACTAGGCAAAACAGCGTTAAACTTAGTAAAATCTTATTTGAATGATAGACAGCAATTAGTCCAAATAAACGGTGTTAATTCGTCGGGATTAAACATGAAAATGGGCGTCCCGCAGGGATCGATTTTAGGTCCTTTCTTATTTCTAGTTTATATCAATGATTTACCCCATTTATTGCAAAACCAACTAAACATGGTCTTGTTTGCCGACGATACTTCTTTGATTTTTAAGATAAACAGACGTAGTAATAATCTTGAGGACGTAAATAACGCCCTTCTGCAGGTCCAAAATTGGTTCACTGCTAATAATTTAGTTTTAAATGGGAAAAAAACTAAGTGCATAAGATTTTCCTTACCAAATGTCAAAAGTAGTGATTGTGACATAGTGTTGAACAAGGAGAAACTGGAATTCGTCGATAGAACAGTTTTCCTGGGGATTACGGTTGACTCTAGGCTACAATGGGGTCCTCATTTAACATCTCTTGCAGGACGGCTAAGTTCAGCGGCATATGCTGTTAGAAAAATCCGCCAATTTACGGATGTTGATACCGCGAGATTAGTATATTTTAGTTACTTTCATAGTATCATGTCTTATGGTATTTTACTATGGGGACGGGCTGCAGACATCGAGTCTATTTTTATTCTGCAGAAAAGAGCTATAAGAGCGATATACAATCTCCGCCGACGTGATTCTCTAAGGGAACTGTTTAAGGATATTAACATCATGACGGTACCCTGTCAATATATATATGAAAACATTATGTACGTTAGAAAGAATCTCCATCTTTTTAGTAGACGAGGCGACAGACATAATTATATTACTAGAAATAGGGATCAACTAGTTCAACCAAGTTTCAGACTAGCTAAAGTAGCCTCATCTTTCATGGGGTACTGTTTAAAATGTTATAATAAAATACCTCCTAATATATTAGAACTGAATGAAACAAAATTTAAATCTTGTATCAAACGCACACTATGCAAGAAAGCATATTATAAGTTGGGGGATTATATTGAAGATAATAATGCTTGGCTCAATGCCGGTCCAGCTCCACAGTTACTAGGCCGCACAAACTAATCTTTTGGCATTTATAAATATTGTTGGACCCGTTGAAGACTGTAAAACATTATATTTTCATTGTATAGACTCAATGTAATTAGCATTGTATAAATTCATTAATTAACGGCACATGTGTGAGTACTGTGAACCTTATACTACTTTTATTTATTTTTTAATTGACTTGACTGCCCTGGCGGTTGGGAGTGTCATGCTCACTCAAAAGTCTACCTGATGGTGGCGCATGTGTTGGGTCATTTGGCTCCCTTAAATATGGTTGAGCCGAATGGTGCTAGCGCGTGCGTCATGTTCGTGAACGGACGCCGTCAGTTTGGACTGGTCATCTCTCGGCTGCCACGGTTTATTTTAATGATTTGTTATTTTAATTTGTTGTTGATTTTTATTTTTTTACTCCGGATACTTTAACGTGCATTTCTTTTTACATCGTTCTCACATATATGTTTGTATAATTTCAACAGGAATGATGTAACCATAAAATTGTAAAGAAAAATAATTTAAAAGAGTGTCCGTGGAGTTTCTTGCACGTTCTTCTCCATAGAGATCTACGCTTTGGAACGTGCAAATAGCTTCATCTTTTTGACTGACCGACCTTGACAATTCAAAAGTGCCTGTGAATGGTTTATTTGAAATAAATAATTTGAATTTTGAATTTTGAATTTTTTGTATGAAAAGCCTTACCGTGTAAACGCTCTTAAATAGTGTTAGAAACTGTAGGGTGTTCAGCTGAATCTGGTATGACTAGAAGCCCAATTAAGTTGTGAAAAGGCTAGGCAGGGTGATGACTAAATTAGGGTCCGGTTGGCTACCTTGGCTGAAACATATTATTGTGTTGAATCATGAGCTGAATTTTCTCCATTTTACATACTGTAGTTTTTTTTGGGTGTGCTATATTTATGAAAATATAAAGCTAATTTCTGAAGTACCGAGTATCTACCATCTAGTATGTGCTCTGATAAAGTTAAACTGCACCTTACACTTACGGCAACCTCTAGACTGACATAATAATATTGATATGTCATAATTGTTCTTTCCAGGATTAGCAGCCTGTCTACAAAAAAAGTATCAATTAAATCAAGGATACATTAAAAATAAATGCAACGTCACAAATCTACAGCCTTTACATAGAAAATGGTGTTCCAAAGGGTTATTAGATGACGATGTTGGGAAACTGACTGTTCAGCATGAAAGAGGTAAGTTATTAAAAGCGTGTTTAGGAAAGGGGCAAGTTTTGTACAGTCCCCAGCACGGCAAGCTACAACAATCAGTCAAATTTCTTTAATAGATTTTTAATGTTACCTATCACTGCAGCATAACTTCAAGGTTGATTGGAAAAATTTGACAGTTTCGAGTAGCTTACTAGCAGATATGTTTCTAAATCTAAATATGTTTTCTCTATAAGTGAATTTGTTATTCTTTTTAGAAATAAATATCTTTAACCGTAGCTTCCTACCTATTCCTATTCCTTTTCAATTCTATTCTTGATGCGCAGGCGTCTGTACCTAACCGAGGACAGCTATACCGAAGGAAACCCTCTTCTCTAGAAAAACTGAACCCTGTTAGAATTTAATTTGCATGCCCCCATAGGGAAATTTTTAATGTTTATCATACTATCAGTCCCCCATTTGCCGCCGACACTGAATCACTGAATAGGGAATATGCATGTAATTTTTTTAATTTGCAAAATAAAATACTTATTTATTAGCATACATAATATGAAATAATTTTTAAAATACTTTCATCAGCCATGTAGTTAGTAAGTTATTGAAAATTTGAAAGAGAAGTCTGATATCAACTCTAACATCAAATACCATGACGCCTTTACAAATAAATATTTAAAATAAATTAATAATATATCTTTTGTTTTTCGGTCAATTTGATTCTATTTTCATTACCCGACTGCTCTGTTGATGTTGTAGCTGCAAGGCATTCCATTACAAAAATCCTACTCGTACTAATATTACAAATGTGATAGTTTGCTAAAATGGAAGGATGTTTGATACTCTTTCATGTGAAAACTACATAAGAAAGAAATATTTATTACCAGCACTACTGTCATAATATTATGAACAAAAATAAATATTTTTTTATGAAATAGCGGTGTGGTAAAAGGAGCAGGCTCAGCAAATGTTGAGCAGTGTGCAGCATAGCCACAACGCTGGTCAACGCTGATTTACAGCCCGCCCCCTCTTTTATTACTAACAAATACACATAACTACTATACTATAACTATACAAATAATCTTTACATCATAAAAAACTCAAAGCTACTTTAAAAAAAAATACGAATATAACGGATTCGGATGATATTTGGCACACATAATAGTTTAAAGTTTAAATATTGTCTTAAACAGTCAATATGTTGTGCTACAAAAGTTAGTGACAGAAACGAATTGCTGCAAAATCGACTCCACGTAGTCTTGTCTGCCCTTCCCCTAGTGTGTAATTTAAGCCCGCATAGCGCGGGCGAAGCGGCCCGTGAGTTATGGAGCAGTCGGTAAAATTTAAACTTTAACAACCGCTCGAGCACTGCCGGCACACCGGTATGCCGCGAATTTAATGTTTATTTACTACTAGCTGTCCCCCGCGGCTTCGCTCCCGTCAACTGGCTACCTACCTACCTACCCTACACCTACCCTACACCTACCCTACACCTACCCTAAGGATTCTTAAATTTTCTAATTTTCCGCGCAATTTTTTTTTTTTTCATAAGAACCTTCTCCTGACAATAACAAACACAACAAAAAAAGAATAAGTGAAATCGGTCCAGCCATTCACGCGTGATGCCGTGACCAAGGAAAACGGGTTTCATTTTTATATATAGGAAGCCCGGGCAAGAAGCATAGTGCGGGTAAAAAGAATAACTGTTTTTTCCATAAATCTATAATAGATGACGTTTTGACACATTCTCCAAGTCGTGACACGTGCGACCGGCAACGCCATGACAGTTCGACCAAAACCATACGCGAGTGCATTTGTTGTGAAAAGAGAAAAAAAGGATTATCGTTGTTTTGTTACGATTTTTGTGAAAACTTAGTACACTAACTTTTTGTATTAGACATTAGTTATCTATGAAATGTTTTATTTATCCAATTGCACGTTTATTTAAGTTTTATTTTTGATCGTTACTTTTTGTTTACATACTTAAAACATTTCAAGTCTTGACTTGTTTCTAATATGAGCGTGTTGGGCAAAATGGATATGGGCAAAACGGATACCTATCCGTTTTGCCCATATCCAGTTTTCCCAACACGCCGTTTAGTTATTTCATTATCTCCTTCTTATGTAAGAAATATTTAAATTAAAGATCTTTTACAACTTTCAAGTAAACGGAGATCTGATCTTTTGGAGAAGAAGATTACGAAGATTACTCTCCATCAACGATGACCGACCGTCCTTTTTACGAACCGCCCTTTACTATGACTGCAGGTCCTGTAAATGATGCGCCGTCGACAATGGGCATAGATCCTTTTAATGGCACATCGTTTACTGTGACCTTCTGCAAAAACAATGACGACTGACCCGGTTTTCCTTGAAATTGCATCTGTAACCGCAAAGGAAGCAGTAGCTGAATCTTCTACGCATTCAGCCATTTCAGAAATAGAGATTGAAAGGTCTACTACACCTTTGCCTGATTCCAATTTGCTGGAAGAAGGATCAGCTCATTTACTAAGAGATAATCATCCAGTACCTGCAGCAAGCCTTACGCCATTTCAAATTAGACCTATTCCAACCATGGTTGCTCCTAAAACAGGCCGCAAACACAAGAGGCAGAAATCAGAGGTCGTCTAGTCACGTCAAAGCTGAGCAAGCATTAAAATTTCAGAAAGCAAATATTAAGAAGACCAAGATTTCAGAGTTAGAAGGCCCCAGCAAAACAAAAACTAAAATATCCTCAGTCAAACAACATAGCAGAAACCCAAAACCAGATGTTTACTGTTTAGTGTGCGTTGACAGATACACTGAACCACCAGCCGAAGATTGAATTCAGTGTAATCAGTGCAAAAGTTGGGCGCATGAAGACTGCACTTCTTATGTAGGAGTTGGCAGCTACTTCTGTGATGAATGCGATGACTGATCTTAACTAATTCAACATTATCCTTTTTGCCCTTGGGGCATACCCATTTTGCCCGACCCCTTCGGGCAAAACGGATAATTGATACTTTTTGTTAATGCTTATAATAAATATAGAAATCGTTTAAGTTTTTTAATTTATATGATTATTTTCTAAAGATGAATAAACATAGTACAAATTAAAAGTACAAAGAGTTCTATTGATTATCAGGTTGTGGTTTTATTTACACTATCCCTTAACATATGCGTCTTGCCCGGGCTTCCCCTAGATAGAAGATAGATTTACGTAAGATTTTTTTTTTGGGAATTTTCACATGTCAGGGCTGGAGCGGTTACGCATCTCCGGCGGAGGAAGAAGTGTGGGGTAAATCTACACCTCCCCCCACTATTACTTGTACCGTGGGGATATCGAACCCTCGACACGCGGCGCTGTAGTCAATCGCTTTACCATTGCGCCAGCCGTGCCGTCGAAAATTAAAGCATTATTCAAATTTTCTCCCTCAAAGCTATTCTTAAATTATTCTTATTCCGTTGTTATCATTATTCCAGTACAAAAGAACATAACAGACCTTTTTCCTCTCCCTCGTGTGACGTTGAACGAGTTAACAAACAAGACCCCGAGCAAGATCTTCGAGATACACTACAAACAGAGCAGCGTCGCTCCTAAAGGACGAAAGAAGAGTACGATCAATAATGACTGGACTTGCACTTATGCATTTGTTTGGCCTGAGAAGGCGAAGTTTGAAAGGTACTTATATGGATAATACAAGCTTTTATTTAACTTGCACTGTTCGTGTGTTTGTAAGTTCTCCGTCAATATTTGGCACCATTTTTTGGTATCCGATTGAGCTGAAATTTTGCATACATGTTTAGTTCTGGTGACAATACAATACGCAATATTTCAATATGGCCGCCGTTCTAAGATGACGGATTACATATTTATTCTCAAACCCATTAATATGAGTATAATAAAGGGCTTGAAGAGTAGAAAATGATAAAGTTATTAATATCACACTAAATTCAATATAATAGACACCACTGATGTCAAATGTCATCCACATGATGGTGGATTACATTTTTTTTCAACCCCCATAATATGGGTGTCAAAAAAAGGGCTTGAAGAGTAGAAAATAAATATACAAATACCTGCAACAATAATGTTAAAAATAACATTACACTACAGGACAAAAAACGGCAAAAAATTTCAACTGTCTAGCTATCACGGTTCATGAGATACAGCCTGGTGACAGACAGACGGACAGCGGAGTCTTAGTAATAAGGTCGCGTTTTTATCCTTTGGGTACGGAACTTTAAAAAAAAAACAATGTCAGGCCAGTATTCCTGAAAGTAGGACCCTAACTCGTAATGTCGTTCACTTATGACTTTTAATTCCACAGCACAGCAATATCAAAACGCAAGGCAGCAGAAAAAGCTGCGACTCAAGCGATCCACTGGCTCTTCATAAACAACAAAATAGACAGTAAAGGACACCCAGTCTATGAGAAAACAGTACTTCAAGATATAAAGAAAACATTAAACGAACCCATACATGCTTCTATTAGTGAGAAGGCTGTAGAACGAGTACAGAAGATCTGGAATCAATACGAAAATGGGATAAGTGGGTTTGTCTTTCTATCTACCTTAGTATCAGGGTGTTTAAGAGGTGCATGGTCATATTGGGCGATGTTGGGTAGCTGATATACATTAAGGAAAGAAACGACCACTAAAAAAAACCGGACAAATGCGAGTCGGACTCGCGCACGAAGGGTTCCGTACCATTAACTAAAAAAAAACGGTAAAAAAATCACGTTTGTTGTATGGGAGCCCCCCTTAAATATTTGTTTTATTTTAATTTAATTATTTATTTTTAAAGTAAATATTCTGTGATATCGTTATCAATATCGAGCAAAAACGAGCAAAAAAAATCATGTTTGTTGTATCGGAGCCCCCTTACATATAAATTTTAGTCTGTTTTTTAGTATTTGTTGTTATAGCAGCAACAGAAATACATCATCTGTGACAATTTCAACTGTCTAACTATCACGGTTCATGAGATACAGCCTGGTGACAGACGGACGGACAGCGAAGTCTTAATAATAAGATCCTGTTCTACTCTTTGGGTACGGAACCCTAAAAAGACTAAAATGTTCCGAAGAAATTACTTTTTAAGCAGTCTGATGCAGTTGGTGACATCAAATCTGTGATTTAACTAAAATAAATCCCACCAACTGTAACAAACTGCTTGAAAAGTCGTTTTTTCGAAATTTTTGTCGCTTTTTCTGGTTGAAGTTTTTGTAAAAAAGTACTTACTTAACAATTTTTTTGTTTTGCTATTTTTCCTAAATATATATCAGCTACCCAACATCACCCTTAAATATGACCATGCAGTTCTGGAACACCTGTAGAGAGAACTCTAAAGAACTCGAAAGAAAAAAGAGAAGCTTGTTGCTAAATACTAACAGCCTTATCAAACCGTGCGGCTGACAGATCTTCGACGTTAAGCAACGCTTGTCGAGGTCAGTCCGTAGATGCATTGTAGCTTTCCGAGGCACGGAAGAATCTCGATATGATAAAATGGTCACCCATCCACAGACCGACCCCGGCAAGCGTTGCTTAACCTTGAAGATGGATTCTTGCGGCTGTTATTATTTTGCCACGAGCTCCTCTTGTTTTCAAGTTAGATAATGCACCTAATATGCTGTCCTGTCTTGGAACATGTAAACCCAGCCACACACCTACCGTTTCTTTTCTTCTCTACCTAGAACAGAACAGAATTGAAACTGGGGTATCGTCACACACACGCCGGTCACCGGGCTTTCTTGATTTACGCTCAGTCGTGATCTAGCGCTTGCCGAGAGACGAACTAGTACCTACTTATACCTTTTTAACCGACTTCAACACAAGGAGGAGGTTCTCAATTCGTCAGAATTTTTTTTTCAGCGATATTTTCGCCAATTTTGATGATTATTTTTTGTTTGGAAGTGTATCTTCCCGGACTGGTCCCATTTCAATTTGGTGAAGATCTGATGAAGAACTTCAGTGATAGGTAACGGAACTCTTCAATAAATGATAGCAAACCTGCCGGGATTGTTGAAATCACATGTTTCTTTATAATTTACACCAGTTCATAACAGAACATCACGCCGGTACGCTGTGAAGAGGTACGCAGATGTGTACAAGTCAACCATGGTTTGTGGGTTATATATTTGGGCATAACTTTATTGTTTATGATCCGATCTTGATGATTCTTTTAGCGTTAGGTTTAGTTAAAGCTACCCACCAGTAAAAAGTGAAAAATAATAAAACTTTTTTGTGTTAGTACTTAATAAATCGTAATAAACCATTCTTTTTTTTTTCTTCGTCATCCAATATATCTCACTCCACAAACAGATCTTTGAGAACTTGTTTCCAAGCAAGATCTTTAACATCCCTGTTAAGGTATGCTTTTGATTGAATGTCCCACAAACACGGAAATTTTTATACAATTAAAATAAGGCTCTCTGTCGATTCCGCCATTTTTCGCAATTCCGCACGAAATCCAAAACTAGGAGATGTATTCAGGCGCACAGCTGCAGGCATACTGAGGCAAAATCACCGGCACCAGGTTGAAAACGGGCAGTGTGTGGCGATATACGGAGCTAGTACGTAATCCACGCCTCTTTCTTTCCGGCCAGAACATTCTGGTCGGCGACGTCGGCCGGTTGCTTTCTTACCGGGCGTTGTTACCGGTGTGCGTCGGTAGGTGTGTGACGAGTGGTACATTATGTATTGCATTCTTGCCTTCCGGTTTAATTCTATTCTGATCTGTTCTATGTAGAAAAGAAACGGTAGGTGTGTGGCCGGCCTTAGCTGTATAAATGATGCGAGCTCAATTTATACTGTATTGGAATCTACACGGCCACAAAAACGAACGTAGCGATATCTATAATACCGCCAGCAACGAACTACGTCAAATAAATCCTGCATCACGGAATCAGAGTTTTCCGTGCGATTTGGTCTTATACAATACAACTGCCCAAATATCAACTATCGAGCAGTTGGGCAGATATAACATCCGTCTGGTCGGAGGATCCTCCATTGTCTATGGAAGTTTGCGGGTTTTACACCCTGTTCCGTATATTTCTAGTACCATTACAGTGACAAGTAACAACACCTCTGTAAAGAAAAATGATTGCTCACAAACCAATGGAATACTAGCATCACCATTCACATGAAAACTCAATTTATCAACTTTTTGTTTCAGAGGACATCTATGAAGCCACATTCAAAGAAGCCAGACAAAGAATATTACAGACTCCTGCCGTTTTAACCAAAGATTCTACTATTGATGATGGTAATCTATCCAATATGCACCATCTATATGTCATCGTGTGACACCCCTCGTAAATGTACACGAGAAGTTTGCCACTTTAGCTGCGCAGTGCGCGGTTCATTATTTTGTTTACCAACCACGTATCGTAGTGTGGTGGTGACTAGTTGATGATCCTGCCTACATTTTCATACCAAGCGTATCTTAGCCAAGGATTGAGCCGTACGTCTTGTGGTCCGATGATGGAACGGGCTTAGCGAAATTAAACTATGCAATTCCGTCGCACACCCCCCAAACAGCAACCGATAAAACCTACAGGCTAGCAACTCGGCGTCGATGCTCAAGACTTTGTAGCTTCGACTCGACGCGCCCTTCACTGCCGATGATGAGGATCATCGGCAGTGAAGGGCGCGTAGCTTGTTTCTCCATTCTATTACAAAACTCAAGACAATTCGTCTGCATGAAGTACATATCGGGATAAAAAAACCAACTTCCAAATAAACACTGCAAAGTACAAAATAACTTTAATTTCGGTAGTCGGTGTTTTTGGTTGCTTCTTCGTTATTTGACACCGACTTCCGAAATTAAAGTTATTTTGTACTACTTTGCAGTGGTTTTTTGGAAGTCGGTTTTTTTTTGTCAATTTTTTTTTTATTTTCCACTTTTTAGTGGTACCCCACACCTAACAACACCACTGGAAAGTCACAGGAAAGCAAAAATATGCAATTGCGTATGATTTTTCCACATTTTTTTTTTTTTTTCTATTTGGATTTAAAAACCAAACTGCTGAACCGATTTTGATAAAATTTCAATGGGACCAATCGAGAACTATATCCTTTCATATAAAACAAGATTATTTCAAATCGGTTCATAAATGACGGAGATATGAGCTAACAAACACAAAAAAAAATACAGTCGAATTGAGAACCTCCTCCTTTTTTTGAAAGTCGGCTAAAATGTATTTTTAGTGTTAATGCAAGTTAGAAATTGTATTTTATCGAAATCCGTATTTTTTGTGTACCTATCCATCCACACAAATTTTCAGTAATACTTAAAACTTACAAACATTTTTGTTACAGATGATTTTTCTGAAGACGATGTTGAATTATCTGGTTTTAACGAAACTTCAGGCAAGTATAACTTTTGGTTTACATTTTAACAGCTAAATACTGCATTTTGCATAAAACAGCTGATATTATTTTCAAGTTTTCAGTGGTGGTCTCTTAGTAAAAGTTTAGTGTAAAATCATGTGTATTTTCACTCCCAAAAGAAACCCTAAGAGCGGTTACGCACTGCATCCAATGCGAGTCCTTGAAAATACGTAATACGAATATAAGAAAATGGGACTGAATTCGGATATTGCTTTTTGTACTGCAACCGATTCAAATTCGTGAAAATATGGATCTAATTGTAGTCTATAAAAAAAAAATTCACAATTTTTTTTTTTTTTTTTTCACTTTTTAGTGGTACCCCCCACACCTAAAAACACCACTGAAAAGTCACAGGAAAGCAAAAATATGCAATTTCGTATGATTTTTCCACATATTTTTTCCAGCTATTTGGATTTAAAAACCAAACTGCTGAACCGATTTTGATAAAAATTTAATGGGACCAATCGAGAAGTATATCCTTTCACATAAAACAAGAATTTTTCAAATCGGTTCATAAATGACGGAGATATGAGGTAACAAACACAAAAAAAAAAGAAAAATACAGTCGAATTGAGAACCTCCTCCTTTTTGGAAAGTCGGTTAAAAACTGGCCGAATTCGGATATTACTTACGCACTAATCCGATCTCTGATCCAAATCCATCTGATCATAATCCAAAATTCGGCGGCCATCTTTGAATATGTCCGATTTGAATCCGAGAAAGTGCGAAAGCATTCATACAAACAGTACTACGGCTACATCGGTCCGTCAATATTTCTTCCGAATTGGAGACTCACGAATGACGGAGAAAAATCGGATGACGGAAGTCGGACCTAGTGCGTAAACTACCATACAAATAGTTCTATGACTACTTCGGAACGTACTTCAGATCGGATGCAGTGCGTAACCGCTCTAAAAGATTGTTAATGTTTTACAAATAACCCTGTATTTTTGTTTTGTTCGACGGACTTCGATCCTTATACTGATGACCACTTTCTTCTGCTGTACTGAGCTTATAATTCCTTTCCTAACAGAATTGAAGCACCACGTCCATCCGGTTTACGGTAGAACAATAAAGCCGCCATCACCGAATGTACTAGAGAAAAGACACCGCGCATTGAAGCAGAAGTTTCAACAGTACGACGAAGAGTTAACACCGCTGCCTATTGATGAATATCGGTTAGTATTATATTAATATTTAGTACAGAGTGGAATCCGTTTATAATGACATCGAAGAGAATTGACAAACACGTCATACTAAGCGGACGTCATACAAAGCATTTTTGTGAAAAAAAAACTTTTATTTACGTAAATAGGTAACATAGCATATCAAATCAAAATAATAATCCTCCATTTTCTAATCTGCATATTATTGCACCTTTCTCCTCAATCGTAAATGCTTTACGACGATGAGATGACATTTACACAGGATATCACTAAAAACAAATCCGTGACGATCAACTGCCAAACGTCGTCGGGAATCAACGAACATGACCGAAGGTACAGTTCTCGTCAAATAACTTTGCCCCTCTGAAGTTAGCCATTGGTACACGGGAGCAAGCGGGACGCAAGCATGTATCGAACGTAAACGAGCGACTGAGACATAAGATAGCACCCCGCCGCCACGTCTCTTACGCATGCGCAGTTGCAGTGTGTTCGTAATTTTGACTACTACGCAGCCACTAGCAGGCAGCAGGCAAAGTTATTTGACGAGAACTGTAGGTGTAAAGAATCACGGCGGTCACTATAAACGGACAAGATTTATTAAAAATGGGTCATAATAAGCGACATGTCACTGTAAGCGAAGTCATTGTATCCGACTTTTTTACAAAGAGTTTTATGTGAAAACCAAACTTCCTTGTGTAATTACATCATAATATGGTGACCATCTTAACATACTGAGATTACTAGGGCCGTCCGTCCCTCGGGAAATATGATTTCTATCGAGCGGAAGTTGGGTGTCAAACTCTTACTGACTAAAACCCATCCGTGTTCCTCTATGCCTTTCGCGTTCCAGGGCCGCGGTAACTCTTTCGAACAAATTCCAGAACATCACGTTGAGCTGTTGGTCCCGGCAACCATTTGTAGATCTTGAGACTGTCTTGGTAGTCAGAAAACAAGCATCGCCAAGGGGTATTCTGGGTTGTAGGTTGTAGAGGTCACTCGCGCCATGTGGTACTGTTCCAGCTGCATCCAGTTATACTGAAAGCCGACCCTAATACAGTTGGATACACGCTAGGCAGATTACCATGTTTAGTAAAATACAACCTGGACAGGATTAAAGGGTAACTTATTATAGCGACATCTATCGGCGTGTCTGGATAATATTGTGAAGGATGACTTAGTTCACTTTATTACGCATAGATGGCGTTGTAAAGCAAAACAATATTTATGGTACATCTATAAAAAATTTAATAGTACCTATACTTATATTCGCTTATATATGACTGTGTGTTCTCTTGTAAACAACTGCTAGCCTGTAAAGTTTCCCCAAAAAGTTTTTCCCAATTCTGGCTAATAACTGATATACAAAATCTTCAACGACCCCAATTAAGAAAAAAAAAATCTCTAATGAAATTAGTATTTTCTATTTTTCTTGGTCAAATATTAGTCACACTCAAATGTCAATAATTACCACTAGCTCTTTCATGTTCAGTAAAGACTTTCACTTGAAAAAGTCCATGACAAAAGTTTTACTGAATAAAAGACTTCCAAAAAATAAAGTCATGGTGAAAAACTTGGAAACAATAGGTATCCTTAAGGTGGAAGCGCCAGGGTAGCCCGCGAAATTCAAATTTTCTTACGTTTTTTGCAATATGCAGGTCAGTATCAGGTTGTTCAGGCAGTTCTGTAAATACGTACTTGCTACGGCCGCGAATCATATTTTGACCAACATACAACCTGATACTGACCTGCAAATTGCAAAAACGTAAGAAAATTTGAATTTCGCGGGCTACTCTGGAGCTTCCACCTTGAGACCCCAATTAAGTCCGAAACGTTCACAAAAATCAACAAATGCACTTAAAACACCCAGATTCAGAAGCACATACTTTCGTAGAAATGCATTCGTTCTAAATTCGAAAGTGACATAGAAACTCTTTAGTCGGTCCAGGAGGCCTACCACAACCTCTTAAAACAATATTATTTTAATATTACTTTGTAATTTCTGTTGTTGCATTTTCAACTCTCGGCGCTGATCCGAGCGTTGAAAATCCAACAGAGCGGAACGCAAAGTAATATTAAAGTAATATTGTTTTAAGAGGTTGTGGTAGGCCCCCAGTTTCTACTAAAAGGAGGTTACAATGACTTCTTAAAAATCGTATTGAGGTTAGATCGCCGCTCACTTCGGCCTCCTTTGGCTTTCGGATAGCCTTGAAGATGGTAGGTACGAAGGGGAAAGTGGCCAGTCGCTTTCCTGCATTAGTAACGTGACCATACGTCCCGTTTTGAACGGGACTATCCCTTTTTTAGCTACTTCGTCCCGGCGTCCCCGAGAAAAGCTACGGGACACAGAATAGTCCCGTTTTCAGTGACAGAAAAATACAGGGATAAAAATTCAAAATCAAAAACAGAAAATATAAAACATTTTCTAAATGTAGGTACACTACTACCCATAAGTAATCAAATAATCATACTCTAAAATCATCGAAATATCGTGAAATACTATGTGAAAATATAATGTGATTCGGGACTTTCCAAAAATATCCCAGAAAATTAAGAACGCAGAATCTGTATTGACAAATGCTATCAATATTGGTGGTAAAAAAAAACTAACGTCGCACGTAAATTGAAGATATCCCGTTTTGAAATAAAAAAAAATGGTCACGTTATGCGTTAGTAATAATGAGCTCAAGACAAAATGTTGCCGCTGTTAGGAGCTGTGGTTTTTCAGCTTGGCACGAGATACTGTGACGATAAAATTTTGTCGCTTTGCAATTGAAAGCTTGGCTAATGTGTTATTTTGCTTTAGATTTTGGCTAGAGAAATGAGGTTTTCTGTTTTTAGATCTTTGATGGATTTAAAAAGAATTAAGACTGGTATCTTGACAACACGGTCGGCGCAGTGGTGGGGCGATTGGCTGCTGCGCTGCGTGTCGCGGGTTCGATTCCCGCACGGAACAAATATTTGTATGGCCTACAGGTAGTTGTTCCGGGTCTGGCTGTTTGTATGTGAGTTTGTATGTTTGTAAACGCATACGACACAGGAGAAATTCCTACTGTGAAGAAACGTTTTAAAGAACAAAAAAAAAATCTGATCGTTTAAAAAATATAAGTAATTATAGCGCTGACCCCAATTATAATTCGCACGGGTAGCGTAGCATAAAAGCTCCCAGTCGCCAATTTATACACAATCTACTTATATTATTAATTATTAGGTAAAATACACCTATCTCGTCCTCATCAACTACTGGCGTCATCATCATCAGTATCATAATATAAAATATTGAAAGCCGATCTGACCAAATTTCCACGGGGTACTTGCGGGGCGGTCGAAGTCGCTGGAAAAGCGCTCATCATCATCATATCAGCCGAAAGATGTCCACTGCCGACGGACATAGGCCTCCTCCAAGTGTCACCACAACAACCGGTCCTGTGCGTCTCGCATCCATCGGCTGCCCACGACCCTCACCATGTCATCGGTCCACCTTATGGGAGGCCTTCCAACGCTGTGTCTTCCGGGACACGGTCGTGAACGACGTTTCGGCCCCATAGACCATCTGTTCTGCGAGCAGTGTGCCATGCCCTCTGCCACTTCAGTTTGGTAATTCGCTCGTTCCTACTGCCGTCTATTGGTGGGAACACACCCTACACTCCAATCCACCGGCAATTAACCTCCACGTCACGTGGATAATAAAATCCTTAATTAATAATGATTCCTTGATTTTGACCGCTGATCTTCTTAATATTATACGTTATCCGACTCGAAGGACCATGTGCGGAAATTTAAGGGGTTTGCTGAAGAACTGCAGGAATGCTCAGTGCATGAAATAATTTGTGTAATAGTGCTAACTGCACGTCTTATGTACAGCAAGTGACGTGTGAACAAAAAAAGGACATGTACACCTTAGCAATTTAAAGGTTTTGCTCATTAAGTGAGTTACTGCCATGCTGTGATGATCAGGCGCTCCAACACCATATGAAAATCTGTTGTTTAGTTTTTGAACTCAGCGGCGGGGGGACAGTGGTAATGACAGGGGGGCACGACAAATAAAATTAATCTTTGATCATCAAGCTACTGAAGAGAGTAACATTTTATTATTTTGTTTTTATTAGTGATGGGTTTGCTCTTGACTCTATTCAATGTCAGAGATGACAGAGACAAAGTCTACGATGGAGCGAGCTTACCCAGAAGGAGCCTATTCACTCTAACTTTTAAGAGATTAGGGTTGTAAGCTTTTAGAAACACAGACGCAGGCAGAGAGTTCCACTCTTTTGCTGTGCGCATTATAAAAGACGTTTGGAAATGCTTATTGCGAATTGGTGGAATAGCTACACGGTAGGGATGGTAAGATACAGTGCGCCTGGATGTCAGATGGTAGAAGGGGGCCGCGCCGGTGGGATGAGGTCGTGGAGTTCTTGGGCACACTCACCGAAGTACAATCTGTAGAAAACCGATAAGCAGGCAACCTTACGGCGATGAGCCAAGCTATGTAGCTTGGCATCCACCTATTTCGCTGGTTGCGTAGTGTCCCCAAACGATTTATCCATTTCAGTTTTGTAGGTTGTTTTTAGGGTTCCGTACCCAAAGGGTAAAAATGGGACCATATTACTAAGACTCCGCTGTCCGTCTATCACCAGGCTGTATCTCAAGAACCGTGAAAGTACCTATACCAACCGAATTGAGAACCTCCTCCTTTTTGGAAGTTGGTTAATGAATGTCTGTTTAGGTTCAATCTATTAAAAACACAGAACTCCCAGAAAAAACAACTGTTAATCAGAAACACAAATTCTCTTTAAGTATCTAAGTAAAATATCACAAAAGACAGGTTCACTTATTGCTTATGCTTATACTTAGTATGTACCTACCGTACATACTAAGTTTATCAAATCAGCATTTATAGATTTGACCTACTTCAGTGTGTTTGACACCTTTTTTCTATACTTTGGGGTTACTAAAAATACATTCTAGGTACCTACCTACTTCCTTAATGATCGAAATATATCGTCTGAAATTTTGCGCTTCTAAAAATTCAACGTTTTCCTTATCAATTCCAATAAAGTCAATAAAAAAAACAGTATTAGGTACCTATTAAAACCATAATTTAAAAGCTGCCACATATTTAGGGTTCAGTACGTCCAAATAAAGAAAAGGAACTCCTCAAATCAATCGGACCGAAAATTCAAAATATTCGCAAACAAACGACATACCTCCCTCGCTAACCGACCTATTTTCGAACTCTAACCTAAATAAAACGAATCCGTACCAAACTCAGTCTAAAAAGGTCATCTGACGTAATGTCAAGGTCATATCCCGTGTTTCGAGGGCACGTTACGAGGTCACAGCTACGAATCGAGGTCTCAAGGTCATGTATTGTAGGTTACGGGACAACGAGGTTACTTCGCAAAGGAAGTGGTCCAAGGTTTTTGGAAATAGAACGCTTGTGATCGGTAGATGTGTCTATGTGTGTGTGTTCGAGTGACGTCATACGTCATGATACTAACGTCATCATAAGGGTAAAAGCGGTTCTCAGTGATTGCACGTTTTGGGAAAAGAAAAAGTATTTACTGTCACAGAATGCACACACTAAAAATTATAAACTTTTAAGATAGATCTTTATAATATTATGGTTTTCTTTTAAAACTGAGATTGGGATTTTTTTCAAGGGTTTTTTTTTAAATGAACAAGATACTTGGATAAATAGAAATATTAGTTTTTAAGCTATCTGATGCCATTAAAGTGAACTTGTTTGTTTTTTTTGTTAAAATATTTATTTTTTGTGTTTTTGAAATTCGAGCGTTTTGTAATCTGTGGTCTTGGGGAGACTTAGAACTGTCAATGTGTGTTCGTTTGACGTCATAAGTACGTAGGTTGGGTTAGATTAGTATTTTTTTAAATTATTTTGCGAATGAGGAAGTCGGCAATCTGTTTATTAATTCTTCATTTGGGTTTTTCTAGTTTATTAAGTTAAGGTAAGGTATGTGGTTTTATGGTTAAGCAATGTTTTAGTGGGATAAACAGAATTGGTAAAAAATGAGGTCTAAAATATCAAAGGGGAAAACATTTTATAACTATTCTACTCGCTATAGAATAAAGGCTTAAAATTATGTCCTCGTGTTCCATACCTATATGATGACAAGGAATTTACTTACATGAAACCTTTTTTTTAACCAACTTGTCTTATTTAATTAATTCTATAACTTCTCGTCCTATTGTCAATTGATCGTTCACATTCTCGGTTTACGAACTACTTAGAAGGTAACAGCAAACTACGTAGATACAACGTCACGACATCACCCATGGATGCATGGAATATTGTAGCCACCTTTGGGATGGCTTAGCTAAGTATCAGCTTGCCGCGCTTGACTCGGTGGAACGCAGAGCTAAGAGGCTTATCCGTGACGTAAAACTGGTGGATGCCAAGCTATGTAGCTTGGCTCATCGCCGTAAGGTTGCCTGCTTATCGGTCTTCTACAGATTGTACTTCGGTGAGTGTGCCCAAGAACTCCACAACCTCATCCCACCGGCCCCCTTCTACCATCGGACATCCAGACGCACTGCATCTTACCATCCCTACCTTGTAGCTATTCCAACAATTCGCACTAAGCGTTTCCAAACGTCTTTTTAATGCGCACACGTCTGTGTTTCCAAAAGCTTACAACCCTAATCACTTCAAAGTTAGAGTGAACAGGCTCCTTCTGGGTAAGCTCGTTCCATCATAGACTTTGTCTCTGTCATCTCTGACGTTGACTAGAGCAAACCCATCACTAATAAAAAAAAAAAACCATACAAATAAGATGGAATGACAGCTCTATTGTCGTTCACTCCGCCTAAGTGAACACCGTGAGATGTCAACAGAATCGACCGGCTGCAAACTACGTAGATACAACGTCACGACATCACCTTATGCAACAATAATCTCAAAGTCATCCGCGTCACGCAAATGAAACCGAAAGTGAAATGAAATCGAAAGTCTTACTTTCAATCGTCAGCTGTTTCTACGTCATTCCGACGTATGCAACGTCTGTACCTCTACCATGAGATGTCATCGAAAAATTACTCGATAGCGTCAAACTCGCTAGCGTACTAACGTGGATCGAACAGATTTCGATAATGCTTGCACCATGAGATTTACGGAGTCTTACGCATTCGCTAAGGTAAGCTCGATAGATCGCGTTGTCTAACTAACTTCACTCTACTCGTTAAAATGCTTCATTACTTATGTTTTGTTTCTTTCTTTCTCACTAATAAGAAGAGAGAACGGTTCTCAGGCTCAAAATTTAGTTATATCGCTATGCTAAAAATGTTTAGACAGTCAACATCACAAAATAAACCGACTGAATAAAAAAGTTGACGGTTAGTGGACTACTTATGGTATTTAGTGGTTTTTTAATTTTTATTCCTTAAAACATGTCATGTTTTGTTTGTTGGCGTTGTGTTACAGTTGTGTGTGTGTGGTTTAAAAGTTTACAACAATAGATTATAGCTGCATAGCATACCAACTTAGGTACTACTTTTAGTTCTAATGAAACTCATTGTGTTCAGTGTTGACGTCAAATCCGTAACATTATTCAATTATATAAATGCATAAATTCTAAAACGCTTCTGTATAGAGTGTGTAAAGTTTTATAAACTTTCTTTCACTTATATTTTCCAATTGAGATCCAACATAAAATTTAATTTTGGCTTGAAATTAACGTTGTTCACGTCGTTGGTCTTCAAATTCAGCGGCAACTAACATATTCCACGCTAAATAAGCTCTTGCAGACTTTATTTTGACTTTATTATACTCAAAAACGTGTATAATTTTAATGTAAACTTATGTTTCACACGGCAAAATGCTAGTGAGCTACGTAACTAATATCGTAAGCGTGTTGTTCGATAGCTTCTGTCAAATTAGTGACTCATGGTGCCGTTTTGTATGGTGACAGCAGGAAAACATTAGTGATCATCGAATAGATTACGTTAGGTTTATAACCTATCGAAATCTATAGTGCTCATGGTACGAATTTTAATTCTTTCTGTGACCGCTAGGGGCGCTGTACAGTATGTCATACAAATAATTTACGGAGACGCTAGCGAGTTTTGGCTGCATAAACTCATGGTAGAGGTACTGAACGACGTAGAACGCGTCATATGCTTGCGACGACGTAAAACGCGTCATCATACACTTTTGCAATCACTCTCGGTTTCGTTAGCTGCTCCAAACTTTCGCGGTATACGTCAGACTGACGTATCCATGGATCTTTAAGTAAAAGTGTTTACGATAGATTTTCGGCTGGCGAAAGCGAGTTTTCACTTTTGCTTTTTACCCGACTGCGCGACGCATAGGAGTGGTATTGTGTTTATCAGCATATGTATGTATGTTCCTTTGAAGCACTATACAGACCAAACGCCTGAGCCGATTTTTATGATTCACACGTCAATCGATTCCTCTTAGGCCGGAGTGTCACTAAAGACCTGACGTTAGTGAAAATTCAATATGGCGACTACTGGACGCCATATTGTGAAAATGAAAGTCGACGAGCTATGTTAAGTAGGGTATCAAAATAAAGGGTTCGAAGAGGCGATTCCAAAAATATAACTCACTAAAATGTAGAAAATAAAAATAAAAAAATATTTTCAAAAAACTACTAAAACACTTTTCAAGCATTCTGATGCAGTTGGTGGCATGAAATCAATAATTGAACTAAACTGCATCAGACTGCTTGAAAAGTGACTTGTTTGTAACATTTTAGTTATTTTTACAGTCGGATTTTTAACTTCTTGCACTTTCATCACGTGGAGCAGTTGGAACGGATGGATTACCACTTTTCGTTTCTACAATTTATTACACTTCGATATTATTATTATTTTATCTACACTCACAACGTAATGTTCCAAATATGAGTTCGAAACGAATGCATAAATACATACTTTTTTTTCGTGGATAGGTAAAATTTAAAAAAAAACCATTACAGTTCAACATTTTCCTTCGATTTTTAAACAACTGCATCATAAAATAACTTTTTAATTTTTATAGCACACTTTTTCTTTTTAACTTTTGGCGCGGGCTCATTGACTTAAGTCAATGAGCCAGCTTTTATCTTTGTCTATGTTTGAGCGCGCTGCGCAGTCATTCGAATACGCAATGAGAATATCCGCCATATTGGAATTAACTATTTTTCCACTTATTTTATTTCAACTGTATGAGTGAAGATAAAATAGTGTATGCAACGGCATATAATTAGGTATTAAAACACTCGTGTGATGCTATTATCACACTCGTGTTTTAATAACCCTTTTTATATGGTCGTTGCATAAACTACTATTATTAGGTCACAAAAAGTCCTTGTGTAATGGTACTGTTCTTGTGCCATTCATAGCTTAGCATGGAGAATCGCTCCTTCGCTCCCGTAGCCTGTTCTTGAGGAACCATGCATTTTAATCGGAATAAAAAGTGGTCTATGGTACTCAACGCTGTCAATCAGTAAATTAGGAATCGGTTCAGTAGGTAGGGCAGATTCCTAAAAAAAAATTGTCTTTCAGTAACATTACCAAAATATATTGGAATCTCTCGTCACGTTGGGCGTCGGCAAATGAACCCCAACTTACTTTTCATACGTACTCTACTAAATTGACCTTCCGAATAAAAACTTTAATCGTTTTACCTTTTTAAAGTTTTCTTCTAAGAGTACCTATAACGAAATGAACAGTTGAGAACTAACCATTTTATTAGGTGGGTTCTACAAGTGAAAATTCCCAAATAAAAAATGAAATCTAATGTAATTAGTAAATAAACATTAAATTCGCGATTAATTCGGGGCACACCGGTGTGTTGCCGATGCCAGTGCTTGAGCGGTTAAATTAACTTAGGGTTGCACGAGTTGATATTTTGTCCCTACAAATTTCGGGGGGTATTACTCCACTGTTTGACATTCAATACTCAATACTCAATACTTTATTGCATTCCATAATGTGTACATGTAACAGTTGGTATGTTAAAACATCGAATCAATTATGGACCCTGTCGGGCACAGCAAAGTTAATTTTTCAATAGGAGAGAGGATGAAGGCGCTTTTTGTTAGGAAATAGGTAAATAAATATTAAACTATTTTTTTTTTTTAAGTTTCATTAAAATAATTATATTATTTGTTTTTATGGTATTTATACATTGTACATTCAAAGTTAAACATGATATAATTTTATCTCATTATTAAATTTGTCTGAACGGAAACAGAATAGTAAAATTAAAAGCGATTAAAAAGTTAAAAGCCAACAAAGATTCGTTTTTCTTGCTAATTTTAACGCAACTTTGGGCGTAAATAAGTAATAAAAAAAGTGAAAAATCTGAAAAACAAAGTCGGCACCGACAAAACTCAATTATAGAAGAGTTCAATAAACTTTATTTGTGATTGATGCGTGTAGACTAGCGTCTAACTGCTCATCACTGATACTATCACTGTCGGGCACAATGCCCGGTGAGACAGCGTGCTTTTTGGCAACGCCTACCAGTGAGTTCGAGCCCGCGACTAGTTCAACCTTAAGAGTTTTTGTCAAAAATTTTAAAGCAATATAAATACTTCATCGACTGTACACGACAGCTTTGTTTTACTTAACTGCCCCGTTAGTGGTTCTGGGTTCGATTACCAGGTCAGGCAAAAAGTGTTACGGGAGTTTTTTCATTAGGAATTTCGCTTTATATAGCCCGGAGTTAGGAAATTGGAGGTGTGAAACCTCACGTTTCTCAGAAAGCACTTCAAGCCTTTGGTCCCGTGCCGTCCCATCTGACTATGAAAGTAAAGGAATAGGACATGTGCACCTTTGTTTGCGCACAAACTTGTGCACTGTAAGTACGCAAGAGCGTACTTTGTTGAGATTCGGTCGGCATAATATTTTTTTACTTCCTCTAGTTACTTTTCGCCATTTTCATTCCAGAGAACAAATAACATCAACCATCGAACATAACCGGGTTACAGTCATAGTAGGAGCGGCCGGTTGCGGCAAGTCAACTAGGACCCCTGCCGCTATACTGAGTTACTGCGGCGCTAAGACTACCGCCATAGTCTCAGAGCCAAGACGCGTAGCCGCCATAGGCTTGGCGGAGAGAGTCGCCAGCGAGTTGGGGGAAGAGGTGAGTAAATTGTATATTGTATGGCCGGTTGCGGCAAGTCGACTAGAACTCCTGCCGCTATACTGAGTCACTGTGGCGCTAAGACTACAGCAATAGTGTCGGAGCCACGATGTGCGGCTGCCATGGGCTTAACGGAGTTGTGAGAACAGGTGTGTAGATCTCTTTTCTGGTAACAGTCATCGTAGGAGCGGCCGGTTGCGGCAAGTCGACTAGGCCCCCTACCGCAATACTGAGTCACTGTGGCTCTAAGACTACGGCAATAGAGTCGGACTTCGGAGCCACGATGTGACTGCCATGGGCTTAGAGGAGTTGTGAGAAGAGGTGTGTAGATCTCTCTTCTGGTAACAGTCATAGTAGGAGCGGCCGGCTGCGGCAAGTCAACTAGGACCCCTGCCGCAATACTGAGTCACTGTGGCTCTAAGACTACGGCAATAGAGTCGGACTTCGGAGCCACGATGTGACTGCCATGGGCTTAGAGGAGTTGTGAGAAGAGGTGTGTAGATCTCTCTTCTGGTAACAGTCATAGTAGGAGCGGCCGGCTGCAGCAAGTCAACTAGGACCCCTGCCGCAATACTGAGTCACTGTGGCGCTAAGACTACGGCAATAGCGTCGGAGCCACGATGTGTTTCTGCCATGGGCTTACAGGAGTTGTGAGAAGAGGTGTGTAGATCTCTCTTCTGGTAACAGTCATAGTAGAAGCGGCCGGCTGCGGCAAGTCGACTAGGACCCCTGCCGCAATACTGAGTCACTGTGGCGCTAAGACTACGGCAATAGCGTCGGAGCCACGATGTGTGACTGCCATGGGCTTACAGGAGTTGTGAGAAGAGGTGTGTAGATCTCTCTTCTGGTAACTGTCATAGTAAGAGCGGCCGGCTGCGGCAAGTCGACTAGGACCCCTGCCGCAATACTGAGTCACTGTGGCGCTAAGACTACAGCGATGGTGTCCGAGCCAAGATGTGTGGCCACCATAGGCTTGATAACTGGGTTGTGGGGGTTGGATAGGCAGTCGCATTATGTAAAATACTGGTATACACCTGCATCCCGTGTCACTGGAAGCGGACCCCAAAGAAAAACAAATGATGATGTTTTTAATTTTGTTTCCCAGGTAGAAGAATCAATAGGTTATCAAGTAAGGTTACACTCTAAACCACCAAAGCCACCTGGAGGATCCGTACTATTTTGTACTTCAGGTGTATTACTGAGAAGGCTACAGACCAATCCAGGTAAGTTCACTTAATACAAAATAAACCTTAATTTTTCTAATATACAGATCATTTTTTAATGCTGCTGAAAAGGTCGTTTTACTTGTTTAAACTTAATGCACAAAGGTACTTTCATTCTGAAATGATTTTAGTCAACATATTCATAAAGTTTAAAATTGCAACCATAATATCCTTTCCAGGTCAGTTTCCAATGAAGATTTGAGAATTGTCATAAAATCAACTCTGATTCCATACACATAAAGTTGTAAATAACTTTTTTTCTCCAGGTCTCGAAGGCTGCACCCACGTCATCATAGACGAGGCTCATGAACGAGACGTCAATACTGACGTCACGCTACTATTACTAAAGAGGGCGTTGGATATCAATCCTGAGCTCAAAGTTGTTGTAATGAGTGCTACGCTGGATACTGAAGTTTTTACTAGGTAACGTATCGAAGACTGTTTCAAAGGGCGCGCCATCAAAAACTCCCTGGAAAGATATGGAGGAGGCATTTGCCCAGCAGTTTGACATAATAGGGTTACAAGAAAAAAGAGGATGGGAATGTATGAAGGAGCCTCCTCGTGTCGCGCAATTTGTTCCATCAGACACTCAACTGAACCTCCCGCTCGTCACATCCTGGACAGTCTCACCTAACACCTTATAAGACTGGCCAATCCTTCCCTTGCGGTGGTAGGGCTAACACCCACCTGGGGCTCTAGACAAGTGACATTCTGTCCACGGTAGCGTGGCGAAGGCGATTGTCAATACGTCAAAAATGTATGGGATTGACAGATGCTATCGAAATGTCACGTGATCAAATTCCTATATTTTGGCATTTCGACAGTCGCATTCGCTAATTGAATGGCACATTGTCTAGGGCCTCTGGTTCGTGACCAGGGTGGTCACGAACCACCGAAGTTCGGCGTCAAGCAGCCTGCTGTGTTTCGTCGACGCGTGGGTGTACGCTCGCTCCATCATAGACCTCATCCATCGCTTTCCATCAGGCGTGATCGAGGTCAAGAGTTAGCCCATTACTCAATAAAAAAATATATCATATTAGGGAAATAGTGCTAAATCCAGTAACTGGTTTGTGGAGGTCGCATATTATGCAGTAAGATTGACTGTTGGCACAAATGACCAATCCTTGCCAAATGACATGTGCAAAATCATAAGAGATTACTTTCATTCTACGCCTTTTAACCGACTTCAAAAAAAGGAGGAGGTTTTCAATTCGACAGTTTTTTTGTATGTTTGTTCAGCGATATTATTTATATTGTTGGGTCCAACACTAGAACGGCAGCTGCAAAGATCTTTTGTATCATTTACGTTTAAGGCCTACTCTAGTGTCAAGTTACATTGAAATTCTTTTAGGCGTTATTGATTAATAAACATCCAAGCTCACATTTTATATTAAAACTAGCTGTTCGTGGTTGGGGTGAGATTAAGATAAACTAAGATTAAAGATTATAAAGATAGGTCGTGGTAGGGATATTTCAGTAATACAAATGGGATAACAACTAGAAACTAATGAGGTGAATGAGATGAGATTGAGTCTTTAACTTGTAATACATAAAATATTCAAGGCATACAGCGCGGTGTCGCAATTACGCTGACGTGTTTATTATTGTTCGGTGATTGACCCGAACACTAGCTTTTGCCCGCGACTTCGTACGCGAATATCCTGTTTTTTCCGGTTACCGTAGGTATTTCGAGAAATCCTCCCTTAGTACTCCCCTGCACTCCACAAGGAACCTACATGCGAAATTTCAGCTATCTACGACCAGTAGTTTCAGCTGTGCGTTGTCTGACAGTCACTCAATCAGTAAGGGAAGAATTTGATATATTAGGATATACCCAACGTCCTAATGTTCTATTGCCAAGAGTGGATTCGCGAACTTGTTTCCGCTTATTCAACTTTTGGTAGATTTTTTGAAGTAGGATAAACGAAATGATTCAATTTTAGAATACAAAAAATCCTCACTTTTCTTTCACAGATATTTCGACCCATGTCCTATTATAGAAGTTCCCGGCAGAACGTTTCCTGTAGAGGTGTCATACTTAGAAGATATACAGAAGAAGTTCAGACTGAACTTATCTTACACTGCGGAGAACTGTAACAAAATAGATGGACGGCCTATTGTGAAGTGTCAAGAGGTAAGGATTATAATCTATCCTATCATCATCTGCCTAGCCTTTTTCCCAACTATATTAGGGTCGGCTTAATAATAATCTATCCTATACAACGTGTAACAGAATAAACGCAATACCTCTTAAGGGGTCATTGTACTCATCATTATGAACAACTTTCACTAACACTGAAATCGGGAAAAAAAATCGACTGCCCCATGCATTTCTGTCCGCGTAACTCGACAAAATGTACTGAACAGCTGATTTTTGTTGTGTTGCGTTTATTCTGTTACACGTTGTAAATAAGGTGTTAAAAAATCAACTGCTAGAATTTTGTGTACGCGTTCGATATCATCTAAACAAGTAAGTAACCCAAAAAAAATATTTTTTGAGCGATGTTATTTTTTCACACTTAAAAATAATTTACCAAAATCTTTTTATGTGCACTGTACTGCGAAGCTGCGCCTATGGTGCGCTGGGTGGCTGCGGTGGCCTACGTAAATGTAATCAATAATTTTGTGCCTAGTGAAAATATTTGCATATGTTTGAAACGGATTGTTAATTAGAATTTTTTTTCGTGATTAATTTTTATTTATTAGTCTAAACAACTCCTTAAATTTTTTGCAGTTTATTTTTTAACACCTTATATATTATACCTAATCCTCTCGACTGGATTTCGGGTACGGTAGCCAACCTTTACGGATATTAGCCAGGAACGAAGGAGTGTTATAGTGCACAAGTGTGTGCGCAAACACAGGTGCAATTTCTGTTAATTTACTCCCATTGTCCTATGACTTCCTGGGTAGAGATCAGTAGCAGGACCAACGGCTTTACGTGCTTTGCGAGGGGGTATCACACCACCGACTTCCAATATCATTTAAATTGGTTTTTCATTTCCAAAACGACGACGACGGACTTCAAAGTTTATCTGAAACATCCTGCAGTGCTTTTAACACTTTGCCTGACCAGGAAATTGAACCCAAGACCCCAAACTCGATACATTTCTGTGCCATGTTTAACTGGAGAAATGTAATTTCAGGTAGCCGAAGTAATAAAAGCTATAGACAAATCGGAGAAAGAAGGCGCCATACTAGTATTCCTCCCGGGCTGGTCTGACATCAAACTGACGAAGCAACTGCTGGACGAACACTACGGACAATCCACTATGCATATGATATTGCCCGTACATTCTAGGTAGTTATGAAAATGTTTTCAATCTTACTATACCAGATAACCAGATGCAACGTCGAATTCAAGCACGGCTAAAGCCGCTGATAGACTGGAGCATTCACTTGTAATACGCATTCCAGAGAATGGTAAAATAAACACTTGACCTTGACCTCAAAGACGCCCTTGACCCTAAGGTCACTTGACCTTGACCTCACGGTCACTTGCCATAAATATAACAACAAATAATAAAAAAAATGAAGGCCCTACTACCCAGACTATACAAGAAACGTTTTTTTCTTTTCGGTTTAAATAAAGGAACCCTTCGTTTGTTAGCCTGAGTCGCACTTGCCTGGATTTTTAATATTAATATTATTACGAGTATTTGATGATCACTAAAATTCCTTAACACGTTTAAATAAAAATTTGAATTACTGACACTTTCCCATGTTACTTGCGAGTGTTCTTTCTTCAAATTAATAACAATATGTTACAATTATAATTCGTTTTTTCCAGATTATCAACATCAGACCAAGCTAAAATGTTCTCGACCCCGTCCCGGGGCATTCGCAAG
Organism: Melanchra persicariae; assembly: GCA_947386135.1. Classification (NCBI taxonomy): domain Eukaryota; kingdom Metazoa; phylum Arthropoda; class Insecta; order Lepidoptera; family Noctuidae; genus Melanchra; species Melanchra persicariae. The sequence continues at coordinate 5,046,707 of OX376667.1, forward strand.
ATAGTTCTAGCCACAAACGTAGCAGAAACATCTATCACAATACCCGATGTGGTCTATGTCATAGACAGTGGCGCACATAAGGAGAACCGAATCAAAGATGGCACAGGTATGTATACTAGAAAAATAGTGGTCTACTATTCACAAACGTAGGAGAAACATCTGGGCCCGTCAGGGCCAGAGCCTGCCAGAGTTGCGGATTATGTTCGAAAGAGTTACCGCGGCCCTGGAAAGCAAAGGGCACTAGGAGGAGCACGGATGGGTTTTAGTCAGTAAGATTCTGACACTCCCTTCCGCTCTGCCCAGAGTGATTTCCCATCCATAAAAAAAAAATGAGAAACATCTATCACTATACCAGACGTAGTCTATGTGGTAGATAGTGGAATATATAAAGAGAATACAATCAAAGAGGGCACGGAGCAATTTTTTATCACCATCCAAAACAATTCGTGGCAAAGGGAGAGTGACTTTTCACTTTAAATACAAAACAACCGTTCCGGCCCCGGCGACACACCGGTGTGTCGCGAATTAATCGCGAATTTAATGTTTATTTACCTATTACATAAGATTTATATTTTTTTGGGAATTTTCACATGTCGGGGCCACAGCGGTTAACTTGCTATTACCACATCTCTAAACTCTTTTTAGAAAAAGTTCTCAACTTCTACTTTATACAACTGTGTACAACGCTCGAGACAACTTTGATTTTTATTCTCTATTTTCTTTTATTCCTCAAATGTTCGGGTTAGCCAGACTCTTACTGACTAAAACCCATGTTCCTCCTTATGCCCTTTGCGTTCCAGGGCTGGAGTGACTCTTTTGATCAAATTCCGCAACACGCAAGTTAACTAGATTTATACAACGTGTGACAGAATAAACGCAATACCTCTTAAGGGGTCATTGTACTCATCGTTATGAACAACTTTTACTATGGGACCAACCCCTAAATCGGGAAAAGAATCAACAGTTCAGTACATCTTGTCGAGTTACGCGTGCAGAAATGTATGGAGCAGTCGATTTATTTTTCGCGATTTTAGTGTTGGCCCCATAGTAAAAGTTGTTCATAACGATGAGTACAATGACCCCTTAAGAGGTATTGCGTTTATTCTGTCACACGTTGTATAAATCTAGTTAACTTGCGTGTTGCGGAATTTGATCAAAAGAGTCACTCCAGCCCTGGAACGCAAAGGGCATAAGGAGGAACATGGGTTTTAGTCAGTAAGAGTCTGGCTAACCCGAACATTTGAGGAATAAAAGAAAATAGAGAATAAAAATCAAAGTTGTCTCGAGCGATTTTGATGAAACCTTAACTGCAGCTTAGAATTTTTCAAAGATCTTCATTGAAATCTAATCATGCAGTTTTAGTTTTCGTCAAAATCGAACCCAAAACGCCTGTGCATATTTTTCGCTATTCCACAAAGTTTCAGATTTGGTCATCCACGCCTTCTTGTAAAATTCACCCTGTATCTATTATTAGTATTATACTAATATAAAAAAGGATCTCTGGAACTACCAGTCGGATTAGGAATATTTTTTTTTTATATGATAGCCACATTCATGAAGAAGGCTTTAAGCGGTACAGGAACGGGAAATTCCTACGGAAACAGCACACCTGGTAGAATATGACGAAATCCTTCATGTGTAGTGTGTCAACAGTTTTTTCTTGTATTCTTGCAAATAAATACCTACTCTTCTTATTCATCATTCCAGGCACAGCAAGTTTAGAAACAGTGTGGGTGTCACAGGCAAGTGCTAAGCAGAGGGCAGGCCGCGCAGGGAGAGTTCAACCAGGTACTTAATATTTTTGTATGAATCATCATCTGCCAAGCCTTTTTTATACTTAAAGGTATGTGAAACAGGGTTTAAATTCCCGCAAACCTCCATTGAAAAGGGAGGATCCTCCGACTAGATGGTTGTTGTGTCCGGTAGGCAACTGCCCGATACTTAGTATTCAGACTGTTGTAAATGTTCAATCACACGGAAAACTGTGATACCGCGATGCAGGATTTCGTTCTGTAGTTCACTGCTGGCAAGATAGATGACGCTGTGCTTCTTTTTGTTGCGGTTCAAATTTAAGATATTAATATATTTTTTGTTGCTCGTTTTCAGGTCATTGCTATAGATTGTATACCAGAGAGAAAGAATCTGAATTCAGTCCCCATACGACGCCTGAAATATTGAGGTAAATATAATGAAATGTTTCAGTACAAGGTGCCACAAAATAATAATTTATTTAAGTAATAATAATTTATTCATTAACACACAAGTTATAACAAACAGACAATTTACGCAATGAAGAATAAAAATAAATAGATAACACAATGGGGATGATTCCTGAGTAAAAAAATATGATTCTATTTAGTCCGTCAGTTAGATTATCGAGAAATATTGGACACGTATTTTTTGCTTTAAGAAATCAATAAAAATTGACGAAGATAAAACGCAGCAAAGATCAGGAGTCACTTCTATGCACTTCTATGGGGCTTGTAACGTCACTTCTATGTTTAAAGTGTACCATGCCGTGACGTAACACGAGTTTTCAACGCACTGTATTATCTTTATTTTTCGTTTACGTGAAAAAAGAAAAAAATGCGTGTCCAATATGTTGTAGGCGACATAAATACCGCCACAAAAAATCAACGTAGCAGAATCAACAAATGAGACTCGCAGCGCCATCTATCTCGACAGCTGCGAACTAGCTTGCCAAAATACTAAATCGCGATATCAGAGTTTACTGTTCGATTAGAACATATGCAAAGCCCGAATTTCAACTCTCGGGCAGTTGCCCACCGGACACAAACAACCGTCCGGTCGGAGGATCCTCCCTTTTCAACGGAGGTATGCGGGACTTTACTCTCTGTCCTCTACCTCTAAAATGTTTTTGAAATCTATCTGACGGACTAATTAGATTTTTTTAGTCATTTACCCTATTATAGTGCTCCGAACTAATCATAGCCTGGATATTGGTGGCCCAGGATTTTATCAAATCAAATTCATTTATTTGCAAGAATGTAGGTTTACATGTATGATCTTAAAACTATAATGGCCCTTTTACATTTTACCATCACATACGGTGTGCAAATATTTAATTTTAACCCGCACAATGTCATTATTTTAATTAGGAACAAAAAAAAAAGGAAGGGAAACAAAAATATACAGCCACAACAAATAAGATAAAATTAGCTGTTCAGTACATTTTGTCGAGTTATGCGCACGTGTGTATGGGGCAGTCGATTTTTTTTCGCGATTTCAGTGTTGGTCCCATGGTAAAAAGTTATTCGTAATAATGAATACAATCACCGCTGATTTGAGGTTTATTCCGAAATGGTCCCATTTAAATTTCGTAAAGATCTGATGAAGAACTTCGGAGATAGTAAATTAAATAGATATTAACTGATTTTAATTTTTGGACGGTACTAGAACTAAAAAGTGAAAAACAAAAACTGTTTACAAAAATTCAACCGTCATCCGAGTAAAAACCACAAAAAATTACAAAATAACTTAAATTTTGGAAGTCAGTGTCAAACAAAGAAGAAGCCACACCAGAAACACTGACTTACAAAATTACACTTTGTAGTGGTTTTTAATCAGTTGTCGGTAAGTTGGTTGTATTTTTTTGTAAAAACGTTTTTTATTGTAATTACTTACTTTATTGGTGTTACTTTCAGGATACCCCTCGTTCAAACAGTATTAGACTGCAAGTCGTATGCTCCTAATGAGAAGATAGCGGGCTTCCTATCTCAACTACCAGAACCACCCAGTCAGAAATCCATCAATTTTGCTGTCAACGATCTTATAGACTTAGGTAAGTCAAAGTCAAACCTTTTATTTCAATTAGGCCATTAAACGGCACTTTTAAACGTCATCATTTATGGTTAAACTAAAATAATACGTATAAAAAAAATAAAGTGATCCACTACTGCCCATTCGCAAAGATTCATATGGAGAAGAGCGAACAAGAAACTCCATAGTTAGTCTTTTCAAATAAATGATTTTCAATATTTGGTATAATAATATATCTTTACAACCATCTGTGGGTATTTCGAAAAACTTAGGCTTATTCCTTGTTTACGCCATAAAAACGAGTGTCCGTGGAGTTTCTTGCACGTACTTTTCCAAAGAGATCTACGCATTCGAACGTGCAAACAGCTTCTTGTTTTTGAAAAAAATAGGAAACTGCAAAAGCTTAGCTTTCTAATGTTTATTTATTTATTATACACTTTATTGTACACCAAAAGAAAAAAAAACATACCTACATAAAGTTTAAATCCTTTGATGTGGTATTATTTTGAAACAAGACTTTATGTCTCAATTCCTTTCCCCAGGAGCCCTTACCCCCCAAGAACAGCTAACCCGTCTCGGCACCCTCCTGTCCTCCCTGAGCCTGCACCCGCGCCTGGCTCGCAGCCTGCTGCAGTCGGCCGTGCTGGGCAACGTGGTGGCCGTCGCCAACATGGCGGCGCACTGTGCCAGCAACACTGAGCTCTTTGTTAACGCAGCCGAGCGACGCGACGGTAAGGGACCATAACTCATCATATCAGCCGAAAGACGTCCACTGTTGGACATAGGCCTCCCCAAATGTGGTTTGCCATAATCGCCACGCTTGGCAGGCGGGTTGGCGATCGCAGTGTAGCTGTAGCAATGTACCTATAGAGAATGCTGCTGCACATTATCTGGTGAGCCCCTTAGTCGCCTCTTACGCCACCCACGGGAAGTGATGGGATGGTGCTATTCTTTTACGTCAGTCACCTTACAAAACACTACTAAAAATATGACAAAAGTAGGTTGCGTAAATGCAACGACAACACAGCGGTTACGCAACGTTTACGCAGCGCCAAGGCATTGTCAGTTCAAAGCAATTAAAAATAGGCTAAGATGAAGCGCATAAAAGTTCAAGAAGTATAAAGTGCACCAACGCGTGTCGTCACGCGAAATTTGTATCGACTTCATTTATTTAAGTGACTCCCCATACAAGTGGTCCAGGAATACAGCTTTCTGTATCAAGTCCTGGATTTTCGTGTCGTTATCGTACGTAGCTTAATAGCTACGAGCGTCGACCAACACCTTAGGAGGCTCTCGTACAGGATCAAGTCCTGCCACCTAAGGAACGAATATCCATGCAATTATTGCTGAGTCCACATCCCACGTGTCGACAAATTTACAAGCCAAGTCAACTAACGGCCGCTTTCTATAATATATCTCAATCCCAATCTTGATCCCGATCCTTGTCTGTAACCAATCAACGGCCGAGTTTGTGTCCTTCACCACACAATCCTCACCTTTGATTGGTTACAGACAAGGATCGGGATCAAGATTGGGATTGAGATATATTATAGAAAGCGGCCGTTAGTCATGGTACTTGTTTTGCTATCTTTCTCTAATATACCGTTATTATCGTTCCAGAAATCCGTGAAATAAAACGCAACTACAGTCCGACATCGGACTACGCAGCGCTGTACTGGATACAGTGTGAGTTCGGGAGGCTGGCTCAGGAAGGAGGCCGCGCGGCCACCGATAGATTCTGCGAGAAGCACGGGCTCAGAGGGGAGCGACTTGGACTTATTCGATGTACGTATTAACCTGTTAAGATGAGATGAGCGAGCGAAGCGAGCCTTTATTTTACTAATAAATCGAGTTGGGCGACCATAGATCTGCAACAAACAAAAGAAGCGAGCCCTTACACTCTAATGAGTAGATCTTATGCTCACTATGAGCGAGCGTAGAGAACTCCAACACAAGACAATCCAGCGGGACAAGACCACTTTTAACACGTTAGCGATGAACGAGCGAAGCGAGCCCCTCACAAGATAAGCGAGGTCAAGATCGCTTTGGCAACTCCTCTCCGCTAGGTTAGGTTATAGCTCGAACCAGTGGCGTATCCAAGATTGTTGTTTGGGGGGCTTGACCCCGGTGATGGTAGATTTTAGCAAAGTAAACGCTAGAAATAAAATTACCACCTGGATCCGCCAGTGGCTCGAAAAATTTGTTACGTAGGTACGTGGCAAAAGTTAGACTAATCACAAGTTTCTTCCGCCAGCTCTCTCGCAGCTCCACTTGGAACAGCTGCTCTCGTGCAGTATGATAGCGCACACGAGCGAGGCGGACGAGCTGAGCCGGTTCTCCGACATCGACGAGCTCACGTGCGGCCTGCTGCTGGCCGGCGCTGATGCGCTGCTGACCACGAGGAAGACCGTCAAGACTAAGGGGAAGCTGAAGACTGTTGTTGATGTTGTTACTAGGTATGTTTAATAGATAGTATAAGTAAGGAGATATATTTTAAATACATAAAACTATCTCCAAGGCCTCCACCTATCTCTGTACTAAATTTCATAATAATCGGTTCAGCGAATTCGGCGAATTAGATTTTCGCAATTAATAGCATTATCGAGAAAAATCGCGTATTAAGTATCAATTCGCAAGAATCGTAAAATATGGCAAACATTTGCCCGTAATGTCAAAGATTACCAGATAAATCACTCCATACAAAATGTTCACTACCTACTGCTTTAATAGCCTACACCTTCGAGTCGCTAGACGCTGCGAACGACCTATACCTTACCTTACCTTACAGGCGTAAAGTGGGTTTTGCTTTGTAGCTGCGCGCCGCCGCGTGTTTATTGTGAATTGCCAGGGCCGCCTCTTTAGGACATACAGATGTCAGTAGGTATTTGTTGTTACACTATATGAAATAAAAAAAATGTTGTTTCAGCTTGTTTAATTGTTAAAAATACGTCTACAATAAAGATGCCACAAATACGAATGAAATACGAAATAGATGAAACTGAAAACACGATTCATTGATTTGTTCGTTCATTTACACAATTAGCGTACTTGATAGGTAACTACTATACTTCTACACTATGAATAAACCTGCGCTGGTGCCATATTATGACGTCATGCACGCTTTTCTAACACTTGCACACTCTTAAATAAACAATGATCATATGAAAATAACATTAACAAGATAAAAATGATAATAAATATTATTGAGAGTAGATTTTTGCTAAACGTAATTTTCAAATGACAGTTGACAAATAGAGGTCATTAACCTTTTATTCTTATCTCAGCCGCTTATTTATAAAACAATAGGTAGTAAAACAAATTAAATATTCACATTTCTGTAAACTAAAGAAGATAAGTTTTTATCTCTTCTCTGGCTCAATTTACATCCATCAATTGCACTTAATACACCAGAACTAGACATATAAGAATTCGAAACTATAAAGTAGGTACGTCAGGTCGACCAAATTACAGTTCTCGTCAAATAACTTTGCCCCTCTGAAGTTGTATCGAGTGGCTGCGTAGTAGTCAAAATTACGAACACACTGCAACTGCGCATGCGTAAGAGACATGGGGGCGGGGCGCGATTTTATGTCTCAGTCTTACGTTTACGTTCGATGCATGCTTGCGTCCCGCTTGCTCCCGTGTACGTGACTGCACCTGCGCGATTTTTGCAAATGGCTAACTTCAGAGGGGCACAGTTATTTGACGAGAACTGTATATGCGAACGTACGCGCTTCACGGCTGCCGTCAGCCCACAGCAATGGGCAGAGTACGGCCCGGCGGCCGGTAGGTAGTTAGCGCGCGTAAGTATATCGAGTGATTCATCTGGTAATTGGTGGTAATACATTGACTAAAATATGAATTCTACCGTACAAAAATATTTACTAAAACATTTAATCTCCAGCACTGGAGACCGAGCTCACATAGCCACGGAAAGCGTCAACAAGGACATACAGAAACGTAACGCAGCACCGTCTCTCCTGTGCTACTTCGGCGGCCACCACTCCACAGAGCGCCGCGCTCTGGTGGTGTACAAGACGAGCGTGCTGCCGCCGCATACGCCGCTGTTGTTCGCCATCGGAGATGTTACTAAGGTATGCTATATCTTGTCCACCAGGTTAATCACTCTTTGACAGATGGAAGTAGTCAGGGTTGGACTGGCCATACATTCGAGATTGCGTTTTAAATCAATCAAATAGGCTGAAAATCAGCACTTTTTTAACGTCAAAATTTATATGAAGACAGTCCCCCAAATCGCCCCGCCCGTCACCACTTCCTAGTGTTTTAGCTGGGAAGAAAAAGTGGCGCAACAAACTCCCCAGCAACACAACTGACTGTTAAGTTTGAAAAACTTGAATTTACACAATGATAGTAGGTAAACATTATTTTATGATAACATTAAAAAAATGCATTTAATTTAATTATATGGCAGCGCTCTCCATATTATGACAACTAAATCTCAAACAATAACAAAAAATAAACACATAGGTAAATAAAAAAGAAAACTCAAGCATAAAGAAGCACTAAAAAAATGAGCCTCCATGCATAAATGGCGTGCCCGCTTACATGTGCAACGCTGGAATATAATTAGTTACCATAAGTTGCCAGCCGGGTCCCAGGGCCCTCCCCCGCGGCCGGGCCGGCCGCTAGTGATGCGGGCTGCAATAGTAGACGCCACGCGGGACGCCCCGCGTCTCCGTAAATAAGGCCTTATAGATCTGATGCAGGTCGCCATCGCCACTCAATAGTTTCGAATTAATTTGGACCAGTTCCGTGTCCAATGACCCGTAATCACTTCCGCGTTATTCAATAAAAAATACGATGGTGTGGTAACAACAGCCAGAATTCAAATTCCCAGAAAGATGATATAAATTGAACCGGTAATTTAACATTATCATAATTAGATTTAGTTTCTGTCACAACAACAACATACCCTGACCGGCGTTGACGTCTTTCATACGTACAACGTGTAACAGAATAAACGCAATACCTCGATGTATTGCGTTTATCCTGTTACACGTTGTAATTAGTGATGTTTCAAATCCTATAACTAAATCTGTTATTGATATAGCAAAAAACCTACGTCCTACATTCTATTTTTACGTTTGAAAATCTTGTTTTAACTAACACAATGGGTATTTATATTGTGTTGGTTAAAAAAAGATTTTGCCAAACAATGTATGTTATCTTTTCAAGTCTATAGTATTTGAGTAGGTAGTGAACAATATGAATGGTATGGGTAAAAACATGAATTCATTTAAATTAAATATCTGAGGTTTATTTAATGAATGTTATCTACCACATTGACGCAACTGTCTGTAGGTATACAAATGTTTGTCTGGTAGTTTGAGTAGGTACTTTATACGACCTACCTAAATGTCCCTTTGGTATTGTTTATCAAATCGTTGAGCTATTTTATAGTTCTAAGTCGAGTGTTATTTTTTTAGAGTCTAAGTTGAGCTACGCGATAAGTGACAAATGCTGGCACTGTTCTGATAGGTCAACTCAAATCTGTGTGGAGCTCAGACATTAACCTCATATGATTTGATAATTTAAACGCCGTGCTGTACATGTCCATTACTATGGTTGACGCCAGATAAATTTGCATTTTAAGTACCTACTACTAATACCTACTATCGATAAGGATTTTTAGTTTATGTTCTAAGTTTGTAAGCGTGTCAGTTCTGTCACAGATTGTTCTGTGACATAAAATTCTTTTCTTTCTGAAAATGTTTAACTAATATTATTAATTTTACTTGTTTCAGGAGGAAAATGGCGACAGTACAGTACTCACCTTACCAAAACATCGTTTACAAGTCACCGTACCTGCCAGGTAACGTCTATTTATAGACCGCTCTATGTAAATAATTACTGTCAAAAAACCTGACAGCTAAAAACGACTAAAAAGTTCCAAACAAGTCGCTTTTCAAGCAGTCTGATGCAGTTCTGATTCAATCACAGATCTGAAGCCACTTACTTCATCAGACTGCTTGACAAGTGACCGGTCGCGGTCTGGTTTTTGTCAATATTTTTTTTTATTTCCTACATTTTAGTGAAAACAGATATTTTTTCATATGTGGGCGCCATTTTGAAAATTTATATCGCCTATGTCACTACCACAATTCTGACGAATTCAACGACACCTTATATGTCAAAATCCGTTCAGCCGTTTGGGCTGTACATACATACATACATTGATTTTGATCGTGTATCACGTTCGGGATTGGCTGTGTACGGGCGGTATTAAGACTTATCGACCGAATTCGGTCGGTAGGTAATCGGTAACTACGTCGAGACTTTCCGCCTAGGTAACACGGTACTCCTTGGCAACAATGGCGTCAGATTTTCTAGCTTCTGACTACCTATATATCAACAAATGACAGCCGAGACCGACGGCTTAACGTGCTTTCCGAAGCACGGAGGAGTCTCGGTATTTATGTAATGAAAGGTCGGGTGAACACCCATTAAATACTGAGCCCATCCACATGGTTCCACTGGTTCCCTTTTGGGGTTGCAACTCTAAAAATCAGCTGTTTTGTCGAGTTTGGAAAGCAAAAATGTACTGAACAGCTATGCAATAAATCACGTTATTGAATGAAACCTAATGTTTCTAAAAATTCCGTATGGTGGAAAAAAATTAGGTTGTATTATAACTGCTGGTCATAAGGCCCTCCAACAGGCTCAATCTGCGTCAGTCTCCGATTTCCGATCACTCCAAATCCGCCATTCACAACCAGAACAAAAAACCCACAGGAAAAAAGTAAAATAGAATCTCCCGATACCAAATGGTTTTATATTTAAATTCCCAATGACGATGATTTTTTGTAATAGAAAAATTGAATGTGACGTCGAGAATTTCCCCGATACATTGTTTTGAAATGAGGTTATCGGGAAAAGAACCGGAGTCACCTAAATAGCTTATAGGGTTTTGTAAGCAGAAGTGAGCTACCATTTCTGCTTACAGAACACTATTAGCGAGGAACATGGCCATGCATGCCAGCCCACTAGCTAGTGGGCTGGCCATGTTCCTCGGAAGGACTGATATCCGGTAAACCAAACGAATCCTCAGCCTTGATTTTTAAGTGATCTTATGGGTTGCCATCGAATTTGAATGGTATCTTGATTCGAACAAGCATCGCATCAACTTTATAAAAGAAAAAATCGGCCAAGTGCGAGTCGGACTCGCGCACGAAGGGTTCCGTACCATAATCCATTTAAAAAGACACGTTTGTTATATGGGGGCTCCCCTTAAATATTTGTTTTATTTCATTTAATTATTTATTTCTAAAGTGAATATATAACTAAATATTCTGTGAATATTTCAAGCGTCTACCTGTTGCCGTTATCAATATCAATATCGAGCAAAAACGAGAAAAAAAAAATCACGCTTGTTTTATGGGAGCCCCACTTAAATATTTATTTTATTCTGTTTTTAGTGTTTGTTGTTATAGCGGCAATAGAAATACATCATCAGTCTGTGAAAACTTCAACTGTTTATCTATCACGGTACATGAGATACAGCCTGGTGACAGACATATGGATGGACAGCGGAGTCTTAGTAATAGGGTCCCGTTTTTACCCTTTGGGTACGGAACCTTAAAAAGAAGAATGAAACCTCTGTAAATCAGTTTTGTGTACGACTGTCACATAGGTTTTTCTCTAGTATGCAACGTTGGAATGTGTTTTGTGGTATAATATTATGTCTATTTATGGTTGCACCAAGAATTTTCCTTATTACAAAAATATTTTTAACCGACTTCAAAAAAGAAGGAGGTTCTCAATTCGGTTTTTTTATGTTTGTTACCTTTAGAATTTTTTCGTTTATTTGAAAGGATATACTTCCCGATTGGCCCCATTGAAATTTCATCAAAATCGGTTCAGTAGTTTGGTTTATAAATCCAAATAGCTGGAAAAAATATGTCATCCCAGTAAACGAAATCGCGTATTTTGCTTTCCTGTGACTTTCCAGTGGTGTTGTTAGATGTGGGGTACCACTAAAACCTTTTTGACAAGAAAATACAATCGATTTTCAAATAAAAAGACACTACAAAGTATGAAATAACTTTGATTTCGGAATTCATTTTAAACTTCGTAGTGTTTTTTTATTTGGAAGTCGGTTGTGTTTTTTTGCTAAAAGGTATAAAAGGGAACAAAAATGAGTACTGCCAGTATTTGGGATACACCGCTTCTGGAAAACGAGTTCGAAATGAGAAAAAAAAATTGAAGTGCGCTAATTCCATATCTATCTATCGAGTATGGTTTCCGCACTTAGTCCTGCTGTGGACCATTGTGCGTGCTGATTCCATATATCTGCGGTCCTATTTTTTACGTAGCACGCTCTGTTGCAAAGATACAGAAATCAATAAGCGGCTGTATTATTCTGTATTGTTTAATGAGATACCCTCATTACTATTGAGTCACCGTCTGCAACTTTTTACTAATTAATAAATACCTCATGTTGATGACGGTTTGCTAATGAGGCCTAATGGTTCATGTTTCATTCTCAATAAAACTACATGCTTCTTTATATTACATTTCATTCATTTTGTTTAATACATTTATCCAAATGTATTAAACATTTCACCTATCAAAATATCGTTATACAGGGTGTTCCAGAAAGATGTGGTCATATTTAGGGATGATGTTGGGTAGCTGATATACATTAAGGAAAAAAAAATACAATCTCTAAAAAATAGAACCTCCTCCTTTTTCTTGAAGTCGGTTAAAAATAGCAAAACAATAAAAAATACGTTTTTTTAAAAAACGTTCGACCAGACAAAACTACTTAAAAGTTCCGAAGAAATAACTTTTCAAGCAGTTTGTTGCAGTAGGTGGCATTTCCTTTAGTTCAATCATAGATTTGATGTCACCAACTGTATCAGTTTGCTTGAAAAGTCATTTTTTCGCAATTTTTTAGTTATTTTTTGTGTTAGATTTTTGAACAACAATAATCCTTTAATAAGACCACGCACTTCTGGAACACCCTGTACACAATATCCCTTGTAAATAATTTTATAAAACTTGACATTGTACATCCATAACATTAATGTTATAAATACATTAAACAGTAGGTACTCGCCACAAACTGATCTAAATTCGTTTTGGATTGTATTCGTGATCCAGTTCCATCTTTGGCAATTGCTTTTAAAAATAATTGATATCCTTTAGGTGGCCACCATTGCCATCAATATTTGCGGCTACTCAATGTGACCCTGGCGTATTATCGGTATCCAAATTGCTTATCATGTAAGTTGATAGTTAAGTATACCTCTTGCGTTCTAGGCTTGGGTGAAAATGCTTTAAATAATTTTGGATTTGGATTGTATTAATATTATGTTATTGATATGAAGCAATAATAGTACAAATTTATCCAGTGGATCATTTTGTAATGGTGATATGATTAAGCATGACTTTAGAACTTTAAAAATAATAAAACTAAAGTTGTTGACCATGGATCATTTTAAAGCACATTGAACAACATTAAAAATAGTTTTGATAAGAATGTTGACATATCAAGTTCGTTTTTAACAGACTTCTATAATCCCGGAGACTAAATTGAAAGTGCAAATGTCAAACTACAAATTTAATGTTTCTGACAAGAAGCAATCGTTGAGGGAGCGCTTCTTTGGCCGCCTGCTTTCGAGCGTGCGTGCGTTCGAGCGAGAAGGAGGGATGGAGCTATACACCCTATATAGCTCCATCCCTCCTTCTCGCTCGAACGACTCACGCTTTAACACGTCATGGTAGGGCCTCTGAAGAAGGTATTGAATAGCCTTATGTCGGGCGGAAACAAGGTGCGCGCCTTCAATGATTGGGTCATGTCAGTATTGATGTACTATTTTGGCGTACTCAAACGGAACTTAACGCCCCAAAAATTTATGGAATAAATTTAAAAAAAATAAATAAACGAAATAATAAAAGTAATTTCTTTATTATACTACTTTGGTCCATAGTTACATACCTTATTATCTAACATATTTATTATTATTATAAGTACAGTTTGTGTTAGTGTATAAATAACTGTAAGTACACCTGATGTGTACTATACCGAGTCTATAATGATCATCATGCTGTCACGGAATTCGTTCAACCTCGGTGATTATAATTATCACAAACATTATTATTATCCACTCTCCTCTCAGTGGAGAAATGATGATTAAACCGAATTGTGATACAAAGAAAAAGCAGTCTTCAGTAAATAATTTACAATATTTTTTCGAAGTACAACCCAAAAACAAAAAAAAGCACTATCATCTACATTGGCTCCAAATATAACCGTTGATAGACAAGACACTCCACCGGTTCATCCATTCCGGTTCGGTCCATTGGTTGCATTGTGGATAATGCTGTCTTTTCGCAACGACTCAACTGTATAATTTAATGAAAAAATAATTTATTTGTGTATGATAATGTCACAGCCTACTAGCTTAATCAGCCGTTTCATTAAAAGCCTAGCCTTTTCATTGAATTGCGCCGTTTAATCAGCTACATAGGTAAAAGGGCAAGTCATTAAACGATATTGAACAAAAGATGTCACCTAGGTCGCTGAAAAAATCGGCGCATTTGAATGAAAAAGCTGGGCCACCAATTAAACGGCTGATTAAGCTAATTGACTGCGACAATAATAAAATGAATGATGTGAAATATCGGGTCATTGGAACCTCATAAAACCGCGTTAATGGTGTTGATCTGCGCGCCCAGCTTGTCGAACAGCTCCTTCACCATGTCTATCTCCTTGGAGTCGGTCGTTTCCTTCACCATCTTGCAGCACATCTCGATGATGAACACCAACTCCGAGTTGATCTTGTTCAGAGCCCGGTAGATTTTCTGTTAATGCATAAATTATTAATTATATAGATACGTTAGAACTCTGTTGCTAAAAGCGGATTCAACAACACTATCATTAATTGTTAATGAATGATGTGATTTTAAAAGATAATTGTATGGGAATTACTAAATACAACATAAGTGTCATACTCTACCTCATTGTCATCCACATTATTGGTTGAGTTGGTTACAACTGATGATGTAGGCTTCTTCATCTAATCTTGGTTTCTTGTTAATGATATTTTCTTCAGACTTTACACCTCGCTTCATGCCTCTTCCAACTTTTTCTGTTGACTGTAGAAAAAAAATTGAATTTAAAAAACAATAAAATAATTACAGTTCTTGTTGAGTTTTGTTCTTCTTATACTTACATTAATTTAGCTTCAAGTTTTGCACACTGACGGCATAACTCATCATCGTGTGATGAATCAAACATTTCCGCATTTTTAACTTTTATGCAAACTTTAAACAATTCTTGATCCATGTCAGCCTTTGAAATCTCAATTCTCACACGGGGCTTGGCGGTAAAAAAGAATACATTGACAGAACTATTATTCACCATTTTTAAGCAAGAAGAAATCGAAAGCTCAATAACACACACTCAATGTCAAAATCAAAAAAAATCGTCAACAGCTGTCATCTGCACAACACTTGCTGCTGCTGTCTTGTCCGTTCTTTTTATTTGTTTATTTGCTTTTGCGTGTGTCGCGGTCAAAACAAAGTGGTGCAAAATCGGTGCTATTCGTCTACTGTTGCTGTTTTTGTTTTGAGGAAGTTTTGTCAAGGGGAAATACAGCTAGGAGATTCACATCGCAAAAGTGCTGGTCACAGTGACGGAACCGCGAGTGCAGCGGATTGTCGCCGCTGAGCGCAGGACACAAGTGCTACAACGGCGTGCGAGGCTCGCTCGCGGTGAAGTGCAGCAGAAACCAGCGGTGCAGTGCAACAGCAACCGGCGGCACAGTGCAGCAGCAATCGGCGGTGCAGTGCAGCAACACAGGTATATCAAACAGTGCAGTGCAGCAGCAGCCGCTGGTGCAGTACAGCATCGATCTTATAGCAAGCGGCTCGGTAAGCTTGAACCACACTCGCTACTTGCGGTTACTAAGCATCTCGCAACCAAAGTCTCTACTGGAAGTTGGCGCTAAAAAGAATCATGCCCCGAATGCAGAATTCCCCACCCTCGTCCAAGAAAGACCCAACAATGCAGTCTCAGTCAGACTCAGATATTACTACAAACATGGAAGGAGATATCTCAGTAGACCATGTAACTACTAGAAATAAACGGCGTCGGTTAGACGGTTCCCCCAAAAGTTTTCTCCGAGACTTCAAGGAAGAAATCAAGAAGAAATGCTCAATTCCTGTAAGGCAGAACAAGACTCTTTTCTGTCCAAATTAGCTAAAGATATATCCGACCTTAAGATGCAATACTCTACCATCCAAAAGTCGAATCAAGAAATAGAAAGGTCAATAGACTTCATCAATAAGTCGTATGAGGATATGAAAAACCATGTGAATCGTCTTGAAGTTGAAAACAAGGATAATTTTTTAGAAGCCTTAATCCCCTCTTACAGTCATAGCATCATTATGGGCGACTTTAATACATGCCTCCTTAAAAATGACTCTCGATCTAATTCTCTTCGCCGTACTATTGAATCTTCCAATCTCTCTATTCTCGATCTAGGTGCCACTCACCATTTTCCTAACTCCGTTCCCTCACTTCTTGATCTTATTTTTGTCTCATCTCTCGATCACGTCGCTAAACATGGTCAATGTTCTGCTGACGCCTTTTCATATCATGACCTAGTTTTTACCTCCTTTAAAATTCGCCCACCTAAGCATAAGTCCAAAACTCTTTTGCTTCGCAATTTTGATGAGATGAATATTGACCGTCTTCGAGAGGATGCCAGCAAAATTGACTGGACGTCTCTTGTCACATCCTCGTCAGTCGACCAACAAGTTGAAATCTTAACTTCTACCCTGATACGGCTTTACGACACACATGCGCCTATTCGGGCTGTGAGAGTAAAGCATCTACCAGCGCCATGGCTTACTGACGAGATAAAACTTTTGCTAAGCAAAAAAGCAGCCACGAAGTATAAATTTAAAATTCGGCCCAACGACACCAACAGGGAAAAATACGTCGCAATCAGAAACCACTGCAGCAAGGTGTGTAGGAACGCAAACCGCCAATATATCCATAGTTCTGTTCAAAACAGTGATCCAGCTAAGGTCTGGAATTTTCTCAAATCAATAGGTATCGGAAAAAAGCCTCATGAAAGGATTCCTAAAGACTTAGACCTCAACTTACTCAATAGTCATTTTTCTACTTCGCCCTTACTGGATAGGGCCACCAAAGCTGCTACACTAAGTCATCTTTCAAAACGGCCGATACCTGATTATTCCCCTTTTGTCATAACTCAATTCACTGCTTGTGATGTTAAAAAGAGCATTTTATCAATTACATCCAACGCTGTGGGTAGTGACTGTGTCAGCCGTAAGATGATTATTCCAATCCTCGATAACATTCTTCCGGTAATCCTTCACATCCTCAACTTCTCTGTTTCCAGTAGGGTCTTCCCACAAGCCTGGAAAGATGCCCAAGTTATTCCTTTACCTAAAAAATCACATCCTGCATCTTTCTCTGACTATCGTCCTATTTCCATTCTCCCATTCCTATCCAAAGTCCTTGAAAAACTCGTCCATCAGCAACTTAGCACATTCCTTTCCAAGCAAAATCTGCTGAATCCCTTTCAATCTGGTTTTCGTCCTGGACACAGCACTACCTCAGCCCTCGTGCATATTACTGACGATATCAGGTCAGGCATGGAAATGGGAAAGTTAACGGCACTCGCTTTGCTTGACTTTAGCAATGCTTTTAATATGGTTGACTTCGATATTTTGCTTGGAATTCTTTGCTCTTTTAACATATCTCCTTCGGTAATTGACTGGTTTCATAGTTACCTGTTTGGCCGCCGGCAGCGTATTTGCATTGAAGAATCTTTCTCTTCTTGGTGTGACACCTCTGCCGGTGTGCCGCAGGGTGGCGTGTTATCTCCTCTACTTTTCGCACTTTTTATTAATGGTATCACTCAACGACTATCTTCTTTCTACCACCTGTATGCTGATGACCTCCAAATTTACACCCAAGCCCCTCTTGGTGAGTTATCAGATGCGATTGAAACTATTAATAGAGATCTGGCTCGAATAGGTGAATGGAGCACTGAGTTTGGGCTGAAGATCAATCCAGCAAAGACGCAAGTGATTGTTGTTGGTAGTTCCCGGACCGTCTCTAGGATTGATTGGTCGTCACTTCCCCAGGTTTCTTTCAATGACACTATAATTCCTTTAACTCACATTGTGAAGAACTTGGGGATTTATATCGACGACACTCTTTCCTGGACTAAACAACTGCAGGAGGTCAGCCGCAAACTGTTTGCTTCAGCGGGCTCCCTGAGACGCCTTCGTAATTTTCTTCCCATCACCACTAAAATTGCCATAGCACAATGTCTTCTTCTCCCAATCTTGGACTATGCTGACGCCAGCTATATTGATCTCACCCAAGACCAATTGGACAAGCTTGAGCGACTTCAAAATCTTTGTATCAGGTTCATATTTGGCTTACGCAAGTATGACCACGTTTCCGAATTTCGTACTAAGCTCAAATGGCTTCCTATTCGTCTTCGCCGGAATGCCCACATCCTTTTTCTGCTTTATAATGTACTATTTAATCCTTCTACTCCTTTTTATCTTAAAGAACGCTTTCAGTTTCTTTGTGACACACATTCTAGGTCCTTGAGATCATCGGAGAATCTTAAATTAAGTATTCGTATGCATTCCACATCTTTCTTTGACAAATCTTTCACTATTCAGGCAGCTCGTTTGTGGAATGCATTACCCATTGATGTGAGGCGTTCTCAAACGCTACCAACGTTTAAAAAATTGGTGAAGGAGCATTACCTCTCACTATAACTTTTTTTCTCCTTTCCCAATTATATATAGATATTTATTAGTATATTTTTTTTAGTATTGTATATATTTATTTTATATTATTATGTCTAATTAATATTATTTATGATGTTTGTACACTGACCGCCCTAAATCTAACTTCTTTCGTTCAGTCCATCCTAAGGTTGTCTGTAAGAGATTGCCCTGTGCGATAAGACCGCCCATTGTACACTTGTTTTTATAAAATTTTTACTTGTGATTGATGTGAAGTGTACAATAAAGTATATAATAATAATAATAAAAACTACCTTCTCAGCCTTGATAAAAAACTTAAAGAAATGCAGTACGTGTCACGCAATGCTAATATTGAGATCCGCAACATCCCACAAAAAGATAACGAAAGCGGGCTTGATCTTTCAGAAATTGTTACTAAATTAGGAGGTTTACTGGGAACTCAAGTACAACCCAACGATCTTCGGGATATCTACAGGACTTCTGCCAAACCAGGTTCAAATAAAAACATCATAAACTCTTTTGCAAAAAAAACGGGCACTTTAGATTTTTTTCTCTACTTCAATGAAGAAGAACAGGTTATAGGTTTTGTTAATTTGACGATGTATTGGCATGTTTTTTGAAGCATCCTGGCATGATTCTTTACGTTCCAAATTTAAAATTTGAAATTATTAAAAGAAAAATAATGATTATTGTGGATTATTCTAAAATTGCTTTACTAATGGCGCGAATTGCTGAAACGATTTTTAACTGATTACGATATTTTAAAACTTTTTGGATATTTTCTGCAAATTAAACAATTTAATCTTTCTTTTTACATTAAATACCACTTTTTGATATGAGTGATAAAGCGATAAGGACCGGTAAAATTATAACCCTATTTGAAGAAGGTTGTTCGCAAACTTACGTGTCTCAGCGGCTAAATGTGAGTCGTTCAACTGTCCAGAGGACTTGGCAACGGTATCAAGAGACTGGTTCGGTCAAAAGAAGACCCGGTTCGGGAAGAAAACGATGCACAGAACCAAGAGATGACCGCTTTTTGGTGAGTCAGGCGTTGCGTAATCGTAAGGCGTCAAGTGTGGACCTGAAGAAGAGCCTTGAAAAAGTAAGAAGGAATAAAGTATTGTTTTCTGATGAAGCTAGAATCTCTTTGTGTGGAGAGGACCGACGCCGGCGAGTGCTGCGAAGACCACGGGAACGCTATGCGGAAGTGTGTTTCGAAGAAATCACTCCTTATGGCGGAGGCTCCGTTATGTTTTGGGCAGCAATTAATTCGACGGAGCGTACCGAGTTACTTTTCATAGAAAATGGAACATTAAATGCACACCGGTACATAATGGAAGTCCTAATTCCATATGCACAACCCACATTGACTGCACTTGGGGAAGATTCCATTTTTATGGACGATAATGCTCGCCCGCACCGTTCTGGCGACGTGGAAGCGTACATGCAAGAAGTTGGGATCCGTCGTTTAGATTGGCCAGCTCGAAGTCCTGACCTCAATCCAATTGAGCATGTGTGGGATGTTCTAAAGAGACGGGTAAGATCAGTGCAACCTGCTCCACAAAACATCAGGGAGCTAAAAAGAGTCATTGCAGAAGAGTGGGAACGTATTCCTCAAAACGTTATTAAAAACATCGTGGAAAGCATGCCCAGAAGGATTCAAGCTGTGATTTTGACAAGAGGAGGTCACACTCGTTGTTAGGTTTTTACATTTGTAACTTTATTTAATTAAAAAAAGTAAAAAAAAAACTTGTCTTTATTGCCGACCACTTCTTATTGTTTGGGCGTGTACATTGATTTTAAAGAATCCATCGTTTTTTTTTCTTTTAATTGCTCGAATTCACTTCACGCGCATTAATTTACACGATTATAAGTATACAGACTACGTCAAAGAAATAAATTTCATTTAATTAACAAAAATCGACCTTAGAACGTAAATTTCCTTAGGTGCCCGTTTTTTTTGCAAAAGAGTGTAGTTGAATTCAGTAGAGTACAACAAAAGCACGACATCCTGTCCTCAGTGAGACATTGTACATCCATAACATTTATGTTATAAATATGTCGCGTCATGGGTGGCCGAGACGCGAAGCTCCGGGACTTCTTCACAATCCAATATAGTTTTGGATGTGGACACTGTTGCAGGTACTCGAACGAACGATAATTTAAATTAAAATAACTTTATTCAGACCAACAGTTTAGACAGGAAACAGACAACGTGCGTGGTTGGGCATTCAGCCGAGACTGCCTGAGCGCTAGAGCGACCACCTCTAGCCCCACCCGTACTCGCTGTCCCCTCTACCGACGATCGTGTCCAAGCGGTAGGCGCGCTTGCGTTTCCGATCACGTGATTATAAGGTTTCGAAACAATTTGTTAGATGGCGCTGTCCGTAGACCCACAGTAGCGCCATCATTCTACGACACGGCCATCACTGACTAGCACCCGTCCTCGGGTGTAGTACCTGTGGACAAAATATGCTCAGAGAGTAGCTCTCTTTCTAGCTCGGCCATGTCCTGCCCAAAATAGAAGGGCTGATTCACTAGGTACCACAATCATCTGTCCTAACTCTCATACTGTGTGAGGGTTTCGTGCACAATGCTCCCCGCACAACTTTACTCAATGGAAAAATGTCCGATCTGACAAATTTAATTTCATAAGAAAATGCAGTCAACTCATGAAACTCCCACTACAATCTGTGCACCAACACAGACCGGAATCGCACCAGCGATTCCAACTATGTAGCTACAATATGTGTTACAACACATTAAGCACTGCATGCACCAGCACAAACAGAAATCGCACCAACGATTCCAACTAAGCCCATCGCTTCACGAGAAGGGGCAAATTAACACAGCAAAAATAACTGGTACAGCAATAAAAAAATTGGTTGATTGAAAACCAGACGTTACGATTTAGTTTACTAAGATTCAACAATATTCTAGGCACCAAATTCATTAATTGGAAAAGGTCCGGTCAACTACAACACGGTGATTCTAACAATTCTGTTACTTTACCATAACCCGCAAGCAATGTATACTCAACTCATTAAACTTTCTTATTAGTCTGTGCACCAACACAGACCAGAATCGCACCAACGATTCTTCACATATCTGCCGCTACATATGCTACAACACATGAGGGGCTCTGTGCACCAACACAGACAAGAATCGCACCAACGATTTCTTGTAGACCCATCGCCACATGTTACTCATGAGGTGTGGTCAGCACTAAAAGACCCATCGCCTACAGGTTACTCCACCTGAGGTGCGGTCAGACCCATCGCCTACATGTTACTCTACACGAGGTGCGGTCAACACTTCCAGACCCATCGCCTACAGGTTACTCCACCTGAGGTGCGGTCAAACCCATCGCCAACATGTTACTCTACATGAGGTGCGGTCAACAATTCCAGACCCATCGCCTACAGGTTACTCCACCTGAGGTGCGGTCAGACCCATCGCCTACAGGTTACACTACCTGAGGTGCGGTCAAAAGTTTCGAGTATGAGTATACAAGCCATTCTTAATCAGATTTGGTTTCACTACCACTGTCATCAACCTATGACATCTAATTCTCGAGGAATCGTGATCGGGGGAGAGTCAAGCGCCTTTAGTCGGTATCCATCAACCGTTCGATAGCAAAGGTAACCCTTCGATAATCCTTGAATGGACCTTTGAATTTAGCCTTTTACTGGTTTCACTCTTAGTTTGCTAATAACACGAAATCGTTCACGGAAAACTTCGTTGTAGCTTCTGCACAATAAAATTGAGCTTTATCATATTCCGCAAATCGTTTAAAACCCTAAATCTTACGGTCTCTCTCTTTAACCGACTTTAGCATCTACGTCACTAAACATCAATAATAACGGTCTCGCAAATCCCCAAATTAAAAGCAAACTGTACTTCACCTCTTGCATCTTGCCACGATTTGCTATCGTTAATCGCTACGGTATGTTGTGCCTACAAACTTTTAAACACACAACGCTATTCCATGATTTCACTTTTCCGACTAGTCGGTCATTCAATCAGCCTTTTGACGGTTCAAAAGTAACTGCAAATGGTTTACTTGAAATATGAACTTTGAGTTTGATTTGCAATTCACTAGTATTCGAGATTACCTGGTCCAAGCACCAGTAAAGGTCGTCAAACTCACATCAATTTGGATAGAAAGAAAACCAATGACCAGGTATCATATTCACAGTCACAGCTTTCTCATAGATCAGCAATAATTACTACACTTGCACTTCCCCACGGGAATGCAGACTCAACTCTCTCGCCTGCACTACCTACTCTACCTAGAGCTACCACAACGATATCCTGATCCAAACTCTCCCGTCCATGCCATCCAGGACTACCACTCGATTCCCAGGTACTTGGCCTTGGGCATCTTCAAACAAGGAGAATGTAAAACATACCGACCGGTAAGCTTTGAACGTCGGTGCTTGCGAAATGAGGAATAAGAGCTTGCGTCCAAAAACACATTTTAATTAACCCCGTTTACGAATTACTGCACGTTAATCTACGAACATCAGGGTCATTGCTGCACTATACGGTTTGAATCAATCAATCTTATTTTAATCTCATCTCATCATATTAACTCAAATACCTAGTAGGCAAAACAGAAAAATCGATTTAGAAATCGTAACAGCTCAGAATTCTCTGTACTCGTAAAGCTATAAACTGACATTAAAACCACTAGTACTATTGTCGGAACATGACCTTTTCGCACTGAATAAAATGTTGAAACTATTACCGCCAAAGGGAAACTCTTCAAATACTTGCTTTGTACCAAGTATGTAAAAATTACCTAGCACTACCAATCCATCCACTGAACTGATATATGAACCACTTTAAAGCTTTGAAAGTCACAATCAAAATAAAACGGAAGTGACTCACTCGATATTCCAGTCGGCCTGGAACGCTCTGGTCCACACAGATGTTGACAAGATGCTCGGCTATTGCAGCCTGAAAACTGCTTGCCGACCTTCGGCCTGCCACGCTTAGAACTACTCAGGAGTTCCAGCTGCTCAGCAGTTGCAGCTGCTCAGCAGTTACAGCAGCATGCGAACCGCTAGCCGCCAGCTAGCTTCATCCACCGATATACGATATCTGAAAATGAGAAACACTGCGAGAGTACAAGTCCAATCAAAGCTGTGGTGGAAATAATGGTTACAGGTTAGCGTAGTAACCACATTTTCAAAGTCAATCAAAATCTAAAACTAATCAGAACATTGACACAAGAAAGAGGACTATGCCCACCAGTGGGCAAAGTGACGCACTATGGTTGGTGATGATAAAACAAAATATTGCTTTTGCAATTATCTTAATTGTTAATGTCCAAACAGCAACAGCTCTGAACTGGCACTGCACTTCATTGCTCAACCTACGATAGCAGAATATTACCGCTTAGTTAGCATGATTTTAAAACGCCATTGCTTAACCAGCAACACCAAAGCTAAACTACTACTATACTGTTTACAGTAAAGCGATAGTCAACATGAAAATTACAACCTCACTTTAGCATAGAGCAATAAAGCGAAAAATAATTATCCAACACAGATAATCCATGAGAGCGTAGCTCTTAAATTTTCACTCAAAAACAAAGTAGAAAATCGATAACTAACGAGCACCCCTGCTCCACAGTAAATACAAACTGAAAATGACTCACCAGGCTGACTTAAAGAACCTTACACACATTCACTTCCTTGACCTGGCCAGCTGTTATGAAGCTGCTCGCCTCCGTTCTGGACTCATTTTTCATTGTTCAGGTTGATGAGGGTAGTCGCATAAAACTTGACAAATAGGAGTTTGACCTTGGAACATTCCTTTATTTGGTCCCGCGTTAAACCCAGATAGGTGATCTACGACAGGCATGTTGGCACGAAGCTTTTCAGCACCTTAAGGTCGAAAATAAGCTGCACTGAATAACATTTATCCTCGAGAAAACATACCACCGCGGTGACGCACTATCATTGCGCGTCGAACTTATCGGATCGAATTACACAACACTTCACAACACACATCGAGTTTTTAGCGTCTGGGGGTAAGCGCACCAGTTTGTTGCATTTTAAAAATAAAGTGCAAACGGTTTTCAATATCACTTCACTGTCACGAATTCCCAAGTGAGCCATTTGAGGTATATCCCAACTTCTGATGTCGCGTCATGGGTGGCCGAGACGCGAAGCTCCGGGACTTCTTCACAATCCAATATAGTTTTGGATGTGGACACTGTTGCAGGTACTCGAACGAACGATAATTTAAATTAAAATAACTTTATTCAGACCAACAGTTTAGACAGGAAACAGACAACGTGCGTGGTTGGGCATTCAGCCGAGACTGCCTGAGCGCTAGAGCGACCACCTCTAGCCCCACCCGTACTCGCTGTCCCCTCTACCGACGATCGTGTCCAAGCGGTAGGCGCGCTTGCGTTTCCGATCACGTGATTATAAGGTTTCGAAACAATTTGTTAGATGGCGCTGTCCGTAGACCCACAGTAGCGCCATCATTCTACGACAAATACATTAAACAGTAGGTACTCGCCACAAACTGATCTAAATTCGTTTTGGATTGTATTCGTGATCCAGTTCCATCTTTGGCAATTCCTTTTAAAAATACTTGATATCCTTTAGGTGATCATCTATATGAATCAAAATATTGGTCAACACCATTGCCATCAATATGTGCGGCTACCCAAAGTGACCCTGGCGTATTATCGGTATCCAAATTGCTTATCATGTAAGTTGATAGTTAAGTATACCTCTTGCGTTCTGGGCTTGGTTGAAAATGCTTTAAATGTTTTTGGATTTGGTTTGTATTAATATTATGTCATTGATATGAAGCAATAATAGTACAAATGTATCCATTGGATCATTTAATAATGTTGATATGATTAGGCAGGACTTACCAACTTTAAAAATAATAAAACTAACCAACTAGACCCAGTTCTCGATAATCATATTATACTGGGATCGGTCCATCATCACTGACAGGAAAATTGTTGCCAATAAGCCTGATATAGTGGTGGTGGACCGAATCGAGAGGCGTGCAATGATTGTAGAGATAACCGATTGTTTTACCGCTCAAGCAGTGCCTCGAGATTTTAATGTTTATTATTACTATTACGTAAGATATATTACATATTTTGGAATTTTCACATGTCAGTGCTTGAGCGGTTTAAGAAATATTTAAAAATGTAAGGAATAAGTTTTTAAAAAATGAATAAACGGAATAATAATAATAACCTCTTTATTTTACCACTTTGGTCCATAGTTACATACCTTATTACCTAACATATTTATTATTATAATAAGTACAGTTTGTGTTAATGTATAAATAACTGTTAATCTGATGTGTACTATACCGAGTCTATAATGATCATCATGTTGTCACGGAATTCGTTCAACCTCGGTGATGATAACTATCACAAACATTATTACTATCAACTCTCCTCTCAGTGGAGAAATGGTGATTGAACCGAATTGTGATACAAAGAAAAGGCAGTCTTCAGTGGATAATTAACAATATTTTTTCGAAGTACAACCGAAAAAGAAAAACAAAAAAAAGCACTATCATCAACAGTGGCTCGAGCTGTAACCGGTGGAGTGTCTTGTCTATCAACTAATACAGATAACAGGACGAGTCAACACACCTTATCATAGTTGAAGATTATGACATGAAAAAACTGTCAAAAATTCCAATAACGGAGCATTGAAAACATGCCAGTTTACGGCAAAAGTACTATGTCAAAGTAAACGACAATATTCGAAAATGTCATCGAAAATATTCAACAACACCAACAAAGTAATATAGGTAATATATAGCATTACGAAAGAAATTGCTGAGAGTGATAACGTGAAAAACTATTTTTTCTATTTTTTTAAATGACCAATAGTGTAACAATTTAAATCAAACAGTTAATGGATAAGTTATGGTGTCCATTGGTAACTTAATGCATTGTGGATAATGCTGTCTTTTCGCAACGACTCAACTGTATAATTTAATGAAAAAATAATTGATTTGTGTATGATAATGTCACAGCCTACTAGCTTACTCAGCCTTTTCATTGAATCGCGCCGTTTAATCAGCTACATAGGTAACAAGGCAAGTCATTAAAAGATATTGAACAAAAGATGTCACCTAGGTCGCTGAAAAAATCGGCGCATTTAAACGAAAAAGCTAGGCCACCAATTAAACGGCTAATTAAGCTTATTGACTGCGACAATAATAAAATGAATGATGTGAAATATCGGGTTATTGGAACCTCATAAAACCGCGTTAATGGTGTTGATCTGCGCGCCCAGCTTGTCGAACAGCTCCTTCACCATGTCTATCTCCTTGGAGTCGGTCGTCTCCTTCACCATCTTGCAGCACATCTCGATGATGAACACCAACTCCGAGTTGATCTTGTTCAGAGCCCGGTAGATTTTCTGTTAACACATAAATTAGGAAACTATAATATTATCGCGATTCTTCATTTAATAAGTACGCGTACAAGCCACTTGTATCAAGCAAGGCGTAAAATGACAAGTAAATAAAGAGCGGCCCAATTAATTTACACTGACGACGAGTGGAGAGTAGTCGGTAGTCGTTTGAATAAGACATTTTAATTTTATTGTCATTCGATAATGGGACAGGAAATTTTTGGAAACTATTATTTTTATTACTGTTTTCATATCCCTACACAGATGTTCCATAAACACTTGGGCACAGTAGAGTCCACTCCACTATGCGTTTCATATTAAAATTTTGAGTATGTCATCATATGAAAATTTAATTACCCGACACTATACACTATACTCATATTTTTAATATTATGTGCACTAGGTTTAGATGGATCGTTACTACATGTATCTATCTGGTTAAAATATGCCTCAAAATCCGTTTAAATTACAAAAGGAATTTCTATTTTTAGAAAATATTTTCGAAAAAAAGTTCAGGGGGAAATGTAGAGTGATTTAACACTTTCTACATACAGAAAACTTAAAATCGCGCTCTCTCTCCCTCTAAATTATTTTACGAAAATGTTTTCGACTAACTATCTACCTGGATATCTAGCGTATGCATACCAAGTTTCATTTAAATCCGTTCCATTTATTTCGAAAAATAAGGACTTGAAAGTTTGTATGACATGCCGTTAGACGTAAACGCTCATTATATCTTTAGTTGATTGTACAAAATCAAGATACAACATATAAAATACTTTAAAAATGGTAGACCAGGTTTGTTGTTGAACACTTTCATTTATCATTAATAACATCAGTTTTAAATTCATTTAAAAACGATTCCCCTGTTTCAAAATTTTAATGTCGCGATTGAGTTATTTTACTTTTAATTCTATAGATACGTTAGAACTTTGTTGCTAAAAGCAGATTTAACTACAGAACCATTTGTTAATGAATGATGTGATTTTAAAAGATAATTGTATGGGAATTACTAAATACAACATTAGTGTCATACTCTACCTCATTGTCATCCACACTATTGGTTGAGTTGGTTACACCTGATGATGTAGTCTCTTCTTCATCTAATCTTGGTTTCTTGTTAATAATATTTTTTTCAGACTTTATTACTCGCTTCATGCCTCTTCCAACTTTTTTCTGTTGACTGTAGAAAAAAATTTTTTTTTTAAAAACAATAAAATAATTACACTTCTTGTTGAGTTTTGTTCTTCATATACTTACATTAATTGAGCTTCAAGTTTTGCACACTGACGGCATAACTCATCATCGTGTGATGAATCAAACATTTCCGCATTTTTAACTTTTATGCAAACTTTAAACAATTCCTGATCCATGTCAGCCTTTGAAATCTCAATTCTCACACGGGGCTTGGCGGTAAAAAAGAATACATTGACAGAACTATTATTCACCATTTTTAAGAAAAGTAGAAATCGATAGCTCAATGACACACACTCAATGGCATAGCAAAGGGTTGGTAGACCGACTGATGCTCAAGCAGTATTTACATTTGGTATTTATAGTATTTTTGATGATTATGATGATGATGACTGGTATATAATTACATTAAACTAATTACACAGACACAATTTACTAATCACATGATTAACTGGACTTCACAGAATGTTTAAGATTAGTTCATTTTAAGTTACCAATAGACACAATAGTTATCCATTAAGCTGCAAATTAGGTGATTGTTACCCTATTTGTCATTATTAAAATTATACTTTCTCACGTTATCACTCTCAGCAATTTCTTTCGTAATGCTATGTATGAATTACTTTGTCGGTGTTGTCGAATATTTTATAAATTAATCACTTACCTCCATTGCTATTGCTAACTGCCTCCGTGGTCGTGGGTTTGATTCCCACGGGAAGCATACTTGGTAAAGTGGTTTCCAATTTGGCTAGGACATTGCAGGCTTGATCCACAAGATTGTCTGATAAAAAGATGATTGTGTGCTTCGGAAGGCACGTATAAGCCGGTTGTCCCGGCCGCCAAATGGTGGTCGTCAAATATGGGGTCGTTAGACCTTACTGCCACCACGATAAAGAAAGACGAAGACTGCTATTTCTGTATGTTGT
Organism: Melanchra persicariae; assembly: GCA_947386135.1. Taxonomy (NCBI): domain Eukaryota; kingdom Metazoa; phylum Arthropoda; class Insecta; order Lepidoptera; family Noctuidae; genus Melanchra; species Melanchra persicariae. Next base: position 5,075,814 of record OX376667.1, read on the forward strand.
AACTTACATTTGACTGTTGAGTATTGGTACCTACATACTATTCATTGCTGTCAATGACTATGGACTGACTGCAGCTGCTTGGTCTTATATAGCACCACTAAGTTATTTTTAATGTAAAACAAATTCCTAATTACAACGGCACTGATAAAAACTTTATGAGTCATAAAACTGTGCCTGCTACAAAATCATCACAAATGGTTTTTAATATTCCCAAAATACTATAGTTGTATTCTAAACCAATAGCAGTAATATCATGGATATGTCGCAGCCAATAAGCTTAATCAGCCGTTTCATTAAAAGCTTAGCCTTTTCATTCAACTGCGCCGTTTAATCAAACTCGATCACTCCTGATGGAAAGCGATAGACGAGCTATGATGGAGCGAGCGTGCCTAGAATATGCCTCTTCAATCTTTCCTATTATAATCTTTTATATTATTAGTGTTGATGCAATTTAGATACGGATGACAAACAAGGCTCACACTGGGCAGCTCTACAAATTGATACGAATGTCATCGGTCAATATTTTGATTCATATGGACGAACACCAACACAATGTATCTTGAGTCTATGAAAAAAACTTTTACAAAAAAATACAACGGACTTTAAAACAAAACACTACAAAAATAAAATAACTATAATTTCGGAAGACGGTGTTTTTGGTTGTTTCTTCGTTTTTTGACACCGACTTCCGAAATTATAGTTATTTTATACTTTGTAGTGTTTTGTTTTGAAGTCGGTTGTATTTTTTTGTTAAAAGTTTTTTTATTTTTCACTTTTTAGTGGTCAGCTTTAACTAAACCCAACGCAAAAAGAATCATTAGGATCGGTTCATAAACAATAAAGTCATTTCCCAATAAATAATCCCAAAACCATGGTTGACTTGTACCTACACATCTGCGTACCCCTTCAGAGCGTACCGGCGTGATGTTCTGTTATGAACTGATGTTAACAATAAACAGTCATGCGATTTCAGCAATCCCGGCAGGTTTGCTATCATTTATTGAAGAGTTCCGTTACCTGTCTCCGAAATTCTTCATCAGGTCTTTACTTAATTGAATCGGGATTAGTCCGGGAAGATACTCTTCCAAACGAAAAAAGAATCATCAAGATCGGTTCATCAACAATAAAGTTACGCCCTTCTGGAACACTCTATATACCATATCCCTTGTAAATAATTTTACAAAACTTGACATTGTACATCCATAACATTTATGTTATAAATACATTAAACAGTAGGTACTCGCCACAAACTGATCTAAATTCGTTTTGGATTGTATTCGTGATCCAGTTCCATCTTTGGCAATTCCTTTTAAAAATACTTGATATCCTTTAGGTGGTCGTCTATATGAATCAAAATATTGGTCAACACCATTGCCATCAATATGTTCGGCTACCCAAAGTGACCCTGGCGTATTATCGGTATCCAAATTGCTTATCATGTAAGTTGATAGTTAAGTATACCTCTTGCGTTCTAGGCTTGGATGAAAATGCTTTAAATGTTTTTGAATTTGGATTGTATTAATATTATGTCATTGATATGAGGCAATAATAGTACAAATGTATCCAGTGGATCATTTTGTAATGTTGATATGATTAAGCATGACTTTAGAACTTTAAAAATAATAAAACTAAAGATGTTGACCATGGATCATTTTAAAGCACATTGAACAACATTAAAAATAGTTTTGATAAGAATGTTGACATATCAAGTTCGTTTTTAACAGACTTCTATAATCCCGGAGACTAAATTGAAAGTGCAAATGTCAAACTACAAATTCAATGTTACTTTCAAGAAGCAACCGTTGAAGGAGCGCTTCTTTGGCCGCCTGCTTTCGAGCGTGCGTGCGTTCGAGCGAGAAGGAGGGATGGAGCTATACACCCTATATAGCTCCATCCCTCCTTCTCGCTCGAACGACTCACGCTTTAAAACGTCATGGTAGGGCCTCTGAAGAAGGTATTGAATACCCTTATGTCGGGCGGAAACAAAGTGCGCGCCTTCAATGAATGGGTCATGTCGGTATTGATGTACTCTTTTGGCGTACTCAAACGGAACTTAACGCCCCAAAAATTTATGGAATCAATTTTTAAAAAATGAATAAACGAAATAATAAAAGTAATTTCTTTATTATACTACTTTGGTCCATAGTTACATACCTTATTATCTAACGTATTTATTATTAACTAGCTTAATCAGCCGTTTCATTAAAAGCCTAGCCTTTTCATTGAATTGCGCCGTTTAATCAGCTACATATGTAACAGGGCAAGTCATTAAACGATATTGAACAAAAGATGTCACCTAGGTCGCTGAAAAAATCGGCGCATTTGAATGAAAAAGCTGGGCGACCAATTAAACGGCTGATTAAGCTTATTGACTGCGACAATAATAAAATGAATGATGTGAAATATCGGGTTATTGAAACCTCATAAAACCGCGTTAATGGTGTTGATCTGCGCGCCCAGCTTGTCGAACAGCTCCATCACCATGTCTATCTCCTTGGAGTCGGTCGTCTCCTTCACCATCTTGCAGCACATCTCGATGATGAACACCAACTCCGAGTTGATCTTGTTCAGAGCCCGGTAGATTTTCTGTTAACGCATAAATTATTAATTATATAGATACGTTAGAACTCTGTTGCTAAAAGCGGATTCAACAACACTATCATTAATTGTTAATGAATGATGTGATTTTAAAAGATAATTGAATGGGAATTACTAAATACAACATTAGTGTCATACTCTACCTCATTGTCATCCACACTATTGGTTGAGTTGGTTACACCTGATGATGTAGGCTCTTCTTCATCTAATCTTGGTTTCTTGTTAATGATATTTTTTTCAGACTTTATTACTCGCTTCATGCCTCTTCCAACCTTTTTCTGTTGACTGTAGAAATTTTTTTTTTAAAAAAAAAAACAATAAAATAATTACACTTCTTGTTGAGTTTTGTTCTTCATATACTTACATTAATTGAGCTTCAAGTTTTGCACACTGACGGCATAACTCATCATCGTGTGATGAATCAAACATTTCCGCATTTTTAACTTTTATGCAAACTTTAAACAATTCCTGATCCATGTCAGCCTTTGAAATCTCAATTCTCACACGGGGCTTGGCGGTAAAAAAGAATACATTGATACTATTATTCACCATTTTTAAGAAAAGTAGAAATCGATAGCTCAATAACACACACTCAATGGCACAGCAAAGGGTTGCTAGACCGACTGATGCTCAAGCAATATTTACATTTGGTATTTATAGTATTTTTGATGATTATGATGATGATGACTGGTATATAATTACATTAAACTAATTACACAGACACAATTTACTAATTACATGATTAACTGGACTTCACAGAATGTTTAAGATTAGTTCATTTTAAGTTACCAATAGACACAATAGTTATCCATTAAACTGCAAATTAGGTGATTGTTACCCTATTTGTCATTATTAAAATTATACTTTCTCACGTTATCACTCTCAGCAATTTCTTTCGTAATGCTATGTATGAATTACTTTGTCGGTGTTGTCGAATATTTTGTAAATGAATCACTTACCTCCATTGCTATTGCTAACTGCCTCCGTGGTCGTGGGTTTGATTCCCACGGGAAGCATACTTGGTAAAGTGGTTTCCAATTTGGCTAGGACATTGCAGGCTTGAACCACCTGATTGTCTGATAAAAAGATAATTGTGTGCTTCGGAAGGCCGGTTGTCCAGGCCGCCAAATGGTGGTCGTCAAATATGGGGTCGTTAGACCTTACTGCCACCACGATAAAGAAAGACGAAGACTAGAAGATTTCTGTATCTTGAAACTTACATTTGACTGTTGAGTATTGGTACCTACATACTATTCATTGCTGTCAATGACTATGGACTGACTGCAGCTGCTTGGTCTTATATAGCACCACTAAGTTATTTTTAATGTAAAACAAATTCCTAATTACAACGGCACTGATAAAAACTTTATGAGTCATAAAACTGTGCCTGCTACAAAATCATCACAAATGGTTTTTAATATTCCCAAATTACTATAGTTGTATTCTAACCCAATAGCAGTAATATCATGGATATGTCGCAGCCAACTAGCTTAATCAGCCGTTTCATTAAAAGCTTAGCCTTTTCATTCAACTGCGCCGTTTAATCAACGACATAAGATACATGGACAAGTCATCAAACGATATTGAACAAAAGATGTCACTAAGTCGACGAAAAATCGGCGCATTTAAATGAAAAGTCTAGGCAACCAAATAAACGGCTGACTAAGGTTATTGGCTGCGACAGATACACTTGAGGTACAACAACATTTAAAAAATATTCATCCCAGTCTAGAAAGTAATGCTAATAGGCTACCCATTTATACCCATAAACCAACACATATAATTTAATGCAGGATTGTAATGGTGAAATAATTTTTCAAATCGGTCCAATGGTTTCGAAGCCTATTCAATTCAAACAATTTTTTTTTTATTGATGAAAGGGCTCGCTCCTGACCTCGATCACTCCTGATGGAAAGCGATAGACGAGCTATGATGGAGCGAGCGTGCCCGGAAGATGCCTCTTTAATCTTTCCTATTATAATCTTTTATGTTATTAGTGTTGATGCAATTTGGATACGGATGACAAACAAGGCTCACACTGGGCAGCTCTACAAATTGATACGAATGTCATCGGTCAATATTTTGATTCATATGGACGAACACCAACACAATGTTATCTTGAGTCTATGAAAAAAACTTTTACAAAAAAATACAACGGACTTTAAAACAAAACACTACAAAGTATAAAATAACTATAATTTCGGAAGACGGTGTTTTTGGTTGTTTCTTCGTTTTTTGACACCGATTTCCGAAATTATAGTTAGTTTATACTTTGTAGTGTTTTGTTTTGAAGTCGGTTGTATTTTTTTGTTAAAAGTTTTTTTATTTTTCACTTTTTAGTGGTCAGCTTTAACTAAACCCAACGCAAAAAGCATCATTAGGATCGGTTCATAAACAATAAAGTCATTTCCGAATAAATAACCCCAAAACCATGGTTGACTTGTACCTACACATCTGCGTACCCCTTCAGAGCGTACCGGCGTGATGTTCTGTTATGAAATGATGTTAACAATAAACAGTCATGCGATTTCAGCAATCCCGGCAGGTTTGCTATCATTTATTGAAGAGTTCCGTTACCTGTCTCCGAAATTCTTCATCAGGTCTTTACTTAATTGAATCGGGATTAGTCCGGGAAGATACTCTTCCAAACAAAAAAAGAATCATCAAGATCGGTTCATCAACAATAAAGTTACGCCCTTCTGGAACACTCTATATACCATATCCCTTGTAATTAATTTTACAAAACTTGACATTGTACATCCATAACATTTATGTTATAAATACATTAAACAGTAGGTACTCGCCACAAACTGATCTAAATTCGTTTTGGATTGTATTCGTGATCCAGTTCCATCTTTGGCAATTCCTTTTAAAAATACTTGATATCCTTTAGGTGGTCGTCTATATGAATCAAAATATTGGTCAACACCATTGCCATCAATATGTTCGTCTACCCAAAGTGACCCTGGCGTATTATCGGTATCCAAATTGCTTATCATGTAAGTTGATAGTTAAGTATACCTCTTGCGTTCTAGGCTTGGTTAAAAATGCTTTAAATGTTTTTGGATTTGGATTGTATTAATATTATGTCATTGATATGAAGCAATAATAGTACAAATGTATCCATTGGATCATTTTGTAATGTTGATATGATTAGGCAGGACTTACCAACTTTAAAAATAATGAAACTAACCAACTAGACCCAGTTCTCGATAATCATATTATACTGGGATCGGTCCATCATCAGTAATCATCACTGACAGGAAAATTGTTGCCAATAAGCCTGATATAGTGGTGGTGGACCGAATCGAGAGGCGTGCAATGATTGTAGAGATAACCGATTATTTTACCGCTCAAGCAGTGCCTACACACCGGTGTGCCTCGAGATTTTAATGTTTATTATTACTATTACGTGAGATATATTACATAATTTGGAATTTTCACATGTCAGTGCTTGAGCGGTTTAAGAAATATTTAAAAATGTATGGAATAAGTTAAAAAAAATGAATAAACGGAATAATAATAATAACCTTTTTATTTTACTACTTTGGTCCATAGTTACATACCTTATTATCTAACATATTTATTATTATTATAAGTACAGTTTGTGTTAGTGTATAAATAACTGTACACCTGATGTGTACTATACCGAACAAAAAAAAGCATTAGGTATCATCAACAGTGGCTCGAGCTGTAACCGGTAGAGTGTCTTGTCTATCAACTAATATAGATAACGACCAGTCAACACACCCTATCATAGTTGAAGTTAATGACATGAAAAAACTGGCGAAAATTCCCAGTCTTCAGTGAATAATTTAGAAGATTTTTTCGAAGTACCATCGAAAAAAAAAAATAACAGTATCATCAACAGTGGCTCGAGCTGTAACCGGTGGATTGTCTTGTTTATCAACTAATACAGATAACAGGACGAGTCAACACACCTTATCCTAGTTGAAGATTATGACATGAAAAAACTGTCAAAAATTCCAATATCGGAGCATTGAAAACATGCCAGTTTACGGCAAAAGTACTATGTCAAAGTAAACGACAATATTCGAAAATGTCATCGAAAATATTCAACAACACCAACAAAGTAATATAGGTAATATATAGCATTACGAAAGAAATTGCTGAGAGTGATAACGTGAAAAACTATTTTTTCTTTTTTTTTAAATGACCAATAGTGTAACAATATAAATCAAATAGTTAATGGATAAGTTATGGTGTCCATTAGTAACTTAATGCATTGTGGATAATGCTGTCTTTTCGCAACGACTCAACTGTATAATTTAATGAAAAAATAATTGATTTGTGTATGATAATGTCACAGCCTACTAGCTTACTCAGCCTTTTCATTGATTTGCGCCGTTTAATCAGCTACATAGGTAACAGGGCAAGTCATTAAACGATATTGAACAAAAGATGTCACCTAGGTCGCTGAAAAAATCGGCGCATTTAAATGAAAAAGCTGGGCCACCAATTAAACGGCTGATTAAGCTTATTGACTGCGACAATAATAAAATGAATGATGTGAAATATCGGGTTATTGGAACCTCATAAAACCGCGTTAATGGTGTTGATCTGCGCGCCCAGCTTGTCGAACAGCTCCTTCACCATGTCTATCTCCTTGGAGTCGGTCGTCTCCTTCACCATCTTGCAGCACATCTCAATGATGAACACCAACTCCGAGTTGATCTTGTTCAGAGCCCGGTAGATTTTCTGTTAACACATAAATTAGGAAACTATTATCGCGATTCTTCATTTAATAAGTACGCGTACAAGCCACTTGTATCAAGCATTGCGTAAAATGACAAGTAAATAAAGAGCGGCCCAATTAATTTACACTGACGACGAGTGGAGAGTAGTCGGTAGTCGTTTGAATTAGACATTTTAATTTTATTGTCATTCGATAATGGGACAGGAAATTTTTGGAAACTATTATTTTTATTACTGTTTTCATATCCCTACACAGATGTTCCATAAACACTTGGGCACAGTAGAGTCCACTCCACTATGCGTTTCATATTAAAATTTTGAGTATGTCATCATATGAAAATTTAATTACCCGACACTATACACTATACTCATATTTTTAATATTATGTGCACTAGGTTTAGATGGATCGTTACTACATGTATCTATCTGGTTAAAATATGCCTCAAAATCCGTTTAAACTACAAAAGGAATTTCTATTTTTAGAAAATATTTTCGAAAAAGAGTTCAGGGGGAAATGTAGAGTGATTTTTCACTTTCTACATACAGAAAACTTAAAATCGCGCTCTCTCTCCCTCTAAATTATTTTACGAAAATGTTTTCGACTAACTATCTACCTGGATATCTAGCGTATGCATACCAAGTTTCATTTAAATCCGTTCCATTTATTTCGAAAAATAAGGACTTGAAAGTTTGTATGACATGCCGTTAGACGTAAACGCTCATTATATCTTTAGTTGATTGTACAAAATCAAGATACAACATATAAAATACTTTAAAAATGGTAGACCAGGTTTGTTGTTGAACACTTTCATTTATCATTAATAACATCAGTTTTAAATTCATTTAAAAACGATTCCCCTGTTTCAAAATTTTAATGTCGCGATTGAGTTATTTTACTTTTAATTCTATAGATACGTTAGAACTTTGTTGCTAAAAGCAGATTTAACTACAGTACCATTTGTTAATGAATGATGTGATTTTAAAAGATAATTGTATGGGAATTACTAAATACAACATAAGTGTCATACTCTACCTCATTGTCATCCACATTGTTGATTGAGTTGGTTACACCTGATGATGTAGGCTCTTCTTCATCTAATCTTGGTTTCTTGTTAATGATATTTTTTTCAGACTTTATTACTCGCTTCATGCCTCTTCCAACTTTTTTCTGTTGACTGTAGAAAAAAATTTTTTTTTTTAAAAACAATAAAATAATTACACTTCTTGTTGAGTTTTGTTCTTCATATACTTACATTAATTGAGCTTCAAGTTTTGCACACTGACGGCATAACTCATCATCGTGTGATGAATCAAACATTTCCGCATTTTTAACTTTTATGCAAACTTTAAACAATTCTTGATCCATGTCAGCCTTTGAAATCTCAATTCTCACACGGGGCTTGGCGGTAAAAAAGAATACATTGACAGAACTATTATTCACCATTTTTAAGCAAGAAGAAATCGAAAGCTCAATAACACACACTCAATGGCACAGCAAAGGGTTGGTAGACCGACTGATGCTCAAGCAATATTTACATTTGGTATTTATAGTATTTTTGATGATTATGATGATGATGTCTGGTATATAATTACGTTACACAGACACAATTTACTAATCACATGATTAACTGGACTTCACAGAATGTTTAAGATTAGTTCATTTTAAGTTACCAATAGACACAATAGTTATCCATTAAGCTGCAAATTATTTGATTGTTACCCTATTTGTCATTATTAAAATTATACTTTCTCACGTTATCACTCTCAGCAATTTCTTTCGTAATGCTATGTATGAATTACTTTGTCGGTGTTGTCGAATATTTTGTAAATGAATCACTTACCTCCATTGCTATTGCTAACTGCCTCCGTGGTCGTGGGTTTGATTCCCACGGGAAGCATACTTGGTAAAGTGGTTTCCAATTTGGCTAGGACATTGCAGGCTTGAACCACCTGATTGTCTGATAAAAAGATGATTGTGTGCTTCGGAAGGCACGTATAAGCCGGTTGTCCCGGCCGCCAAATGGTGGTCGTCAAATATGGGGTCGTTAGACCTTACTGCCACCACGATAAAGAAAGACGAAGACTGCTATTTCTGTATGTTTTAACTTACAATTGACTGTTGAGTAAGGGTACCTACATACTATTCATTGCTGTCAATGACTATGGACTGACTGCAGCTGCTTGGTCTTATATAGCACCACTAAGTTATTTTTAATGTAAAACAAATTCCTAATTACAACGGCACTGATAAAAACTTTATGAGTCATAAAACTGTGCCTGCTACAAAATCATCACAAATGGTTTTTAATATTCCCAAATTACTATAGTTGTATTCTAGCCCAATAGCAGTAATATCATGGATATGTCGCAGCCAACTAGCTTAATCAGCCGTTTCATTAAAAGCTTAGCCTTTTCATTCAACTGCGCCGTTTAATCAACGACATAGGATACATGGACAAGTCATCAAACGATATTTAACAAAAGATGTCACTAAGTCGACGAAAAATCGGCGCATTTAAATGAAAAGTCTAGGTAACCAAATAAACGGCTGACTAAGGTTATTGGCTGCGACAGATACACTTGAGGTACAAAAACATTTGAAAAATATTAATTCCAGTCTAGAAAGTAATGCTAATAGGCTACCCATTTATACCCATAAACCAACGTATATGATTTAATGTAGGATTCGAATGGTGAAATAATTTTTCAAATCGGTCCAATGGTTTCGAAGCCTATTCAATTCAAACAAGTTTTTTTTTTTATTGAGGAAATTGCTTGCTCCTGACCTTTATCGCTCCTGATGGAAAGCGATAGATGAGCTATGATGGAGCGAGCGTGCCCAGAAGATGCCTCTTCAATCTTTCCTATTTTAATATTTTATATTATTAGTGTTGATGCAATTTGGATACGGATGACAAACAAGGCTCACACTGGGCAGCTCTACAAATTGATACGAATGTCATCGGTCAATATTTTGATTCATATGGACGAACACCAACACAATGTCATCTTGAGTCTATGAAAAAAACTTTAACAAAAAAATACAACCGACTTCAATACAAAACACTACAAAAATAAAATAACTATAATTCTGGGTGTTTTTGGTTGTTTCTTCGTTTTTTGACACCGACTTCCGAAATTATAGTTATTTTATACTTTGTAGTGTTTTGTTTTGAAGTCGGTTGTATGTTTTTGTTAAAAGTTTTTTTTATTTTTCACGTTTTAGTGGTCAGCTTTAACTAAACCCAACGCAAAAAGAATCATTAAGATCGGTTCATAAACAATAAAGTCATTTCCGAATAAATAACCCCAAAACCATGGTTGACTTGTACCTACACATCTGCGTACCCCTTCAGAGCGTACCGGCGTGATGTTCTGTTATGAACTGATGTTAACAATAAACAGTCATGCGATTTCAGCAATCACGGCAGGTTCGCTATCATTTATTGAAGAGTTCCGTTACCTGTCTCCGAAATTCTTCTTCAGGTCTTTACTTAATTGAATCGGGATTAGTCCGGGAAGATACTCTTCCAAACAAAAAAAGAATCATCAAGATCGGTTCATCAACAATAAAGTTACGCCCTTCTGGAACACTCTGTACACAATATCCCTTGTACTTAATTTTACAAAACTTGACATTGTACATCCATAACATTTATGTTATAAATACATTAAACAGTAGGTACTCGCCACAAACTGATCTAAATTCGTTTTGGATTGTATTCGTGATCCAGTTCCATCTTTGGCAATTCCTTTTAAAAATACTTGATATCCTTTAGGTGGTCGTCTATATGAATCAAAATATTGGTCAACACCATTGCCATCAATATGTTCGTCTACCCAAAGTGACCCTGGCGTATTATCGGTATCCAAATTGCTTATCATGTAAGTTGATAGTTAAGTATACCTCTTGCGTTCTAGGCTTGGTTAAAAATGCTTTAAATGTTTTTGGATTTGGATTGTATTAATATTATGTCATTGATATGAAGCAATAATAGTACAAATATATCCATTGGATCATTTTGTAATGTTGATATGATTAGGCAGGACTTACCAACTTTAAAAATAATAAAACTAACCAACTAGACCCAGTTCTCGATAATCATATTATACTGGGATCGGTCCATCATCACTGACAGGAAAATTGTTGCCAATAAGCCTGATATAGTGGTGGTGGACCGAATCGAGAGGCGTGCAATGATTGTAGAGATAACCGATAATTTTACCGCTCAAGCAGTGCCTACACACCGGTGTGCCTCGAGATTTTAATGTTTATTATTACTATTACGTGAGATATATTACATAATTTGGAATTTTCACATGTCAGTGCTTGAGCGGTTTAAGAAATATTTAAAAATGTATGGAATAAGTTAAAAAAAATGAATAAACGGAATAATAATAATAACCTTTTTATTTTACTACTTTGGTCCATAGTTACATACCTTATTATCTAACATATTTATTATTATTATAAGTACAGTTTGTGTTAGTGTATAAATAACTGTACACCTGATGTGTACTATACCGAACAAAAAAAAGCACTAGGTATCATCAACAGTGGCTCGAGCTGTAACCGGTAGAGTGTCTTGTGTATCAACTAATATAGATAACGACCAGTCAACACACCCTATCATAGTTGAAGTTAATGACATGAAAAAACTGGCGAAAATTCCCAGTCTTCAGTGAATAATTTAGAAGATTTTTTCGAAGTACCATCGAAAAAAAAAAAAAACAGTATCATCAACAGTGGTTCGAGCTGTAACCGGTGGATTGTCTTGTTTATCAACTAATACAGATAACAGGACGAGTCAACACACCTTATCCTAGTTGAAGATTATGACATGAAAAAACTGTCAAAAATTCCAATAACGGAGCATTGAAAACATGCCAGTTTACGGCAAAAGTACTATGTCAAAGTAAACGACAATATTCGAAAATGTCATCGAAAATATTCAACAACACCAACAAAGTAATATAGGTAATATATAGCATTACGAAAGAAATTGCTGAGAGTGATAACGTGAAAAACTATTTTTTCTTTTTTTTTTAAATGACCAATAGTGTAACAATATAAATCAAATAGTTAATGGATAAGTTATGGTGTCCATTAGTAACTTAATGCATTGTGGATAATGCTGTCTTTTCGCAACGACTCAACTGTATAATTTAATGAAAAAATAATTGATTTGTGTATGATAATGTCACAGCCTACTAGCTTACTCAGCCTTTTCATTGAATTGCGCCGTTTAATCAGCTACATAGGTAACAAGGCAAGTCATTAAACGATATTGAACAAAAGATGTCACCTAGGTCGCTGTAAAAATCGGCGCATTTGAATGAAAAAGCTGGGCCACCAATTAAACGGCTGATTAAGCTTATTGACTGCGACAATAATAAAATGAATGATGTGAATTATCGGGTCATTGGAACCTCATAAAACCGCGTTAATGGTGTTGATCTGCGCGCCCAGCTTGTCGAACAGCTCCTTCACCATGTCTATCTCCTTGGAGTCGGTCGTCTCCTTCACCATCTTGCAGCACATCTCAATGATGAACACCAACTCCGAGTTGATCTTGTTCAGAGCCCGTTAGATTTTCTGTTAACACATAAATTAGGAAACTATTATCGCGATTCTTCATTTAATAAGTACGCGTACAAGCCACTTGTATCAAGCAAGGCGTAAAATGACAAGTAAATAAAGAGCGGCCCAATTAATTTACACTGACGACGAGTGGAGAGTAGTCGGTAGTCGTTTGAATTAGACATTTTAATTTTATTGTCATTCGATAATGGGACAGGAAATTTTTGGAAACTATTATTTTTATTACTGTTTTCATATCCCTACAAAGATGTTCCATAAACACTTGGGCACAGTAGAGTCCACTCCACTATGCGTTTCATATTAAAATTTTGAGTATGTCATCATATGAAAATTTAATTACCCGACACTATACACTATACTCATATTTTTAATATTATGTGCACTAGGTTTAGATGGATCGTTACTACATGTATCTATCTGGTTAAAATATGCCTCAAAATCCGTTTAAACTACAAAAGGAATTTCTATTTTTAGAAAATATTTTCGAAAAAGAGTTCAGGGGGAAATGTAGAGTGATTTTTCACTTTCTACATACAGAAAACTTAAAATCGCGCTCTCTCTCCCTCTAAATTATTTTACGAAAATGTTTTCGACTAACTATCTACCTGGATATCTAGCGTATGCATACCAAGTTTCATTTAAATCCGTTCCATTTATTTCGAAAAATAAGGACTTGAAAGTTTGTATGACATGCCGTTAGACGTAAACGCTCATTATATCTTTAGTTGATTGTACAAAATCAAGATACAACATATAAAATACTTTAAAAATGGTAGACCAGGTTTGTTGTTGAACACTTTCATTTATCATTAATAACATCAGTTTTAAATTCATTTAAAAACGATTCCCCTGTTTCAAAATTTTAATGTCGCGATTGAGTTATTTTACTTTTAATTCTATAGATACGTTAGAACTTTGTTGCTAAAAGCAGATTTAACTACAGTACCATTTGTTAATGAATGATGTGATTTTAAAAGATAATTGTATGGGAATTACTAAATACAACATTAGTGTCATACTCTACCTCATTGTCATCCACACTATTGGTTGAGTTGGTTACACCTGATGATGTAGTCTCTTCTTCATCTAATCTTGGTTTCTTGTTAATGATATTTTTTTCAGACTTTATTACTCGCTTCATGCCTCTTCCAACTTTTTTCTGTTGACTGTAGAAAAATTTTTTTTTTTTAAAAACAATAAAATAATTACACTTCTTGTTGAGTTTTGTTCTTCATATACTTACATTAATTTAGCTTCAAGTTTTGCACACTGACGGCATAACTCATCATCGTGTGATGAATCAAACATTTCCGCATTTTTAACTTTTATGCAAACTTTAAACAATTCTTGATCCATGTCAGCCTTTGAAATCTCAATTCTCACACGGGGCTTGGCGGTAAAAAAGAATACATTGACAGAACTATTATTCACCATTTTTAAGCAAGAAGAAATCGAAAGCTCAATAACACACACTCAATGGCACAGCAAAGGGTTGGTAGACCGACTGATGCTCAAGCAGTATTTACATTTGGTATTTATAGTATTTTTGATGATTATGATGATGATGACTGGTATATAATTACATTAAACTAATTACACAGACACAATTTACTAATTACATGATTAACTGGACTTCACCGAATGTTTAAGATCACTAATTAGTTCATTTTAAGTTACCAATAGACACAATAGTTATCCATTAAGCTGCAAATTAGGTGATTGTTACCCTATTTGTCATTATTAAAATTATACTTTCTCACGTTATCACTCTCAGCAATTTCTTTCGTAATGCTATGTATGAATTACTTTGTCGGTGTTGTCGAATATTTTATAAATTAATCACTTACCTCCATTGCTATTGCTAACTGCCTCCGTGGTCGTGGGTTTGATTCCCACGGGAAGCATACTTGGTAAAGTGGTTTCCAATTTGGCTAGGACATTGCAGGCTTGATCCACAAGATTGTCTGATAAAAAGATGATTGTGTGCTTCGGAAGGCACGTATAAGCCGGTTGTCCCGGCCGCCAAATGGTGGTCGTCAAATATGGGGTCGTTAGACCTTACTGCCACCACGATAAAGAAAGACGAAGACTGCTATTTCTGTATGTTGAAACTTACATTTGACTGTTGAGTATTGGTACCTACATACTATTCATTGCTGTCAATGACTATGGACTGACTGCAGCTGCTTGGTCTTATATAGCACCACTAAGTTATTTTTAATGTAAAACAAATTCCTAATTACAACGGCACTGATAAAAACTTTATGAGTCATAAAACTGTGCCTGCTACAAAATCATCACAAATGGTTTTTAATATTCCCAAAATACTATAGTTGTATTCTAACCCAATAGCAGTAATATCATGGATATGTCGCAGCCAATAAGCTTAATCAGCCGTTCCATTAAAAGCTTAGCCTTTTCATTCAACTGCGCCGTTTAATCAACGACATAAGATACATGGACAAGTCATCAAACGATATTGAACAAAAGATGTCACCTAGGTCGCTGAAAAATTGGCGCATTTAAATGAAAAGGCTAAGCCACCAATTAAACGGCTGACTAAGGCACAGATTACTGAATAGTTACTACGTAAACTAAGGTTATTGGCTGCGACAGAGAAGTACAACAACATTTGAAAAAAAGATTCATCCCAGTCTAGAAAGTAATGTTTATGCTGCTAATAGGCTACCCATGTACAACATGTAACAGAATAAACGCAATAGCTCTTAAGGGGTCATTGTACACATCATTATGAACAACTTTCACTATCGGACCAAAACTACAATCGCGAAAAAAAAATCGACTCCCCCATACATTTATGTGCGCATGACTCGACAAAATGTACTGAACAGCTGATTTTTTTTCGCGATTTCGAGATTGGTTCTATAAGAAAAGTTGTTCATAATGTTGAGTACAATGACCCCTTCAGAGGAATTGCGTTTATTCTGTTACACGTTGTATACCCATAAAACAACGTATATGATTTAATGTAGGATTCTAATGGTGAAATAATTTTTCAAATCGGTCCAATGGTTTCGAAGCCTATTCAATTCAAACAAATCTTGTTTTATTTATTTTTTATTGAGGAATGGTCTTGCTCTTGACCTCGATCACGCCTGATGGAAAGCGATAGATGAAATCTACGATGGAGCGAGCGTGCCCAGAAAGAAAGAAAAAAACTTTTTTACAAAAAAATACAACCGACTTCAAAACAAAACACTACAAAGTATGTGTACAACGTCTCAAAAATATCTCGCGTGGAAATAAAACAATGGTGTCCAGAGTAAGACAATTTATTACAAAAGTACCACGGAGGTCATGCGTTGGTGGAGAACCTTAACACCGCGATTCACAAAAGTGACGTCACGGCACAACGCCATCTGTTATTTAATAGCGGTACTAAAGTTATGACAAATGTTGACTTTCTTAGAACGATTACTTAAACAGATTAGACAGTATGAAATAACTATAATTTCGAAAGTCGGTGTCCATTAACGAAGAAACTACCAAAAACACCGACTTCGTCGTTTTATTTTTCCCTTTTTTTTTTTTTTGACAACTCACACACGGCCATCTGATCCCAAGCTAAGCAGAGCTTGTGTTATGGTAACCAGACAACTGATATACATACTTATATAATTTATAAATACATACATATTATAGATAAATTACACCCAGACACAGAACAAACAATTATGCTCATCACACAAAGTTTGTCCTGGGTGGGAATCGAACCCACGACCTCCGGCTTTGCAGTCAGGGTCACTAACCACTAGACCAACAGGCCTGTCATTTGTTAACAATAAACAGACATGTGATTTCAACAATCCCGGTAGGTTTGCTATCATTTATTGAAGAGTTCCGTTACCTATCTCCGAAGTTCTTCATCAGATCTTCACGAAATTGAAATGGAACCAGTCCGGGAAGATACTCTTCCAAACAAAAAATAATCATCAAAATCGGGTAAAAATTGGCGAAAATATCACTGAAACAAACATACAAAAAAAATCAGTCGAATTGAGAACCTCCTCCTTTTTTTGGAAGTCGGTTAAAAAGGAATTGTTGGAATGTTGATAGGATTCAGAATGATTGGACTTCAGTTTGTGGTGAATATTGCTTAATGTATTTGCTATATAGGGGAGAGCGGGGCTGGTACTAACAAATTTTGTAATATGGTTTATATTTTTAATGATAATGAACTTTTATGTTTATTTTTATATTCATAGCATGCTTTGGTTATTCAGCTATGATATTAGTAACAAAAACAATCAGTAAGGTAAGTGCTTTCAGAAATAGAGTCATCCAAACCAGAAAAATCATTTGTTAATACATACCCCGTATCTGGAGTAAATATTAACAGAGCTGGGGTAAGTATTAACGTAAGGGGCAATTATTAACAGAGACTAAAATTCTATCAAATAATTAAATAAAAGTCATTCATATTAAAGATTTTTATTTGATATGAACAAATCAGTACTTTTTATGATAGGGACTGAAAGAATATAGTATGTAGATTCTTTTAACCGCTCAAGCCCAACATGTGAAAATTCCCTAATATAAAGTAAATCTTATGTAATAGGTAAATAAACATTAAATTCGCGATTAATTCGCGACACACCGGTGTGTCGCCGGGGCCGGACAGGATCTACACTAATTAACAATCATTGAATATTATAGTTTTTTAGTCTACAAAAATTAGTACAAATACTTTTAACTTAATATTTAAAAGTTACTAAACTTTTTAGTGTCAACAGTCATAAAAAGTCACCCCGTTCTGCAGATGTGACTGCCCCTACCTGCTTGGAACCTCGTTGAGCTACCATTTTCTTGGGCTTTTGCACCGTAGTGACTCCAGTGTCATCAACATTCCAGATTCTACTCGGATAGACATTGTATCTTTGAAGCACTTCTTGATATTTTTCGAAAAATGAATGGACATTAGTACGGTTAAAGGATGTTGCCCTGCTTAAGCTGGTCGCCTCAGGACTCCGAATAGACAATATCGCGTTGCGCTTCATAAAACCGGCAAACCAATCTTTGCCAGCCTTTCCGTCTCTTTTCCAAGATTCTGAAATATTTTCGATCTTGTATCGAATGGCAATCTCTGCTAATTTCTTGACATCATCAGGTAGCAATCCAAAATAGATATTGGCACATATTATTAAATAATCTGCCATCATAGCTTCTTTTTCTGAATTTAAAACTAAACGGTTTTTTTATAACCCACTATAATAGAAGTTCCCTCCCTTTTTTTCTTAACGTATTTAAACAGTGTCACATGAAATATCGTATTCAGTAGCAAGATCTCTATATTTTCTGTTTTTTTCCAGAACTTCCTTAGCTGCCAGCTCAAATACTTCTTGAGACGTGGACCCCCTTGTAGTCTTCCTTTTGTAGTTTTTCATTCTGTAAGAAAAACATACCTATTGTAAAAAACACTCGGTTAATACCAAATTCATACGAGGTAGGTCTTAACATGTTAATACTTACCCCACTCAATTTGTTAATTTTAGCCCCAAGGTAACTTTTTTTACTTCATAATTTACAGAAAATAAACTAGTTAAAATAATTATAAACAAATAATATAGTGTTACTGTCAATAAAATAGAGCTCGATTCAGGATAAACTATTATTTGATTCAGCGAATAAATAAATCTTAAATCAATTTACTGTAAAGCACAAAAAGTACCAGGTGGGCCAAAAGTAATCACCCTATTGCTCTATGCTCTTATGCGGCCAATGTCAAATCTGTTTTGACATTTGTAGACTAGACAGATGTAGAATAGGTACAAATGAACAAGCCATGGAGCGATACACTCCCCAAGAACGCGGAATAATCGTGAAGTGGACGATTTTTCGACCAAAATCATAATGAGCGATGAGGCTCATTTCCACCTCAGCGGGTACGTGAACAAGCAAAACTCTCGCTTCTGGGGCACCGAAAATCCACGAATGATGCAGGAGAAGCCATTACACCCGCTCAAAGTGACTGCATTCGCCTCATCTCTCGTTTTGGCGATTTGCACTGACCCGCAAGATCGCCCGATTTAATCGTTCCAGACTTTTTTTTGTGGGGTTTTCTGAAGTCCTGTGTTTACGTTTACAAGCCCGAGACCCTGGAAGCCCTCAAGGACATCATTCAACACGAGTGCGAGAATCTGTCGCCCGAAGTTCTCGCCGAAGTGATGAAAAATGCCATAAAACGAGCCCGTATGGCAATCAATTGTGACGGCGCCCATTTGACCGATATCATCTTCTCGACTTGACCAATAAAATTCTAAAGGTTCAAATAAACATAATCAAAAAATAGAATCGAAGTTTTTCATTTAGAAAAAAAATGAGAGCCAAACAACATCGGATGACTTCTTTTGGCCCACCTTGTATTATTTACAGACTGTACAAATACATTTTAGTAGATGAGATGTTTCGTTCATGAAATAAAAATTGTGACAACATAAGTGAATGTGTTTTATTAATGATTCAGAATCAGAATAGCACAAGTGCTCAATGAGTAATACATAGGAAATTCGTAATGAAGGTGTTCAACGAACAATAGATATTAAAAATACATTGGATTTTCAAACGTTTAATTATGTAAGTACTTAGTTTACATAATTGCTCAGGGTGATTATTTAAATATTTTTATAAAAGGCGAACAATGAAACGCTAATGAGGAGCAGGTCGGATATCAATCTGAGATTAGAAAGATTTTTGTTAATTGTTTTCCATATATCCGGAACCGTGTAGGTATCCTACACAAATATTGACCACAGAAACGTTATCAGCGCACCCCAAAACCATTATTTTAGGATCGCTTTGCTCAGTTTTAGTTCAGTTTTTTGTTTTGTTTGCTTTGAACAGAAAAAAAAAAAAAAAAAAAAATGTACCCATCGAGATCGTACTCCTGCGGCCCTACCATGACGTGTTAAAGCGTGAGTAGTTCGAGCGAGAAGGAGGGATGGAGCTATACACCCTATATAGCTCCATCCCTCCTTCTCGCTCGAACTGGCCGCTGAAGTGACGTATCCCTATTACTATTGCTGAACTGTGGATCTGGGGCCTACTAACCACCAACTCTTAAAGCAGTATTACTTCAATATTACTTCCAGTGGGAAAGAGACGGAGCTATACAGGACGTATAGCTCCGTCTCTTTCTCACTGGAAGTAATATTAAAGTAATACTGCTTTAAGAGTTGGTGGTTTAGGCCCTGTTACCCACACACTGAGACCTCTCCGCGATTCGGAAAGCATGTTAAGCCGTGTCCCTGACACTGGCATCGCCACCTAGAAACGCTTATAACTTTTGAACCAGTGACCGAGTAATTCTGATATTTGGCGACTGATTCCGACAAATCAGCGACTAAATTTCGGAGAAAATCGATCATCGCTAGCCTAGCCTAGGTGTCCCAGCTTTTGAGATTCAAATTGGGGCAAGCTGGGGAGACCCTCTGCAGATCGGCCACCTAGAAACGCTAAGTAATTCTGATATTTGGCGACTGATTCCGACAAATCAGCGACTAAATTTCGGAGAAAATCGATCATCGCTAGCCTAGCCTAGGTGTCCCAGCTTTTGAGATTCAAATTGGGGCAAGCTGGGGAGACCCTCTGCAGATCGGCCACCTAGAAACGCTAAGTAATTCTGATATCTGGCGACTGATTCCGACAAATCAGCGACTAAATTTCGTAGAAAATCGATCATCGCTAGCCTAGCCTAGGTGTCCCAGCTTTTGAGATTCAAATTGGGGCAAGCTGGGGAGACCCTCTGCAGATCGGCCACCTAGAAACGCTAAGTAATTCTGATATTTGGCGACTGATTCCGACAAATCAGCGACTAAATTTCGGAGAAAATCGATCATCGCTAGCCTAGCCTAGGTGTCCCAGCTTTTGAGATTCAAATTGGGGCAAGCTGGGGAGACCCTCTGCAGATCGGCCACCTAGAAACGCTAAGTAATTCTGATATTTGGCGACTAATCTCGACTCAATAGCGACAATTTTTTTGTGTTATCAAAATTAAAATCTCTGATGGTGGCCATGCCACTGGCAGAGACACTGGTCAAGACGTTGGTCGTTGGTCGTTGGTCGTTGGTCTTTCAGCGATAAGGCCGCCCATTGTCACCCTATGTAATGTTTTCTTCATCTATATTTTCTGTAACTTATATGGTGTACATAATAAAGAGTATTCTATTCTATTCTATTCTATTCTATATTTTTGACAGTCGTTACAGATAGCCAGAAGCTCCAAAGTCTGACATTCTACCACCAACCTTACCCAGTTGGCTTGTGAGGGCCAGATAGGCAATCTCTTCATGTAGAATGAGAATTCAGCTATTTTACTACTCCAAGACTGAATTTACAGAAAAAAAAAAACAAAAATATACAACCGACTTCCAAAGAAAAACCATTAAAAAAAATAACTTTAATTTTGGAAGTCGGTGTCAAAAAAACTTTAACAAAAAAAAATTTGTTAAAAAGTTTTTTTTTGTTAAATAGTTTTTTATGTTTCTCTTTTTAGTGGTATCCCCCACACCTAACAACACCACTGGAAAGTCGCAGGAAAACAAAAATGCGCAATTTCGTGTACATGGATGATTTTTCCAGCTATTTGGATTTAAAAACCAAACCACTGAACCAATTTTGATAAAATTTTCATAGGACCATTTGGGAAGTATACCCTCTCCAACAAAAAAAGTATTTTTCAAATCGGTTGGCAAGCGACGGAGTTATGCGCGAACAAACATTAAAAAAAAATACAAACATCCGAATTGAGAACCTCCTCCTTTTTTTTTAGAAGTCCATATCGATTTATCTGTCTATCTCCGAAGTACAAATCTTTTCGAAATTTAAATGGGACCATTTCGGGATAAACTGCTATCGAATAAAAATAGGATTTTGCGAAAGCGCGAACATACATTTAAAAAAAAAAACGAATTAATAACCTCCTCCTTTTCGAAGATCCGGATTAAGTTAGTAACAATCAATTTATTATAATTGTTATTGTACTGCATTATTGTATGGAACTTAGTTGCATTTAAATAGTGTACTTATATTAATTCAAATCGAATATGATTTTCATTGGTAGATCTTGAAATGTTGAAACCTACTTATAAACTAAATTATTGAATTTTAACTGTATACAGTATCCAAAAATCTTGGTTTATTGATTGTATTTTGACATTTTAACTGGATTTAACCATTTTAATATATTTATTATTGATTAATTTAAATTTTGCATGCACACGGGCAGAATGTATGGCTCAACTGTAACATTCCATCTTAGTGTAATTAATCCACAGTCTAGCAAATAATAATTTGATTTGATTTGCTAGAAGCAACAATGAATTTTCCTTTATTCAAAAACACTTCTGGGTAAAGGTACAAAAGTGACCAATAAGTAGTTATTGCCATTTACCGCATAGAATTATTAACTTCAATTTTTAAACGACCTACAAGTTTTCCTTTCCTAAAGGTACATACATTTCGTAAATAAATCACGTGTTCCTTTCCATGTAACCGCGGGTCTCCCCGGAAACAAAACTAAATACCCGATACCTACGCAATTATAATGTACCTAAACATTTCAACACAAGTGATGTGACTATGTGACTAAACGCACGTATGTTCGGGCTAGATTTGGTTAAATCGGAATTTCGGCGGGAATTTGAATGTTCTGATTGTGTCACAGAATAAATACGTACAGAAGGACAATTCTCCTGCCTGGGTTGCGTCTGCTCGAAAGAGTTACCGCGGCCCTGGAAAGCAAAGGCACTAGGAGGAGCATGGATGGATTTTTAGTCAGTAAGAGTCTGACACTCCCTCCCGCACCACCCAGAGCGGAAGGGGTAATTTGATGATTTCCCATCCATAAAAAGGTCCATTCTCGTACTTAAAAACGTTGAATTTCAAATCGAAATCACATCTCCTCAACAAATAACAATTTGTAGTAGCTTTTTTCACATCCATGCTAGGGTTGGCTTCCGTTCTAAACGGATCCAGCTGAGTCCCAGTATTTACATGGAGTGAATGCCTATCTGACCTCTAAATTCCAGTTACTAGGTCTCAAGATACCCTTTGGTATGGCTTGTTGTCGTCTGACATACTTCTGACAAAGTAAGAAAGAAAGAATCAAAACTTTTTGGCTGAAGTCAATCTTATTTACACGGTTATTAAGTTGAAGAAATAAATTGAAACAAATTGGAATCCTTGGAATCTGCATAAATATCTCTAAAATAATTTCTTGTTTGTTTGTACGGCTATCTTTGTCTATACCAGTGTTCTAAGTGCGCTTGCACTCGTTGTACGTGAAGCATGTCTGTGTGTGTGCGTTCTCGCTCGTTGTATGGAGCCGACCTTCTGTACCTACCTATGCTGTGGTCGTGACCGGTACAAGCGAGGTATTCGGATAACCCCCGGCGTTTTCCTCATACGGATAATAGATAGACGATTCTACGTTTATTATTATGTAGAACTTAACCTTTGATCGTTTGCGTGTTAACTACGCGTTGTTTGTTATACGAAATAGTAACGGTTTCCAATTAAAACAAGAACAGTTTTCCTCGCATTCTAACGTTTTTGCCATACTTTTTATGGGATTCAAAATGTCGTTAACACCGTTCAATTAGGACCCATTAATTTTAATTAATTCCGTGGTGCTGGTAGATATAATCCCAATTCATCATCATCATCATCATATCAGCCGAAAGACATATCATATCGTCCACTGCTGGACATAGGTCTCCCCCAAATGGGGGGGTTTGCCATAATCGCTACGCTTGGCAGGCGGGTTGGCGATCGCAGTGTAGCTGTGCAATGTACCTACAGAGAATGCTGCTGCCCATTCTCTGGTGAGTCCCTTAGACGCCTCTGACGACACCCACGGGAAGTGATGGGATGGTGCTATTCTTTTACGTCCGACACTATACGGATTCCAGTGTCCAACTGGGATTATACCAGTTGTAAACGTCCCTATGTGCCCTGTGTATTGGCTCTGTTTCCTGCTTGAAATGAAGATGATAATTTTCTAAAAAAAATACAAAACATATTTTCCGTAAAGTGTGGTGACGGATAATTTTACTTATTTTGATGTGGTCAAACTACATACCTATATGCAATAAGTCATAGCTTTGTATGTTACGTAATTGTTTATATATCGTCATACATATGCATATTTACATAATGCTGCCGCTTGTATTGTGCATGTTTACACGAGCTTAAATTAGTTAAGGTTATTTCCAGCTTAGTCTCTAAGAAACGAAAAATTGGACATTATACAGGGTTATTTGAAATATCAAAAATTAAATCAGCTGTTTCATACAAAATGCAATAAGTAGTCGCCCGATGAAAACGTATGAAATAGCTGATATTTTTTTCGATTTTTCAGGGTTGGTCTCATAGCAAAAGTTGTTTTATTAAACATCCAAATGCAATAGTTTCCAAAATATCCGAGTCTTATTTTGAGAAGTAGTTTTCAATTTCACGCGCTATTTTACAATCTTACGGCGTTTGCCATTATCCGGTGACATATATTTGTTTACTGGCCTAGTTTGTGTCTCACTGCTGGACACAGACCTCCCCTCTTTTCTAAAGCTCTCTATATTGTGCGATCTCTGGCCAAGTTTGAACCGCAAACGACGTTTGCTATTTTTTCCTTAATGCATATCAGCTACCCAACATCACCCTTAAATATGACCACTCACTTCTGGAACACCCTGTATAGAAAGCAAGGAGCTGCGTAGCCTTTTCCAAATATATTGGGTTCGGCTTCCAGACAAGCCTAATTCAGCTGGGTAACAGTATTTTACATCAAGTGAACGTCTATCTGACCTCCACAACCCAGTAACTGGGTAACACGATATACCTCTTGGCAAGACTGGTGTCAGATTTTTCTGTCTTCTGACTACCCTTTAACGTCTGTCAAAGATCTAAAAATGACAGCCGGTACGAAAAAACACGCCCAAACGGCTGAACGGATTTTGAAATTTTGACATATTAGGTTTCGTTGAATTCGTCAGACTTGTGGCAGAGTCAGGCTGTTGGAAATTAAAAAAAAAATACTGTCAAAAAACAACCGCTAAAAACGACAAAAAGAAAAGATCTGTGATTGAACTGCATCAGACTGCTTAAAAAGTGACTTGTTTTTTTTCTAAAAAATTATCAAATAAATTTTTCACGTTGGTCTTCCCAGTATTATTTTACCTCATTTCACTGACACCTATAAATTTATAAAGGCATAAACATTTGGACATCACCGCATCATCAAACTTCCTTTCAAAATCTGTGGTTTTACTAATGTGTACTTGTTTGACAGCACGTATGTTTTATATTGCTATCATCTTGTTTTTCTTGTTTGAAAAATGACGTAATTCGCGTCATGGATGGTGTGATAATAGATTCCTTGCTATGTTTGTTTTGTCTTAATGTTTACGTTTGCAAAAAATCCTCGAGAATCCCCCCCCTTGTCTACGTCAATTCGTGCCTTGTTGGGTTATTGCTCTTGCCTTGGCATATTTCATCATGTACCTATTATTTATTCTTGGTTTTTGCGGGAATATAATAGGTTGGGGAAAAAGTTTCTTCGCATTTTTAAGAAAATTCAAAACATTTTTTAATATAGTTTATTTACATTTAACTAAAGTATGTAGGTACCATTTTGTTCGATAACTTTTGCCATCTTGTAGGTAGGGACATGATCCTATTGCTATAGAAATACCGCGACAAGTGGTTTTGGCAGTCCTTTCGTGATGTTAACCTGACACTGCCTAAAGAATTCTGAAGAGACCGAAACAGATGGAAATCTGAAAGTGCAAGGTCAGGACTATACGGCGGATGCATTAACACCTCCCAGCCAAACTCTCTTAATTTTTGCTGAGTGGCTAAAGATGTGTGAGGTCTAGCGTTATCATGATGAAAAACCACACCCCTTCTGTTGATTAATTCCGGCCGCTTTCTCTCAACTTCTTGCTTTAATCTCATCAGTTGTTCGCAGTAGAGTTCAGAATCGATGGTCCTGCCTACTGGTAACAGCTCATAATGAATAATGCCCTTCCAATCTCACCACACACACAGCATCACCTTGTTGCGAGTTAACCCGGGTTTCGCCACAGTCTATGAAGCCTGACCGGCCTTTGACGTACGTGATCCACTTTTCATCACCAGTTATCAGCTTCTTCAAAAATGGTTCGCTTTCATTACGTCGTAATAAAGAATCACAAATGAGTACACGGTTCATTAGGTTTCCTTCAGTGAGCTCGTGAGGTACCCAAATATGGAGCTTTTTTGTGTACCCAGTTTTTTTCAAATGCGCCAAAACTGTTTTGTGGTCAATTCCCAGTTCTTCAGCTACGTCGTAACTACTGATATGCCGATCTTGCTCCACTTTTTCAAAAATGGCATCCATTTTATCCGTAATAGGGCGACCAGAGCGACGTATATCTTTGACATCAAAATTTCCAGATTGAAAACGCTTAAACCAAATTTGTGCTACTCTCACAGACACTACACTAGGTCCATAAACATCGCAATTTTTTTCCGCGGCTTGCGTTGCATTTTTACCTTTTTTGTAGTAAAATTTTAAAACGTATCGAATTTTTTTTTAGATTCACTCATCTTGACAGTACGAAAACAAATGAAAATCACACATTTTCCTAATTTGAATTTGGAATTATGTTCTTTAAAATTTAAACTTTCAATGATACCAAAACCAGCCAGATACAAATAGCATAGCCAAAGGGATTTTATTACAACTTCATACATACTATAATGCGAAAAGACTTTTTCCCCAACCTAATATATAAGTACTTATAATAGTATAATATTTATTGGGCATTTTCTCGATAACTATTTAAGTAGGTAACTCCGTTAGTTACATCACCAAAAAATACTTAAAGCTAAATATTTTATTGCATTCCATATGTATTACATAGAGATGGTATAATAAATGGAATGAATGGTGCTAGCGTATGCGTCATGTTCGTGAACGGGCGCCGTCAGCTGAGACTGGTCATCTCTCGGCTGCCATGGTTTATTTCAATTGTTGCTTTTTTACTCCGGACTCTTTTACCCTGCACGTCTTTTACATCATTCTCACATATATGTATAATTTCAATATGAATGATGTAACCATAATTTTGTGACAAAATATTATTTTTAAAAGAGTGTCCTTGGAGTTTCTTGCACGTTCTTCTCCATAGAGATCTACGCTTTGGAACGTGCAAATAGCTTCATCTTTTTGACCGACCGACCTTTACAATTCAAAAGTAGGTACCTGTAAATGGTCTAATTGAAATAAATGCTTTGACTTTGACTTTAAAGTAAAAGAAATTGCACATGTATTTTTTCTTTTGTCAAGTAAAAAAAATTGCGACGATGCAGTGCGTTGAAATTTCGCGTGACGTCACGCGTAACGTAACGTAACGTAACGCGTTGGTACACTTTTTACCAACAAATGACTAGCGGCCCTACCATGACGTGTTAAAGCGTGAGTCGTTCGAGCGAGAAGGAGGGATGGAGCTATATAGGGTGTATAACTCCATCCCTCCTTCTCGCTCGAACTACTCACGCTTTAACACGTCATGGTAGGGCCGCTGACCACCAAACCCATCGGAACTTTTATAAATACGCTTCATCTTTGACTTGATTTCAAAAGAAAAAAATACGTGTCGAATGAATATGTAGTACCTGGAATGAAAAAAAAATCTGAAAACAGAAACCCAGGTCTAGTTTAATTAATAGACTATCCTTATTCTACTATGTTAGGCGCCAAACAAATTAGTACATTACCCTCTCTTATTTTCTCTTCGTAAGTACCCGGACAATAAATTATGAATCGTTTTTCATTACTGGAAAAAGGAAAGTCGACGATTAATGTCGATTCAGGACAGCTTAATGTCTTTATTTCTGTTTTCGGAATTATGTCGATAAATGTAAGTGGGTCAATGGCCGTTATTGCTGGTGTCAACCATAGCTTAAACTTTTCGTCAACTTCTTGACAGTTCAAAAGTGCCTGTCCATGGTATATGTTAGCTCCATTGGTTTTATAGTCTTTGGTTAGCTCCCTAAATAAATGAATTAGGTCCGTCAGTTAGATCATCATCTGCCTATCCTTTTTCATGTATTGACGGCTGCCGTTTCATGCATTAACGGCACATTTGTGAGTACTGTGTACCTACCAGTTAGAATATCATTTTTGGTTTATCACTTTGACTTGAATGTACCCTGCCTGTTGGGAGTGTCATGCTCACTCAAAAGTCTCTCTGATGGTGACGTTTGTGTTGCATTCATCATTTGACTCCGTCAGCTGGGACTGGTCATCTCTCAACTGCCACGGTTTGTTTAAATTGTTAGTACTTTGAATTGTTTCTTTCTTGTTTCGGACGCTTTTGTCGTGCACGTCTTTCTACATCGTTCTCATATAATATGAATTAATTTCAACAAAACAATGTAATAACAACTTTGTAACAATTTATTGATTTCAAAGAGTGTCCATGAAAGAAAGAAAAGAAAGAAAAAACGTTTATTTCGCCAGAAAAGACGTACAAAAATAATTTAAAATAATTAAAACAAAGTTAGCTAAAACAAAACCCGTATCACTGCCAGGCTATGTCAGGATCGGACACCACGAGTCTTTGGTCTACGTTTTGGAACGTGCAAATAGTTTCACCTCTTTGACTGACCGACCTTGACAATCCAAAAGTGCCTGTAAATGGTTTAATTGAAATAAATGCTTTGACTTTGACTTTTTCCAAGTATATTGGGGTCGGCTCCCAGTCAAACCGAAATCAGTCGAATACCAACTAATTTTACGTGGAGCGGCTGCCTACCAGACCTCCACAACCCATTAACTGGGTAACACTGGGTACTTCTTGGCAAGACTGGTGTCAGATTTTCTGGCTTCTGTCAATCCGTTACGACTGCCAAAGATCTACAAATGACAGCCAAGACAAACGGCTTTACGTGCTTTCCAAGGCGAGTTAGATAACGAAATAATATTGGACACATATTGTTTATTTTGGCACGTAGACAACAAATAGTTACTTTGGTTATTTCCCCTACTCGTATAGCCATTCATCCATCAAACTGTCCCCGTGACATTTTCCTCATTCATACCCATACATACGGATTCCCACACTGTCATATTTTCAGTCACCTGTTCTTCTTTCAGATTGCTCTTTCTTTTATCTATCCTTTGGTTGTTAGACCACACACATTCCGCATAGCATTCTTATCTTTTCTTCTTCGTCTTTTCGAATCCATACTGAACCTTAAACAGCTTATGTAGTGCCGGTAGGTGGCCACGTTTGTATCAGTGGCACTCTACACCATGAATATTTCGGCTGAAAGACCAGCTGAAAGATCAGTCATTAGTACTAGTGACAATCTTCTTCAGAGATTCAGAGTTTCTAAACCGCCTCAAGGGTCTCTGACATGGTTTGACGACCGCCATTTGGCGGCCGGGACCACCGGCTTATACGTGCCTTCCGAAGCACGGACTCATCTCTTTTTCAGACAATCAGGTGATTCAAGCCTGCAATGTCCTAGCAAAACTGGAAACAACTTTACAAAGTATGCTTCCCGTGGGAATCGAACCCACGACCACCGGGTCACAAGGCAAACGCCTAAACCACTCGACCACGGAGGCGGTTGTGACAATGCCATCATGTGTCTGAAAAACGGATTGTTATGAGGTGTACAATAAAATATTTAAGAAATAAATCAATAATAGTGCTAATAGTCCTAGAATCCTAGATAGTTCCGTCTCTCTCTTACACTGGAATCATGATAATTATAAGACGTCATAGTAGGGCCCTTGATCAGCACTAGGCCTGAGTTGACGGCGCGTTGCGTTCCACACGCGCCTTAGTGACCTCAGCATAGTTGACGGTGCTTGCTAGGGCCTGTGCCTACCAGGGTTGCGGAATTGTTCGAAAGAGTCTGGATTCTGAAATCAGAGCTATGTTGCATTTTGGAAAGCTCTTCGAAATAAATTGTTTATCAAATTGACGTATCATGCCATAGGCCATGTCATAATAATTCCATGCATCTTTCGAAATTCATTCAACCGTCCGATTTTGACGGCCCGCACCCACCCCTGTTCTCGCCTGTCCCTCGTCCACTCACACCCGTGTCCCGTCTTTTCTGTATGTTTTACAAAAGCAATACATTTTGTATGAAAAGGACGCGGAAGAGACATATATCCGCGCCCCGTTCTCGTCTTACGTCTGTTCTGTGTGTCCAGCGCCTTACGTAACAATAATACTGTCTTAACACACTTAGGTACGTCATACTGCGAAAAAACAAGTCATTCCACGGTGAAACATGCATATATATTGAAATGCAAACGCAACACTGTAATCAATTCGATTCGTTATCGAAAAGTTCATGACTAACAGCTGACCTGAGAAAACCAACTGGGATTTCCCAGTTAATACGTACTCCTATTTAGGAAGGTGTAGGACCGGTTTTAACTGACGAGCCTTGAGGAAAAAATGCTGGCCGACTTTATTTAGCTTCATCTTAAAATCTTTTATTTTGTATCAAGTGAATCTCGTCACACATTTTTGGTACGTCACCCTTCATACTTTTCTTTGTTTTGATAGGGAATGTGAAACACGCGCTCTATAATCGATTTAAAATCGCCGATTATGACTATCGTTCGGTACCTACGATCCTAATATAGTAGTTTCTTGGTATGGTAATATGGTAGGATTTCAGTGTTGGTCCCATAGTGAACGTTGCTCATAATATTGATTAGTACAATGACCGCTCTCCTTGTTTTGGGTTGAATTCCTTTTACGTTGTAGATGTTGCAGCAAATTAACTTAATCAGCTGTTTAATTGGTGGCCTAGCTTTTTCATTTAAATGCGCCGAATTTTCTGCGACTTATGTGACATCTTTTGTGCAATATCGTTTAATGACTTGTCCATGTCACTTATCGCTGATTTAATGGCGCAGTTCAATGAAAAGTCTAGGCTTTTAATTAAACAGTTGATTAAGCTAGTTGGGTGCGACATAGATATTATCTACCAGCAGCAACGCTTCCCGAGTGAACATCACCACAAGTGTCACGTTGCTGAGATATTTACGAAGTAAAGTCGCCATGCGAGAACAATGAAAATAATAAATTAACTAATCACGTGCTTCAGTAGATTATATTCAAATAGTTATCGGCTTCATTTAGCCATTAATATAAATGTACTTGATTACTAACCAGCGGCGCTACCATGACGTGTTAAAGCGTGAGTCGTTCGAGCGAGAAGGAGGGATGGAGCTATACACTCTATATAGCTCCTAACCGACTCCTCTAACGACTCACGCTCTAACACGTCATGGTTAGTAATCAAGTTTTTAACAAAGTGGTTTTCCCGTGTTCGTATTTTTATTTTCTCCCAATTATTGTTTAAATCAAGCTGGGAACTATTATTTAAATTTATTCTAATGGATATTAGCACTTAATTAGGTAGGTAAGTCATTCTTAATGATAGTAGAAATACCTCGGCATCGTGTCGCCATGTTCCGTCCGTCTGTCACCAGGCTGTATCTCATGAACCGTGATAGCTAGACAGTTGAAATTTTCACAGATGATGTATTTCTGTTGTCGCTATAACAACAAATACTGACCGAATAAAATAAATATTTATGTGGGGCTCCCATACAACAAACGTGATTTTTCGTTTTTTATAGATAATGATACGGAACCCTCCGTGCGCGAATCCGACTCGCACTTGGCCGGTTTTTATTAGATCGTGCGCTGCAACTTTGAAAAAAAAATCAAAATGGCGGCGGGGGGCTATGCCACAACCAACGGTTCTATCCCCTTTCGGCGAATACAAGCTTACATGATTATTTAAGTCTTCTTTCTTTTGTTTCAGCCAAGCTGACAGCATATTAAAAGCACGAGAAATGCTTTGGAAGACTTTCGAATATTACATAGAAAGAGACGTGAAAAATCTAGATTATGATGAGAATGAACTAGTGTCTAGATTTAAAGTTAGGTTAATCAAAGCTGTTGGAAGAATATTAGTTGAAGGCCACAGAGAATACGTGGAAGGGAAATCTAGGATCGATGAGGTTGAAGAGTTAAGATGAATAAATGTGTAGGAAAATGTTTCATAGTTTTATTTTTAACGCCGAGTTGCTAGCCTGTCGGTTGTATTTTGGAGAGTGTGCCACGCCCGTTCCATCATCGGACCACAAGACGTACGGTGAAGCGCTACCGGTACATGGTGGACATCTCACCCACAAGCACAAAACGATTTGGGAACACATTCATTAGGCGTACAGCTAAGGAGTGGAATTCCCTGCTAGAGTCTGTGTTTTCTGATAGCTACAACCCGGGAGTATTTAAGTCAAGAGTGAATAGGTTACTTCGGCAAGCATGCTCCATCTTCGACCACATCATCGCTAACCATCAGGTGAGATACTGGTCAAACGCGTGCCTAGCTAGCTAGCTTTACTGATTGACTAGCTTTGCCAGCGACTACATCCACCCGTCGATTATCCGATAGGAATTTTAAAAAGTCTGGGGAAATCATAAAGAGATCCTCCTTTATTATAATTTCAACTTTAGGCTCGATTCGATGAGTCTGTTTGCAAGCGAGTGAGTCACTTCTTTTTGTTGTAATGCTAAGTTTGCGTTTGACCACTATTTACCCTGATGATATAAGCGGTGATGTGGTCGACGATGGGGCCCACTTGCATAATCAAGTTACTTATTCACAAGGGTCTTCAAGACTCCTGCTATCATTATTATAAGCTTCTGTTGTCCCTCTGCGGGGAACTGCCTCCATCCACTGTTCCCGGTCAATTGCGACCGCGAATCTTTTATAGAGTGCAGTGCAGCGTCGGAACATTATCGCATTTTCATTAGTAGAGCTGCTACTAATGAAAATGCGATAATGTTCCGACGCTTCATCATCGCCCGCATCATCGCTTCGCTTACCATCAGGTAAGATAGTGGATAAACACCAGACTCAATAAGTATAAAAAATCACCAATTTACGACTGCCGACGGAACACTTTTGCGTTATCCGTCGCCCGAATGCGCGACCGAGACGGGGTTTTAACGACTTCTCGATCTGAATTATGGTCGACGCCACAAAAATTTGCAATAACGGTCATTGCACTTTCCTTAATATCGCTTCGTAGGTACATGGACACGGCGGCGACCTCTCGCGTCCGGCCCTGGTTCAATCCATGGTCCGGAGCGAGGAGGCGTAGGAAACCGTTACCTCCTTCTACGAAGCAGTAATGCTAGTGAAGAAGGAGGCGGGCCGCGTGTGGGAGAGACAACCCTCACGCCCCAGCCGCCGCAACATAGGGAGACGCCCCGGGCGTCGAGAGTCGCAGGGCGACTCCCGGCCACCGTAGGCGCGGGTCTGCGGGCGGCGAGCGTTGGGTGGCTCGCCGTCCGATCAAAGCCAGGCCCGGGCCGACGGCGCGTTGTGTTCCACGCGCGCCTCAAGGAGATGTCAGCATAGTAGACGGGGTCCGTTAGGGCCAGAGCCTGCCAGCGTTGCGGATTATGTTCGAAAGAGTTACCGCGGCCCTGGAAAGCAAAGGGCACTACGAGGAGCACGGATGGGTTTTAGTCAGTAAGAGTCTGACACTACCGCTCCGCCCAGAGCGGGAGAAGTCATTTGATGATTTCCCATCCAAAAAAAAAAAGGTACATGGACAAAAAATTATGAATCCTTTTTCATTAACGGCCGCTTTCTATAATATATCTCAATCCCAATCTTGATCCCGATCCTTGTCTGTAACCAATCAAAGGTGAGGATTGTGTGGTGAAGGACACAAACTCGGCCGTTGATTGGTTACAGACAAGGATCAGGATCAAGATTGGGATTGAGATATATTATAGAAAGCGGCCGTTAGTAGGTACTGATGGATGTTGATTCAGGACAGCTTTATTTCTGTTTTCGGAATTAAATATGTCAATAAATGTAGGTGGGTCAATGACCGTTATTGCAAATTTATCAGGCAGCGACCATAGCTACATGTAGAGTATCATAATATCATTGTGTTTTTTTTATATAAAAGAACCTGTTACAGTAAGAAAAACCCAAAATGCCTTTTTTAAACTTGAACGAGGTATTTTTTTTAGCGCAACGAATCAAGTTTTTGTGAAGTCTCTCGAATTATTATTAAATTAATTGTAAAATCGAACCGTTATTATTAATACCAGACCTGTTATTATTAATATTATACCGGTCTTCGATTGTCATGGTCAACACGTATAATATCTAATAATTTCGTCGTCAGACATTGCATCCACAGTTGGATATAGGCCGCTTCCTGTGGATTCCAAGACGTCCACCAGGTTGGTACTATTAACTTTGAGAGATCATGCATGACAAACTATTGGACAAACTGACAAATGCGTGTAGTAGTGTACTGATTGGACAGAACCATCATATTTGTGTTGTTCTTTTCTCAGAAGGCCATCTCGGAGACTGAAATCTGCATCAGCTATGGTCCTCATATGTTTGACTACCTACCTAGGTACTATCTGAATTGAAAAGAGTCTCCTATTTAACCGACTTCAAAAAAAGGAGGAGGTTCTCAATTCGACTGAATTTTTTTCGTAGGTATGTTTTTCAGCGATGGACGGACTGGTCCCATTTCAATTTGGTGAAGATCTGATGAAGAACTTCGGTGATAGGCAACGAAACTCATCAACAACATCATCGCTTACCATCAGGTGAGATAGTGGTCAAGCGCGTCCCTATCAATAATAAAAAAAAGACCAATAAATTGTAGCAAAAATTTTCCGGGATTACTGAAATGGCATGTCTGTTTATTGTTTTCACCAGTTTATAATATTGACATCCCACCGCGGCACCGGTACGCTGTGAAGGGAAACGCAGATGTGTACAATTCTAAAAAAAGAAGAAAAAACATTTTCTTGGGGTTATCTATTCGGGCATAACTTTATTGTTTAGGAACAGGTCTTGATAATTATTTTTGCGTTGGGTTTATTTTATGAAGCGTTTGCATTTGCATCGCATTCTCTATATTTTCAAAACTTTTTTTTAAATTGAATGTTGTTGAGATGACATTGCGACTTGAAACTGAATTGAAATCAATTTACAGAAGAAATGCCTATAGGTATAATATCGAACTATCTTATTTACTTGTTTTTATTTTAGTTTTTCTTTTCCTCATTAAAAAAAAAAAAAACTTATATATAAAAATCAATTGCTGTTCGTAAGTCTCGCTAAAACTCGAGAACGGCTGGACCGATTTGGCTAATTTTGGTTTTGTAACGTTAGTGGAAGTCCAGGGAAAGTTTAAAAGGTAGTGGTGTAGGGTAGGTAGGTAGGTAGCCAGTTGACGGGAGCGAAGCCGCGGGGGACAGCTAGTTAAAAATAAAAATACACAACATTTTTGTTTTAATTTTTTTTTTTAATTGTAGTCTAGACTTAAGTTAGCAACTAAGCGGTAATATGGCGTCTTTGTTGTCAATGTTGTGTTTACCTGTAATTGGCTTAAATATTAGAATCTAACCGTATGATTTACTACTTGTATGTGGATGTATGTGCTGTGGGTGAATCTTTAAGTAAATAAATAAATAATATATCATGCTCTGCTGATTAGCAAAACACCAAGATTGGCAGCGCAAGTTGTAACGGCTTACCAAACACCGTAAAACACTGGCAGGTCAATTATCACACAAATCTTATCACGTTAACTGTCCAGTGTACCTACGTGAATTATTATTTTTCTACCTAGGAAAATACCCCATTCTGTGTACTAAGTAGTAAGTACACAAATTCAGTGTAGGTACCTCTATGGCCCATACTTCCAAAACGTAAACTCTAACTCAACTCGAACTCCAACTACATCGGAGCTTGTCATAAATTGAAGTTTTTGCATTTGTTTGCTCATCTCTCGAGTACCGACGAAAACGTCAATTAGACAAGCTTTCACTGATTTTTTGTGCTCATATTGGAGTTCAATAGTCTTTGTTGGAGTTCGAGTCGAGTTCATGTTGAGTTGGAGTTTACGTTTTTGAATATACCGCTCCAGCCCTGACATGTGAAAATTCCTAAATAAAAAATAAAGCTTTTGTAATTGGTAAATAAACATTAAATTCGCGATTAATTCGGCGCACACCGGTGTGTTGCCGGTGCTTTGGTGCTACAGACTAGTGAAATTAGTTAGTGTGTTATTGGTATTGCTGAGGGTAGGTATTACTTTTAGGCCCAGCGCCCATTGGCGAACCGGCACGGCAAGGACCTATTTAGAAAGCGCCAATGACTTGAGACACAGTATAAATATTTATACTGTGCTTGAGATCTTATTTTATCATTCTTAGCATCCTTCGGGATGCGACGGTATGCCAGAACGTATCAATGAAATGTGAGTGTTATAACAGTGTTAAATAAGATTCGAAATCATCTGTGTTTCTGTGTAAGTGCCTATGTATTTCAAAAATCCCTTGCCATGCCGTGTCGCCAGTGGGCGCCGGGCCTTAACGTGTTTAGGCATGTCAATATTAGAAAAAACTTGTGTTTTCCTTGTTCAATACCTACTTCAAATAAATAATAGCTGGTTCCAATAAATCAGATTAAGTTAACCTACCTACGTCAATGTTTGATCAAAGGTTTAATGTTATTCCCCAAGATACCATATGTCTCTAGCTATGTGTTGTGTTATTACAAAATATCATGTTAAGGGGGATCCCTAAAGAGACCTCGCCATACATTTTTCAGGAGCTGTAATCTCCGTAAATAAACAGTTTCTGCAGAATAAAGCAAGTATAATGAGATTTTATAATGTATTGTGATCGCCTATCGCCCAAATTTTAGAAAAAAAACAGTCTTTCTATGAGAATTAGACCCAATAAAAAACGAAAAATCTTTACATGTGTGAGTGACCTGAATCGCGCCATCTGACAGAAATTTATAGAACCACCGAGAAAAAGTTCATTGCTGTTATGTTACGAGTTTACGTGCGGTGAACATTTTAAGTAGATGGCGCTGTTCGAAAATTCGAACAAGCGCCAAGGTTATCGAGTGACGGACGCGGCGATGCGACGTTGCCATTCAAGACGCAATTTGGCAACAACGCGTGTTGCCAAATTCCAGTCCATGCGTGATTGTGTGTCAAAATTGTGTTTCTAGCAAGTTAGCGCCGGCGCGCGGGTTTGCCCGCGGATTTTATATTTTATGATTGATGAAATGTTTTTTTTTAGGGAATGAGAAATAATGCTAGAAAGTGAAAACAATTATCTGCGATCTGCCTTTGGTTCACACAGATACAATACTAATGTTATTATTGTATTACTTATCTACTTTAAATAAATAGTGCCTACCTACCTAAAGATTTAAAAATCTTTCCACTGTATGTAAGTAGGTACTGATAAAACATTTTCTGACACGGTTAAGTACTAATTCATTGGTTTGGGTTGAATCAAATCAGAGAAAAGAAGTTCATGTAGGTATACTTAGGGTACCTATACCTAAATCAGGCGATCAGCGTAGGCAAACTTACCTATTTTTTTCCTAGCTACCTACGCAATGGTCGTCCGTCTGTCGGTCCGTATGTCTGTCTGTCCGTCTCTGTCTGTCACCAGACTGTATTTCACGGACCGTGATAGCTACACAGTTGACATTTTCACAGATGATGTATTTTTTTACATTTGTATCGCATGATTGTAATATTATAAGTCGCGTAAGATTGTATATTTACAAGTACCTACTTACTTATAATTTCTTCTAGATAAGACAAGTATTGAAACTATTGAATTTGGGTGTGATTCAGTGTATTCGAAATTATTTCTTCTCAACACATCATCTGCCTAGCCCTTTCCCAACTATACCTACTGGGATTGGCTTCCAGTCAAACCGGATTCAGCTGAATACCAGTATTTTACGTGGTGCGGCTGCCTACCAGACCTCCACAATCCATTATCTGTTCTCAACATAATCATAGATTATAGTCTAAAACATAAACAACATTTATTACAATCTTACGATGTTTGGAATTATCCGGTGACACATACGAGTACTTACATAGGTAGGTACCTACTCTAACCAACTAATACCAAGATATTCTAAGCTGATAACAACCCTTTGCTTTGCCATCTAAAACCATTCCACCAAAGAACGCCAGTAATCACACTAATCACTGAATGTTACGACTGTATCACCTAAAGAAAACATTCTTAGATCGCGACGAATAATTGCATAAATAATCTTTTATTTATTTAGTACCTACACGTCACAATTTATTTACACGTTAGGTACTATTTAGGTTCAGTCACATTACAACAACCTGTGTAGGTACAATATACCTTTATTACCATTAGATACGGGACTTAGTCACAGCAAGCGGTCCTACTCAGTTGGCACTCAGTCGCGCACGGAAAATCATTGATGTGACCTTCAGAATGATTGGCCAAAATGACCGATCAGCTTAAAAATATTACTAAGATCTAATACCTATTTGCTACTATTTGATATCTTTGTTTAAATAATTGGTACCTAATTAATAACTGAGAAAATGAATTTAAAAAATGGGCAGTCATTCTGATGTCAGGATGGACTGCCGACA
Source organism: Melanchra persicariae (assembly GCA_947386135.1). Taxonomy (NCBI): domain Eukaryota; kingdom Metazoa; phylum Arthropoda; class Insecta; order Lepidoptera; family Noctuidae; genus Melanchra; species Melanchra persicariae. The sequence continues at coordinate 5,114,282 of OX376667.1, forward strand.
TTTAGGATCTCCACGTAAAGGCTCAAAAATTTCAATTCGCCTTTATAAAAATTTAGTACCTATTTGATACCTAAACATACCTATATTTTTTCTAGATTTTTAAGGCAAAGAATTTTATTAGAGATTTTTTGTTTAGGTAGGTACTATGAATAAATATACTTACCTAGTTCTACCCACATGTTAGCTTTTATCAGTATCTCGGAAATTGTTATTAATTAGTAGTACTTATTGCTAATTATCGTGTAAATTGAACTACCTTCACTCCATAGACTTGAAAAAAAATTGACTTCACTTGACTTTCTGTATCAAGTAGTACCTACCTAAACATAGGAAACCAAAAATCTGTAATAAAATCTTTAATCTTTGCAGCTCAACAGTGTTTTAATAATACTAGGAATAAAAATAAGACACACCACTCGTAAATACAGCCAAAAATGTTAATTTGTTGAAAATAACAAAAATATTTTATCGTTTGCTTCGCCATGTTTGTGAGAGCGAGATAGATATTAAAAACATGCGTGAGAGACACGATACGCACAATTCGCGAGTTGTTGAGAGATTTTGTAAACAACGCGCGACGACTAGTACCAGACCGAGGTTGCGTAAGGTTAGCAACACAAATTTCTTCAAACATATTAATAGTTTTTTATTATTATTGTTTTACCAACCATGATTATTTAAATTCAAGTCAATTTTATTAATAATTGATAACAGTTATGTTTTACGCAACAGGTACTTATTTAAAAAAAAATGTTTTATAAGACAAAGTCTAGTTTTTAGTACCTAATTGTTGGTGCAGAATCACTACTTCACTATATTTAGTTATCTTTATTACGCGACTGTGGCAAAGCAAACGGTTATGATTTCAAGGCTTCCTCGTAACTCCCAAACTGCACGTCATGTGCAGCCATATTCTTTATTTATTTATACATAAATGCATAATGGTGGATACTTAAGGCTCTTTTTTATTCAGGTTTCCTAAAGATGAATTAAGGAGACAAAAGTGGCTTGTTATTGTCCGAAAACAAAGGCAGAAGTAAAGCTTTAGTAACCTTGCGCGATCGAGCGAACAATATTAATTTCTTTTTTAACTACCTCAAAATAATTAATGTTTTTTATTTTATTTGCTAACGCTACCACATGCCATGTCATTCATAATCGTAAACATTCGTCAACATTCGGCAGCTAACGCGATTTCGCTCGCACGACAGCGCCGTCTCCTATCTCTATCCTTGTCTATCGGTAACAGTAGGTTGCGACTGTGATGACACTGATCACAGATGTGTGAGTTTCGGTGCATAGTCGTACGCCGAGCCCATGTTTACTGATTGCGATGTTAGAGCGTAACATGCAATGTTTATTACCCAAAATAATTTATCTGAATAATTTGTTATGGTGAAAAGGGATACCTTTTTACCACCAAATCCGATAGGATATCGAGCCTAGAAACAAAAATATGCATAGACCAATAATTATATTATTATTAATATTTGAAAATATTAGGTTTGGTAAGGATAAAGAAAGATAAAAAATAATTCAAAAATAAATACAACTATTGAGATTTGAACCCACACCAAGCCTAATGAAAGGCAGTCTCTAAACCGACAGTCTATTTGTACGGTTGATAATTGTTTCAAATAGCCGACCTTATTTATGTCAAGGTTTTTAGCTGCTCAGCTTCCCGAAAGTATAGCGTGATGATAATCATTGCTAAGGTTATATTAATAAGAAATAGATTGGAATATAACAATTTGGTCCTCTGGACATTTTAATTTCCAACCATTTTTGAATAAAACGACATCTAGTAGGGTCGAAAGTTACTACTATTTACTTTGCATGTGTGTGTAAAGAGTAAATTCATGCGGCTAAATCTTTATTCTGCTGTAATCTTTGTATGGTAGCAGTTAACAAGCATAGTGATTATCTAAAAAAATCAAGTTAATGCCCTAGGTATAGCCTATAATAAAGTTGTCTATTAAAACTTTCTATGTTAAGTGTAAAAATTGAAAATGTTCGAAATTGTGGATGTGTCGCCATCTAGCGACAAAATGGCAGTGAGAGCATTCATCCATTCACCTAAATGATAATAGAATAGAATAGAATACTCTTTATTATGTACACCATATAAGTTACAGAAAATATAGATGAAGAAAACATTACATAGGGTGACACAATGGGCGGCCTTATCGCTGAAAGCGATCTTTTAAAGACAACCTTTGGATAGATTTGAAGAGAGAAGGAAAGACAGTACTGTAGGTAGTCTTTGAGGTTAAGCAACGGTTGCTGAGGTCGGTCTTTGTATGGGTGATCCCAGACCATCATCGTAGTAGGTACCTACCTACCGAGATTCCTTGAACTTATTTAAATATTTTTTTGTAAGTACTTTATTAGTTAGCACAAAATTCTTTATAATTAATTACGATCTAGCCTAATATGTTACGTGATAGATAATGTTAAAACTTATACACAAGTCCGTAGCACTTTCTTAGAGTCTGATAAATTGTTAAAAGACACTATGTTCATGTGTTATAAAAATATACCTAATTGGTAGATTGTAAATAACTCGTAACTCACACTGTCTTTTCAACCAATGTAAGTACCAAGGAAAATTGTGTGCGTAAGAATTGGGAATGTGTTTAAGACGCTCCGGACGGGAAGACTCGACATAGTTACCGATCGCCTACCGACCGCATTTTGTCGTTAAGTCCTAAGGCCACCCGTACACAGTCAATCTTGAACGCGATCCACGATCAAAATCAATGATCCATCCGTGTATTGCGTTCATAATTGACTGTGTACGGGCTGCCTTAGGAGTTATCGATCGAATTCAGTCGTTAGGCGATCGGTAACTAGGACGGGTATTAACATCAACGGCGAGTAGGTACATCTCACGCTTGAGATTTGCAGGATAACATCTTCATCCTGGCTGAATCGCTGCAGGACTTGCAGCTGATGCTGGACGACCTAGTTGATTCCTCTGCCTACTCATCAGTCTCCGGATGAACTTGGACTAAAACCCATCCGTGTTCCTCCTAATGCCCTTTGCGTTCCAGGGCGCGGTTATTCTAATGCGGGGCCAACCAAAAAAAGAAGACTAAAAAAATACAAAAGTACCTACTACACGTACCTAAGTATAGTAGGTACCTAACAAAAAAACTTATAAGTAGGTATTATTTATGGAGGAAGTTATTTTACTAAATAAAGTTTCGAAGGAAAAATATACATAAAACTAAAATGAACCACATACCTACAACAATCTAATAGTCTTTGTATTTCTTCGAAATCGGTAAGTAATTACCTACTTAATTAGGAACCTTGCACTTCCTACTACTTAGAACTGACAGCAAAGTGCAGATATCTGCATACCTCGGTTTGTAAATGACATCACGCCGTATACCAACAACTTAGGCCCGGCGACCACTGGCGACGCAGCAAGGCAAGTGATTTTTGCAATACAGAGGATTTCGAATCTTATTTAACACTGTCACAACACAACACTCACATTTCGTTGATAGGTACGTCACAACCTGGGGGTCTACTCTCTAAGCCCGAAGTCGATAGTTTCGGCCTACGGAATTACCTACGATTCGTTCTGAACCCGAACTAAGAACAACTGTCAAATCGTGTTGTCATTCATTCTTAGTTCGGGTTAGGGACTAATCGTAAGTTTCTTTATAGGTAATGAATTAATAACTTCTCAAAATAATTCCTATATAATGAATTAATAAGCTCTCAAAATAAAGTGGTGCGTTTGTCGTTTATATTATGTTAAATTAATCGTAAAAATGTGTTTCATTTTCTAATATGGCATGTCGGGGCACAGTGGACTGCAACCCACTGTACTGATATTAATCCGCCTCCATCTCCATCTACTTCAGGAGTCCAGAGTTCAAGCACTAAATCAATAACTTTCTTGAGCCCTTGTGATTTCCGAGGAATTCCAAAAGCTGCTCTGAGAAAAAATAACCGAGCACCACATCGCTTTTATTTCATGTTTATTTAAAAACAGTTCACTGTAACCCATTAAAAACATGGTAATTCCATGTATTGATTCACTGTACCCCAGTAATACGATCCACAGTACCCCACATGAAGATCCAGTGTAACCCAGATGTGGGGTACCTACAGCGGATCTAAAAAAACGTGTAGGTACACTATTGATGTTATTGCTAAAGTTAAAATATAATCCGTTAGCCAACGTCCCGTTCTATTATTCAAACTGTTTTATTTTCAATTTCTTGTTTATTCACTGATTTAAACCGCTTATGAAAAAAAGTGATCCACTGTACCCCCCTCTCCCCTACACATTGAAAATATTCATGCAAAAAATTATTGTAAAATAAGTAGTCATTAGCTCGACCGCCGCCTGGTGCGATCCCCGACCTCTGAGCCAAGACGAGCGTGTCGTCAGCGTAGCAGATCAAGCTGACGCCGCTAGAGAGGTCGGCGCGCAGCACCTTGTCGTAGCCGATGTCCCACAGACACGGCCCCAGAACCGAGCCCTGTGGAACACCGCACGACATCTCTCGCCGAATCCACTCTCCCACGTGATCGGGGTAGGTGACGGCCCTATCCGTCAGATAGACCTCGACCGCGCGACGGAGGTAGGTCGGCATCCGGTGGAGTGCCTTCCTAATGCAACTCCACGGCAAGGTGTTGAAGGCATTGGCGATGTCAAGAGACACCGCCAGGACGACCTTGCCCCGGGATACCGCTTTCCCCGTCGTGAGAGCTCTCACGCGCATGACGGCATCCACCGTCGAGCGCCCCGTGCGGAAACCGAACTGGTTCTCCGCCAGATCCGGCCCCACCCTCACCAGGTGCGCGACAAGGCGGTTTGCAATTACTCTTTCAAATAGCTTGCCCACCTCTTCGAGCAGCACGATGGGCCGGTCTGCGGACGGAGAGTCCGCAGGGCGCCCCGGCTTCTTAATTAGGACCAGTTTCCCCGTCTTCCAACGAAGTGGGAACTGGCCCCTCTCCAAGCATGCGCTGAAGAAACCCCTTTGTCGAGGCCCGAGAGCCTCCGAGGCCAGGACCCAGGCTTTCCCAAGCCGTCGGGTCCTGGGGCGGTATTCCAGGCCTTCAACCGGTAAAGATTTTACAGAACAAAAAGCGCCCTGGCAAAGTCAGCTACATTATTAATCGATTAACAATGCTAGTTTCACATATTCTCTAAATTGACATACTTCTATAATGTCAATTTGATGATGATATCGAACGATTTCTAAATCATTCGAAATTGCATATTAGCAATTCAAGTAGGTAGTAGCACTAGTAGCGTTAGTGTGGTTAATTTTTTCTTTATGAGTACACTATTTGTTCTTTTTGATTTGAAAAAAAAAAAAAAAACGATAGATTTAGAAGACCAAAGTATTAATCTATTTTTGTCGCTGAATGTATCTAAGACTTATTTTCAGTAGCCCCCCACCATAGACAGGATGACGTTACAGAACAATTTTCTGATTCTGGATTTTCCTTCAAATCCGGTATAAATATTATGAAGTGCAGAAGTTACGCGTCGGAAAAACACTTGCGAGACGCAATTTTCCAATACGTAGGTATTAGGTATTACGACTTTCTTTGGGAAAACCTCATCGATTAAATTGGAAATGAGTTTTTTTTACGCTTTCGAGATAGGTTCATGGGGATTAGGTACCCATTTACTAGCTTTTACCAGCGGGTCCGCCCGCGTAGATATCGGTTATCGCGTAAAAAGTAGTAGGTACCTGGTAGCCTATGTCCTTCTGCTTAACCTAGGGATATATACTTACTTATCTGCCAAATTTCATGACGATCCGTTCAGCCGTTTTAGCACAGACCGACAGACAGAGTTACTTTTGCGTTTATAATATTAGTAGGGAGTAGGGGAGTAGGGATGATTAAAGAAGTCTACGGCTAAAGTGGGTTGGACTTATTTTGTCGCTTGGTCCTCCTTGGTGCAACTTACTCGTAGAACTAAACAATGAGATTTCGATTTTTGGTCAAGATACATAGGTAGGTAAGGTACTCAGGCTTGACTTTTAATTCATTATAATCCCTATCTTTATTATCTACTTGTAGGTACTTGTAGTGTTACAACCTACTTAAGTAAGTAGGTAAGTAATCAATTACTTTTTCATGGAAACGTTTTATATCAGGGAGTTCAATTAACGACGCTGTTTATTTGGCAACACAGACATCTATACCTACATTCGGGAAGCTGCGCGGTATCTTTCAATCTCACATAGGTACACACACACATGACCTCCGAGTGTTACCTACCAGAGATGAACATATGCAACTGAAACGTGATCGCTCACAATGGGCCTCATCAGGAAGCTTTTAGTCACCAAAACGGAATGGAAAGGGCTACGCTCGAGTTTCCTTTCGTGATCCGAGATAGCCCAAAAAATCGCCAAACTTATGTGTACAGGGTGGTCACATTGCTTGCAGAACAGATGGTCGATTCGAAAGGTTGTGGAGTGGCGAGGTACCGGAAGACGAAGCGTTGCCGCGTTGGAAGGCATCCCAAAAGATGGACCGATGACCCGACTTAGACCACGGAAATCAGCTGCGAAAATCACAGGACCGGTCGATGTGGTGCTAGGGGGAAGCCTATGTAAACATAAGGTTTAAGAGGTGTAGGTAAGTACCTACATAGGTCGTTAAGTGTGTATGTAGGTAAGTAGGTATAATAATAATAATTATCTCCAACTAGGGACCTACCTTACATAGGTAACTTACCTTTTCGATTAAGTAGGTAGGTAAGTACCTATTGGCACTTTGAATTTCATAATGTTTTCAAGAACCTTTTTAACTGTGGGTATGACTAACACAATTTAGTTAATTAATAACTCATTAGGTAAGGACACTGTAATATTAGCAATATTAATGCTAATTGTTTACCAACTCCATTATTCTGGGTACAGCAGTAAATTAATGAGTAAACATGTTATTCCGGTGTTGCTAGCTCTATTTTGCCTTGTTATGGGCAAAATATTTTGCTACATCATCCATTACATTCTGAGACTCCTCCGAGCCTCGCAAAGCACGATAGGCCGTTGGTTCCGCCTGCCATTTGTAGATCTTGGATAGTGATTATGAGAGGTCAGAAGTATAAAAAATGATACCATTCTTGCTAAAGGGTATCGTTTTACACAGTTTAAATACTAGATTATAGAGGTCAGAGGCAGTCGTCCCATGCAAAATACTAGCATCCGACTGGAAACCAACCTCAATATATATGTCGCAGCCAATTAGCTTAACCAACCGTTTAATTGGTGGCCTTTTTTTTAATGTATGGGAAAACATCAAATGGCTTCTTCCGCTTTGAGTCCAGCGAGAGGTAGTGTCAGACTCTTACTGACTAAACCCCATCCGTGCTCCTCCTAGTGCCATTTGCGTTCCAGGGCCGCGATGACTCTCTCCAACAAAATCTGCACCCTGGAAGGCTAATTGATGGCCTAGCTTTTTCATTTAAATGCGCCGATTTTTCAGCGACCTAAGTTACATCTTTTGTTCAATACCGTCGAATGGCTTGCCCATGTCACATATATCGCTGATTAAACGGCGCAGTTCAAAGAATAAACATGGTTTAGTAGGATTTTAACGAAACGGCTGATTAAGCTAGTTGGCTGCGACGTAGGTATAAGCCTACGATGTGTAACAGAATAATCGCGAAAACAATCAGCTGTTCAGTACATTTTGTCGAATTATGCGCACATAAATGAATGAGTAGGTGATTTTTTTTCGCGATTTCGGACAGTGCGGAAGCACGAGAGATGCGCGCTATGCAGACTTATACAATCTACCTCTATACTTCATCAAGAGGTATTTCCCATCTGGTCAACTCAAAATTAGGGGAAAGTGACATTAGCGGAGCAGCCAGTATTCCTTTAAGTCGTCTGGTGCCATCGTGATCTTCAGATACTCTGGAGAGCAGACCCTGCCCCATCGGATAACCTTTCTTTTCCCGACCCCCTTGATCCGGACATTCACACCCTCACCGTTACAGGTCGAGAATCGGTCACAGCCGTATGCTCCTTCCGGCCTCTGCTTGCGAACTCAACGGCCTTAGTCCTCAGAACCGGAGGGACCTCATCTGTTCAGGCACTGGGGAAGCTGGTGAGATGCTCATGAAGGAGCTTACGGCTTCGATTAACCTAATGCTCTCGGGTAAGTTGACCGAGGCTTGTCATCGACGTCTCCTACGGGGCCAAATTATGTGCCCTGCGCAAGAGGGATGGCGGCCATATTTTAGATCTTTTGTGTTTTAGTTAGTAAAGAGTTTTTTATAGTCAATTTACGTGTAGTAATGGTTAGTTGTAAAAATAAATAACTAAGATTGCCTCTATACTTCATCACCCTGACAGAGTATCTACACTTTTATAATTCTATCTGAAAATCTCTACACCGATTGAGGGTCCAGGTTGTCCTCTGTAAAAATAATCTAGTCAAATGAGGCACATTTTTCGACCCATCTCAAACGCAGTGCCATTGTGGAGCTTCTGCGAAGGACTGCGTTACCTCCTTTGATGTCCATCGTACACAACCACCTGCAGCTTCAAAATACTTTACGAGACAAATTATAGCGCTGTACTGGTTGCTAACTAAATACTGCTGACTATAGTACCTACGACAGAAAATGCACGATAAACAAAATAATAAAACACCCACTGCGCCTAAATATGTCTAATCTGTAGGTATTCCATTGCCAAACGTCACACCACTGATAGCAATGGAAATCCACAAAATGACGTTTATGATTGATAAAATATTTTTTTGCAAAACAAACGCTCTCGTCATAGGTAATTTATAAATGCAGGTTTAATTCGAAATACCTATCCGATTTTTCCGTATGACGGTGCCGTTATAAAAACAGCAAATTGATCACCTATGTAGATAAGAAATATTAAGTAATAATGTATATCCAATTAAGGTAAACCAGTTGGGATCACTTAATTTAGAATACACGTCATTATGACGAATAGATGGGATGGAGAAGGCAAGAACTATAGATGGCAGCACAAAAGCGGCATAAATATTTTTAACATGAAAGTTTCGAATATGCAACACTAGATAGCATAGTCAGCGCTGTGTCCGTTCCCTATTGTTATTATTACAAAATTAACCAAATCGATCTTGTCGTTCACAAGCCATACGTTAAGCCACAAACAAAATAACATTTTTTGTATTATTATTATTGATGTAAGACCCTGTAAGAGTAATTTCTCAGATACCCATACAATACGCTTATTTTTTCTTGAGTTTGATCTTGGTTAAGTACCAAGCAAAGTAAAGCTAAAATACGGAAGATTGGAAACAAATATTTAAAAAAAGCTTCTGCACAAACTTAGGTACCTACACCGTATTGGTTATTATAATATTAGCACAGACCAAATAATATGAGTCTGCAGATTCTAGTAGGTAGGCCATAGATAAAAGTCGTGAAGATCCAGTCCAGTGATCTATAGTCACTGGATCATCACGACATTTATCTGGCCATAGGTACACGAGGTTATGGTCACAGTTCCAATCCAATCTAGGCAAGTACCAAGTACGTAGGTACTGTACAATGTGACTTTTTCATTCATAACATTAAGTATTTCTAAGTAAGTAAGTAAGTGCATCGGTAAAGGAAAACATCATGAGGAAACTTATTATAATAAATGTGTCTCCTTATTACTTTAGAGTTAATGGTTCGCGACCTTTCTTCTTTCCAAATTAATTTCTCAATTCAATTCTCAATTCTTTATTGCGTACCTACCATAATGTATAAAGTTGGTAGAAAATAAGTATCTTAGTCACAAATGGACCCTGTCGGGCACAGCATAGATTTTATCAATTGAATCCAGATGTCTGTGACAGTAGTCTAGTTTCATTCAGCAAGTTTACCACTTTAGCCAAGTGGAATCAATGGAATCAATGGAATCAAAAAAATGCTAGGTTAATTTGAAACAATAATGCTTGCAACCCTACTCAGAGTCCCAGAATTCCATGCAGATCCCAATTTCGTTAACAAAAAAAAAATATCTACCTACGTCAAACACAAATTTGGCATTTTGGCAATGACATTGTCAAGACAAGGCACAAATAATTCAACAAACGAATTACCTAGTAATTAATTATATAGATCCTCATTATAAAGAAGCTGAGCTGAATCGTTTCCCAATCCAAGTTTTGTTTAAAACTACATAGTATTGTAAACATTCGATGTGTAAAACGTATGATAAAACCGGCTTCATAAGGTCGCTATATAAATACGTCTCGCCAACGTATTTACCGGTCAGTCAGTAGTTTTCCTTGTTTGGTATAACTAGTATAAGCAGTGCGCGGGTAAAGACATAATAAAAAAATGTCTAGCGCGTGCTAAAAGTGTGATCATAAAATTCAAGCGAAACAGTTTTTTGTTCTTCAAACATTGTATCAATCACAAAAAAGTGTAAAATAAACAAATATAATGCAGAAAATAGTGATATTTGTGTTTTGTGTGGCGTTGTGTTACGGACAACCAGTTGACTCCACTTCACCCATAGAGAACGCAACGGGACTTCATAATGGATTAACGGAAAAGATAGGAAACTTTTCTATCGAAATGTTGTTCCATACGTCGAAATCATTGCAAGATGGGCAAAATTTTATCATGTCGCCCATCACTGTGTGGAGCGTGTTAGCTGTGATCGCTGAAGGCGCAGCTGGCAACACAAGAAACCAGATAAGTAACGTGATCCGAGTAGCAGCCCGTGACCGGGAATCCACGAGAACTAGTTTCAAAAATATCACCCAATGGCTACAAGTTAACACGAAAACGGTGAAACTAGCCAAAATCAATGCCATTTTCGTTGATGAACACCGACTCCCAAAACCAGAATTCATTGAGATCGCCAAAGAACACTACCAGACAGAAATGATCACTTTGGACTTCAAAGAAAGTGTGAAATCTGCAAATCTTCTTAACGCTTACATTTCAAACTTTACTCGTGGAAAAATTCCTAACTTGGTTGACCCTAGCTACTTCCAGGACACGCAGCTGGTGTTGACAAGTGCTCTGTACTTCAAGGGACAGTGGACCGTACCGTTCAATGCATCGTCAACCATAAAGATGCCTTTCTATGACTCACAGGGACAGAAGATTGGAGACGTCAATATGATGTACAACAGACACACATATCCATTCTCCAACATTCGTGAACTGCAAGCAAGAGTTATCGAACTTTCATATGGTAACGAGAACAGGCTGTCTATGCTCATCATGCTACCAAATCCAGGAGTTTCCCTAGAAACTATGTTCTCCAACTTCCAGAAAGTGAACCTTGATACATTCTTTGACGAATTAAGAGTATCCAAAGAAGAATATTCAGATGATGAAGTCGACTGCTTAATTCCTCGGTTTAAAATTAAGTCAGATATTGATCTCACAAATGTTTTGAAGAATGGTTTGGGTATTGAAGACCTGTTTGACCAGTCACAGGCTATGTTACCGCACATGTCTAGAACACCTATGTATGTATCAAAAGTAGTACATAAGGCTGAGATTGAAGTTACAGAGGATGGCACAGAAGCAGCTGCGGTTACTGCTGCAGAGTTTAGTAACAGAATAGGTGTTGTACAGTTCCAAGCAAACAGACCATTCACCTACTTAATCATTGAAAAAGTCACAAATTCAATTGTTTTTGGTGGTTTCTATAGAACACCTTCCTTATATTGAACATAAATTAAAAAAAAAAGATGAATAAGAATATACAAAGTCTGCATTCTAACATACAAACTCATTGGTTGCTAACTTCTTTTAAAAAAAAAATTGTGAAAACATTGAATTAATAAAAAAATACTCTTTGAATTAACCTGAACAAGAAAATAGTAATATTGTAAGTTGTCATGGTTAATTCCATTGCTTATTAGGGAAAATTCCATCAGTATTCAACAAATGACTACAAAATATAAATTATCAACATTATGTGTACATAAACTAGCAGATAGGAAGAAATACATGTTCTTGAAATCTTTAATGTCACAAGTCAAGTGACTCTGACCTTAGGAATACAAGATTATTTTTTTTATGATAGTGGTCAGATTATACAAACAGACTAAAATAATTTATACCTATCCACTAATCTGTGTTAAATGTAATATTAGAAATATGAGACCATTAGCTCCACTTAATTGCATCTGAAATCCAAGAAAATGATATTGTCAATGAATGTTTAATTCTTTTGTTCTTAACAATTTATGTCCAGTATTTTTTGCTGTTGAAAAAACTACTCACTGCCTATTGTATTAGGGTTGTTACTTGATTAGCAAAATGCTCTCTAATTGACTTGTGTAAATAAGTTGTTTTGTCATTTCAAAACGGTTTGTAATGAAATATTTTAGGGAAAAATGTGTTGTTTTCCTTAATGACTCGCAAACAGACAGCAGTTCATTGGAAGAATTAATTTGTTTTTATAAATAACTAGAAGCATTGGACTGCCCTCATGTGGGATTTCACAGCTTGTGTCCTTATTAAAAACCTTGGGGTCTTCTGATTTGTAAAAAATTGGTAAACCTCATTTCAAAATATGGTAATTTTTGTAAATATTTATTTTTTTAGTTATTTTTTGTAGTTGTATGTTACCTACCAATTATATGTTATAGATAGCTAAATCATATATTATGTTCTTTGTACCTATTTAGTCCTAGTAATTTAAAAAATGCTACTTCCATTTTGAAAGGATTCTTGTCTTGATAAAACTGGTTTTTGAACAAGTTTCACTGCATAAATTAGATGAAGCATTATACTCAATGTTACAAGGAATAATAACAGAAAATGTATCATTTTTATCAAAAATAGCTAGCACAAAAATCCTTTCAAAAGAATCGAATTTTATTTGGATTGTAGTGTACTCTTAGCAGCCAATCTTGTTAATTATTTTTAGGCTGCAAAGTCTTGCCTTCATCAAAAATTGGCTGCTGTATATAACAGCCTAAATAAGTGTGGTTTCAACTCATCAGATTTATTAATAAGAATATTAGTTATAGAAAAACATCTTAGAGCAAAAAGATTTCAACTTTTATTATTCAAATTATTTTTAAGTGACATTGATCTCCATGAAGGCAGTCTAAAACTATAATAGTTAATTAAGACTTCACAAAATATTGTGATTGTGATAGATCTGAAATTATAATTAATTTAAGGAGAAAAAAAAACTTTGATTAAATTTTTTTTGGTACAAATTTGTTTTTTTTTTATTTTGTCTTCTCATGACTAGATTAGGTATCTCAGTAGCGACATCTATACCCCGACATACGAACTATAAATGACGTTTAGTAAATCTACAGTTCTCGTCAATTAACTTTGCCCCTCTGAAGTTAGCCATTTGCAAAGATCGCGCAGGTGCAGTCACGTACACGGGAGCAAGCGGGACGCAAGCATGCATCGAACGTAAACGAGCGACTGAGACATAAAATCGCGCCCCGCCCCCATGTCTCTTACGCATGCGCAGTTGCAGTGTGTTCGTAATTTTGACTACTACGCAGCCACTCGACACAACTTCAGAGGGGCAAAGCTATTTGACGAGAACTGTATGTACCTACCTACATTACATCCATAATTTATAGTGAAACTGTCTAAGGTGGCTCAGGACAAAACGATCTGGAAGGAGTTGGGGGAGGCCTTTGTCCAGCAGTGGGACAGAACAGGCTGATCGCTGCATACCAGACAGCACGACATCCCGTCAGCCTTTGTCTGGTCGGAGATTCCTCCCTCTTCAGTGAAAGATGAGTAATTTTACACCTTTATGCCCGGTTTCCACCAACGCAGAGAGGAGAGGAGACGAGAGATGTGTTTGAATAAACCAATCCGATAAACTAAGCGGAGAAGAGATGTGGAAATAACGAAATCGGATTGGTTTATTCCTCTCGTCTCCTCTCCTCTGCTTTGGTGGAAACCGAGCCTTATTCCTGTTGTATATTATAGTCTTCGAGATAATGATGGCAAGGCGCAGGTAGGTAAGTACTTCCCTGATTTGAAATACCTAAAAATCTCAAAAGGGTCGTAGGTAGGTACTTGTGACACTTTAAATTTTATTGGTGGCGGCCACCATGTTTTTCTTAATTCGTAAAGCCATGTCAAATCTAATGATTTCTATCTACGGGGGTCACACTGAAAGTTTTAGAATAGGCCAGTAATCAGAAAAGCAGCCGATGAAAATTTTACCTATTTAAATTTCGAATTAGGAACTCTGCTAACTGTCTTGAAAATAAATTTTTCACACCACCTGATCGAAAACGTCAAATTATATGTCATGCTAACTTAACCTAAAGTGAGTCATTTTTGGCCGGTGGCACTGCCGGGCAATAATATTGTACTGGATTTCATTATAACCCGCTGGTCAATAATGTGATTTAAATTTGGAACCTCATCTGTCTGCTCAATTGGCGGTATTAGGTACTCACAACGCCTTCTGTCTCTGTCTCTCTCTTTCTGTTCCAGAAAGAAGAAAGATATTCTCGATACTCTTACTACTTAGGGATGATATTCTCGAATTTCTACAAAATCATAAGGATTGACCAGGGTCCAGGATTGAAGACAATATTATAAGAATAATTGGTTATGTACGGATTATTGTATAAAAGGATAAGAATTACACTTAAAACCCATTTATAGTCGATTTATAAATTTAAAAACTATTTTCTCGAGCATCTCCTATGACGTTCTAAATTCAAATTGCATACAGCCAAGCGTCCGAACCCATTCTACCAGCTGATATAAAGCTCTGTGTAAAGCTTTGTGTACACATAAATTGTATTAGGTTGCTAACATTAGGCCTGCACATATTTACTTACCCACAGAGAAGTAAAAAAAAAAAACGAAAATCGAGTTGGTCGTGGCCGCTATGTGGTAGGCATTCCGAGTGGAACGCAAAAAAGGCGCGGATATTGCAAATCCGTATGGTATTAAAACTAACTTTTTTTAAGTAGGTACCTATACAGTATAGTTCTAAATACATATCTCTACTTAGTGTTTGTAAATTTAAAATATTTCGTTTTTCGTATTATGGCTTCTTATTTTCTCACAGGAGGTGTGAAAAGTAGAGTACCTATCCTCCTCGGGGATAAAGGTGTCTTTGCCTCGGGCTAGCTTGAATCCCTCGCTGCATTCAGGATTCTTGTATTAACTCCCTCGCTTCGCTCGTGAGTTAAACTCTAAACTCCCTCGCTACGCTCGGGAGTTAACTCCCGAATCCTTCATTGCGTTCGAGATTCAATATGACGCGCGTGACACAAGACACTGCTTTATCCCCTGGGTGCATAATCTACTATTGTTTGAAAGAGTCCGTGGGCCCTGGTACGCAAAGGGCACTAGGAGGAGCACGGATGGGTTTTAGTCAGTAAGAGTGACACTCCCTCCCGCTCCACCCAGAGCTAGGTCTAGGTCAATCAAAATGGCTGTTTTGCTACGCAAGCTATCTTGAATGTCTTCGATCTTACCTACCTCGCTACATCTAGGTACTTACCCTACTTCGATTTTTTCTACTTTACTAGACCACCGCATGAGAGCCAGTAAGCAACAATAAACATAGGTATAGGAATTTAGGAAATAAGAAGTGACTCCTTCACTTCTTATTTCCTAAATTCATATATATGTGGAACAAGGTAGGTAGGTAATTAGGGAAATAAATGTTGCTATCGTAATAACCATTCAGACCCTCCCCTCGCTCATGTCATCAAAAATAAGCAAAGCAAAGACCCCCCCACCCCCCTTTGGTGCTTACGTAATACTTGAACGGTCCCCGTACCAGACCTCCATAACCCATTCACTGGGTAACACGGTACTTCTTGGCAAGACTGGTCTCAGATTTTCTGGTTTCTGACAATCCGTAACGACTGCCAAGGATCTACAAATGACAGCTGGGACCAACGGCTTAACGTGCTTTCTGATGCATGGAAGACTCTCGGCATGTTAAGATGGTCACCCATCCACAGACCGACCCCGGCAAGCGTTGCTTAACCTTGAAGATCGAACCGTGCGGCTGTAATTATTTAGCCACGAGCTGAGAATATGACTAACCCCTATTAAAAACCTAAGAAGTATGTACACAATGAACACGTACCAGACGATAAATCTAACTCCATATTATAGAGCTACGAAGGTCATTGATCAAAGCAAACTTGGGAAAACCGAAACCGACTCACAGTACAAGCAAGTGATTGATTATTTCTTCACAGTTAACGTGAATCGAATTCAGTTCCCGATAACAGTACCTAAATCGCGGTAAAATTATTATAATTTCTAGCTAACTGTGAAACGAAAGGAAAATTAGGATATCGCAGCAGAAAATTGGCGAGATTATAATAATCATATTTTAATCTTTTTTATAATCTCGCCAATTTTCTTTCCTTGAAATCCAGGTACTAATGGCTGTAGTTATTTATATAAGTAATGTAAAATCTTACAGTCTTGGTTGCAAAAATGACGTTCCGTTGTGAAAAGGGTTAGAGAGATGCGTCTCGTATAGCTCCATCTCCCTCCCACATCGGAATCAAGATGGCTGACGGCACACACAATACTTGACGCCACTGTGTGAGACCTCGTACTTTCGGAAGCACCTATGGTTGTTGGTCCTACGCCTGGAGCCTTTTTTATAGATGGGAAATCATCAAATGACCCCTTCCGCTCTGGGTGGAGCGGGAGGGAGTGTCAGGCTCTTACTGACTAAAACCGATCCGTGCTCCTCCTAGTGCTCTTTGCGTTCCAGGGCCGCGGTGACGCTTACGAACAAAATCCGCAACCCCGGTAGGGCCCTAACGGGCCCCGTCTACTATGCTGACATCTCTTTGAGGCACGCGTGGAACACAACGCACCGTACGCCTAGGGCCTTACATTGGCTGTTATATATTATTTACTGCAAGTTAGACTTTCACTCCGACCATCAACATCATCGTAAGACGCATAAAGGGGACAGACCAACGCGTCAACCAGAGGTGATCTTCGTTCAGGCGCGAGTTACGAGCTGCAAGTTTCATTTTCTCCGATCATCTGTGTTCCCAAAACACCACCAACTTTCATCTCCAGGCTACTACTGCAACATTCCTGTTAGAATAACCCACTATGGGTTATGAATGTGGATGGATGGAGAGGAAGAGGAGAAAATATGGATGGATTGTATGAGGAGCAATATGAAAGAAAAGGGAGTTAGTGATAGTGTGACGGCTGATAGGACAGAATGGAAGAAAAAAACGTGTTGCGCCGACCCTAAGTAACATGGGATAAGGGCAGGAAGATGGTGATGACTTTGTCCGATCTAAGAACCTAGAACAACCAGGGTTACTTAACTTGGCCTTTAGCCTTAGGCCATGATTTCACCTAAACTTCTTTCTTTCTTCCGAAATGGAGCGGATTGGTATCAAGCATTTTATTTTCTTCAAATTCAGTCATTTTCTCTCCTATTTCCATAAATCCGATAAGATTAAATCCGAATAATCAATTCAGTAATTGGATATGACACCCATGTGATGGCAATTAGAATATCGATTAAGTAACATGAGAGTTTCACTTCGGGACTAATTCGGTTTTAATTAAATTTAATGAGTAGAACGAATAGAACTGCTGTCACGAATTGGCTGGGAATGTACTCCTGGGGCTCGAGACAAGTGATATTCTGTCAACGGTATCGTAGCGAAGGTGATTGTCAATACGTCAAAAATGTATGGGATTGACAGATGGTAGGTATCGAAATGTCACGTGATCAAATTCAAACATTTTGGCATTTCGACAGTCTCGCATTCGCTAATTGAATGGCACATTGTCTAGGCCCTCTGGTCCTCCTTTTAGCATTCTAATTGCTTAACGCATTCTGCATCAGATACCAAAAGCAATTTGGACAAAGGTATAAAGAGCTCAAAGCTCGAGGGCTAGAGGGCCCACACACAGTGTTGGAAATGTCGTGTCGACCTACAGATTTAGGTCATAGGGTTCCAGGAGTTACGGATTTTGTTCGAAAGAGTCACCGCGGCCCTGGAACGCAAAGGGCTAGGAGGAGCACGAATGGGTTTTAGTCAGTAAGAGTCAGACACTCCGTCCCGCTCCACCCAGAGCGGAAGGAATCATTTGATGATTTCCCATCCATAAAAAAAGGGTTTCCAGGTGCCATAATATTTTCTGGTTCTAAGCAAGACAATGGAGTGAAGAGGTTTTGGAGCGGCGACCGCGTACCGGAAGACAGCGTTGAAGGCCACAAGGTGGACCGATGACCAGGCCGAGGTAATCCTCTGGATGCAAGACGCACAGAACCGTGGGGAAACTTGGGGAAGATCTATGACCAGCAGTTTAGGTTTCAGCTGAAATGATGGTTATGATGATGAAGTAGAACATGCAGCCAATTTCCTCACGATATTTTCCTTCACTGATTGGTCGATGAAAAGCGGAGCAGTCTGGCCGAAAATTCGAAGACTTGATATTTATCAGCCCACATTGGACGTGCTTTAAGCACAGAACCGGTTGTTGTGGCGACACTTGGGGGAGGCCTATGTCCAGCAGTGGACGTCTTTCGGCTGATATGATGATGATGATGGCTTGCGTGGTAGATATTGGCCCACTCCCTCTTACAAAGACGGCTTGTGTCCTA
This sequence comes from Melanchra persicariae, assembly GCA_947386135.1. Classification (NCBI taxonomy): domain Eukaryota; kingdom Metazoa; phylum Arthropoda; class Insecta; order Lepidoptera; family Noctuidae; genus Melanchra; species Melanchra persicariae. The sequence continues at coordinate 5,132,869 of OX376667.1, forward strand.
GTTGCGGTGGGACCATTATCTAGGCTGATTATGTAAATGCTAGTCACATAGTCAAATGTATGAGTGAGTAAAGATTGTCACTAATATCAACAAACAAGAGCGATACGCGCGGGTTCAAAGTACAAAGACTTAGTCATCTACACTTCTGTCTTTTATAAAACTGAAGAGTTGTTTGTTTGCTTGAACACGCTAATCTCTGGAACTACCAGTCGGATTTGGATAATTATTTTTGTATAGTGATAGCCAAATTCATGAGGAAGGTAATACTTAGGTACGAGAACGGGAAAAAACATCGCATCGGATATGCGCATACGAAGTCACGGGCAAAAGTTAGTATAATTATTATTTATAATAAAATTATAAAGTTAAGTGTGTTAATTGTTTTTTTTTATTATTTATGAATGGGCTAGCTCTTGACCTTGATCACGCCTGATGGAAAGTGATAGATGAGGTCCATGATGAAGCGAGCGTGCCCAGAAGATGCCTTGAGGCACTGGTACTCCCATGCGTCGACGAAACACAGCAGGCTGCTTGACGCCGAACTCCGGTGGGAGGGTGGTCGCGAACCAGGTGGGTACACGAGGAGGCTCCTTCATGCATCCCATGGTTTGGTTGAACGCGCTTATCTCAGGAACTACCTACTGGTTCGAATTGAAAAAATGTTTTAGTGTTGGATAGCTCATTTATTTATCGAGGAAGGCTATTGGCTATAACATCGCGCTACAACCAATAGGAGCGGAGCATAAATAAAAAATGTGACGCAGACAAAGTTGCGTAGGTCAGCTAGTATTTTATATTATAAGCCTGGTGGCTTTATCCAGAACAAAGAAGGACATTCTAGAAAAATAGTACACCATACCTACTCACACAATATTATATAACAAACAAATTACGTCATTTCATACATGAGTAGTTTGACAACCCTCGGTCATTAAACGTCTCTCGAGAATGGCGAACTGGGAAAAACCAACCAGATTAACAGGATTACGCAAGAACAAACCTTACCTCATCACTCTATGATTCATTTTCCTTTATTCCTTGTAATTATAATAGCCAGTTGTGATCGGATTTATTTGTATTACAAATATTGCCGTACCTACATACTATAACTATGTATTTGCTGTATTAAGGCGTAGTATCGTTATCAGACTTGGTTAACGGGTAAATTAATCCATAAATCTACTATTCTAGGCTTGATAGTGACGGCCATTCTGTTCTGCTCATCGGTTTGTGGCGTCATCTATTGGCTGATTATCAAAGCGTATGCGGCGATTGATTTTGTATTGGTTTTACGTTTTATTCAAAGGTGGCGCTTTTTTGCTGAATATTCATGTTGGGTCCATATCTTTTTGATAAGCTCGCCTTTAGTCAGAGGGGCTACATTATTGTACTTTAATCTCTTTTTAGAATGTCTAATAGTCCTGCTTATTTTTAAAGAAATTTCTTCCAGCAAACCTGCGATAGAAGAGTTGGATGCGTAAATCTTCATTGTGATAATTATAATCTGTAATATTGTACACGGGAAATAAATAATAAATAATTAGAAAATGTAAATTATTGAATATAATACATTTGTTTAACTGATATTAAATGAAAAGTGTAGGTAAAATTTAAAAATTATTGATTCAATAAGTAGGTAATATTAAAAAAATTGTACCTAAGATATTTGCACGCCATGAAAAATGGCAGATATGTCGTGATCTATCTACTCTTTATTATGATCTTGATTGCATGTATTATTTTAATTCTGTATGAGCAAATAAAATTTCTTAATCGTCGCAATCTGTCTTACTTTGAAATCGCAAGCGTCGGTTAATAAGTTTGATTCTTATGTGTGGCAAAGTTATGCTGAGTTTTTTAACGGTGTGTGTTAACGGTCGCAGGCCCGGATTGGCATGGGCAACTGCCCGATGGGTCGGATGTCTTGTTGGCCGGTGTGGCTGATTAGCGGTACAAATTCGGTTCGTTAGTTTTTCTTGTGGCGGCATTGCCATGCCGCTTCATCACTCCCTGTCTTAAATTAGGACGACGTCATGGGACGACGCCTTAAATCAACGCTTTAGAATTACAACTTAGGACGACGCCTTGGAGTGACGCCTTAGAATGACACCTAAGAGTCACAGACATTCGGGGTAGGTCCCGTGTAGTATTTTTAACCCTTGACTGGTAGAGAAAGCATTGTTGCGTTAAGTCCGCACATGTACCACTATTGTACATAAAATTAAAATAAATAAATAAGAGCGACGCATCAGAAAGACGCCTTGGAACGCCGCTTTAGCATGACGCATTAAAACGACATATAAGAGCGACGCCATAGAACGATGCCTTAAAGTAACGCGCGACGCCTTAGATCAACGCCTTAGAACGACACCTGAGAGCGACGCCTTAGAACGACGCCTCGGTACGGCGCCTTAGAACGACGCCTAAGAGGTGCGCCTTTGAATGATGCGAAAAAAGAATCGACTGCTCCTTACATATGAGCATCAGCATAACTTGACAAAATGCACAGTTGATTTTTTTTCGCGATTTCGTTAATGGACCCATAGTAAAAGTTGTTCGTAGGGCCCCCTAAAGAGGTATTGCGTTTATTCTGTTACACATTGTAAAACCTCCTCCTTTTTGAAGTCGTCTAAAAATATTAACTTCTAGTTCGAGTCTTAAGTTATACTGTTTGTACTGGTTTGTACCTAATCTGTGAGGGTTTTAGTTTTTTTTGTTTGTTTTCGTATAAGGTTTTGATTGAACTGAAGGCCGATGGGCACAGGCATAGTTATATTAACATAACTATGTGTGTGCCCATCGGCCTTCAGGCTGTGGGTTAGCAAAGTGCGCACCCCTGAAGGTTGCGCGCCTGGCAGCCTTGCCACCCCCTAGCTACGACGCTGCCCATTCGGTCTTTTATTTGTCAAAAATAAAAGGCCCGTTTTGACAGCAGGATACGTATGAAAGAGACATGAAATAAATCTCTTTGTATCCTGCTTGTCAAAACGGGCCTTTTATTTTTGACAACTAAATAAAATAAAATAAAATAAAAAAAGACAACAATAAAAAAGAGAGACAACTGTAACAATAATATTTACCTAAATAATGTATGTAGGTAAATATTAGTAGGTGTTACTTACTATGTTTATAGAGATCAACAACGTGAGTGGGACTGTTGAGTTCTAATATTTAAGAGAGAAGCAATTATAAATGTAAAGTTAAACTCTGCAGTTTGACTTACATTGCGTCCTTCACTCTACAGGCCCGCTTTCTTTTTTGTTGGTCGTACTATTAACGATATAATTGAGTAGGGAACTGGGAGTTTTCCCTTTACAATTAACTAAGTGTAAATAAAACCGATTCAATTATTTTGGACATCACATTTATTGTTACCTATTTATAATTACATTTTTGGCTACACAGGTTACAATTTGGCAGTTTTTTTATAATATTAATAACACTAATAACAAAAATATTACAGTTATATTTCTACAAGCGTTTTATTTACAGATACCTATATCCTATTTATTTTGCAAAACAACTAAAAAGGTACAATTCGGAATGCGTTGGTAGATGGCTAGCCAAGTAAATAGTGGAGCAGCGTGGTAATTCCATATGATGGCAATGCCTATAACTTTGACAGTATTTTAATACTGTCAAAGTGTACATTTAGGTACTGCTTTTTTTACAATGTCGACCTGACGAACTTTTCAAAGATGAAGCTTTTGAATTAAATGTAGACCAAATCATACAAACTGTCATAGAAAATGTTTTAGGTAATTGGGTTTAAACAGTGAATGATCTTTCTACTCATTTAAAAGGAATTATAACCGTATTTATGTACCTAAGTGAAAACATTCATCACAATTACTACGTATTAATAATGACACTATAAGGTGATCAGGATCACCTATGACCTCACGAATAAATGGTGACATTACAATGATGACGACGTTAAAAATTACAAGGAAAAATAACTTGTAATATTCCTTACAGTAAGTACAGTGGTCTGATTTTAAATACCTATTATTAGTAAGTAATACGTTGTTTACGTATGGAGTTACGTCATTGATTTTAAATACGAGTATATTTGTTGCACAATATTAATTGGTTTAACGCGTCATCGTCAGCAACATATGTTCCTGTGATGATGTAGTCGAGACTCGAGATAACGACACTTGTTCTCATGATGATGTTTTAATAATTTGCCATTGTTATGCAATAGTAATGTTTTAAACGAGGAAATAACATAATTTCCTTGTTCGTCAAATAAATAATGACGTGTAAAGTTGAGAAGGTCAAATATAGATTATTTTAGAATATTGTTTCATAACTTTCTACTAAAACTTATCCCTGACCAATAGTTTAGTTACTCACACACAGAAAAGTAACTATTATTATACGTGTCTATTCTACATTAAATATAGTTTATTTTATAACTATGACATTCAAGCTTTACATAAAAGCCATAACAATTAGGTATCTTAATGTACTTATATATCTCCGATTCTTTAAACCGAGGCCTTTTCTATTCGTTTACATTTATAAAATTTTAGTAGACTATTATTTACATTTTATATACCAGTAAATATTAAACGAAACAATGAATACTACAATAAATTTTTGAAGTAATTTAAATATTTTTTGAAATTCTTTGGAGTTTTATCGTTATAAGTGAAAGTGCAGAGTTTGATTCAAATTGCAGAGTTGATAGGTAAATAGATTTGCAGACCTAAATACTTAAATGACTATATATTTACAGTTTGACTGGATTAATAAATAGCCTAGGAATGCAGAAATAATTTATTTCTATTTTCCTTAAAATTTAGAAATATAGGTTAAATTAAATATGAAGCGTATTAAACATAGTTTCAAATGTAGCAACAGTTGCAACTATGTTTATCTATTTTAGACGTCTTAAAATTTATTTCTCTCCGTCCCGGTCTTGCTGCCGTATTTCTATAAAAGCAACATTACTAATATTTACACTCCATTGCAAAGCTTTAAGTTAAAAACTTAAGTTAATTAAGTTTAATTTCTACGAAGCTTATTTACACATTATTTGAAAGACAATTACATTGAACTGGCGCTGGTGCAATCATAGCAGACTCAAGATGAAGTTCGAACTATACAATAGCATCTCTATGTCAATGTAATAATACCACGGGACTAATTCAAATCAAATAATAATTGTCAATCAATTACAAGTTTATGACGAAATTTCACAAACAACTCAGCACATATTTCAACCTGCAGAGTTTTTAAAACCCAACCAACTCCAAGAAGTTATTTGCAGAGCTCTTCAATTTTTATACATATCAGCTAAGACTTTCTCCATAGGCGTTTGTCCGATAGTCTTCGCGAAAAATTCACGCTCTAACTGTTGAGGGGTGACTAGGCGTAATAGTGGTAGCAGTAGAAGGAGTCTGCCAAACCTTGCAGGGGCCGTCCCATGGGCTGTTCGAGCGTGAGTCATCAGCATCACTTGAGCTTGGTCTTGTAGGTTTTCGATTTGAAGAGGATCTTTTAGGCCTCGGGTTTCTGTAAGGAGGACATCGGTGTTAGACAATTTAAATGCCAGATTACAAACTAAGTCTTAAATGTTCGTAATGTGTATGAGAAAAACTGATAGACAATTTCAAACAGTTGGATAGTATTAACTATCAATAAAAAGTGGGCCTCAAAATTGTAATAGGTAGGCAAGCCACAGCCCGGCCCGGATTTGTAAAAATAATATCCATAAACATTACTAAAGATGTAAAAATTTGGTGAAAATCGTTTTAAAATTCATCAAGTAGTTAAGAACTGAATTAAAGAGGATCTATTTTACAGAAAGAAACCTTAGAGAATTCCCTATAGAGCATCTATTTCCCTACAATGACCCTACCTTTAATTTTAAATTAAACTTACTTACCAGATTTAAACAGCACGATAGCTTTCATGCAAGCGAACTCAGCAGGATCGACGAGAACAGTCCTGTATCTTGCTAGCACTTCACGCAGACGACGCAGAGTCGCCGAATCTACGCCGTTCTCTGCAAAACCATTTATAGTGATGCAATGTAGACGTAGAAGAATTCGTTCTGTGTACAAAATTAAGACATGCATACAATATTAAGTGGGACTGCAGAGTCTATTTTTAACTGCAGACTAGGTTTATGTCATTTTTAGATTTGTTTGTGTTAGGTAATTAAAAATTAAATCATTGAGAGGAAATGGTAAAAATAGGTCTATAAACAATAATTGAATAACAATGCGTTGGTCTCCCACAAGATACACCCATGACTTATTTTCAGGAGAATCCTTTAAAAGGTGCCTGGACTTTTGGGGAAAATACTTGTGAGTGTGGGAACCGTTGACCTAGTATAGCGTATCGCTGAAACCAGCTGGACGTGAGAAGCACAGGACCTTTTTATGTGGCTATAAATAGCGTGAAGCCTATGTATATCACTGGATATGTTTAATCTGAAATGATAATGGTGTCGAAGATTTTACCTTGATCAATCTGGTCACTGCCAAACAGCGCGGCACAGGCGGCATCGAGCGGCAAGCACCATTGTATAGCGTTGAGTAGGAACAATTCTGACCATGCTTCTTCTAGGAGGATAACCTGGAAATTGTTCATATGCTAAGTTAGAATTTTACTTAACAAGGGTTTGTGGCTTACAAATAACAGCTCCTGGGCCTAAACCCCCAACTCTTAAAGCAGTATTACTTTAATATTACTTCCAGTGGGAAAGAGACGGAGCTATACGTCCTGTATAGCTCCGTCTCTTTCCCACTGGAAGTAATGTTGAAGTTATATGTTTAGGCCCCAGGTTTCAATCAATGAGGTTAAGCGCTGCTCGGTCAAGATCGGTCTGTGGACGGGTTACCATTTTAAGATACCGAGGCCCTTCTGAAGTCTCGGAAAGCAAACAAGTCTTTGGAGTGGACGTGATTCTTTAGTCCCAATTATCCCAACTATAAAACGAAAACTTAATCAGACCACCAAAAAGGAACGAATAGCATATTATAGTAGTTTATGCAACGACCATATAAAAGGGGTTATTAAAACACGAGTGTGGGTTTACGTACGAGTGTTTTAATACCTAATTATATGCCGTTGCATACACTATTTTATCTTCACAAACTATTTTTCTACTTATTTTATTTCAACTGTATGAACAGTTGAAATAAAATAAGTCGAAAAAAAGTTTATTCCAATATCGCGGATATTCTCATTGCATATTCGAATGACTGCGCAGCGCGCGCATCTGTAGACAAAGATAAAAGCTGGCTCATTGAATTAAGTCAATGAGCCCGCGCCAATAAATTAAAAAGTAAAAATGTGCTATAAAAATTAAAAAGTTATTTTATGATGCAGTTGTTTAAAAATCGAAGGGAAATTTTGAACTGTAATGGTTTTTTTTTTAACTTTACCTATCCATGAAAAAAAAGTACGTGTTTATGCATTCGTTTTTGAACTCATATTTGGAACATTACGTTGTGAGTGTAGATAAAATATTTTACTATAGGTTTTTTTTTTCTTTTTCATTACAATCGACAAAACTGCGACTGTCCTGCAACGACTTTTCCTGAAAAACTTAACAAAATTTGATGATTGATTATGGCAAACCCGAGGCCTTTTGGGGGAGACCTATGTCCAGCAGTGGACGTCTTTCAGTTGATATGATGATGATGATGATGAGAATAATAAAGATTATGTATTAAGTACCTGGTCCCTAAAAGCGAGGCTGGCAAAGGATGGCAGGTTCTTCGCCCATTTGACGGCCATGAAGAGAAGTCGTGCGGCCGACTCCGCTGCGCTTTCTACACCCAAGGGTCTGGAAAAAAAGAGATTATAAACTTAGTAAAAATGTAATTCACGAACATTAGACACGAGAACCATGTAGGTTGTAAGAGGAAAAGTGTGTGGTGCTAGCCTCAAAATTGGTATTTTCTGTAATCGTCTACTGCGGGCTACGGTACTGTAGGAAGAAATATTGTTTTCTAGATTGATCTTACCTGTAAGAAGCGCAGTTCTGTTGGTAGTTCATAGCAGCTGGTGGCGAGTATGACGTGGAGTCTTCTTCGTTGGTCACGTCGATACTATCATCTGAAAATAATAGTATTGATTTAGTATTAATTAGCACTTTCCCTGGAGTGGCGACCGCGTACCGGAAGACGCAGCGTTGGAAGGCCTCCCACAAGATGGACCGATGACTTGGTGAAGGTCGCGGGTAGCCGATAGATTCGAGACGCACAGGACCGGTTGTTGTGGTGACCATTGAGGGAGGCCTTTGTCCGTCGGCAGTGGACATCTTTCGGTTGATATGATGATGATGAGCGCTTTTCCAGCGTCTTCGACCGCCCCGCAATATTAAGTACCCCGTGGAAATTTTGTAAGATCGGCTTTCAGTATAAAGTGTGTGCAGCCAATCTATAGTTTGAGTTAGATCCGGTCAGGCCAGAGCTGGGTAATCGCGTTACCAGATAAATGAGTTGTAGAAGTCAAGACGCTCCATGTCAAACACTGGTACTACCGGATAAAGCTAGGCTTTTGAGAAGTAACGAATCACACAGATTCATAAACCAAATATAAAAATGTTATGTTGCTTGTTACTGGATTATAGTTTTTTTTTATTTTGTGCTCCAAAATAGTTATTAAGGGTTATTGTACTCGGGTACCTATCCCGAAATCGTGAAATAATAATCAACTGCCCCATACACTTATGTTTGCATATGTCAACAAAATGAACTAGCATGAACAGTATAAAACATAAGAGTAGAATGACCGCTTCATAGGTTTTGTATATTTTTAAATTGATGAATGGTGTTGCTCTTGACCTCGATCACGCCTGATGGAAAGCGATGTATGAGGTCTGTGATGGAGCGAGCGTGCCCAGAAGATACCTTGAGGCACTGGTAGGTTTTGCGGTTATTCTGTTACACGTGGTTTATCGTTCCTCTGGGATTTATTGATTGGCTCTCTGACTATGGTCAGAGAGCTTTTCTGACTCTCAGGAGTTGCAGTGGTTGGGAACAGTTAAGAAAAATTGTGAAGCTTGTTCCAAAAAAATAATCCAAAGACATTCCCTTACCATCGCTATCAGTATGCACATGCCCCTCCTCATTGTGATCATGCGAGGAGTCCGGTTGAGCTTGCTGCGTCGGCTGCGGGGGCGGCAGGGGCGCGTAATGAGGAGATAGCAGTGGGTAGCGAGCAGGCGATAGTGCCATGGCCAGCGAGACTGGTGGGCTGTGGACAAGGGTTTAATGTTAGACATTATAAAGGAAATATATAAGCTATAATAAATTAAATGCATTGCATTCGTACAGCAACACACGAGTATACACTCTGACTGTTGGTAAGGTCGTTAGAAAACTTTATTTACTGGCGTAGGTATAGGAATATTTTATGCAAGACACATTTCCTTCACTGGCGTTTTGCGGCTTGACAATGCCTGCGTCGAGCGGCCCACGCTATTTATTGTGGGTATGTAAAAAAAAAATAATCTGGTCAGTGTAGCACACATTAAAATAAAAAAAACAAACATTACCTATTTATTTATTTCTAATTCCAAACATTACTCGTTATCATTATTCAAGTATGTATTTAGTTTATTTACCCACGTCCGTGTGTCACTGCGGGGTGCCAACTGAAAACCAGCGATGGGTGTCTACGCCCAGCAAATGCTGAGATGGTAAACCTTTCGGATGGGCACACTCAGCACCATCTTATTGTGTATATTTTCTTTTCTTTTTTAACCGACTTCTTATAACATGCGGTTGTTGCTGTTGTGTTGTGTCTGTATCGAATATTTTTTTTCTATTCTATTCTATTCTATTCTATTCTATTCTATTCTATTCTATTCTATTCTATTCTATTCTATTCTATTCTATTCTATTCTATTCTATTCTATTCTATTCTATTCTATTCTATTCTATTCTATTCTATTCTATTCTATTCTATTCTATTCTATTCTATTCTATTCTATTCTATTCTATTCTATTCTATTCTATTCTATTCTATTCTATTCTATTCTATTCTATTCAACATGTCTGTCAGAATAATTCCGGATGAAAGGGCAGTCCAGCCTTCCCGCAATCACCTTCTGGATGAGTTCTTCTAACTCAACAGACAGATGTGTTGCTGGGGAGTTTGTTGCGCCACTTCTTTTTCCCAGCTAAAGCACTAGGAAGTGGTGCATGGGTTAACCAATAATCTGAGTCAAGGAACGCTTATCGAGGTCGACCACACGAAGACTCCCCTCCGTGCCTTGAAAATTACCACGACAATTATTAAAGGTATGAAGCATCGGATTTAAAGTTGCTCTTAAGGCTACTCTCTCGAAAAAAGCTTAAAAACAGCGTGCAGATGAAGCAGCTTTTCGTCAGCATTTATAAAGAAATTACACCTGAAAAAAATATATAGCAATCTACATGATATAATACGTAATTTGGTTTAGCCATAATTTTTCTATCGGTATCCGATAATAAGAAAAAAAATCACCAAATCACCTCTAAATCGTTGAGATGAAACCATTTTACTCCTTCATTTTTTATCAAAAGAGTATAAAAAAAATATCTACTGCTTTGCAATACCAACGAAAATAATTTGGTTTTGTTACTTTTTAAAAACATGTATTATTTTTACTATAATAAATTAAAAATGCGACCATTTAAAGTCCGTGTCTATATCTCCCCCGCACTCGTCCACAAATTCAGTGCGGGGCGCGTCGTGTTGCTAGGTGGACGTGTGTCGCTTTGCGAGAGCTCAGCACTACAAAAATATCGTAAAATATAACTGCAAAAATGTAATTTTGTTAAAAGTGGAGTAAGTTTTTTCTGATTCCTGTATACGTAGTGTTTTATAGTTATTTTAATTGTACAGTTTTATTAGTGTTTAAGTTTAGTTTGTAAAAAATGGGAAATAAACAGAAACGTTTGAAGAGAGGTTTAAAAAAATATTACAAACAAAAGGGTATAACATTTATCAAGGTAAGTTTTATCTACATTTTCATTATAGATTTATTTACCTTTCATGAAAGTAGATAGATACTGTTTATAAAATACCTATATTCAAACAAAGTTGTAAGTATAATGCTTCTGTGTCATAGAGTAGTGAATGATCACAGAAGGACCATGTCCTTGCAATGACTTTTAGTCAATATTACTTGTAATTTTCCTTTTCGGTACCTCAGTAAAGTATATTTTTACCCGACCGCGCCAGAAGGAGGGTTATGTTTTTCGAGTGTGTGTATATTTCTTTGGTACGCTTTGTAGCCTAAACGCCTTGATGGATTTTATCTTGATAGATGTCATTAGATTCGTCTTGATAGTGAAAGTGACACTGATTATATAAAAAAATAAAATGGCTGATTTTTGGCGCCATATTATGTCTTCAAATTTTTTTCCTCAAAACGTATCGAGGGGGTAACAAGATAAAGGGCACGAGGAGACGATTTCAAAAATGTATCTCACTAAAATGAAAGAAATAAAAAAATACCTTTTTAGTAGTTTTTAGCGATCGGATTTTTAGACAGTCAATTGTTTTTAATATTATGATTGATTTATTCTGATTATTTTACAGAGTTTATGCAGTGAATGGCTGGAATTGAGAAGGAAACTGTCAACAGCCTCTAACTTTGGCCGCATTATAAAGAGGCGTTCAAATATCAGTTGCAGTAACGTAGTAAAAGATTTACTATAATATAAAGAAAGCATAAGTCACGTTAAATCAATAAAACATGGGACTGAAAATGAAAAAAATACTGTTGAGAAAATTTCAAAAGACACTGGTTTAGTTATACAACCATACGGTTTATTTATTGACGATGAATTGCCATATCTAGGCGCTACTCCTGACGGTATATGTGTCGTGGAGAACATGGTGGTAGAAATTAAATGCCCTATTGCAGCTCACTAACTGAGTTTTACCGATGCAGTTACTAAAAAAAAATACCTTTTTATAAAACTGATAAAACTGCTACGATTGTTATTAATACTAATCATAATTGGTATTACCAAATTCTGGGTCAGCTTCACATAACCAAAAGAACAAAATGTCTTTTTGGAATATGGCTGGGTGAAAATATTTCCTATGAAAATCAAATTATAGAAAAAGATGACAAGTTCTGGAAAGACGTAATGGAAAATAAATAAATTAGATTTTATTTGGATTGCATATTACCGGAACTTATTGATCCAAGATACCCGAGAAAAATGAAAATTAGAGACTATTTGTATGCATAGAAAAAGCAGTGGTAAAAATAAATTACCCAAAAAAAGGAAACAAAATGATTTAAACCAACAAACAAATGATTTACAAGAAGACGATGTATAGGAGAAAGAAGAAAATGTCAAAGAGAAGGAAATATAACTAAGGAAAGAAAAAGAGGTTGAAGAGAAAAATGAACAAAACGAGAACGAAGAAAAAAAGAAAACAGAACAAGATTTTGTCTGGCTATCGAAATTTTCAAAAGGAAATATATGTGAACACGGAGAAATAAGTGAGGATCAAGAAGTTCAACCAGCCAAAAGAATAAAAATACTCATTGAAAGGAAGTTACATTTCAGTGAATTTTAGTTCTTATCTTTTTTATAACAAATATTATGATATACACTAGTACCTATTACTTATAATATACTACCTACCTATCTACCTTACCTACCTACCCTACCTAGAAACCTTCCTCTGACTTTAACAAAAATTTTGATAAAAATATTAGCCGAAATTGGTCCAGCCGTCCTCGAGTCTTGCTCTTAGCAACAGAAATAACCATTAATTTTTATTTATTTATATAAATAATTGTGTTCACAAGTTGTCTTCCTCGATCATGTTTCAAGCCTGGCTGATTTGTAGTAAAGGTATAGTTTCTACCCGCGGCCTCGAAGCATTTGACAAATATATTCGTAACTGTTGCCCGAAAAGTACATCCATATCAATAGATAGTAAATAAAAACAAAAATTGACTACCTACCTACTTTATACGCGGAGCATATAAAAAATAATTTTAACTTCCACGATGATTTGACCTTCTGTGATTTCGATACTCTGTGACGGGAGCGGGCCGCGCGCGGCTCATCGTTCTGTTGCATGCGGGTAGCGGAGTGGGAGTTCGCTCCGCCCAAATGCGCAAGGTCACTGGCATGAATACAAGCCTTAAGCGATTCCATTGGGATTGGCAGGGCAAAGCTGCTTTGCCACGACTAATGGTGATGATAGTTGTTATTAATGACGTCATATTAATCATGTACAATACAAGAATTTTCTTAATGTCCCTCGGCAGTCATCTAATTTCCATGTCCATCAATTATTAGATGTATCATGTGTAATAATTTGAATACAGACTTAGTTCTGAATTCAAATTAGCATTCGTTTGTATTCGGAAATGCGATGATTGCCGAAAGACATTAAGAAAATAGGTTGTACTGTAAGAAGATTGGTCCTTCGTTCCTGAACCATAACACGAGCTAACCTTTGACACCAACCACGTTATAACAAGGGAGGTTTATTTTAGGAGCTTACGTCTTTGCATAGGAGTATACTCTCTGACCTACCTACTTAAGTATATAAATAAATATTATTGGTTCAAACTATTTATAACTTATTGTGACAGGTTGACGTCAAGTCTATTATTGTTATAGTGTTATTTACAGTACGGCAGTACCTACTTTTAGTAGGTTAAGGCAGGTTAAAGTAGGTCATCATCATATGACTCTATCGTCCACGCTGCACGGTCCCTAGAGTTGTGGTGATATCCCAGTGCACCCGGATATCGCTAATAGAGGAGGTAGTCCAGACTCGGGCAAAGAAGAGGGAGCCCAGAAGTGGGCCACGCTGGGTGGGTCGCGAATGTCATGCGTAGCAGTTCTCGCGGCCCACCCATCAAGGCGAAAGTAGGTGCACAGGCGAAGTTTTTAGTGGGTGCAAGCCCCACATAACCACGTCATCTCCCCGGATGACGTGGCATGCGTTAGGTTAGGTTAGTTAAAAAAAAAAAAAAGGTCATCATCATATCAGCCGAAAGACCTCTACTGCTGGACATAGGCCTCCTCAAAAGAGGGGATTTGTCATAATCGCCACGCAGGCGGGTTGGCGATCGCAGTGTAGCTGTTGTAATGTACAGATAATGTTGCTGCCCATTCTCTGGTGGGTCCCTTAGTCGCCTCTTACGACACCCACGGGAAGTGATGGGATGGTGCTATTATTTTACGTCCGACACCATACCGAAAGGTTAAAATAGGTATTATATAAAATTGTAGATTTTTCCCGCGGATTCACTCTATTTATCTATCCCACATAAATCATGTTCTCAACCGATTGCAGACTCAGATTTACCGTTATGAAAATAATCTGGCCAAATGGGGCACCCTAAATGAAGTGATAGTGTGGAGCCCCTTCACAGGACATAAACCATCAACTTCTTTGTTGTCCGTAATGAACGAACACCGACCTGCACCTTCCAGGATTTAAACGAAGCTAATGACAGAGCTATCCCACAGGTTGCTGAATATCACCTTAATTTGAGTCAATCGACACGAATAGCAATAAAGAAAGCGAAAGCGCAGCTTCCAATTAATTTTCGTTTATTTAATTTGCAAAATTTCTATTAATTGACTTGAGTTGCTAAAACTTGCAGTTTGTGGCCTCAGATCTGTGATTGAACTGCATCAGACTGCTTGAAAAGCGACTTGTTTGGAACTTTTTAGTCGTTTTTAGTGGTCGGGTTTTTTGACAGTCATTTTTTTTATCTCCTACAATTTAGTGTGTAACATTTTTTTTTGCAGGCGCCATTTTGAACTTTTTATAGTCTATGTCACTGCTACAATTCTGACGAATTCAACTACAGCTCATATGTCAAAATTCGTCCCGCCGTTAGGGCTGTAGGGCGTGTCAAAGAAATGGACATACATACAAACATACATACAAATATACATACATATATACACTCGAAAAACATAATCCTCCTTCTGACGCAGTCGGGTAAACACAAATAAGTTATGTATTTTGAGTACTGATAAGGCAATAATTGTGGTTTATGTCGGATTTCACAATGGAAAATTTGGGTGATAATGAGATGGGACTAACCTAGTTTATGACGTATAAGGAAAATAATATACTTATTGGGTTGCTGCTTATTGCTCTATTTTTGTTTTTCCGTACACATCTTGGGTAAATCGCCACATTGACCGGGAACTCCCAACCTTAGGAAACTGTGTCCTATGTCCAACGTCCAGCTTTAAACGTGTCTCAACTGAAATTATGACTACGATGTGAGATTAACACATTAAGCCGTTGGTCCCGGCTATTTCCAGTCGTTACGGATTGTCAGAAGCCAGAAAATCTGACTTTAGTCAAGAAGTACCCTGTTACCCAGTTAACGGGTTGTGGAGGTCTGGTAGGCAGCCGCTCCACGTAAAATACTGGTATTCAACTGAATCCTGTTAGACTCGAAGCCGACCCCAATATAGTTGGGAAAAGGCTAGGCAAATGATGATGTGAGTTTCCACTTCCATCCATCCTTCCATTCCATTCCATTCTTCCTTCCATTTTTCACTTGATGTTAAATAAAAGGTTGGAGTGGTTCATTGAACATAATATGATTTTGTCTTCTAGCACAACGGGATTTCGGAGAGGACGTTCATGTCTAGATTCCCTCACTCAAGTGGTCACAACTATTCAGATTGCATTTACCAATAATATTCCAACTTTAGCATGTTTTCTCGATATTGAGAATGCTTATAATAATGTTTTAATTGAAGGTGTTGTCCAAATATTAGATAAACTAAAAGCTGGAAGTAGAATATGTAACTATCTTTGGGACTTTTTGTGTGAAAGACACTTAATTATTAGAGACGAATTAGGCATTGATAAAGATATCGTTAGATGGACAAATCGAGGTCTTGCACAGGGCGATCCAATCTCACCATTATTATTTAATATTGTCACTATGGAGATTGCAAGAAATAATGGTGAGAATATCGTGCAAATTTGTCAATATGCTGATGACTTCGCAATATTGACGAACTGTAAAAAACTAAATGATAGTGTTACCCACATGCAAATGTCCGTAAATAATATTATTAAAGTACTACTTGACATTGGATTAGAACTATCAGCAACAAAATCTCAATTATGTTTATTTAGTAGGGGTCATAGAAGGCAACAAGTTCACATTCTAGTCAACGATGTACCATTAGAACGAGTCGATAATATCAAATATTTGGGTATGTGGCTGGACTCCTCACTCCGGTGGGGCCGACACATTAATGAACTTAATGAAAGATGCCAGAAAGTGTTAAATATCGTCAAAGTTCTATCTGGACCTGGGTGGGGAGTACATCCCATACATTTAAGACGCCTATACATAGCTTTAATAAGGAGTCGTATTGATTATGGTTGCTTTCTATATGACAATAGTATTAAATCAAGAGTGTATAAAATAGATAAGGTTCAAAACAAAGCTATGAGAACTATAGGTGGTTTTATTAAAACGACTCCCATACACGTAATGGAAAGTGAATTATGTTTGCCTCCATTGTATATACGGCGTTTGTATTTGGCATTTAAGTTCTGTTCTAAAGTTAAATCTTGGGCAAATGATGTCATTAGTAGGTTACTGGACAGGCTTAGTGCACTTTCAACAAATAGATACTGGCTAAATAAAAAAAAACCGTTGTTAATGACTACCTTTAATTACATAAAAGAAGAGAAAATATATTCGACCTGCCCTTTAGACATGTATAAGCTAAATATTTGGTGTAGTTTCATTGACACTAATGTTATTAAAATTGATTTAAAAAGTGTCATAAAACCTAAAATGTCTTATGAAACTAATGCGTTAAGAAATGATATATTACTAGAACTAAATGAAAGATATGGTCAGTGGTATAAAATGTATACAGATGGATCAAAAAGCACCGAGATAGGGGCAGCCTACTATGATTCAGTTGCTAAAGGAAGTGAGTGTTTTAAAATAGTTTCCCCGGTATCTATTATGACGGCAGAAATGTTAGCAATTTCAGAAGCGCTGTCTTACGTTGAAACACTGCCACATTCTTCAAATTTTGTCATTTTTACCGACAGCAAGAGTGCTCTTCAGCATCTGGCACGTTGCGCCTCTGGGCACAGAGGTGTACCGATTGCTTATGATGTGCTGAGAAAATTACACTCACTTCTTTTAGGTAACGTCAACATAGTGTTACAGTGGATTCCGTCACATATTGGCCTGAGGGGAAATGAGGAGGCAGATAGGTTAGCGAAAATAGGGTCAATTTCGGGTTTTGAAATTTATATTTTTCCCTTTTATTCGGAAATACTGCGTAAATTTAAAAATTATTGTTATGTTAAATGGAAGGAACACTTTAATGAGCAATCAAAACTAAAAGGCGTATGGTACAAGATTATACAAAATGAGCCTCCTCGTATCCCATGGTTTGATAGCAATACCATTAGCCGAGGTACTGTTGTAACTGCCCATCGGGTTCGTTCCGGACACATGCCGTTGAGAGCTTTTGCGTATCTTATGCAAAAAGAAAGTTCGCCTAACTGCGAGGTATGCGGTAAAAGAGAAGATGTGCAACATCTCTTAATGGAGTGTGTGAGGAACGAGTCTGAGAGAAATATAATTATTAGGGAGTTAAATATAAATAGATTAGACTTAGGCATATTTTATCATTTTCTGGCTCGACCTTTGTCCCGTGAGGCTAAAATGATTTACTCTCTAGTTAATATTTAAAGGTTTTTGTTGAGTTGTTTTAACTGTTTTGTGTTTTTGTAAGTTAGTTAAGGTTAGTTTATGATGGGGCTGGCGTGAACTGTGTTCAAAAGCCCCTTAAAATGTAGATTAAAAAAAAAAAAAAAAAAAGAAAAAGATAAACTAACAGTAGATATAAAAACACGACACATTTCACAACTTCTTTGTTAGGTATCTTCTCAGCTATATTGAGGTCGGCTTCCAATCCTACAGGATCCATCTGACTGTCAGTATTTTGAATGGAGTGACTTGAACTTACAACTCAATAACTGAGAAACACGATAACCGTATCGTGTTACTCAGTTATTGGGTTGTAAGTTGACAAGACTGGTGTCAGATTATATCTGACTTTTCTTTCTGATCTTCAAATGAAAGCCGGAAACAATGGCTTAACGTGCTTTCCGAGACACGAAGGAGTCTCGGTAAGTACTGGATCGATCCGTGTGTCTATTATTATTATTTAACAACGAGCTCCAACGAACCCCTCATTCTAATTAACATCAAAACCTATACATTCTTTAGACATACAGGATCAAGAACCTAACCTATAAATATCTGTGACGTCAACCCGCCCAGCCGTGTCGATCAAGCCTCATCTATAATATGATCAAAGGTTCAACCTCACTGGTCACTGGCCGCAACTTGATGTTCGCAAGATGAATGGGCGCCATTTTGTTGACCGTTTTCTGCTTCGCTGATTGGTAGTTTGATGACGTTGACTGGTTTTTGTAGGTGGTTGATTTTTATTTGTAATGTTTTATGTTACTCTGTTGATGAATATAGGTATTAACTATGAAATGCCATTGTTAATGAGGAGTTAATGTTAGTAGAATATGGTGAGGGTCGCTAGTAGCCGATGCATGCGAGACGCACAGGACCGGTTGTTGTGGCGACACTTGGGGGAGGCCTGTGTCCAGCAGTAGACGTCTTTCGGCTGATATGATGATGAGAAGTAGAATATTATAAAAAAAAATATGTTCTTATTTTATTTAAAAATACAAAATGGCGGAATTAGTTCCAACTTTGGCCATACCTACACAAAAATCCTCGTAGATCTCTAAAATCTGCGACAATTTTAGGGAATCTTTAATATGATCTACGGTTCAACCTCAATATTCACTGGTCGCCGCTTGATGTTCGCAAGATGAATGGGCGCCATTTTGTTGACCGTTTTCTGCTTCGCTGATTTGTGGTATGATGTCATTGATTTTGGTCCCACTGTCAGAGGGCGTTGTGAATAAAAATTTAGAAATTGTCTATGTTTTTAATATTACTTTTAATTGACGGAAATTAGTTCTGATTTTCGCCACGTGAAAAGACGTATCTAAAAGAAGCGCCGGCTCTCGAAAGGTGGACTTTTACCCAGAGGCGGAACGAAACAGAATTAGAAAAAAATATACTGTCTGAAGTAATTTTACAAGGTACTCATTCATATTAAACCAACTTTAAAAGTTCCTTCTAAGTTTTGGTTGAGTACCTCACCTAGTGTCCGATTGGATGCGTAACACACCAAAAATGACACCGGTATTTTTTCATTTTTTTTATTATTGCTAGCCAAGCGCTTCACCACTATCTCACCTGATGGTAAGCGATGATGTGGTCGAAGATGGAGCACGCTTGCCTAGATTGTAATACCTTAGAACATATTGATTTTTTAAAAAAAAAAATTGTATACTTACTTACAATAAATCCCATGAAAATTCAATAGTTTCCAATATATCCGTGCAATAATGAGAAAAATAAGTTTATAATTTTACGCGATATTTACAATCTTACGGCCTCTGCAATTTTCCGGTGACATAATTATAATACAGGGGCCTAACCTCTTACTTCCAGTGGGAAAGAGACGGAGCTATACGTCCTGTATAGCTCCGTCTCTTTCCCACTGGAAGTAATATTGAAGTAATACTGCTTTAAGAGTTGGTGGTTTAGGCCCAGATCTCGTCAGTAGAGTAAACATAGTTGCGACAGCACGGCGCCCCTTAATAATTTAATTGGCTTCGTTGCTTTTTACCTATATTGCCAAACTAACATTAAAGAAACTAGCTAAGTATCTTCTACTTCAAAAAACAACTCTCTCGCCTCAAAAACAAAGAACTTATCCATAAATCATTATTCATAACATCATCAAAAAACTTTCCCATCATACTAACAAAACGACCTCCAACATTCAGATAATAAAAACAGAATCTGACATTCAAATTCAAATCTGACAGTCAAATAGCCAATCAGGATAGTGCGATATCATGTTCGCCAAACAATTGAATGAGTGAATGAATGAATGATATTATTACGGCCATACTTATGATAAATTCATGGGGTTTTATGGCGTTAGGGGCAAACCAAGGTGAGAGTTTCAAAATATTATTATGTAGATAGGTATCTAGTTTATATGGAGAAAGTGTTCGGCGAAATTTGTGGAATTAAGTTTCGGTGAGTGGAGTATTTTTTTGGGGTGTGCATTTTAGTGTAGAGTAATAAAATCAGTGAATGGTACATATTATAATCCAAACCTGTACATATATACCTACCTGAAGAGGTAAAGTGGTTTGTAAATGGTAGTTTCTAGTGATTTCAGCTTACGAAAAAATCTTTCATTGATACAAAGCTATACACTACCTCTGCGTGCCACAGGCTAATTTTTGCAAAAGGCATGGTTCCGCTGTGAAAAGGTAAATGCGAATGTATGTATGTTAATAGTCAGTATACATGCCTGGATTCGGGCGTGGGATACTTTTGATCCAGGGGGCCTACTTTCAAAGCCCGAAGTCCGTAGTTTCGGCCTTAGTGTCGGGCGTTTTCTACTCCGTATCGCCTACGGACTTACGATTAGTGCCGAACCCAAAATAAGAACAACTGTCAAATCGTGTTGTCATTCATTCTTAGTTCGGGTCCGGGACTAATCGTAAGTCCGTAGGTGATACGGATTAGAAAACGCCCGACACTACGGCCGAAACTACGGACTTCGGGCTTAGAGAGTAGACCCCTGATAGGAAGTTCCCTTGAGGTTTAAGATTAAAATAACATGTTCATCAAATCATCATCCAAGACACACGACGTTTTTATTGTCTCAGGCTCACGACCGTTCCCGAAGATTGCCGACCGCGTGGTGAGTTTGCTTCAAGCTACGTAATTTCACACTACATAACCGTACAACTGAAACGTCTCCACAAACACAGCACAGCTTTAATAATGAAAAAATCTTCTAGTACAGAACAAAGCTTTTCACATCGGATCGTGACCATTCGAGGCTCAACGCTCGCAGTTTCCAAGAGACGAGTCAAAGACTTTATCAGTGTGTTTGAAAAGTTACGTTCATTTTGTTTTTGGTTCGTATTCAGTAGCTCGCATGTGATTTGCAAAGGAGCTGTGTGATACTTTCAAGTCGAAAATTATTGTTGTGAAAGAGGAAAATCATTGGGTCGAAAAGAAGATGCTTGAAGACGCGAACGCAAGTGAGTTTTTTGGCATTCATAATTATTATTTACTAACGTCTGGTAGATATCGCTGTCAGCGATAATACCGTCATTGATTTTTGTATTTATGAATGGGCTAGCTCTTGACCTCGATCACGCCTGATGGAAAGCGATAGATGACCTGGTGCCCAGAAGATGCCTTGAGGCACTGGTACTCCCACGCGTCGACGAAACACAGCAGGCTGCTTGACGCCGAACTCCGGTGGGAGGGTGGTCGCGAACCAGGCGGGTGTTAGCCCTACCACCGCAAGGGAAGGATTGGCCAGTCTTATTAGGTGTTAGGTGAGACTGTCCAGGATGCGCCGAGCGCTCGGTTCAGTTGAGTGTCTGATGGAACAAATTGCGCTACACGAGGAGGCTCCTTCATGCATCCCAAAATTAACCCATAAAATTAAGTTCAAATAAAAAAAATTGTGATATTATGTGTATATTTGGTGTACCATAAACTATATTCTATCTATCTATTATTTTATATGATTTGTGTACAGCATGGCCAAAGAGGTCATGTGTGATTGATTCTTTCAAATAAAAAATCGTACAGTTCATACTGGACGATCCATTCCGTTTTTTTTTAAATTCGATTTGTGTGTTGCCACCTGAAATTATGCTGAGCTGAGGCCCTTTTGGCACAATATTGTATTTTTGTTTTTACATAAATTATCTCTTCAATTTGTAAGGTGTTTTTTATTGTGTCAATAAATGCAATTTTCTTTCTTTCTTTCGTTCTTTCAAAATGATTCAGATAAAAGTCTTATCGAAAATGCCTATTTGACACAGACATAACCGAACAGCAAAAATCACGAAGTAAAAGAGAAGAAGATTTGCTGTACAGAACATAATACGAGTATATGCAATACTAAAAACATGCGAGTTTCTGCAGACATCTTCATCAATTGGTTACCTATTTCAAAGGTCACTCTTTGGATGGCTGTGAAAGGATCCCGAACTTACCCAAACACTCCGACAGCGACGGCGGCTTCCCTGAGGGCTCGCTCCTGGTCCATGTCTCTCAGCGCTTCTGGTCTGATGGTGGCTGTGTTGCGGGGCTGGCGCTCGTTTTGGACGGCTGTGGGAAGATACTTGGCTTTAGTATAATGTAATTTATCATAATTATATTTTATTGTAAATCATGACAAACATGAAAAGGAAACTAAAAACTTAGGCTTTATCGCATCCAGCGATCTCGTCAAGGCATCATGGAATGCATAGTAATTGCCTGGACATGAAATAGAGCCGTCATTAGCAACTTCAAAAACGAGTATGGTAAATGGATGTCGAAGAAGGAAACTGAATTAATAATTTAATCGTTGACTTTAAATCGTCTTAATAGGGTATTTAACTGCCAGGGTCGCGGAATTTGTTTGAAAGAGTCACCGCGGCTCTGGAGCGCTAAGGGCATTAGGAGGAACACGGATGGGTTTAGTGAGTCACAGCCCTAATATTTGGAATAAACCTTGTAAGTTGGTAGTCGTGTATCGGTAAATCCCGCCTACCGCAGTTAGGCTAGTACCGACCTCAAAAAAATAGTTGGCATATTTAATTTTGATTTTTTAAAGACAAAACTTTTATTTTTCTCTTTTTAGTTACTAATTAAATAAATAACGTAATAATAATTAGTTTTGAAGTCGGTTTATGTTAAAAAATACTCTAACATAGCGTTAACTTAACCAATTGCGTATAGTTCATTAAAATGTATTACGTATTTCAATATCAATAGCGAAGTAAACTTTGCAACTACACTTATCCTGAAGCAGCAAGAAATAGCGCTTGCTACGCGTGTTGCTACGCTCGTAGCTACGCGCCTACGCCGTAGGCATGGCCATATGTGAGAGCATTACTCGTAGAGCATACAAACGAAAATGTATTTTTAAAGGTTGACTGGAAATACCTTGTTGCGTTGTCCGCGTATATACCACTACTGTACATAAAGTTTCAATAAATAAAAGGACATTATCGGGGTTTCATAAATTTTTGGTTCAAATGAGAAAGTGCAAAAAAAAAGTAGTTCTGATAAAACTTGACAACCTTCGCATTACCTACTTGTTAGGTCACCTAAGCTGTAGTACGACTGTACTTGGATTTATTTCAGTTCAAAAAGTCAACACTTTTTAATTTGGGCCAAAATGGATGATGTCCTTTACCTATAAAAAGTATAATATCGTTAAAGTACAGAAGATTAGAACATTTAATTAAATAGTGAGCTAAATTATAACAGCCGCACGGACCAATCTTCAAGGTTAAGCAACGCTTGCCGAGGTTGGTCAGTGGACGGGTGACCATATTAACATACCGAGACTCCTCCGTGCCTCGAAAAGCACGTTAAGTCGTTGGTCCCGGCTGTTATTTGGAAATCTTTGGCAGTCGTTACGGATTGTTAGAAGCTAGAAAATCTGAACTAACGAGTTACCCAGTTAATGGGTTGTGGAGGTCTGGTAGGCAGCCGCTCCACGTAAAATACTGGTATTCAGCTGAATCCGGTTTGACTGGGAGCCAACCCCAACATAGTTGGGAAAAGGCTAGGCAGATGATTTAATTAAATAGTCCCATATATTATAACTTTCACCGATACGGGTCACGTACCCATCGGGATTTCTTAGTAGCAAAAGTCACCTGCCTTTTCCCAACTATATTGGGGTCGGCTCCCAGTCAAACCGGATTTAACTAAATACCAGTATTTAACGTGGAGCGGCTGCCTACCAGACCTCCACAGCCCATTAACTAGCTAACACGGTACATTTTGGCAAGACTGGTGTCAGATTTTCTGGGTTCTGATAATCCGTAACGACTGCCATGTTTGTACATATTGGAGGTGGCAATTTTTGTGAAAACAAATTTGAACTTATTCCCGTCACTCGCTAATAGAAGAGCACGTCCAGGCCCTTTGAGATCCCAATACAAAATTGCTGGACTCGGGTCATTACAAAACAGCACTGCTAAGAAAAAGTATTATGACAATGGGACCTGTTACTTATAATAAAATACCTCATAGTTTTAAGGAATATTCTGTTCACATATTTAAAACTTTTAACAAAATGTTATTACTCAGTGAAAGACTTTTTAAATGATACAACTTTATGAAAATGACTATTATAATTACTTAGGACATATCATTGCGAATTTTTAATTTAGATACTTGACATGAATTTAATGTGTTATTGACTATGTGATAATTTTTATTTTATTTTATTTTTGACTTTTGTTTTGTTATTATTTTATTTTACTATTAATTCTATTTGCATTGTTTGACATTTTCTATTTATTTTATTATTGTACTAATGATTTGCATGCCGTAAGGTAAAATGTGGCTGATCTTATGTCTCTGTGAAAGTTATCTTATGTTGTACCTACATTTTGAGCAAATAAAGTTCTGCAGTGCGATTCTGCATGGGGATAATAATCGCACTACAGCAGTGCGATTCTATAAACATGTCGAAGTGAACACCCGGGCGTGGCGCACGACCGATGAGTTGTCAAACCATACAAATAAGATGGAATGACAGCTCTATTGTCGTTCACTCCGCCTCGGTGAACACCGTGAGATGTCGACAGAATCGACCGGCTGTAAACATGTCGAAGTGAACACCCGAGCGGGGCGCACGACGGGTGAGTTGTCAAACCATACAAATAAGGTGGAATGACAGCTCTATTGTCGTTCACTCCGCCTAGGTGAACACCGTGAGATGTCGACAGAATCGACCGGCTGATTCTGATTCTGCCTAAAATCTGCTAGATCCTACTAGCAATGTAATTCTAAGTTTTTCATTCCATGCTCTTACATAATTTTATCGGTAATCTTGTGTTTACTATTAGTATTTGGATGACCGAGCTTTGCTCGGTTTTCTTTTTTAATACACGTATTAAACGACGTTTTTTAAAAATTAAATCGATTTATCGCCCTCGAAACTCCCTGCATACTAAATTTCATGAAAATCGTTGGAGCCGTTTCCGAGATTCAGATTATATTAGAATTGCTCGTTTAGAGGTATTATTATTATAGATTCAGCTGTCACTATTAAAAAGTATATTGTTTACGTATATTATTTGCTACTCCATCAAACCTATATATATACATTATACAAGTTATGATTGATAGCGGGATCTGTAGAAGCTAGAGTAGAGACACACACGTACGCGGTACGGTCTGCAAAATAAAAGTCTTTCGCGACAGTCGCCCTTCTGCGGTAGGGTTGGCAGATACACGTGTTTGGTTTTATTTGCAGGAAAATATAGTAGTTTGAATCCAGGCAAGTGTTTTTTTTATTTTATTTACTAAGTAGTAAGTAGACTACTATTTTAGGTCAGTGTGAGGAAACTATGTAGAGAAAGACGCTTTACGCCGTGCGGTATTTCACACAAACTTTTAAATCCTCATTTTTCGAAATTAATGAATCGATTCTAATTAAACTTCCTACGCATAAGCAAGATACATAGGTCTAAAAAGTTAACAGATAACATTTTCGTAATGTTTTATTTAAAAAAAAAGATCATTGGAAATCTCTGTTTCTATGGAAAATTTAAAATCGGTCGAATTTAGCTTTTTTTTGTACTTTTAAATTTATATCTTTATATTTTATATTGTTTTTATGTAATATTATGGATTTTTATTATCTGCAATAAATAAATTGAATTGAATTGTAACACTGTTTTTCTAAAATGTTCACTGATATTTTTTTAGACTTAAGTATCCTGCTTATGCGTAGGAAGTTTTATTGAAATCGGTTCATTCATTTAAAAAAATAAAGAGTTGAAAGTTTGTATGAAATGCCGTACCGCGTGAACGCTCTTAAACCAATCCACGCCGACTTAGAGGAGTCCTTACTCCCAGAATGGAGAATACACCTGCCCAGTATATAGACTCATTATACTTATGGAATTCGCAAAAAAGTGCAAAAGCAAAAAGTGTTGATTCTCAGCCTCATTTGAATATACATTATAACTTTTGACTACTGAATTTTTATTAATAAACATTTTTGTTTCCGTATTTATAGCACAAAAAAGACGAATGTGACTAGGTTAGTCTAATAAAATTTTCCAGACGTTAAAAATTTAATATATAATATTATTTTTAGCGTTTGTGACTTTCTATTTCCCCTTTAGTTAATACTATAAGTTGGATTATAACTTTTATACAATAAATTCTGCATGTAACTTGCACTAGCTCCTCTAGGGAAAAAACATTTTTATTTTTTGACAACCCTATCCTATCCGAGTCCGCCCCGCGATAGTGCTATGAGCTAGAACACGGTAACTTGTGTAAATTGAATTATTTTGTTGCGACAATTAATATATTGTCACAAGTTTCGTAATGGAGTTTGATTGGAAGTAGACTTTGCTCTGATTTCCGTTCAAACACTACGCGGGCTCGATGAATTAGGTTTATTTATTTAAATAACCAGACACTTGGTGTAACTAGGATGTATTCCAAAGTAATTGTAGATAAACAAAACAAATATCGCTTGCCATTACATTATCATAAAACTTAACATTAAGTATATTTCGAAACTGTATTCTTTCTTACAAGTAAATCGTTGTATAAAAACAATTTAAACATATCATGCATATGAAAATTGTTTAAAATAAATTACTTTGTTTATTTTTTAAGCTTGCTCCATCTTCGATCACATCATCGCTTACCATCAGGTGAGATAGTGGTCAAACGCGTGCCTATCAATAGTAAAAAAAAACAATAATTTATTGGCGGTGCATCACTTGACACCTGCTCGACTGATTTTACCGTTTTTTTTTATGTTTTCGTAATTCTCTGGACAAGGTTTGTATGAAAGAAAATATTAGGAATATCTATCGGGAATCAAATTATACCCTTGCGAAACCGGGGCGGGTCGCTAGCAATATTAAAAATGTGTAGATACATTAATTAGATGTTTGCTTTAAATCACGCCATTATGGCTCAAACTCAACGGATTTCGCAAACATGGCAGAGGTAGACCATGACCTGAATTAGGATAGAGAGTACTGTAACACTAGGGAATTTGGCCCAGCTTTGCCCGTATGTTTTTGTTTTTACAATTTTCTTTCATATAAACCTCGCTCTGACAATTACGAACCCAACAAAAAGAATTATCCAATTTGGGTCCGTCGTTTCGATGTTATGCGCGTAGGTACATACATTTCGGCGATTCATTTTTAAATATATAGATAAAACACAATTTGGGATTTAACTTCGTACTTATTTACCTATGCTACCTGGCTTAGGAGAGAGCTAAATATGTGTCTGTCTTATAAAAACAATACATATTTCTTACATTCGTAATTAAAATACTATTTATATTTCTGCCAGACGCTTCCAAAGTTCTATCGACTAACTTGCAGTCAAGGCGGTCACATCGTGACAGTACTTACCTACTTTGCATATACCTAGCCGCTAAAAGCTAGTAAAATAAATAGAAATATCCCCGATAAAAATGTCACATACCGTATCCTTACTGAAGTGGCCTCGTTTGATTTTATTGCCCCCGCAGCTTTACTTACATACTACACGTACAGTTATGGACTAGCGGGAGAGCGGGGGATTGCTTGCGTTTTGCGTGATTTGATCGACTGGTTTTATAGTAGGTAAGTTAAGGGTTTAGTTAAGGCTTGTTTCATTTATGTATTGGTAATAAGGGTAATTATTTTAGATCTTTGGCAGTCGTTACGGATTGTCAGAAGCCAGAAAATCTGACACCAGTCTTGCCAAGAAGTACCGTGTTACCCAGTAATGGGTTGTGGAGGTCTGGTAGGCAGCCGCTCCTCGTAAAATACTGGTATTCAGCTGAATCTGGTTTGACTGGGAGCCGACCCCAATATAGTTGGGAAAAGGCTAGGCAGATGGATGGTAATTATCTTAGAAACGAGAAACAAAATGGCAGCTTATAGATAGATTTCTACGGAGCGATATATTAAAAATAAATGTCGCAAAGAATTACCCCCGATTCCTGAATTAAACATTTGAAGGTTAGTATTTCTCCCACCACAGATTCAGAAGACCATTTCTCGTTATTAAAAGCGTTCAATTTCAAGTTGCAATTTGTCATCTCAGCCGCAATAAATGTCAGAAACTTTTCAGAAGGGAAATTAGTGGTGCTTTTGACAATAGCGACTGCGATACGATAGCGAACGCTCCTTACAATAGGAAATATGCATGCATTTCTTTTATTTGGAAAATAAGATACTTATTAACTCTATAAATCACTTATGAAATATTTTTTAAATACCTTCATCGGTGATGAAGTTATAAAGCTTCAAAGTTGACTATTAGAAAGAGAAGTCCGATATGATGCTGCACTAAAAAACACGTGCGGCATCATATAGTCCCATAGCTTAGAAATCTACCCATCCAACTGCATACAAACCTTGAACATACAACTAAACCTAACGCTACCAGACAAACTGAAACTTGAACACGAATTAATGTTCACACACACACACTAACGCATACTACCCCCCACTACATCTACACTATAAATCACATCGCCCCTCCCACTTCCGGCCGCAGCCATCTTTGAGATCTCACTTCCGGTGTCACGAGTGAACGAGACAGAAATATTATAGTTTCACGTAAGAGTGAAAGAGTTAGGCACAGGTTTGTGATTTTTGATTTATTTAAGAATTTGTATGAAGCTTTGCGGAGCTTTCGCGAACGGGATCATTGAGCAGAATTCATTTTGTTGTTTCAATGCTCATTGTCTGTCTTATATTGTTTATGGTTCTGGCTGTAAAAGACTTACTTCCAAGGGGTAAATAATATAATAAAATAATATCTTGGGACAATCAACACACCGCCAACTGATCCCAAACTAGGCAGAGCCTGTACTATGGCAACCAGACAACTGATAAACATACTTATATATTTCTAAATACATACATATGATAGATAAATTACACACCCAGATACAGAACAAATAATCGTACTCATCGCACAAAGATTTGTCCTGTGTGGGAATCGAACCCACGACCTCCGTCCTAGCAGTCAGGGTCACTAACCACTAGACCAACAGGCCACCAGGTAGAAACTGTATGTGATACGATTATGCATGTATTTTACATATTGAGCTCATTATTTCCATTAATCGTTAATACATCGCACATGTTATGAAGACTGAATAGGTAAAAAAAAACTTAAAAAAAAAATACAACCGACTTCCAAATATTTTTTAGTGGTACCCCCACCCCTAACTACACTACTGGAAAGTCACAACAAAGCAAAATACTCCATTTCGTTAACATATCTTTTCCAACTATTTGGATTTAAAAACCAAGCTACTGAACCATTTTTAGGGACCAAGGGACTAATCGGGAAGTATTAAATCCTTCCACACAAAATATTTTTTTTTCAAATCGGTTAATAAATGACGGAGATATGAGATTACAAACATTAAAAAAAAATAAACCGAATTGAGAACCATCCCTTTTTTGAAGTCGGTAAAAAAAGTTGAAGTAAACCTAAAAATTGCTTTTTTTATGCCCTTGAGATCATTAACGAAAATCCTATCAAGTTTCAATATAGTAACGATCTTCACAGAGTAACTGATGGCACCTGTTTGAGAGTTTCCGAGAATCGAGATGAATGGCGAGCTTTGGAGAGGCGGATGTCAAACAGAGGACGGCTGTTATATATATATGATGAATATATATGATGCTTTTGTCATTTTTATTTTTAATTAATTTTTATTAAGTACCTACCTACCCATCGTTAATTTTATTTTATTGTTTTACTTTTTGTTTGTCTTGTGCGAGTCCCAAATAAATATTTTTCTTTCTTTCTGTTGACTAATAATAATAATGATGATGTTAAACAGGACTTGGTTTACAACCGACCTCGGAATAAAAAGGAGGTACTTATTCAATTCGATGTCACCTTGGAACTCCGTTATTACTAGACCTATTTGAAAAATTCTTGTTTTATGTATAATATGAAAGTGTATTACCAGATTGGTCTCACTTTTTTGTCAAAATCCAGTTCTGTTGATGGGATCCATGAGGAACTGAGGGGATTTGGCAAGTATTATGAGCATACTAAAGCGGTTCATCGAAAAATCGAGAGGTTCTTTTTATTATGAACGGAACGGACTTTATTATGAACGGAACCCCAAAACATTGTTCACTCTGAATATTATACAATAAAAACAAATACACCATAATCCACTACACATTTGCACAGAACAATCATAATTTAAAAATAAAATCAGGATCAGGTGCGCTGCCAACCCTAAAGTGAAACGAACTAATAAAAGTATATCTCCCTCCCTCCCACTCGCACAAAGTCATATATTACCGTTTCACTTATAAACGACTTCTGTCAAACTGGCGACTTAATGGTTATTGATTTCGATTTAATGGCGAGGGGATTTGAACTGTATTTTTATGAAGGGTAGGATCAATTTCGTTTGGATGTTTTTTATGTAGCCAATGGTACATGGACTCTTTAGACTGTGGCCTGAAATATAGCGATAATGTGAAGGACGTGATGGCTTTGAAATTTAGAAAATCGGATGGTGAAATATTATTTACTTTATGGTTGGTAAAGAGATGTTCAGGTGCGGCACCAAATACTATTCATGCATTCTAATGTCTAAATTCTAAATTCATTATGCAGCCTGCCCCGGCTTCGCCCGGATGATCTTACGTATAAACCTCGCCCGGACTATAAAGAACACAAAAAAAATATAATTATTTAAATCAGTCAAGCTGTTTTTGAGGTTTAGCGAGACTAACGAACAGCAAATGATTTTTAAATTTAAAAGAAAGAAGATTTTTTTTCAAAACATTCTTTCGTATAAGCGTCACCCAGACAATTAAGAACACAACAAAAAATAACGGTCCAGCCGTTCTCGAGTTTTAGCGAGACTAACGAACAGCAATTCATTTTTAAATATATAGAAGATATAAGAGAAGAAGATTAGTTAGGATTACACACATACTTACGTCTCGAATTGATAATCAACTTAAAATATAGCTAACGCCAAAAAGTTTTGATGCCAAAGACGAAGCCCATATTCCAAAACGTAAACTCCAGCGCAACTCGAACTCCAACTCCAACATGAGCACGAAAATATCAATGAAAGCTTGTCTAATTGACGTTCTCGTACTCGAGAGATCAGGAAGCGAATGCGACGCGCTTGCTCAGCTAAAACTCATCTCTAAACCACGAAAACTTCAATTATGACAAGCTACGATGGAGTTCGAGTTGAGTTGGAGTTATTTCTAGAGTACAAAAAGTATTAATTATTGAAGAATCAGCTAAAGCCTGAAACATGATGAGTTAAAGTAAAGATTTTGTAATAAAAGAAACATAAACATGAGTAGTATGAAACAACAGAACTTAGATGAATAATAAGCAATCAAGTCCATAGCGCGGTTCATATCACACAGTTACTGGGGTATGAAGATCAGATAGGCAATGTGCATCATCAGGCTTTGTCTAAAATACTGGTATTCAGCTGCAGTCGACTACACTGGAAGTCACCATAGTTGGAAAAAGAGGATGTTTAACATCTGCCTACTCTTTTCCCAACTTTGACTGGTATTCAGCTGAATACTAGTATTTTACGTGGAGCCGCTGCCTACCAGACCTCCACAAACCATTAACTGAGTAACTGGTTAGTTCTTGACAAGACTGGAGTCAGATTTTCTGGCTTCTGACAATCCGTAACGACTTCCAAAGATCTACAAATGACAGCCGGGTTAACTAATAATACCAAATTAATCACGTCGTTTTATCTGTAAGGTCTCGCTTTAACTAAATCGCTGTCCTCCTGGCCACAGCCGGGCCTTTTGAGTTTGGACTCCACTTTAAAAGTTAGAAATTCGAGCCAAACATTCGTTATTCCCCACCCGTTACATTCAACACTCTACCCTTTCCCTCTTGAAGTTGAAATTCGTTTGCAACATCGAAAGGACTTGTGACCTTCTGAGTTCGGTTGAATATTAATACAGGGTTGGATTTAGGGTTTTATAGGCGGATTAAAATCGCATTAATCAGTGTCTGTTACTGCAGATTTAACTCTCGGTATAAACAGTTAAGTGTTAGGGTACGATGGATTCTGGTGGACTGGTGCGAGCAGCAATAGGTGGAATGTATCATAATCTGTCACAGGACTGGTCGACCACACGGTGCTTCGAGGAAGCCTGTGTCGTAAGATGAATGATATCATAAGCTGTGCCTATAACATGAAACTACAGACGCAAACCTCATTTGGTCTATGAAAAACCGAAATTATAAATCTAGAAATCATGGAACGTAAACTTACCTGAAAAAATGTTTTTAGTCAGAAGAATTGTAATAAGTAGGTAAGTAAAGTAAGTTTTGTATGGTGTCGGAAGGAAAAGAATAGCACCATCCCATCACTTCCCGTGGGTGTCGTAAGAGACGACTGACGGACTCACCAGAGAATGGACAGCAGCATTCTCTGTAGGTACATTGCAACAGCTACACTGCGATCGCCATTTGGGGGACGCCTATGTCCAGCAGTGGACGTCTTTCGGTTGATATGATCATGATGATGATGACGAATTGTAATAAAAAGCTATCTTTGATTAAAAAAGAGACAGACATTTATTCATAGATATGTATATAATATGACTTCAACAATGCAACGGAAGAAAATACACATTCCAAAAAGAGTGAAACCAAGGTTTGAAAATAGAAAGAAATACTCTTTATTGTACACTATAAATGTAAATCTATTGTTAATTTTCTTAGCTATTTTTTAAATTTTCAATCGATTTCTTTTTCTTTTTAATTAAGGTGCTTAGTTTTTTTAATAATTTAATTGTTCTTTTGTATATTGTATCTTTGTTGATACTATCTTTGAATAAGGTCTTTAAAATAATCATTTATAAAACAAAACCTGATTTACAACCGAATTTCCTTCAACTAACGAAGCACTAGAACACTTTTGACGGTGACTTCCCTTCGTTATACCGAGCTTACAGTCGCACGGAGGAGGTACAGTCGAGGATTAAAGCACAAAATCACTGCCATTAGCATTTAATTTTACAAATGAATCTTTAATTCTCTGCTTTCTACTCTCTTCTGCTTTGTTTCAGTCAGAATTTTGAAGATACACTTCGTTATATTTTCTTCAGCCTTTTTTTATAACTAGCGGCCCGTCTCGGCTTCAACCGGGTTATTTTTGCTTACTACATAAACTTCATCTAAAATAATGTCTCTTTTGAATGGTGAAAGAATTTTTCAAACAGGTGTAGTGGTTGCGAGAAAACCCCATTTACATAAACACATTAACAAATTGAATTAAGAAAATATTCTATATAGCATTGATATTTCCGATAACTTACAAATACAGACGGTATGTATATATGTTACCCCTTGGGGGTCTTTAGAAAAGCAAAAGGATCTTAAACATAAGTACGCCATTATTTTGTTAAATACGAAGTTGTATACTTTAAGAGTTAATCGGTAAGTTATAAGTGAAATATCGGAAATTGAGTATTTTATTGTGAAGTTGCAAGTACTTATCTATTTTTATCTATAGACGCTGTGTGAAGTGAAAGCTAACGTTATCCATACAAAGTTCAGACAATTCAAAAATGAAAAGTACAAAAAAAGTCAAAACCAAATTAACAAAACAAAACCAATCGCAAGTCCCAAACATAAACTTAATAAAACCCAGAAACATCCATTACAAAATTACCATAACGCATGAACAACGAACAATGAAAATGTGATCCAATTTGTGCGAGGAAAGAAAGTGTCAAAAAGATAAAGGTAGTAACGAGGGGCCCGACGTTGTGCCCTGCGGCACGCCAGACGGGGACGCCTTTGCCACTTTAAGCTTTGTATTATTTTGGTCTTTGGGACCCCCGGTATGAAAAGGAAAGTGTAATTTCGTTACGCTTTGAGATGTCGACGCGACAATCTAATTATTTTCGGCTGGTGTGGTAGGTTCACCTTGTCAAAAGCCTCTCAGTGTTTTACGGCTTGATTTAATTAATGAGTGTTGGTTTAATTTCCAAGTTTTATTGAGAGAGCTGTGTTTAAAGTTGATTTGTAAAGTAAATAGAAATATAAATAAATGCCTACGATTCTGTCTAGCTATTTAAAATAATATTAATGTATTTTATACGAACTGTATCTTGAGTAGATTCCATGCAGATCTGGGAACGAAAGAAAAAATAGAATGTATCAGTTGCTCATTTACAGCTCAAGTTGTGAGAGTTAATCAAAGGAAATTAATTGTTTTCTTACTCTTTACTACAAGTCAGGAATAAGTACGACACTTATTTCACCATACGTATTTTGCATTGTGTAATACACATGGAGTTTTCCCAGTGACAGATTTTATATTATTTAAGTATAAAGTAAATGAAGTTCACACAAATATTGCATGGAAATCCTCACATTTCGTCAAAATACAATTCTTAGCTTACAATTTAAAATAACAATGATTTCCATATATTCTTAAAGGTTTTATTCTACTTGATATAATTTAGTTTTTATTTTTTAGAAAAACACACTGAATTAGCTACTGATGCCGCTTGCAGATAAAAATATAACTGCGATTTCTACTTCCTAATTAGATTTTTTAAAGGTTGTCTTGTCATTGCTATTACTTGTCCGAATTCAATTCAATTGATTTACACGACGAGCCAAGTGAAATAATCCCTTAAACTAATCGAGAACTATCGCTTCGCCTGTTCAAATTATTATTAAAACTAGTTGCATTTCACGGTTGCGGTTAAACATCTCACTTTATAACAAAGGGTGCTCATTTGAATGTGAGCGGCCGCCTGGGGGCCATCGCTTTGTAGTTTTTCCTTAATTATATCTGTTTGCGGAGTCCCACTCATTAAAATGTGGGCGTGTTGCGTACCGAGTTTCGCCTTATTAGATTCTGCTTTAGGGCATTACGTGATTTGTGAGAGATTTTGATTTTGTGCTTTAGTTTTGTGGTTGTTATTGTTATTGTGTGAATATGTTGCTTATTATATATATTATTTGGTTAGGCATTGTTTGAATGGTTACTTTATTAAAATTATCGGCATGATATATGTTTCTAAATGAGTTGTCCCTACTCATTAAAATTACCAATTACCTACTTAGAACTGTAAAGTTAGTACCTAGTGCACAAAATAATAAAGTGTTATTATCCGTTTATGCTTAACAGCTAAGCCTTACAAAATCACTTTACACCTTATATTTTCAAAAATAAACAATCCAACGGATACATTAAAAGAAAAATCAATGAGAAAGATAAGAAAGAGCTACACTCGCGTTAGATCTTCTAAAGCTTGCGGAAAAAAAAATTAGGGCTTAAAGTCACATACGGGTGTTAAATAATAGGTGAAGTTAATCGCCAGTTAGGTTATAAAATAAATATCAGTATACACTCTTTAAAAGAAAGGGAGAGCAGAACTAGAAATGCCGATTAAAGTCACAAATAATAGAAACGCCCAATCATTCCTAGATGACAGAAACAATAATGAACAAGATATTACATTCAATGTCACTTTCCCTAATAACACCAAAACAAAATGCATTGGTGACAGATGCTATTGTGCAGTAACAAGTAGCAGATATATCGTCATTGTGTTTACAAGTACGCCTCGTTCATTGCAATTTAAACCTAATGTGAATAACATAAAAGTTAGATAACATGCAGTGGATATAACAATAGAACAAGTTGTTAGAGGGTTGCGAATTTGTGATAATGTGTGAACTAATTTGGGAAGAAAATTGACCGGTTAAGTGTATGAGTAATCTTTCTTCCATTCATTACATAGGACTTAAATATACTTATGGCGTAAAGTAGGTACACTATTCGGTTTTAAGAAAAATTATTGAGGTAAACACAAGCAATTCCCATAATTAAAGGAAGATAGTTGGCGAAGTTGCTAAAGACGATGCAATAAGATCTAGCCAACATCTAGTTATACTATGACCAATCGGGTGCTGCCATCAAATTTCTATTAACCCATCAAGGCTGAAATACTTGAACTAGAACTTGGCTTAATACTCGTAGTAGTAAGAAAACACGAGCGTAGAACCACCTCTACAAGAGAAGTTGACTGCCGTGATTACTTAGCTACTGTTGAAGACTAGGTAACATAATTTAAACAACTTCTCATAATAAAAGAAACACCATACAATAACAATTACGACCTAGAAGAACCAACATTCCTAATCCCTACAAACGACCTCACGGACGCCAAACCCTTCACCAACCCATTAGACACTCCTAAAGAGCATTTAAATTTTTACACCACATTCAATCTCCCGTTGTAAACTAACAAACGTATGCACGACTTAGTTAGGAGAATAAAACTATATTTTTAACTGCTAAGCCATAATTTGTATACGGGGCGGGTTCTGTCACGTGGCGGCACGTGGTCTAAAAGATTGTCTCTATTATGCACAACCCCTTCCTTCTTTGGCGTTTTAGTTTCATGGTTGTTATTTTTCCTGGTTGCTGCGTTAGTCATGTAGAAGCGTTTAATTTTTTGTTATGTTACTGGCGTTTTCAGAAATTCTTCACTCCCAGGTTTAGTATCTTTAAGACTAGAATCCAGAATTCCAGACCAGACCAGGCCATGTTGTAAAGGTCAGACAGGCATTTGTCCATATGAAAGATTTGTTTTCAGTTGCATCCGATTATACTGGAAGATGATATTTATAATTTAACAAAAGCAGTACTGACTGTCACTGTACTGCTAGTGTTTCAAGACCGTAATATTATTTGGTGGAAAAGTTATTTTCTGTCAGAAACCTAAGGTATTCATAATATGCGATGTAATTTAATAACGTATCGTGTAGGTGCATATTGCAGGTATTACATTAAAATTATTGTAATAATAATTTGAACTTTAATGCAGGCAATGACAGTACCAACCAGTAAAACTGTCACAAAAATAATTGCTTAAGCGCTTCACCCAAAATTAACCATAACTTCCTAAAATATAACCTCATCAAATAATTCGCAAGACCAACACTCAATCAAAATCCAACCCTAACCACCTAGAAAGAAAGTCCAACGTCCGTTAACAATGAAACCGAAGGGTGGCCTGTCTATATGAATACCTTCACGCCTAATTGACTTGTATGCGTGCGACAGGGAGCGTACAACGGATCTATTAGCTTTTTATAGCAATATGAAATGTTATGACATGTTTGGACTCGCTGGGACGTGGGAACTGGTATTTACTTTGTGTAATCTTCTTTGGTAAATATTGGGATTTGCGTGGTCTGTGGGAAGCTGGTAGATCTATGTGGTTCTGAAGTTGATTGAATATTGAAGAGTGGAATTTGGAAGGAGACCGAAGATGTAGAAGACCACGAAGAAAATGATGAAGGGGTTAAAGCAAGTAGCAAAGATAAAAAGTCAATGTTAAGACAGTTCGTTAAAGTTAAATGTTGCCATAATTTTAGTACTCAAATGATAGAACAGTTGACGGTGATAATTGAAATATAAACTGTTTATAATTGCCACAAAGTGGTGAAGAGTGGGAAATCGAATGTGAACTGGCAACCAGTTCTATCTCAATATTTTGAAGATTTAATTTTTTAATTAATTATGTTTTAACAACGTGTGTAATAAAAATATTTAAAAACTACGTATTTTGATATTATTATAATAAATCAGATGCTATACAAAAGGTCCCTAACAAGATTTTTCTTCATCCTGTAAAGATCTCAAAAATGAGATAGTACCGGTTGCTAGTTCACAGTCGAAATGTGGAAAGAAAGAAGAAGGCCTTTGCCCTGCTGTTGCTTGGTGACAGGTGACTTACAATAATAATAAAATAGTAGTATTGTAGTCAGTCAGTCACACATTGTGGTCAGTCGTGTGGTTCTACCCATAATATTTAAAATCATATCAAGGCATACGAAAAGCCACGAAAGTGCGAACATGAAGCCAAATATATAATTAGATCGTAATGTGTTCACACTATTCAGAATCTTCTAAGGAATCAATGTTCATTAAGGTGTGGTGTAATCACTTTACGGGAGCGACAAATTAGTGATTGCAAGTTAATCACGTGTTGAAGCTATCGGTTTATATTCGATATAACTACATAATGTATACGAAACAGTATATGCATGAACGTAGATGAAACAAAAGCAACATGTAAGGGTCGTAGAACGACGTGTCTAATATCCTCTGCGTTACAATAGAAAAGGCGTTTGTTTTCTAAGTTAATTTTAAGATCGTCCCTTAAAACCGAAATTATTAATTTAGTTTACTAGCATGCAATGTAAAGTATAGTTCTGAGTTTATAGAATTCTACCTTTTTGATAATATTCCTACAATTTTCCTATATTAACTCTTTACTATATGTGCGGTATGAAAAGCAACTGCTACAAACTTTTTTCTTTTCTATTAATCCTGTTTTCTTCAACCACAAAATTTCCTTTAATTTTAATTCTTAATGATACCTTGTTGTTGCAATAGCCTATCGTTCGTTTCGAATATTTGTCTCTTTTTTCTATGTTCTACATATCATTTTTAATGTTTTACGAAATTATTAACGAATCATATAAAGGCCAGCTTGCACCAGCCAGAGTCATCTCATTAACTCCGAGTTAGTTACTAACACGGTATGAAATATCTGTTGTTTAACCTCGTGTTACCAACTCTGAGTTAAATTGTTGGTGCAAGAGGACTGTCGACTGCAAATGAAAACAAACTCACCGTCTTTGTTCATTCCCATGGCGAGGCATTTCTTGAGTCTGCAAGCTTGACACTGGTTTCTGTGAGCCTTGTCGACCACGCAGCGTCCGGTGCCTGCTTGACATCTGTCAACAAATTGTCTTGGGATGAGCAATTTGTAGAGCTACTCCTTAAAAGCTCTTTTCTACATAGCTAAGCCATGATAATATTTCCACTGCTAGGATACAGGCCTTCTGACTGTGGACACACCACTGATTCTCAAGAAGATTTATAGTAACTGATTAGCTTTCTTACAACCTTAACAGAAAATATCTTTGATCATCATCGACGCATTACCTAAAAAGATTTCAATTCGCTCCTTCTTCGCCTCTATTACAACTAAACCTTTATACCCCACAAAAATCTGCTACCACAGAAACTAATACAGATTAAAGATATTTCATTACCGATAATCCCATCTCTAATAGGCTTACGGCTTCGTTGACATTTGTTGCAATTCTATATAAAAGGGACAGAAGCGGGCCGAGGTTAGTACCCACCCTGTTATTCGCCACTTTAGCTTTTGAATTGTAATAGCGGTTTGAACGGAAGGTGTCAGGTTCTTGATGAGTTGTAAGGAACGAGCATTCTGGTTAAAAGGTATGTTTTTGAGGTACAGAAGTATATTTGGGTGCTGACATAGTGAGTATAGTTTGTCAAAAGCTTTGTCGATAATTGTGGTGAACGAATTATACAATCAAATGCTGCCACAATGATTTACGTTAGAAGCAGAGTTAATAAAAGTATTTTAGCAAATATATGATTACCCAGAGCGCAACCATTAACGGGCGCAAAGCTAGATTTGAAAGAAATCTTTTATTAATCATAAAAATGTGAATTTAAAAGATAAACGTAGCAATACTAGAAATGCTTAATGATAGTATTAGGATTGCTACAGAGAAACTATTCAAAAATGGACGATACGTACACATGTAGTAAAAGATGTGCTGCCAATACTGCGGCTGATAATTATAACCTACTTTCACTAATCATCAACCTCTCCTAAAAATCAATAGAGCATGAACCCTACAAAAAATCGTTGAACATCTACACAAAGAAACTGCAGAAAATCAATTTGTGAATCGTAAAGCTGGTACAGATGTCACACTTGACCATCTATCATAAGGGGTGGCAGACAATATTAATAACATTAGGCCGGGTACCGAATTAATTGAATCGCCACTTAAGTAGGGGAGCGGGCCAAATGTTAAACAGTTTTTAATGTTATCTGCGAGATCTGGGATTTTGGTAGGTGTTTTGTTGCGGTAGGAATTTGATTTGTTTGAGATATTTTTGGTGCCTGTTGTAATATTGCGAAGAATACTGATAAACATATATGAGATTTTTTTTGGAGCATTGCGGTTTTCTTTGCTCAGGGTGATAGGTAATCGGTATCTCAGAATTATATACACTTCTGGACACATCTATTGGCCCACCTTGTATTTTCAGTTTCGTTTGGTCCTAGCTAAAATTTTATATTAGGTCGAGCAAAAAGTTTTTATGCAGTTTTGAACCTAGCACATTCACAATTTCATTCAATAGTCTTTTTTTAAATTTCGAACACAGAATTTAAAGTAACAAAAGACAATTTGGAGCCTGTTTGTTGATATCAAACAATCGAATATTAAGAAAACTTGGTTTTATTGGTTTACTTGGATTTAATTCTTGAAAAAGTGATTGATATCTTTGGTTTTGCAACAAACATTACTTATTCTTAACATTAAGGTGAGGTTCTATCAATAATCTATGGATACTTCACCTGAAGTCGCCGCCCAAGCTGTGGCACTTATTCAGGCCGGACACAGCCAAAGAAACGTGAGTGCTCAACTTAATTTAAGTCGATCTGCGGTCCGAAATGTTTATCGGAGGTACCTAGAGACTGGCGGCTTTGTTCGTCGCCAAGGAAGGCCACGATCTCGGGTCACAACTGCAAGGCAGGATCGATTCATCGTGACGACCAGCTTGAGAAATCGTCACCTTACCTCCATTGAGATACAAAACCAACTTCGCGACTTCCACGGAGTATCTGTGAGCGCTCGAACTGTTCGGAGAAGGTTAAAAGAACGCGATATGGTACCACACAAGCCAGCTAATGGGCCCAAACTAACGCGAGCCCACCGAACAGCGCGCCTTCATTTCGCACGCAGTCATTTAAATTGGACACAGCAAGATTGGAGCCGTGTACTCCTTTCTGATGAGTCTAAAATTGTGTTACATGGCAATGATGGAAGGAAGAAGGTCTACCGATGTAAGGGAGAGCGTTTCGCACAATGCTGCTTTGAAGAGAGGGTTGCTTATGGCGGTGGCTCATGGACTGTCTGGGGCGGTATATCCGCGAGCGGCAAAACTCAACTTGAGGTTGTTACAGGACCACGGCTGCCAACATTAAATGCTGAAAGGTACATTCGTGAGTGCTTAGAACCTCACGTGATACCATACGCGGACTATGTGGGCCCAAATTTCCTTTTTATGCATGATAATGCAAGAGCCCATGCGGCCGGCATCGTCAGGGAATATCTTCGGGATGTGAACATCACAGTTATGGACTGGCCAGCCAGAAGCCCAGACATGAACCCCATTGAGCACATGTGGGACGAGCTAAAAAGACGTGTTAGGGCTCGTCAGCCAGTTGCCCAGACGATGCAGGAGTTGAAAACTGCCATAGAAGAGGAATGGGAGATGATCCCTCAAAATTTCATAGAGCGGTTGATAAACTCTATGCCTAATCGTATGAGAGCTGTGGTAGATGCCCATGGAGGCAACACGCGTTATCAAATTAAACCTTTATTTGATAAAACATGTTTTTTATTCAAATATCAATTGCCTTTAACAAGGCGCATATCCGACTTGTTAGGCGTAGCTCCATGTCGTATGGTATTCTGAATTCAAATTTAAAACAATACGATCGAAAAAGATGGTAAAATGTATCAGGTTTAAAACTGCATCAACAGTTTTTGTTCAATCTAGCAATCATATTTCGGTAGGGGCCATCGAAACCTAAACTCTAAGGTGGGCCAATAGATGTGTCCAGAAGTGTATTAAGCTCAATATATAATTCTGAGATATCGATTACCTCATATGATTGTTAATATGAGCTATAATAATATAATATAGCTGACAAAACTGACAATTTCATTAATTTTTTTCTTGAAGAAACAATATTATACAAATCGAAACATAAAGAATTATGTTTCAGAAATAATTGAAACAAAATTCAGTGGTAATAAAAACTCAGAATTAATTTACATCATATTTAAATACCCCTCGATTGGCGAATGCATGGCGTGGACACAGTGCAAGGGCGGCAGCGATTTGGTTGTGTGTTTATACTTGACTGGCAGTTTATCAGCGCAATCGTCTGCCCTTGAATTTATTATACTGTAGGAATATTTAACATGTAATTACTTCATAAAGGATACCTGAATGCAGTTTTACATTTCTAGATCCAAGGTTTATACTAGCTCATTGGACTGAGTGCTTGATAGACAACACCCAGCTCAATGAGAATAATTCTTTTTTTTTAATAGAAATGTGTTTTGATATTTTACAATACTTCTCTCTCCCACTGTGTACATATATTTATTAGAAGTAGGGACATTGTTCTTATTCTTGTATTATTCCATTCTATCGATCAATTTTGCTTGCCGTAAGGATAATTACATAGGGACACTCTCTCTTCAAAAAAACATCATCATCATGTCATATTTACATTTTTGGCAAAACAAATGATTTCTATTTCTATAATAAACTATATTTCAATCATCAACGGCAGAGCATTTTGATATCGCTCCGCCTCTCAAGCTACCCACACTCCGGCCCGGGTCACAGATGTACCAAAAATTACAGAAGCATTCTCTTCTGCGAAGGATTAAGTGGGTTTAAGTGCTCAAACATCCCCGTTCTTTCTATTGTCATTTTTGGTATCACATCGCAGATGAGTCGTCATGTTTGTCTTGTTGCAATTTTTGGAAGAGATTTTTGGATTATGGTGTGTTTGTTTTGATTTTTGTAGTTTCTATGATGTTGTACGTGGGTTTTACTTTTGGTTGGTTTTACTTAGCCTTGTTAGAAAGCTTAGTTACAGGGTAGTTTGGTAACTGGAAATCACGATGATTAATTCCAAGATTGCTACGTCTAGTTCGTTAAAGTTTTATTTTGATTAATTTATCTTTCTCACACTCTTAATATTTTTTTAAGTTATTATTGACTATCTCGTTTCAACTCGACTATCTCTGTTATTATTGACTTTGACTTTGATTTGAAATGTTTTCAAATTCATATAACTACTTACTTATATCAACAAAAGCTTTTATTTTTATTAAAAGCGATTAAAATTGATGTTACAATTACTTTTATTCACTTCACTAACGTCCTTGGTTTCTGATTTTCCTAATTTTGATTACATTGTAAAAACCCACCTCAAATTCAATTACATCATCATCAACAATTCATAATATATTCTTTCTATATCATACCGTCATTACATTCAATTTACCTTTGTTTCAAACGTCCCAAATTACAAGTTTCAGGTTAGTCAACACACACTGACTCATTTGTTATCTGTAATACTATGTCACCATATTATAGTGTTTGGTTGTTATACTATTGATTTAGTTGGTGGCCATCCGTAGTTGAACTGTGCCACAGATGTGACCCCTCGGTTTGTTGGGACTTTCTCTTTTCGATTGCAGTGTTCTATTTTTCATGGTGTGTTGAATTTTTCGTCGTTTATTTATTGTTTTCAGCGACAGCGATAATTATTGACGTCTTATTAACTGAAGAAAATGGCCGAAAAGATAGCACTTATTATCTCCATGGTTTTTATCTGTGACTGTAGTATTTTGCAGGAATTTTGCTTATAACAGAATGAAAATATTTTACAAGGTACTTCTTAGTGTTTTATTTAGTCCGATGAATATTAGTCCGGTTTCTCTTGCAGATTTCCCAAAACAATGTAAAGCAAGTCAACACTTAGATGATCCGTGCCTATTCTATTAAAACTTCAACGGTTGAAAAGGAAAACATGTACGATTCCTATCTCTACTTTGAAATTATAACATATTCGTATATAATCATTTTCATAACATAAGATCATAAAAAGCTTGACTGCACTCGACATGTATCTAAAGCTAATTAAGCTTCAGAAAACGACGACATGTGATTCAAAGTCAATAAGTAAAACAACGATACAGAACAACAGAGCAGTCAATACAAAAATTCTGCTAAAAATGATGATAAAGAAACACATCATCAAACAATTGTTGCTCATACACAACACAGTTGAGCAATCAACGTTTTCCAAAAACTAGTTCACACAGTTCCATATAAAATACGAAATATAACACAAATAGATGACGAAATGGTATTTTCATTCGTTATTCTGGTCAGTGCAATTGGTAGGTACAGCTAATACAATTGTTCAAATAAAACTGGTAATGTTTGAGTGATCTAATTTTGGAGCGTTTCACTTGTAGAAACTTTTATTTGGGTGTGGATTTTTGTTTACTATTTTATCACTAGATGTCAGTATAAAATAACTTTGTATATTTTCGTTGAGAAGATAATTTGTCACGAGGAACGTTTAGAGTACCCATGACTGGACGGTTACAAGGGTGGATGAAGACCAAATAAATCATGGATATATTGTGGGAATGAAGTCTAGAAAGAAGTAACTATTGATATAAAGGCAAACAGAGATGTATGCCGATCCCATAACAAATGCAAATACATTGGGATAAGAACAGGGCATGATGTGAATGACTCCCAGTGTAACGCAAAAAATCCTAAACGTCCATGAAAGTGACATGAGCTACCAAAAT
This sequence comes from Melanchra persicariae, assembly GCA_947386135.1. Taxonomy (NCBI): domain Eukaryota; kingdom Metazoa; phylum Arthropoda; class Insecta; order Lepidoptera; family Noctuidae; genus Melanchra; species Melanchra persicariae. The sequence continues at coordinate 5,177,555 of OX376667.1, forward strand.
GCTACTAATGTCTCTCCCGTACTGCAAAACTTTACAAAAATCATTACAGCTGATGGACAATTACCCAGCATAAACATAGAAAGTTAACATTCGTAACTCAATCGCAAGTCAAAACTAGTTCCCTATATTTTGACAGATTGCGACTGCGGAAAAAATACGGGAGTTGGCCCTCTAATATAATGTCAACAATAGAAAATTCAAAGCATACGAGAACAGTAAGAATCATGTTGTACTGGATAGTAAAAGCCACTGACCTGTATATAAGTTTCCTTCTGACAGATCTCTTGAAGAACCCGCTGCAACCGTTGCAGGCGAGGATACCGTAGTGTTTACCAGAGCTCGTGTCTCCGCAGACGACGCAGATCAAGCCTATAAGAAAAGGTGGTATTAGAATTAATATATTATGTACATGGTAATAATGTTGATGTTTGTTTGTCTTTTGAGATGAGTGTGCATAACAATGTGCCTGACGCAGTTTCGATAACAGTAATATTTCATGGAACTGGGATCAATTCATCACTCAGAGGACTATTGTGGGCAAAAAGTCTGATATAGCGGTGGTGGACCGAATCGAGAGACATGACCAAAACCTCGTAGGCATGGTCTCGTAGCCCCGTGTATCTTGACTTGGTTCAGATTGTCGTATGTACTTCGTAGCACGTCCATGGACGTATTCATTATAACTTTAGATGATACTAAGAATATGGAGCAGGAGCGAGTGCCAGACTCTTACTGACTAAAACCCACCCGTGTTCAAATGCTCTTTGCGTTCCGGGGCCGCGGTAAATCTTTTGATCATTTCCGCAACCCTGGCAGTTTTAACTTGATGCTAGGGATTGACAGCTCACATCAGGCTCTCATCACTTAAGTTATCAGGGTGATATTGTTACAGAATAGCAATACAGGTATTGTTGTTAACCCCTGACATCTAAATAGTCCTCCTGAACTATTTTGACCATGGCGGCGAATCTCAACGGAGTAGCCATCGGCGTGGGACATATTATAGTGCACACGTGTGTGCGCAAACACAGGTGCACTCCCTCTTCCATCACTCTCATCTTCCGATTGGACGGCAACCCGACACGACCGGAGAAAGATCTGGCGTAGGTCCAACGCTTAAGGTGCTTTCCGAAGTATGGGGGTGTAACACCACCAACTTCCAAACTTCGGGCAGTCACAGAGAAATTCCTAATGGAAAAACCCAATGACACTTTTTGCTCGTCCTGGGAATCGAACCCAGGACTCCACGCTCGATCGCGACCACGAGATCAACGGAACAGTAAAGAATCCCTGACATCTATAACACAATTGAAGGATGACTGATGCCCACCAGTCTTACCCAAATGGTTGGTCTTCTTGTTGGGCGGGTCTGGCAGCCAGGGTCGCAGAGCTGGCGGTGCAAGGGCAGCGGCTACCAGCGCAGCTGATGATGGTGGTGACCAGCGGAGAGGTGAGTTGTTGCCTTCACCTGGTGGAGAGGAATCAAATGGTTATTTTTACCGGACTGCCTCAAAAGGAGGGTAATGTTTTTCGAGAGTATGTGTAATGTTTCATTGTCTTTTTCTTTGTCATGTCCTGTAGTCTACCAGCTTGATAGATTTTAACAAACGAGGTAAGTATCGTTAGATTGGTCCTGACACCCGAAGTGACATAGAATACATACATTTTGAAAAATAGACAACATGGGACGCCGATACCTAAGTGAAATGGTATTTTTTCGTGAAATAGCCATGTGAGGTATCAAAATAAAAGAGTCAAGTAGGTGATTTTAAAAATGTAACCACCTTTTTTCTAAAATAACACGACCAATAAAAAGTTCCGAAGAATTCACTTTTCAAGCATCATTCTGATGCAGTTTGTGGCATCAAATCTGTGATTGTTACGACTAAAATAAATGCCACCAACTGCATCAGTGGATCATGACAAATAAGATAAAACAATTCGAAACAGAGAGAGAGACTTTTTTTTTTACTTAAATCGGTACTTCAACATTTCGTATCAAAAATATCAAATTATCAACTCTGTTGCAATAGCTTCGAACATACAATAAGTAGTTTAATAGCATCAACTACCCTCAAAATATTTAATCTCGATAAAGCTAATAAAATAACCATTGCAAATCACACCCTTTCCTTTAATAGATTTCCACTTTCCGTGTGAGGGGATACACCCCATAACAAAGGCTTAAACGTAAACGAATTTCAACTTTATGTATAGGAGTGTAGGGGTGGTGATTTGAAAGTATAATGCATAGATTAAGACCAAATGTGTCGAATCAATTAAGTGATTGGAGAGTCGCACAAATTGTTGGTAGGGTAAGAGTTTGAAGGAATTTTGGGATCGATTCTATTTTGGACTAAATATGTATTTAGTCCAAAATAGAATCGATCCCAAAATTCTAGGCAAAAGGCTAGGCAGATGATGATGTCATCATCTGCCTAGCCTTTTCCCAACTTTATTAGAGTCGGCTCCCATTCCAACCGGATTCAGCTGAATACCAGTAATTTACGTGGGGCGGCTACCTTCGAGACCTCCACATAACCCATTTACTGGGTAACACGGTACTTCTTGGCAAGACTGGTCTCAATTTTCTGGCTTCTGACAGTCCGTAACGACTGCCAAAGATCTACAAATGACAGCCGGGTCCAACGGCTTAACATGCTTTTCGAAGGACGGAGGAATCTCGATATGTTAAGATGGTCACCCATCCATAGACCGACCTCGGCAAGTGTTGCTTAACCTTGATGAAGATTCACTCGTGCGGTTGTTACTATTTAGCCACGAGCTCCTCGTTTTGGACTAAATAAATTATAACATAATATAGGAAAAATATGGATAAGAATTATCGATCGCGTTGATGTCTTTTAGAGGAATAATTGAAGGTAAAAGCATTCGAATTTGCAGATTCAATTCCAAAAGGAAATCAATGATAATATAACGTGTAGGAACAACTGGTAATATATTGTAATATACAAATATGTCATAAATGCTTTCCGAATGTCTCGAGTCTCAATCAAACTCTCATAATAAGGATGATTCCTGGTTAAAAAATGTATGATTCTGTTTAGTCCATCAGTTAGATTAACGAAAAATATTGGACACGTATTCTTTGCTTTATCAAATCAATAAAAAAATACGAAGATAAAACGCATCAAAGATCAAGAGTGGTGGCTTATGACGTCACGTGTAAGTAAAAAATGTATTTACAAGTGACGTCACAGGAGTTTTCAACGTACTGTATCATTAGAATCTTTTGTTAAGAGCTTGTACGCCGTATGTCATTTCACACAAACTTTCAAGTCCTTATTCTTCATTATGAATGAACCGATTTTAACGAAACTTGGTATACATACGCTAGATATCTAGGTCTAAATAGTTATCAGAAAACATTTTTGAAAAATAGTTCAGGCGGAAGGATATAGTGATTTTTAAAACTTAAAATCGCTCTCTTTCTCCCTCTGAAATCTTTTTCAAAAATGTTTTCTGATAAGTATTTAGACTTGGATATCTAGCGTATGCATACCAAGTTTCGTTAAAATCGGTTCATTCATTTTGAAGAATAAGGATTTCAAAGATTGTATGAAAAGCCGTACCGCGTAAACGCTCTTAACGTGATAAAAGAACAAAAAGGTGACTAATATTTTTGGAAATCTATCTGACTAATTATATTTTTTAGTCATCTACCCTATTAAGACGAGTTTGGAGTCGCGGATTTCGCGGCGGAATATAACTTCTGCATTTCAACCCGTTATAAGCCCAACTGAATAAAAGCCTCCCCTTTTTTTCCGTCATAAATAATCCTAATTCTTCTCTGAATCATTCTTCATCTTGTAAGAAAATCTGTGTTATTTTAATCTCACCCAGTCCCACAAAAGCATCATCAAAATTCTGGTAAATCACGAAAGGTCATACCCACCCTTCGCCGTACACAAATTGAATTACCAATCAGTGACAATGGCAACACTAGTAGTTACAGTTAATTGGTAGAAGGCAATTGAAGTGCACTGCGTCTATTTATTTACCTATATTAAGTGTCCGGGGCAGTTGACACGTTGCGATATAGAGTTAAAGGTCGGATAGAGGTAACAGTAATATTTACAATATTTTTTGAAAAAGTCTTTATTATTATTTTCAAAATTAAAAATAAAAAAATAAAAAATTATTATTATTATTATTTTTTTTTTAATATTTTTTTTATCAAAAAATATTTATTATCTAAACGCACAGGACCGGTGGTTGTGGTGACACTTGGGGGAGGCCTGTGACCAGCAGTGGACGTCTTTCGGCTAATATGATGATTATGATGATGAAACAGTTTACCTATATAAAAAATTACAAAAATATGATACTATAACAGTTAAAATATAATAAAAATTGACCGGAAAACAAACGAGATTTAACTATTTTGTATATGTCCCTACTAAAAGTGATTGAAGTTACTGATTCCATTTTAACGAGGTCCAGTTCACCAGTTTCGGGAGTAATCGTAAGTCAAAGCGATACGGAGTAGAAAACGCCCGACATTAAGGAAAAAATTACTACTTTGGGCTTAGAAAGTATATACCCCCTGACGCGCGTGTACGACCAGAGTGCACAATATGTCAAAAATGTATGAAAATTTAGGCGTTTTTGACAGATTTTGACTGACAATACGGATGCGAACGTTGCTTAAAAATTAGTAGAATTGGCCCCCAGTTGTTTAGATAAAGCTTAAACTTTCGAGCTAGTTTGTATATCAATCAAATAGGTAGGTACGTCATACCTACCAAAATTCGAAACTAAAGTTACCTCTTGCACGTCTATCCACTCATAACTCTGCGTCAAACAAGATAATTCGTTGGGGAGACGTCACACACACACTCTCTAACTACATTTGTTCCACTAGCGGGTGATAACACGATTGTGCCGACTGTACCCTCTCGTTATACTCTTTTAATCATTAATTTGTATATGAGTGATTTACGTTAGTGTCAAAATTAGGTTTGGCTGATCACAAGATAAAATTGCAAAGTCTAAAATTACTGAAGAAATAACAGATTGGACGTATGACAGCACCGATAACTTTATAGGACATTTATTGTGATAGACTATAATCATGTAAATAAAATAGGCATTAAATGCATTTAGAACTTGTTTGGCTTTAACTAAGTTCTAAATCTTGAAAGCTTCCTGCGGGACAGGCCTGGCCTAGTGCAGGAAGTCTTTAAAAATATTTTTTGCAAACTTTTAAAGATTGTAATAAATTATTCTTATTTTTATTCTTATTCTTTTGCTGAAAGAACTGAGATCGAAAATGTTGAATTTTGTTTTCGAAATACCTAATCATTAGCTCAATAAAAATCTGCCTAAAGAAACAATTGCTTAGTTCTGTGTTTCAGTGAATGCGAGCACTAAGGAACGATTTTCGTAAAATAATTAAAGAGGATTAACGTATGTATTTCCGATTCATAAACATTGAGTGGTACTTAAGGATACTCAGCTTCATGACAGGCTAGGCAAAATGAGTACACATTGGTTGGTGCTCTGTCAAACTCCTTGCACAAAGTCAAAACGTTTTTTTTTTTCAATTAGGCCATAACGGCACTTTTGAGCGTCATGATTTACAGTTAAAGTAATATGTATAATAAATAAATAAAGTGACTCTAAAATTTCTCAATATGCAAGTCTTCTGGAAACTACAAACTAAAACTGAAGACAAAGCAAGCATAAGCTCAGAACACCAATTAAACCAAGAACTCCCAAGCTCCAAACGAAATACAATACAGAATCCTCTACAGCCATAATATACAATATATCTACACTGAGCACGCCCGACTTCGAATCACACCGCACGATCCCCACAGCCACAATATGTGAGCAATATAAAATCAATATCAGCCAAGATTGCTCCCCAAGGATCGCCGCACATGGGACCTCATATTAGGCGGGGTTCAAACGGTATATTGATATTATGATTTGGGTTAAACCGAGATTTTTGGGTTGAAAGAACTGTGAAAGAGTATGATGTGGATTTTTGGTCGTTTGGGGTCTGCTGGGGTCGATATTTAGATGATGATTTTTTTTCGAGTAGGTAGTGTGTGGTTCTTGTCATTGTATTCCCGTCGGTCCCGTTAAAGGGTTATATGTATTTGAGAAATAGTCCGAAATATAGACAGTAGGTTTTTTTCTAGATTTTTTTTGACAAACCTACCGAAGACCGCTTTGAAAATTGTAATCATAGTTTCTAAACGGTTTATTTTTTAGAGATATTATACAACTTAATTTTTAGTAATTTTTTATGATAAATAACTATCAACTACTTCCATTTATATGAAAAATGCACTTCATTTTATTTTGAACAGCCACTACTATTACCTGTGATTTTTTTTAACACCTACATACAAGTTGTACACAGTTTTCGTATCGAAACATAATAAACTGGCTTCATTTTGAGCTACTTGCTACCACCCATTCATAGCAAAAGTGAACAGGCATCTTATAGGCACGCTTGCTCCATCGTAGACCTCACCCATCAATAATAGTCACATCAGAAAAAAAACCTGTGGTTTCTGATTCCAAATTCCTTTAAACAAACCAATTCTGCTTTAAATAGTCAACTCTCAGATTTGTACCCCAAAAAACTGAACAGCACACAGCCCCAGAACTGAAGTCTCCACAAATACCCCGATTTATGTCACAATACATATCTCGAGAAACGGCGGAGAGCCATAAAATAAAATTTTATAAGACACATAAAAAGTTCTGGGCACAAAATTGGAAGTCAGCGGGAAGAGGAAGCCTCGCCTAAAGCCGGGTATCAGGATAAATCAATGTTTGTTTGTGTTAGAATGCCACTTACTTGGGGCAGGGAAAATGTTGAGTCGGCTTCTTTGGGGTTGATATTTTTTTGTATTTTGACGGGCCAATTCTACTATTTTTTAATCTGTCAAAAATTTATGGAAATTGAGGATTTTCTGAAATATTGCGACTTTTTTTTATTATTCACACACACACAGGCACTCTTATATAAAGTTAAATATGAAGGTACATAAACCTACAAATCTGGAACCACTAACCAACCAATGGCGTTATGACAAATAAGAGAATTTAACGGACAGGTAAAAGTGAGCAGGCATCTTCTGGACACGCTCGCTCCATCATAGACCTCATATATCGCTTTCCATTAGGCGTGATCGAGGTCAAGAGCAAAAAATAAATTAAAGACCTATAAAGTACCTCAGAAACCGGGCATTAGCTATTGATATTCAAGAAAAGGGGACGGCCCAACCCGCACATCTTGGCAATACCTTGACCCGAGAATCAAACGATGATTTCAATAATTACTGATCGATAAGTAAGGTTATGATAAGGTGTCGTCCTAATAGGGTCCCGGGATTGCTCGAAAAAGCTTCCGTGGCACTGGTACGCAAAGGGCATTAGGAGGAACATGGATGGATTTTAGTCAGTAAGAATCTGATACTTCCTCCCGCTCCACCCAGAACGGAACGAGTCATTTGATGATTTTCATCCAATAAAAAAATATTGTCGTCTAAATACAAAGCGATCGTCGTGCGGATACGCGATCGTGGCGTTCATTTGCACGGGAAATCCGATTATGTCGTCGTTAAATCGCTTCGTTAATGACGTCGACCAAAGATTCTGGTCGCCTAAAAATATCAAAACTAAAATGAATACAGTCTTATCATACAAGACTTGTAATAAAGCGGGCTTAAAATCGGTAAAGAAAGACGATTTCGTGATCGTTTTCCGCACATCAACGTCGTCTCCATTCCTTCCTTATCTCAGCAGTAGAAACTTTGTCGCTTGCCGTTTTATTTGGTTTTCTTTTGACGCGGCAGGCGGCAGCCCTTGAGCCGGCCTGATTAATTTCACCCCCACCCCGTAGGGTAGGTTAGAAGTACCCGCGCCGCCGGAATAACGGATTTTGTTGCTGGCCTTTTTTTCAAACGTGGAATGGCTCCTTTTGGAGTGTTGGTAGGACTGTAGGCTTTGTTTGGTGAGGTCGTTGGTTCTGATTTACAAATACTTGCATTCTACCTTACTCGGTATTATTATCTAGGTATTACAGAAAGACGACTCTTTTAATTGAACCTTTACCACAGTAATCAATTAATTTACTGTGGGGCTGAGAAGGTCCCGCTACTATAAGAGCCGTGTTTTTACTTTAAAACATACACACACGAACATATATTCTACGAAAATCCTAAGCCCAAACGACGCCGACGGTGTGTGATACTGTGCGGAAAGTTTCTTAACCAAAGAAAGTACAATTTATTGAAACCCTGATGTTGAAAGTTTTAAAAAGGCTCAGAAAGAATTCAAATCACATAACATTCCTCTATGATGTTAAGAATAGGTAGGTGATTTAGTTGAAAACGACGTTTCTTGTCTTAGAACAACAGCTCCTTTTGATGTTTTTTTACAAACGGTACTAGACAAAGTATCTATACATCAACGATAACGGTTGTCAAAATGTTCATAACATTTAGGATTAACCCGCGCTTGTGCATTCCCTTAGCCCAGCCTGGCGTAGGTATTTCTACCCAATTTACACCTACTCCAAAAATAACGAACTTCAACCTAATCTATCAACGCTAAAATTGCCAAACAAAATTGCTAAGTCCATTACATTCCTCGCTCACAAAATTATCCTATACACACACAGTGTTAATAAAATACCGAATATTCAAATCAGAACGCCGTTACGCGAAAATGAAATTTCAAATCCACCCTCACAGTATTGGTTATTTTGTATTCAACGTGCAATCTGACCGGGCAAAGTGGCAAATCATGGAGAGGCTGAAAATCAGTCAAATAGACCCCCGAGTTACTGGCTGTATGGGACTGAATACTAATGTTGCCTTTGCCTGTTGAAAAAAATGTAGCTAGAAGTATGGCTGCCGCGAGAAATGGCGGTAAAATATTATGTTGTCTGTGGATTGAATAAATATGGCGGAGGTTTGCTGTTTTTGAATTTCGATTATTTTGTAGATTATACAATATTTTAAAGTTTAGTTTGGCATGCACGTTCTCATGATTTATTGAACGTTGCCGACTCATTTTTAATGATGAATTTTGCCAACTCATTTCGATTGTCTCTACATCTCTAATGATCAAATTCTCAACAAGGCTTAGGTATAGCTGGTATCTAATAACAAAGGCATCAGCTAGCTCAGTTATACCCGACCATCTAACGAACTATTTTATCATAAACATTGCTTGCTGCAAATACAAGATTTAGGTAAACGAAACGCCGCGCGCCGACGCGATGCCGACGGCCTGGAAATAGTTTTTTCTTGTTTAAAAACTCAACATAGTAATATACTTATCCTATCTAAATTAATATTATAAATGCGTAAATGGGTTTGTTTTTTTGTTCTTGTACAGCGATAGATATCTACGCCTGGAGGCGGTTATCAACCGAGCAACCGCGAGCAATAGTTAGTTCTATATAACATTCTCTATACGGAATTAGGAATCTGCACAGCAAATCAGTTTTCCGACTCCAAAAATAAAGGAGGATGTCAATAATTGACCAACTTAAAAAAAAATACAATATCAATTCTACGTATTGTACCTACTATGTAATATTTCTCGCTTATGGACGTTAACCCAGGCGGCCGGTGTCTCGCACGATTGGTTTGAATAGTAGCTTCGAGTCTACCGTAGTATAATTTGTACTACCTGTAACAGCCTCATTTGTGTTATAATTTACCTATACTTACTAAGAATTGTACAAATCCTAAAGTGAAATAAAAGAATTTATTTATTTAATACTATTTCAACTGCGATATTTCCACAAATGATAATAATCTGTCATATAAAAATTCTGTAATTGTTTAATTTTTCCACATTATCATTACAATAATGAGTAAATAATTCATAATACTTTAATTAGGTACATATAACATTAAATATCTTATAACAAATTGGAAGTGATTTCTTTATACTATTTAGAAAACTTCGTCTCTTCTCAGTTTGAGTCATCGTGGTGAAAGGATTACTCAGCAAGACTCTGCATTACCGAATGCTAGCTGTCCAGGGCGCGATGGGATGGATGGAATCATAAAACGACAATTATCCCTACTCGGTGAGGCTCCTTTAGAACCAGTGGGGTATCATAGACCCCGTCTACTTACCTGTCTTTTGTGCCCAACCACCTGCACCTTACAGGACCTGAACGTGGCTTACGACAGAAGTCTAAATGGCCACGCATCGGTCGGAAAAAAATTGCGAAGGTGTCAAATCTACACAAAACAAAGAAGGAGATTCTCCTTCATCATCTCGTTCCTACGTCTTCTTCTTCCTGTAGTTTGGACCCAGTAGGTGGTCATGCTAATTGCAGCATCGGTGGTATTCAATAATTCCCCAAAGTTCAGGTGTATGGGCACCCAGGTAAGCCGCTGCAAACACAACTTGGCGAAATGGGATTATATAGACCCAACGGATAGGTACCCATTGCAAGTGCGGTGCCCTGTTTCAGAACCTGAGTTACACGGAGGGCCCTAAGTACCCATACACCACCAGTCGCGCTTGTGTTTAAGCACCAATCATTTCATGCCTTCATTGAAGTTCATCATCATTATTATTTCAGCAGAAAGACGTCCACGGTCTCTGAAGTGTCATCACATTGAACGGTCAAGTGCTTTTCTCACCAACACATTCTTCCTCCTTGGAGTCGCGCATTCGTGTAAAAAGGTTTCCAGTTTTTTTTCATTATCTAAAATTGTTTTAAGTAGGTTACAATAACCAGTTACATAATAGGCCGAGTTCCAAACGTTGAAATCCGATCACGTACGAAAATTTTCGACATTGGAAAATGAATTAGGTATGCATATTTTTTTTACAAGCCCACCGCATTCCCAAGCCACTGCAACTTCTGAAAACCAGAATCAACATTGGCGACCATCAGAAAAAACGCCGAGTCAATGAAGCTCGACGAGTCCCAGAGAAATGATTCAACTGTCTTGGATCCCGCAAAGAAATTAATCAGAAAATAACAGCGGAGGAGTAGGAAAAAAATATAATTTCCACTTAGGTATGCATATCAAATGGAGCTGGGCAAGACACCTGGTAAGGCGCGATGATGATAGGTGGAGCAAGACTGTGACTGGAAGAAGTGTCGGTCGTCCGGCGGAGAGATCGTCAGAAGAATTGTTGCCATCGCGGGTAGAACCTGGATAAGGCTGGCCCAGAAGCGTGGGAATTCAGAAGAAATTGTTGCCATCGAGGGTAGAACCTGGATGAGGCTAACCTACAAGCGTGGGGATTCAGAAGTCATTGTTGCCATCGAGGGTAGAACCTGGATGAGACTGGACCAGAAGCGTGGGGATTCAGAAGTAATTGTTGCCACCGAGGGTAGAACCTGGATGAGGCTGGCCCAGAAGCTTGGGAATTCAGAAGAAATTGTTGCCATAGAGGGTAGAACCTGGATGAGGCTGGCCCAGAAGCGTGGGGATTGGCATAGAAAAGATAGGCCTATGCTCAGCAGTGCGCAAAGTCTGACTGTGGATGATGAATATGATGATTCTATTTTTTTTCCTGTGCTTGTTTTGAGGTGTACAATAAAGTAGAATAATAACGATGAGATATTAACTCAGAAGTATTCTTACCTGTCATCCGTCCATCTGAATGGTCTTGCGTCAGCTGAAGGGGAGTTTGAGCCACTTCCATCTTATAGTCTATTTTATACTTGAAGTTCACTTTTATATCACTAACTGTTCTTGTGTCTAACTAGACGAGGTGTTTCATAGCTATCTTCTTATTTTTCACAGATTTTACTACTGAAGTTACATAGAGGTTACAGCAATTGCATATAAGGACATACCTATACACAGTTGAGTCAGAATAAATTAGCGAGAAAATTCATGGGTGTTGATTTCCAATGACTGTCACCGGATTATTGCAAACTCCGAAAGATTTTAAAAATGTTGATAGATTTAAATGTAATTGATAAATTGTGATTTAGTTCACAAATTTATCAAAAGTTTTCATCATTTCTTCTTCAATGTTACGAGTGTTTTGCCAAGAAATTGCGAACTGACATAAACTGACAACCAATCAGCGCATAGGTCTACAATCTACCCGGTTTTAGTTTCTCGGCACGGCACGGAGAGATTATAAACTATCAAAATTTGATTCGTAATATTATTATACTAGCTTTTGCCCGCGACTTCGTGCGCGCATGTCCCGTTTTTTCCGTTCTCGTAGGAACTCCGGGAAATCCTCTCTTAGGGGAACACCCCCTAAGAAACCTACATGCCAAATTTCAACTTTCTACGACCAGTAGTTTCGGCTGTGCATTGTGTCTCAGTCACTCCGTCAGTAACGGAAGAATTTTATGTATTAGGATATTGATTGTCTGACATTTTGCTGATTGTGTGCCTCATTGGCTTCGCTAAATAGGCCATAGGCCACTATATAACGCAGCCAATAAAGCACACAACGTTATAGTTTTACAATTTTTGCTTCCTTATATTTGTACCTACATTGTGTGTATCTGCGTGTGCCAAATAGACATGTTATCTTTCTTACTTCTTTATTATTCCAATTTTCTTTGTGGTTTGCCTTCTATGGCCAAATGGTTAAATTTGCTTTATTTTTATTTTTAAGGACCACTTGTTACCCACTCGGTGCTTGGCTGCTTTCTAAGTTCGAATTTTAAAGAAACCGAATCGTTAGGTACCTACTCGGTGCTTGGTTGCGTTCTAAGTTCAAATCACACGCTATGGGCGCGTTCACTGGTTCTGCCGCCTCTGCCGGTCTATTCCGTCAACATCTCACCGTGTAAGCTAAGATGCCATACAAACAACATGGAATGACAGTTCACTTCAAGCTCACACACGTTGACAGAATAGACCGTTGAATACAAAATTATTTACATCTAATTCGGTACTTATGGGAAAATTTGTAAAATAATTAAAGAAGTTTATTGTGCAATGGTATCACAATAATATTAAGTACCTATTTTTAGTCCATATTTCTTGTAAGACTAAATATTTGTTCAGATGTTGATGAAATACCAGCGTGAAATCAAATGTCACCGATTATGTGATGATAAATTATAATATTCTATAATACAATAATGTATTGGGGCAAAAAAAGAGTGTTACAAGTCAAATAATTTCTGACTCATCACAAGTTGAGACGCGGCCGCAGCGCCCGCAGCAGACCATGAAGAAGATGGCAGGACGACTTAGATGTCTGCCTGAATCGGGAAGAAGTGGCGCAGAACCGGACACAATGGAAGGAACGCCGAAAGGCTACTGCAATTGCATCTTAAACATCGATCACCTAGAACGTTATTTATTTTGATCGATGATCTTACACTAAAGTAGGTAGGTATATAATTTTCAATTTTCAAAAGAAATATTAATTTCTTATTTTTTTTTATTTACTTAATTCAAATAAGATATTTTTTTGTTTTATTTTTTAGAACTGTAATCTCTATTTATTCTAGCTCGTGATTTGGATGTTATACCTACAAAGTATAAATATTGGCAAAAATATTCATGCCGTGGTGGGCATGGCACTAAGCACAAGCATTGAGCTAGACTCACGAAATATTAACGAGAGAAAAAATGTGTGTGTATAAGGGAGAGACCTGTCCTGCAGTGGGACAATGGCCTGGAGCCTGGAGGTCTCAATAGGTTACTTCTAAACAAGAGCTCCATCACCACATCATCATTTTCCATCAGGTGAGATCGTGGTGGAAAATGGAAAAGCGATCCCAAAAATATGATAAAAACAATTCTTCTTCAGACTTCATATACTCCTTAAATCTTAAAATAAACGAACCGATTTTAATAAAACTGGACACGCGCACGCAATATACCTAGCTCTAAAAAGTTAGGTACTTACATAAGAACTTTTTCAGAAAAGAGTTGATCTGTGTTCCCTTCCACATATAACCCGTCTGCCTTCCAAGCAAGAGCGAACAGGCATCTTCTGGACACGCTCGCTCCATCATAGACCTCATCTATCGCTTCCCATCAGGCGTGATCGAGATCAAAAGCAAGCCCATTACTCAATAGAGAAAAAAAAAGAAAAGAATATAGAGTTATCTTTCAGTGTGTATAGACAACATTGCTCATCAAGTTGTGCTCACTGCCTCTATTAACACTGTTCCTTAAAAGTTCTTATCAATCATTAGACGTAGGTAGTTATCTATCTTGCTTATATGTCACGGGATAATTGCAATCACCGTAAGATTGTAATAATATCACGTGAAATTATAAATTCACTAGCTTTTGCCCGCGACTTCGTCCTGTTTCCCGAAAGTTAGAAAGAGAAATTGAAGAACTTTAAGAAGAACGAAAAATCCATAGGTACTAATATTTAAATGCGAAAGTAACTGTCTATACTTACGAGTATGTCTGTCTGTTTGATACCTTTTCATGTCTTAACGGCTGTACGGATTTGGGTGAAACTTAGCACCAGGTAGATAATGTCCTCGTAGGACATAAATATAAATAGGATATAAATTTTATCTCGGGAGTGTGTTCCCGTGTGATATTTTTCGACATTCACGCGGGCGAAGCCACTGGCATGGCAGAACAAGTTACTTATACTTATGTACTTAAGTGCATAACATGGACCAAAGTAAGCCATTTAAAAAACAAAAGCTAATCACCATTATCTGTAGATAGTGCTCGTAGAGACCCTTATTTATTTTTCAGATTTGTGTGGAACTTCATAAACTTAAAAAAAAAAATTGGTGATGAAAAATGTGGTGAGAAGCACATTTTTTCTCATAAGTAAGTATTCTATTTGTTCAGTCTGCAGTTCACTGTAGAGTTTTAGATTTAAGATGTGTTTAAAGTGGGGAAATTCTAATGCATTAGGTAGGTCCTTTTGCAATTACGTTCACTTACAATTAAAAATCCAACAAGCATCCCAAATAATACAGATAAAAATATTCAAACCGTTCACACAAAAAACCCAACGAATTCCCTCCAAAATTTGACAGTTAAGCACGTGACGTTTCACTTTTGACGTTTATATATTTTTAAGCACGGACGGGCAGGAGCCGCGCGCGTTATGCCACGGCCGGGGAACTTTTGACGCGATATTGCCTGTGAGCTTGAAGGCGTGGCATGGCTCCGCCCCGTTGCTTTTCGCGTCTGACTCTGTCCCCCAGACGGGGGGACACTTCGATTTTGGGTCAGCTGTTAACCGGCCGTTTTAAGCTTTAATTTGTGGCATTACGCCGCTGTTGCGTCGGCCCTGTCGTTTAGAATAATGCCGTCGTACATTTTAGCGCGGATTGAACGTTCCATTTTCCAATTACAACGTGGAATGGTTGTTCGAATTTATATAGAAACAATTAGATGCGGGTTCGTTTTTATGCGTCTATGGTCTGGATTTTTGCAGTATTTTACTGAGATAATAAATTCGCCTTTCTTTAAATTGTATTAAATAAGCCTGAATGTTTTTCTTGCTTTGTATCGACTGTGCCTTTACCAAGGAATATTATTTTCCCTTTTTGACACCTTTCATACACTCGGACAGTTCATATAATGAGCAGAAAAATATCTTTTCCCCATTTTTTCTTTCTTTTGATCCATATTCGATCAATCTAGTCAGCCGATCCGTCTTCAGTGTCATATTAGAGACTTCTTTGTCTATTTTACTAGACAAGCTATCTTAATTTTGATGAAGCTTGGCCGGATTTTAGGGACACTATTTACCACCGATACACATTATTATTTATCTATAACGGTTATAGCATAGCTGTAGCCGAAATGTACTTAATTACTACCTAAGCTCGCTAAGCAACGTTCACATTAGGGACTAGTTTGATTATGTTCATACATACAATACCTACGTATAGCCAAGATTGTATGAACATAATATAGGTCCTGTGCCAAATGTGTAGGGACGATAACTACACACGGCATAATTTTCTACGAGTATACCTATCTAGATAAACATAGGTAGGTAATCATGGTATTTCTTTGGAAGAAAAATACATTCAATGAATTTAATTTAGACACAAGAAAGAACTAAGTAGGTACTGTAAACCATGGTAAAACTTTTCCGAAAATTTAGAAAGAAATTGAAATTTCACTACTTACATAAGTTTTCGAAAATAATCGTAATAACTTTTCAGAGCTACCAAGTTTCATAAAAATTGGTTTATTCATTTCTTGAATAAAGACTTGAATTTTTGTATGTTACCTATACCGTTAGGAGTCGGTACGCTCTTAATTAATTTGATTTCTTAGCTACATAGGTACACAGGTACCTGAGTAAATACCCAACGCACACAATTTTCCCTTAACTCCAACAAATAGCTTCACATACAAACGTCAAGTGACATTTGATATCGCCCAATAAGAATTCCCACATTTGGCAGGGCGTGGCGTGTTGCCTTTGCCCGCAGAAAACAACCGTCATAGACGAAAAGTCAACAGTTCCCGTGTTTTCATTGGGCGCGCCGTGATTTTGGCGCGAGAGGTAACTGTCAAGATTGGGTGCTTTTTGATGTCGTTATGTGGTTGTAGGTAAGTACCTACATGTATAAATAAAATAGGTAGGTAGATATTATTGCCCAGCCTACAGGGACCTTAGATAGCATGATAATCAATGCTCTTGGGCAGGCATTACAGAAAAATCTTGGGAAAAGTTTAAGGATTTTTTTTACATGTTTAATTTTGCTGTGAAGAGTAAGAAAATCATGACTATATTTTTTGTTTCGTCTTTAGTTAAAATCCTTTTTAGGATTCCGTACCCGAAGGGTAACTAAGGGAACCCTGTTACTAAGCCTCCGCTGTCTGTCCATCCGTCGTCTGTCTGTCAGCGAGCTGTAACTCAAGACCGGTAATAGGTAGATAGTTGCAATTTTCACAGAGTGTGTATTTCTATAGCCGCTATAACTACAACTATAATTAAATTAAATTAACGATAAGTTAAAGGGAGCTGCCATACAATAAACCGAAGAAACGTGTTTTTTTCGGAACCCTTCGTGTTAGAGTCCATCTCGCACTTGCTAGGTTTTTTTTTAGCTAACCTATTTTAACGCACGAGGAGTCAATTAAAAATAATATCTAGTATATAGGTAAGTTACAAGGCAAATTTGTCTTTTTTTAGCGGTTTTAGTCACTAAAATATGTTAGAAAAAACTGTAGATACATTTCTTTCCCCTCATAAACACAACGGTCAAAAGAAAACCCTGCCAAAAAGCAATCCAACATCATACTTATCTTCAACAAAATATATTTTCAACATTCAATTCGCTCGAAACCCGAGCCAAAGGAACCCCGAAAACTACCCACAAGTCAATCGCCAAACTGCGAGTTTTCTCCCCCCACCCAACCGGGGTGGTGAGCCACCCCACGTTTGCCCCCGAATTACCGGTTCGCCCCCTAAACCGCGGTCTTCGGTGACAGTTCAATAAGGCACAGCGACCAATCGCGGCAAACGTCGCCCGGTATAAGCCAATAGGATTAACGCTATACACGTCCTTTTCTGTCTTATTTACTCGCGTATCTATCTGTCTTCTTCCTACGCACGGTAGACGGATTCTTGATTCGATTTCGATTGAATTCTTTATACGAATTTTCTTTTGTTTTTCACTCCGTTGAAAAGGCATGTCTCTGATGATATTAACTGCTTGTTTTTTTTTCTATGTTGTATTAAATGTAAAGGCTTTGGGTATTGGGGCAAGGATTTTCAGAGGGCGAAATACATGATGATGAAATAATTCTAAGCTTATTTTATGTAAGTAGATAACATTTTTGTGTGTTGGGTAGTGTCCGGACAGCTGTAAACAAATTCTCTATTGTAGTCTTTTAGACCAAATACAGTTGAATAATTTTTCCGAGATACGTCGGAGCTTCATTGCCTCGGCGCTTTGCTGGAGTTCATTATTGTTGATTGGAAATGTTCCCATTTCCAGGAAACAGGGCTTCTCTCTATACGAGGGACTTTCCGTGTGAAGAGTGAAAATAATTAGCTAACAACAGCAAAGGGTTCGAAAAAAAACATTTTATAGGTATGTTGTTTTGAAAACATAGGTACCTACATTACCTATAGATTTTCCTGTAAAGTAATTAAGTAAAGTCGTTTTGGAGATAAGGATGCGGTTCTTAAGCTTCAACGTCTAAATCGCTGAACCGATTTTGATTAATTTTGGTACAAAGATAGATAGGACTCTGGAGACAGTTATAGGTTACTTTTTGCGAGCTAGCGAGAAATCCATATTAACGCGAACAGACAAAAGCTGGCAGACTATACTTAGGTATTATTTTATAAAGAACGTGAAAATAGGCAATATTCGAAATAGGGTTTCACCTGAGAGGGGTGCGTTCAACAAACCTACTTACTATAAATTATTAAGTTGCTACCTTTGACAAAAAAAATATAGATTGGTATCTACTTACTAATGAAACCATAATAAATTAGACAGAAACGAGCAACCTTCTTCAATATCCTTATTGACTTTTTAGATTATCTATTTGGAACTTTAATCGGAAATAAAAGCTTTTTATTTCGTTTTATTAAGCAGCAGTAGGTACCCACCTATAGGTAGCAGTAACGGAAAATGTTACCCTTTGCCTTTTCCCAGACAGGTCTCTCAAAGCAGAGCTCATTTTTTATAGGAGGATTCTCGGATCTTTTGGGTTACTAAATGATTAGTATCTTACTACATGTTAAGTAATTTCTTTTCGATAAGGATTAATTAAGGACAACTTACAAGAGGTTGAAGCCTAACGACAGGATTGGTCGGAACTCTCCCAAAGCCGTGAGGAATGGGAAACAACAAAAGGAGGCTTTTACTCTGCAATGAGACAGAACAGGCTGAAAATAAATATAGATAATACCAAATCAAGGCAAGTGGAATCAAGGCAGGTGGAATGGAAACGCCAGGAGGACGCCCTTGAAGGACATCCACTGACCTTACTGGTGACTTTCAGGGAGACGATGTAAAAGAAGTATGTTAAGGCCGCATTTGGCGCAAAGGGCCATGTACCTATTACCTACGTGGGACCAAGGATTGGGGTCTGAGCTTTGCAGTTTGCTTATTTTTGATGCCATGCCGGACGGGGAGGTAGATTACTTAATCTAACTTATATTAACCAAATCGGTAAGGAGATTTAAGTGTGATAGCGGCGCTTTTACTCCTAAAATAAGAATAAGATTTTTTGTTATCTCTACAAATATTCCTAGTAGGTATAGATGGGACCCTGGAGATGGTTTTAAGCCACTTTGACGCGAGCTAAGCTGTGGGCTGAAGTCCTTAAATTCCTTATTTCTAAAGTTAATAACTGCTGCATGCTTAATAGATAACAGTTAAGAATTTTAGAAACCTGAACCGTTTTATACAAAATTATTAATGCTGAAATAGGCATAGAAGAACTTTACGCTCCATAAGCAAGGTAAATGCGTCAGTAGAGTTGTATGATGATGTACCTAGGTTTGGTTTGTTGGCTTTGTGCCTATATTACCGAGACTGTCAGGTATTCAACTCAGGAAGCTCCAACTAGATAAACAAATAACAAAATAAAACAGCCCCTATTCAAATCAAAATACCGAACAATTCCAAGCCAACAAGCCGTACAATGAACAATACGAACCAACCTTTTATTGGAGAAATGTCAGTAACAGTGTTTATTTTAATCATCGCGTTTTGAGCACAGATAAATTGGATAATAAGCGCCGTGGGGTGTCTCCACGGGCGGCCGGTGTCAGGGCCAGGCATTACTCGCCCATAGAGAAAATAGAGATGTCTGACTGCCAGTGTTTTGATGCAGGTTTATAGAGATTCGTTATTTGAACATTTTAGTGTGTTTGTTTCATGGATTTGTTTTTTTTTATTGCTAAGATGTCCTTGATAGAAGGTGTGAAGTGAAGACATAGGTACCTAGGTAGGTACTTCTTTTTTCTGTGTCGATTGACTCATAGAAAATTTTGTCCGTCCAGTAGGTATAGTACTTACCTACCTATTGAGCAACCTGTACCTACACTGTACAGCTCTATCATTGATGAAATCTTGGATGGTGCAGGTAGTTTTGCACGACAGGCGGAGGAGATGCATGTCCTGTGAAGTTACAACACATCACCACTTACACACTTTAGACCAAAAAACTTCTGCTAGGATAAAGTAATTATAAGGATAGGTAGGTTGACTACGTAGGTCATCATCATCATCATCATATCAGCCGAAAGACGTCCACTGTTGGACATAGGCCTCCGGTTGCCATAATCGCCACGCTTGGCAGGCGGGTTGGCGATCGCAGTGTAGCTGTTGCAATGTATCTACAGAGAATGCTGCTGCCCATTCTCTGGTGAGTCCCTTAGTCGCCTCTTACGACCCCCTCGGGAAGTGATGGGATGGTGCTATTCTTTTACGTCGGACACCATACAGAACTACGTAGGTACCGGTAGGTATTACATCAAAATGAGAAAGTGCCGGCCAAAACAAAAGCTTTATTCTGATAGAATTAACTTGTTCCCCTTAATAATTCTTAATATGGCACCAAAGCTGTAGCACCACTTCGTTTTATACGAACTCAAAAGGCATTGACTTACACACAAAATGAGAAAAAAATTAAATCGCTCCTATATTTCCCAACGGGTTGGGCACAGGCGTAGGTACCTGTAGTGTACTCCCATATTTCGCTAGTCCCATGTACCTAACCGTAGTCTAGCCTATTATGCCATCAACCGGACACAAAACAGAATGAGACACTAATCCAGCACCTCATGCTCAGTAGTAGGTTAGAAACAAAAAAGTGAGAAGTGAAATCCAATTAAGTCCTGACAAATAGAATCAACAACGCATTCCTATTAAAAAACGTAGGGGAAAACCGGGAGACTTGCCCAGGTGGGAGAGTTGAGCCACCTTTCAAAATTGTATTTAAATTTAGCGCAAACAAACCGTCAAAGCGTTCATTGGTTGCACGCAAGAGGCCAATCACAAGTATGCAGCGATTTTGCACCTTAGCAGTGTGGTTTGTCAATGACAATGTAAAACGTGTTTTTGTTGCTGCTGAGTATATTTTTATGTTTTAAGTAGTTTTGTGATTGCTGTCGTATTTATTGAGGTACGTATTGTTTGTTGCTATTATTATATTGCCAGACAAATGTAGTTTGACGTGTGCTAAGTGTTTTTTTCTCTATGATCGGAGGTTTTTCTTTGTCATAACCTAAATGGGGAATTAGTGTGAGCGGGAGAGTTGCACCAGGGTGGTTGCGGCGGGAGACTTGCTCAGTGGTTCATGTCTCCCTGTGCAGGGAAATTATACTTAATTTTGTTTGATTGTTTTTTTTTCGGTCTTAATATTATTTATTGTATTTGCAGTGCCAACTTGTATGATGCCTTTTCAATACAAGCCTCCTGAAAATGCACGCAAACGGAAAAAACACAAAAGTGGAGTTGCAAAATGCCATAGATGAAATTAAGGGAGGCGCTTCTACTATACAAACTTCAAATAAATATGGCATAGATAGAAGTACTTTGAGACGGTATAAATTAAATGAAGATAAAATTCATAAATTTGAAGAAAAAAACAGTCAATACAAAGCATCACAGGTATTTACAACAGCCGAGGAAAAGCTTCTTGTCAATTATTTGTTGACATGCAGTAAAATGCATTATGGTTTGACAAGAAAACAAGCAATGCAGTTGGCATTTGAATATGCGACTGTAAATAATAATAATAAAAAGTTAACATTAAAAAACATTGCTAAAGTTTAATTATTTTTAATTGTTTATATAAAAAGTTATTGGTGTGATTTTGTTTATTTTGGAACAATTTTACAAAAAAATGTTATGTTAATAACATTTTCTTTGATGGCAGTATTAAAAACAAGTTAATTATTGTATAAGACAAGATATATAAAACTATGATTGAAGCTGAAAATGGTTTTTATTTTCCACATAAACAATATGGTCAACTCTCCCCATACCCCGGTTCAAGTGTCCCTGCAGGTGGGGAGACTTGACTCATTTCTCATTTTTTAGTAAAATGCCAATAAAATTTTACCTGGGCATTTATTAGCAATACAATTAAGCACAAATGTACCTACTAAAGTAAGGCATCGCATAAGTGTATAATCGATTCTCTAAACCCAATAAACAAGTAATTATGATATTTTATATTAAAAGTGGTTCAACTCTCCCGGACTTCCCCTATCGTAGTACCAACATTACCAACCCAACGTGTGCCCAACCTAACAGCAACAAAGTGCATTACATACGTCGCCCAATGCCCAATGTCCATAGACTAGACAAACGGACTGATGCAATTGCACCCCGCACTGATCACAAAGGGATTTGTCACAGTCCGGTACAGTTGGATGTAATTCACGTGTATGTGATTACCTATTCCAATTCGATTAATTCACATTTCACTGTCGTACGTGTGATAATTGTAGCCAGGTAGGTACCTACTACTATAGACACTATCCACCTACATAAAGTGTTTTGTTTTAAAGATGGGAAATCATCAAATGACTTCGTCCGCTCTAGGCGGGGCGGAAGGGAGTGTCAGACTTACTGACTAAAACCCATCCGTGTTCCTCCTAATGCCCTGACATCTCCTTCAGGCGCGCGTGGAACACAACGCGCCGTCGACTCGGGCCTGTTTCTGATCGAAAGACGAGCCACCCAACGCTCGCCGTCCGCTGGCATCAATCACTGCGCCATGCTCTGGAGCAATTGGTCCTGAGCAGCGGCGCAGTGGCTGATGTTCGCCTGGAGGAAGCGAAATGGGGCCGTTATTGCCACTCTATCTCAGCCCCCCGTGAGGGCTCCGTCGCGGTAGTCGCAGTGTGGCTACTTATAGTGCTGCAAGCAGATTTAATAGTAGGTAAATATAGGGCCGTTCGAATGTTTTGCTTACATAGGTACTCGTTCACCATAAGGCTCCCGCGCACTAGACAGCCTGGCTTCGTGGCTGCTTAGGTGCGCGGGCTCCCATACACTGTCATATGTTCGACTGGCTGCCGCAGCCAGGCTGCCTAGTGCACGGGGGGCTAAGAATACGAATATGCGTTTTTTTTATAAAAAAAAAAAATAAATACGGCTGTCTTTTCCAGATATTTGAGACCGAGCAGACCCTCCGAACTGCAACTGAGAAATTCAGTCAGAAAAATCCGACAACATTTTGTCCGACCCGAGAATCGAACTCAGGGCTCCATGCTCAGCAGTGGCTTGCGATCACTAGACCAGCGAAGTACCTAAGTAGTTCGGTATTTATGTGTACCTATAGTCTAGAGATGGTAATCGAGGCCTCGCATTAAAGTAAAACTCCAAAATGAGTACCTAAGTACTTATACTTACTTCATTAAAAACATATTATGTTCATTAGAAACAACTTTGGAAAAAACAATAGTTGTTCCCTTGGGATAATTTTCGACAATCACGCGGGCGGCAATTAGTATAATATATTCTTATTCTTTATTGTACACCATAGTAATTAAAATACTTTACAGTGAAGAAAAGTTCATGTACAAAGGCGAGCTTAACTCATCAATATACTATAGGGAACGTGCACACGGCGTAGACTGTCCCATCTATTGTTGTAAATTCGGAACTTTTATCTTATAAACACTTGACACTGACGCTTGTGCTGCTACCTATAATTCCTACTTGGTTCCTAAGGGCGAACGTCGTGTGCAAAGTAGACTGCCATCTAGTGTTGTACATTCGGAACTTTTAGCGTAAAAATACATTGACACTACATGAAAGCGCCAGGGTAGCCCGCGAAATTCAAATTTTCTTATGTTTTTTGCAGGTATCCGGTTTTGGGGTATTGTATCACGTTGTATGTTGGCGAAAATATGATTCGCGGCCGTAACAAGTACGTATTTACAGAACTGTAATCATTAAAATCATCAATACAACTCTGTTAGAATTGATGCCAAATGTAGTATTTGATGAAATCATAACATTTGGCATCAACTGAAGGAGTTAAAATGAGTGAATTATTATAACTCTCCAATATATAAGATTATATAAATCTCCATGAATTATCCCAAAAAAAAGATGATAGGTCTAAATAAATAAAACTGCACAAAACATTTTTATTCATTATATATTTTTTGTCAGAAGGTAATTAATACAGTGCCAAAACAGTAACAAAACATTAGTACGAAAAAAATCAAGAATGCATCTAGCATTTACTACTTCAATACCCAGATATAAACAATATCCTAAGACGATAAGAGGACAACATTTAACACTTATATTTTTCACAACATTTGAACAGACAGTTGGCAATATTAAACTATTATTTATTTTTTTAATAATATATAAATTGTGAACTAGATTCATAACATCGATACGCCTAATGGATATTTATTTTCTCTACATTATTATCAAGAAGGTAGTCATGTGCAATTGTTTATCACTATTTTTAAGCGTTTTGCTAAAAGGAACTTTTGGCGCTTGTCAACAATCGTAGCTATAGTGCATTCGCAATTATTTTACCTCTGAGAGCAACCAAACAGCAACCTTATGGCAACGAGAATAAAGATCACTTTGGTGCAATCAGATATAAAATAACAGTGAACCAATTTTGATGATGCCATCTTTTTTATTTTTGTCAGTACATAATCCAGAGACAACTTCAAAACTTTTTACCAACGAAAAGATCCTTCTAGCATTTTACATGAGTCACAAAATTTCGTGTCAAATTCATTCAATTAAATTCGATAAATCATGTCCTACGTGAAGTTCATTTTGTTTTTTTTTTGTCCAAAATCCTTTTTTTACTCATTCGGCTCCTTCGGATCGGCACGAAGTGACAATGTGCAAAACGAACCGTCAACTCTTTTAATAGAAATTGTCCTTCGATTATATCACTCGTAGAACTGTATGCAAAATGGTTGGCGCATCGTTGTCGCATTGACACCTGTGCGAGAGAGCTCTTTCTTCTTGTAATAACTTATTCAGAAAAACAAAGTAGTAAGTAGTAGGTCTAATTAAAATAAAGTTGCACAATTATTTAGCGATGGTTCTCTTACAAACGGTAAGTAATATTTGCTCTCTTTCTAGCGCTAAGCTGCCATACAAGCCTATCTCGCTCTATCATACTATTGAGAGCCATCGCATAATAATTGATTTGTAATTTCATTTTTGTAGTACATTTAAATTGATACTTTATACATAAATCAGAACATCCAATCAAATAACTTCCCAATTCATTCGTCATTCAAATCATAGACGTCTTTACAAAGATATGCTTTGGTCAATATTACGAAGACTAACACACCCAACAATGTCATACGCTGGCACTTCACTTTTCCTATTTGTCATAATATTAGCTTTACATCATCAATACAATATCAACCTTATTTCGAAACTCATAAGGTATATACAACGTGTAACAGAATGGACGCCACACCTGGAAAGGGCTTCTCCACTTTTACTATGGGATCAAATTCTCGATCGCGTTAGCGTAAACGTCAATTTGTATTGAAACTGAATAAGCGCCGCCTGGTGACAATAACGGAAAACCTTTTTTTTTTTATACAATAGGGTAGATGACAAAAAATCTAATTAGTCCATCAGATAGATTTCCAAAAAATATTATAAGTACACGATTTTTTTCTTTTTTCACGTAAACTGAAAATGATACAGTGCGTTGAAAACGTTCAGTCTTGGTCCTATAAAAAAAGTTGTTTATAATGATGAGTACCATGACTCCTTTTCAGGTGTGGCGTTTATTCTGTTACACGTTGTATTTTGTATGACACAAGTGACGCGAACATTTTGACAAATGTGCCCGCCAAATTCGCCAACCGTCCAACAAAGTCAGAACTGCACATAACTACCAACATTATAATACTGCGAAAGAGCAGATCTTGCGACAAACGCCGCTCCGTCAACCTGCCCTAAAATCAGTCTGTCGCTTGATCGTCATGCCGCGTTATTCTAACATTTATTTAATCACAAAATTACTGTATGTATACACGTTCTAACATGAAGAAAGACAGAAGACATCTTCAAAATATTTTTTATTATTTTAAACCATCTATGTAAAATGCTAAAGGTACCGTTAGCATGTGATGTGAGCTATATATCTTATTATATCCTTGGTCCAATGCGAGCATAACTTGGCATCTTATGTAATACATTTTTTAGCTTCATTACAAACTTTTTTTTCTTGAAAAATGAGTGTTTTACCCGCTTTTCGATAATGCGCGTCTCAACTAATCTAGTTAAAAGAAGCGGCCGTTTTTATAAAAATAAAATTATATCTAAACGTTCGACTTTTGAGGGAAAATGTCGAAGTTACAAGCACAAGTACAAAAATGAGCCAATTATAAAATAGTTTATATTTTGAGGACATTTTTTTTATTATAGTTATAAAGGTTGGACATTTAATATACGTATTTAATTTTATGTGGTAACATGATGCTAAAATTTACCATAGGAAAGAAATCGTCGCGAGTTACACTCATAACATTTATTTTAAAAACATTTTTCTATCGACTTTCCTAGGATATTTTTTTTTACAAAATTGTGCATTTTCTATAAGACAAAGCTAACATTTGGATAAACATACATTTATTTCTCGTATACTTAAAGCTATTTGAGTTACATTCAAAATGTGCTTAACCAACATTGTCAAAGGAAACAGTTTTTATCAAATAATTATTATTTTTAAAATTGGACTGTATCATATGTATGAAGTTTTTTTTTAATATTTATTTTAACCTTTTGAACGTCCGAGTATAAACGCTTTGGCGTAATCCCCTAGCTAAGCGACAAATTCACCGTATTTTTGTCAGACATAATATAATATGTGATGTTGGCGTACAGGGTAAGCTTTCCTTTGACACATTTATGTTATAATGACGTTCAAAAGATTAAGTCTGTTTCCTGTGATAACTGTGGTACAATCAGGGGGCTCAAGGGAGACGTGCATTATCAAAGTATACATTTTTAGCACACTACGATTTCCATCGATACCAATACCACGGAATTAAGTTTTAATAAGCTCGTAAAATTCGATATTCACCACAGACAGTAATATTTTGTATCCAATAATATATATATTCATTAAGTAAGTATCTTAAAAAACACCTATTATTTTTTTTTTTTCATTTATACGGACAGATCCAAAGTTTAACATGAGATATGGACTAGCGATCATCGTTCTGTTACTTTTAAATATTATTATAATAGTGTTCGCGCCTACAAAGCTTTGCTAAAAACAACAAAAATATAACAAGAAACAATGATAATAAAAACAGAATGCAGTTAATATGGGCATTTTCAACAGTGGCAGTGTTTGAGAAATGCTAAATAAAAAATATTTGTATTAAATATGTCAAGCGATCTCTCGAAGTGTAGAATGCGAGAGCGGGTATGTTTAAAAGCTCAATCTTTTGGTATTTCTAATTCATTTTTATGGCAAATTATTTGAAAATCGACGTTCATGGTTATCGGACTAAATGTAGTGAGATTTCAAACACTGAACAGATAATGACTTAATACAAAATATCCCATTACATTTGTCTTGTTTAACTGAATAAAACACTGTCACTTACAACTTAAATTATAATAAAATATACTTATTGGTGTCGACAAGTAGTGTTTAGCACCACAATACAAACTATACAATTACGTATGCCCTAACAAATCCAAGTGGCGCTTTCAATTCCTCTGAGAAAAAAGGAAAGAGAAAAAAAATAAACAGTTTTTCCCCCGTGCTCAAAAACCTGCGTTTAATACTTGTGTACGCACACCAATTACCTAAAATATGTAAAAAATTAATTCACCAACACTTATCAACTAGAAAAATATTTTAGAAATTCTCACTTACATTTAAGAGGAACTGGCAAAATAAATCCTGTATTTTTTCCGTTTTCAATATTTTTTTCTTTATTACCATTTTTTTTATTCAACTCACAATTGAATACAAAAAAACCAGATTTGGTCCTCAAGTATAAAATTCATGATGCCATTCCTATAAATTGGACAGAACTATTCACTGTATGCGTATTGACGAGTAGCAAAAATATTAGTAGACTATGCACACTAAACAATGGCTCAAAATATCAAATCCACTAAATACCCAATAGAAAAAAAAAACAATCTGCCTATGTAATACGGCAAAACCTCGTAGAAGCAATGTTAAACTTAAGAATCTAGCAGAGTAAGATTAAAAATGGTGGTTGACCGTTCGCGTCGACTGGCGACTGGCTCGAACATATCACAATAAACTATCTAATAGGACTAACCACCGTTATTGTCCACACTCATTCAACTATAAAATACTATCATTTGCAACTAATATTAAAAAATAAACATCCCATTATAGCATCACACCCAACGGAACTACGAATCCACAGTATCAAAAAGTGATTAAAACTCCTTTAATAAGAACTGTTTAGTTTTATTTTAGAGTATTTTGTGCTCACGGGCGCAGTGGCGGTGACTAACTATCCGTCACCTAAGGAAGGACCGACACACCGATTATTATGCTAAATAGTTATATTTTCTTCTAAACGAGGATTCTTTATACGGTTATATTTAAAAACATGTAACTATCAGATTCGTACTATAAGCTTTAGGACCGTATCCACCTAACACTATCGTCACCGACCGTACTACACAACTAGCATCATTTAAAATAGATAAAAACCAACTACATTACACAATTTGCAGGAATATCTATCTAAACAGTGAGTTTTATGTATTTCCTACACAGTTTTTTTCTTGTTCGGTTATTTTTTTTTACAAATATTCATCCGTAAATTATTATCAAATTTGATAAAGCTCTAAGATTGATCCACATTCACATAAAAATACTCGGGAGATTCCGAGAAACACTGAAGCGTTTATGAATGTCAAAGTCTGACCACAACCGAAAAAATTCTAACCCAATAAATATGTCTGA
Source organism: Melanchra persicariae (assembly GCA_947386135.1). Lineage (NCBI taxonomy): Eukaryota > Metazoa > Arthropoda > Insecta > Lepidoptera > Noctuidae > Melanchra > Melanchra persicariae. The sequence goes on from OX376667.1 coordinate 5,206,411, forward strand.
CGAGCTGTCAATATATTTTAATAAATGCGACATATAGCAAACCGTCGCTTAGTGTAACACGACGTTAAAATTCGAGGAACATTATTGTTAACAACTTAAATATTAAACTCGGGAATTATTTTAAGGGCGTTATTGTACCCACATGATCGACGTCAATCGATGATTGTAGCTTGTCAAACACTTGGAACGAGTATCGACCTAACAATGAGAGCAAGGTTTTGACATTCTTCATCGATCTTTGACAGAAACCGTCGATCGCATGGGAGTAACAACCCCTTAAGTACCAACGTCGAGATTTGACCGCGAAGCTACACAAAGAATTAAATAATAAAGAGAACTGTTATCCAGTCTTGCTAGGTGTGACTAAACATTCCTAAAAAAATAAAAACATATCTAGCTGAATTCTCTAACGTGATGAGACACACGATTTGTACATACAGGATTTTAGGAGCAAAAATTTTCATTTGTAAGAGGGAAAATCTTTGAGTACTTACCTTCTTAGAAACACTGGGTGAACTTTTGCAGGAATAAAAGCATTATATTTTTTTTTAAGTTTTTTTTTAGAAAATATATTAAGACCATTTTAACTACTTTTTTTTACTCTGCTAGTTGTATGGCAAACAATATCTGTGCATCACATTTGCGTCTTAGACGACCGCGTGAAAAGTGTGGATCCGGCTCGAAGGACCATTCCACTCCTTTGTTATTATCAAGTCGCAATTGAGCCTATTCTAAAGTCTTTACACGTCTTTACATTTTTCACTATTTTATCAAAGCTTTTTGGAAGCACAATCGACCCAATCAAACAATTTTTCACTCCCCAAAAATAAGTATTTTTGGCATGTGTCAAAAAACTAACAAAAGTACGAACAAAGTATAGTGATGTATTTTTATTGCACATACAAAAGTTACAAATTCTTATGTCCATATTGTAATTATGTTTTAATAATTAAATTGTAAAAAGGTCTTAAAACATCAAGTTAAAATATTAAATTAAAAGGGATCGCGCATATGTTTAGGCCATATAAAAATGCAGAAAATGCTAATTCAATAAAAAGCGATTATTCCCTATATTAAAAAGGACTTGAGCAATATTTAAGAAAACCGACCTCTTGTCAACCCAAGTGTTTCTAAATAAATGTTTTGTCCTTTACGTAGTCTAATGTTGCCTTTATTTCATACTTTCAAATTGTATACGCGACACATCCTTGCTAAGGGCGTAAACTAGAGGGACCGTCATTATATTGCCCATAACCCAATTCATTTAGAGTCAAACTACTTAAATCACGATAAAATTGTCAGGCATTTCACACTGTCACGATATTTTAATTATGTCATCAGTCATTACCTATTATTGCACTATTCAACGACAAAAGTGCTCTCATCTACACTTACGCCCTTATAACCCAATTTTTTAAATTTCAATATTAATGATGACTTAAAAATTCCACCATCTCAATTTAAAAAAGGTGTACTACATAAAGGACACAACACAAGGTGACCGATGTTTCAAACATCGATATACGTACGAAAATATCTGCGAACATGTCTATACCGACTAAAATCTCAAATTGATCTAAACATTGACTAATTAATAAACAAAACAAAAATTTTATAACGCTATTATGATTATTCGTGCATTTTTAAACTACCTACACATTCTAGCGTTTGTAAGGTATCTTAGGTTTAATGCGTATTGGCGGGCCTGAGACTTGAGGACTCGTTTTTAGAGAGATATGGCCTTTTAAGTTCCTGTTTTAAGACTATCATGATGTCTTCAATAAGTAACAATCAACCTTTTTATGAAAATCTAGTCCAAACTCTTTTAAAGCAAGATCCAACAACTTTGGTATTAGTTTCATGTAGACACCCTCGGCCTCGGTTTCTCTGCGAGCTTTTGATCATTTGTCACAAGAATTTTGTGATAATTTTCGTTCGAGAAACTAAGCGTAAACTGGCTAGTGCCCAGGCTTAAACAAAACTGGCGAAATGAGGGTACTAGAAGCATTTGCGTAACCCTATCGGAGAACACAGTTATGCAAAGGCCAAAAATCTCCAAAAACGACCCTCAATCAAGGCCTAATAGTAAAATACTCAAACTTTACGTATAGTTAAAATTATTTGAAGCGATCCTTGAGTATGTTACTATAACATGGAGCAACCCGCTACATATATTCAGTCAGTCATTTAATTCATCGAGCAATCTAGCACCGTTTTGTATACTCTTTGGCTAGGGACACGTATGAGCAGAAAAACGCGAGCGCAAAATTCACGACGATAACATTTTCTATAAGGCATAAAGAGCAATTTCTGGGTGTCGAATTCGAATCGGAATTTTTCCAGAATGCTTCAGACTGTTACAATCCATGGAACAACGCGTGCGGAATTACGTTGGGTTTTTCCGCTTAGATTTGTCCCAAGCCTTTGAGAGAATATAAATAGCGGATGGCACAAGAAGGAGCTGTAGGACGAATTACTGATAAAATTTAGGATTTTTCTTCTCTTTAGAATCATACTTCTTACTAATCATAAGCGTTCATTATTGGCTTTAAATTAAGTACTGAATAGTTTTGGTATAATTTTTTTCAATTTTTTTCTCGATTAAGGACTAAGGACATTATTTTTTAAATATAATTAGGTTATATCACACAATATTCTTAAAGATATGCTGTTATAAGCGTTGGTCATTGAAATTCAGAAATCATATTTTATATGTCATATATTTCTTTTAAAATAAAAATTACAACATTAAACTCTTTAGGAAGGAGTTAAAATGGAGAGAAAATTAATGAAAAAGCCTGTTTGGAAAATGGAGATTGGTTTTACAAAATGCTGGTAAGGGAAGCATATGCTATGAAAAATTCCAATATTATATGGACGGAAGGAAAAGTTTTTTTGAGCTAAAATAATTTGGACTTTGATGGTCAGCCAGTCGCAGGGGCGTTGTGTTTCACAGCCAATGGAGATTAAAGCTGATATCAGATTTAGTTAAAGGCCATATTTTACGGAAAAATCATATGTTAAAGATAAAGTTTACGTCAGCAGTCATCTTATCAGCTGAAAGACGTCCACTGCTGAACGTAGGCCTCGCCCAAAAGGGGATTTGCCATAATCGCCACGCTTGGTAGGCGGGTTGGCGATCGCAGTGTATCTGTACGTCAGCAATACCGTGCCATTATTTTGGTGTAACCTCTCAATCGTACATGGTAAAATGACTCTGACATTACAAATTTTTGTCTATGATTAGCAATATATCAACTTATCTTTTAAGTGTTGCAATGGTTGGCTATAATAGACATTTCAACAGAAGACAGCAAAATATGCCCAACATTAACACACAATCAAATTTAAAACTTGTTAAAATCAACAATTTTATTATTCTTCGGATCAATTCCTTCATATTAAGTTAGAAACAGACTCAAGCCTGGTCGTGGCCATTCATATTATTTTTAAAACAGGTAACCTATTAAATTATCTATTTTACTGAACTACCCGCACTGTGGCCGCGTTGTGGATTACGGCCCACTCCTACTTACACAGAGGAGATGTGTCCCAGCAGTTCGATATAGGCAGATTGTGCTATTCAATTAATCTTTAGTTTAAGTTACGTATACAAATATTTGGTTTTCATTTCAATTGTAACGAAACAACGCCCCAAACAACGACATATTATTTTAAAAGAAGCTAGACGTGGCACTTTAAAGGTTCCCATTCTTGGGAATAGTCTTAAAAGATAAGCAACTCATAGCCTTTCTGATTGATGTCAAAGAGCAGAGATTACCACAACTACTTGAGACGCCATTGATAATAACAAAATTATAAATTAAATTAATAATCAGCTTTTATTATTCCCTATTACAGCTGTATTAAAATTACCCTTTCATTTGATACCCATATCATAGGAATACACAAATAATTATTAGTCCACCATCTTTGGGAGTCCGCCATATTGGATTTAGAATGATGTCACGTAGCTCACCGTGTATTTCCATCCAAACCGAACGTGTACACGCAAAATTTCACCTTAATCGGTTGTGAATAACTGTTGTAAAATTTTGTCGCTATATTGACCCTTATAGTAACAAAGCAAGTTAAAATAAAAGCTTGATATAAACATGGCCGCAATTTCGGCTGACATAGCCATAGACAGAATAGGGTATTTTACTAGAAAAAACAAACAATAATTATAATTATTCCCTCCGTTCGATTTTCAAAAAATATTGAACACGTATTTTTTGGAATTTCCAATAAATAAAAAAATTATACAGATAAAGCGCATCAAAGTTCAAGAGTGGGAAGCTGGTGACGTGACATTTTAGCCAAAAGTGTACTCTCGTAACGTCACGTGAGTTTTCAATGCACTGTATCGTCTTCATATTCTGTTTACGGGAAAATAAGTATTCAAAGTTAGAGTGCTTCTTCTGGGTAAGCTCACTTTGTCTCTGTCATTCTGACGTAGACTAGAGTCAAAAGCAAACCCATGTCAAATAAAAATAGAAAAATATGTGTACAATATTTTTTGGAAATCTATCTGACACGCTTGTGAATAACTGTATGTTTGTATAATAATAATAACTGTATAATAATAACTGTATGTCTGTATGTTTGTATGGATAGTTTTGACAATGCCGTCTCTAGCAGTGCCCGCTGAGGGTTCTCAGTGCTCTCTGATCTTTGTAAGTGATATACTAAGTAAATAAATTCATTTATACGTCCAACGGGAACTTAAAATAAAGTGTCGGCTACACTGAATAAGCGAGGTGAAGCGATATAATACGACTTTGTTTTCGTAAGGCGATATTGCACTAATGTAAATAAATTTTATTTTTCGCACTAACGAAACTCGAAGTTCGCTCAGTCTAAGTCTGTACCAACGAGACTGTTTCTTAGATCAATTCATTAAGCGGCATAATATACAATAAATAATTCCTTAAATACCGAAGCCCATTTCATTTAGTATATAATATAATTTTCTAACGCTGCCTATAGCATCGCATTTCAGTGTAGCCAAGACCTAAAGATTTCATCTAACAAATAATAAACTTTTCAAACAGCAATGACTCTTTAGTAGCTTCACTTTGTGCACGAAAAAGGGAAAAATATTTATAGAAAAAATTCTACTTTGCAAGTCAGTGATTTGAGGTAAATAGTTACTACTATATGGCAACATCGGAAAACAGTGAAGTAAAAAATCTTTTATTCTCAGTAATAAATATAGTTAGCTTTCGATAGGACGTTGAAATAATTAACTATCTACTAATTCGCTAAAAACTAAACATTTTTTTTTAATAATATTGTGCTAAATATTTTTTTCTTTAAGAAGAATATCTTTGACTACACTCTATAAACGCTAAGTGCGAATTGATTGTACTAATATCCGTTAAATATATCAATTATTGGAAGCATTAACGGATGGGGTCGGTTGCCTTGGTTTTATAAATATTTAACTTTGAGAGCTAAAACAGTCAGATACAAGAAGCCAATAAATCATCTCACTTTTTATGTTTTTTGTCTAGTAAGATCACTGAAGTTTTTTTTCTACAATTAATTTTTATTCTCAAACCAACCCCACCACTTGACAATCAGCACTACAAGTGCATTTAAAAAAATAAATAAAGCTTATTGCACACCGAAATGCATCACGAGTAAGGTATAACTAAAAAAAAACTATGAAAAAAATCAACGGTTTTTCAAACAACTTATTGAATGCTTGTACAACACTGCATAGGGCTTAAAATGCATGCACATTTATATAGAAAGGCACTACAATCAACGAATACTAATAAAAATCTATAGCCTTTTTAATTGATTAAATAACTCTTTAAAGTAACTACCGGTTTCTGATATAAGCGAAGATATATTTTTGTGGACAACAAACCTATTAGCGATTTTATCATCTCATTTAAATGAGTATATTTAGTTTTAAGCATTTTCAGCAGAAACCGGCATTACTATAGCTTTAAACAATTAATAATGTGAAAAATAATATTTAAATAATAACTAATATTTGTTCTTACATACTAACAAACTAAAGATGGAAGATTTCATGTTACCCTATCATTTTGGTTACGTCCTGCCTAAGCAGTTTGTGCACTGTAGTTTAATAAAATTATTGTTTTTAAATCGAAATCCGTTATGACAACCGGATTTATACAAAAACAAGTTCGAGAACCGGTGTCATGCGAACTCCGTTTCGAAATCTGTCTCTATACGAAAACCGAGACGGGTTTATAAATAAACCTTTACTGATTCTGAGCGTCCATGCAAAAAATTACTACAGAAAAATATTTAACCTAATATTATTTGGAACTGACAATTCAGCAAGTCAATTCGTTTTGGCCGTACATTAACTATAAGAACACAGGTGCATATATTTTAGTAATAATAACGTTTTTTGCACCGTAGCAGCGAGTTAAGGGTTAAAATGCTACAGTACAAATTAAAATTTATAAAGAATTGACGAAAACTAGCCAACCCGTCTTATGAAGCATTTTCAACCTTATTCAAATAGGGTGGTAACACCAATCATCGATAGTACAAAAATAAAATGTTTACCCATTACATTGTTAAGCAATTATTAAAATACCAAGCTGTAATGGGCATAAATTATATTTTTATAAATCCATGAAAAGATCACCCTAAAAATCGATTCAGTACGTTCCATCATCCCAATAAGCACTAACTATCAACTATACAAATTCATTCGAATTTAAATTCATTGTTTTTTATTTTTCTTTTTCTCAATTAAATAAATAAAAAGTGGTACACTTATACTCTAATAGTTCATAACTTCATTTCATATACTTTCTGTTATTCGCACGAACGTGATATATTAAAATAGTGTCAACTAGTAATAATAACGTAGAAACATCACATTTTCACAGGGTTATAATTCTGAAGTCGGTGTGAGCGAACAACTAGGAACATTTCTAACGATTCATTCATAAAAATACTTTGTTTAATGTGTGACTAGAAACTGCTTTAAGTGTTTGTAGAGATTGGAAATGAAAATCTTCACGAAAAAATTGTATTTTTTTTTAAGATTTCCAATAAATAATTTATTCGATACCTCAACTTTCCTCACACGCGAACTACTCGTACATCTATTCTAATGCATCTAAAACATTTAATTCAAAAAGCGTCCTACCTTTCCTTAACCTCAAAACCTCACTTATCAAATCCATGTTTAGGGGTTGTCACCCTTCGCTCACACCGAATATTTTGGCAAGTATCACTGCAATACGACCCTTTATAATACTTTAAACATAAATCCAGCTAAGCATGATGAATAAATAACGCAATTCTGATACTGGCAATCATTTAAACCTACTCAGAGTAATAATTATGTAGTTTATTCATTATTATATACTCATGTAATAATCATGGTCTCTAATATACCTGTTTTAGTCTTTGTTTGAGAACACTTTTTATTTTGTACGCCAAGTTAACCTAAGCGGTATAGTTTTGAAGTATTCCAATTTGTGTGTGTGAAATTTTCGCAGAGGTAGTGTAAAAAATTAAATAAAAAGTTCATTTCTAGATTGAACTAGAAATTATCGAAATCTATGAAAGTACAAAAAGCTTGTGTTGTAAACAGACAGACCTTTTACCAATTTTTTAATAGATTTTTACTTATAATTCAAAAATATACCGCATCCATTTACTAGGCGTAAATAAATGCATAGTTAGTTCAATAATAAAAAGTGTTGCTCTAATCCTTACAATATTTGTATGTTGATATGATATCAATATGATTGCAACGATCCCTTGCAATATCACCAAAGTTCTGGTAACAAAAGCATGAAATATAGTTCATTTAAAACTGTGTATATGGCATAAGACAAAATTGGTCTAAAGGTACAAGTAGGGTACATTTATAAGCTCATAATTCGATACTGCTGATCCAAAAATCTACGCGGAAAGGTTCCAAGCACACGGATAATATTAAAATCTAGAACACCAATATATTTTAAAAATTTCATCTAGTAATCAACATTCAATATGACTATAGCTGAATTATTTTAAGTTTAAATATATTTTTGAACTATCTTTCACACTTTTTTTACACTTGGCGCGTTATAATTCAATTTGTCGAATATCAATCATGATAAAATGCTATTGCGTTGCTATAAGGCTACGGAGCATTGCGTTAAAATGGTGATTTAAACCTTATTTCAAACAAGATAAGAATAATTTCTTTATTATTCTTGTCTGTACGATGGTTGAGTGAAACATGGCAAATTGAGCTTTATATATGAAGAAGACTGAGCATAACATTGTGACGATATTTGAGCGTGTTTTCTTTAGAAAAAATAAATAAAAAAGGTGTTAAAATAGACTCTATTTACTTAGCCCAACGGGTAATGTAACATTTATGAATAAAAATTGAGCAAAGCATGACTTGAAAAGATAGATGCTCAACTTCACCATGTTTTGCTCAACCATCGCTTTTATGCTCTAAAACCGTTTGTAAGCAACTATAGATGTATTTTGTAACAAAAATGTGATACTCAACGTTTTCTTTTAAATATTTTAAGCGTAATTTTATCATGGCAGTTTTGAGTTGAGGTCAAATCCTTTTGGGATATACTAATTAGAACCTTTTTCTAAGTATACCTGCAATTCCAGATTATTTTTCAATACATCTACATTTGTAACGATTTTAAGGCGTAAACAGACTCGTTTTACATCAAAATTGTAAGGTCTCTTTCGTATAAATACAACGCACAATATTGAACCTTATTTGTGTGTTAAGGCAAGAAAATCTTGTCAAAGTGGCAATACGATGTTGCACATTATTAAATAGACGACCAATAACATCTACTTAGACTGGACAGTTACTTAACTCTTAAGAATAGGCTGTGAAGAAGGCAATTTAACATTTCATACATATTGTGCATAAAACCAGATCAACATTCTTAGCAATCACACGATATCCTAACATATAGGTGGTCTCCAATTTCTATACAAATCTATCATAAGAGTTTTTGTCCTCATGGACTTATCATCATACTTTTACCAACTAACCAATCACTTCAATCAATCAATTTCATTAAACCTTCTCGATCAATCAATTAATTTTATATATTCAACCAGATAGAAGTTTTAATTTCATCTGAGTAATAAGGATAACTATCTCATAAAAGGAGGTATTCCATTTTTAAACCACAAAAATCGTCAGACAAATGTTTTTCGAATAAATTGGGTCTCAAAAAAAACAGGGGTACACATTCCTTTTTTAAACTACAAATGACAGCTGTCAAACTTACAAATAAGGTTCAATATGTCACACAAAAAGAGGTCCTTAGTTGATAGGTCCGGTAGCCAGATAGTGATAGGGGTGTCGGTTATGCATGAACCTTGTGTCATACCTCTGGTTCTTCTGATAGAAGTCGCTGCGTTGGTTGACCTTCCTGTAGTGCTGTGGGCGCCTCTGCTGGTTCTTTTCGGTCTTCTCAGTCTGTTTTTGAGGTTTCGCTGCCTCGTTTTTGGTTTCGGGTTTTGCTGGTTGCGCTTGCTCGGCGGGAGGTTTATCCTGTAAAAGTATTTAGATTGATTTAGATGCTGGTTTGTTGTTGAACGTAGATGACAATGGTTGGTATATCGATCCGCGAATGGATCATTGCATATCTCGAAATACACCACCGGCTGTTACTTGCAGATCTTTGACGGTCATTGAGGATTGGCAAGAGGTCGAAATCATTGTCACAGATTACCAGATAAATCACTCCATATAAAATTTTCACATCCTACTGCTATAATAGCCAACAACTTCCAGTCGCCAGACGCTACAAACGAAAATGTACCTAACTTTACGCGTTAAGTGAGTTTTGCTTTGTATACAGTAGTTCAGGTCGACCGAATTATATGCGAACGTACGCGCCTCGCGGCTGTCGCCGTCGCGTCGGCAGCCCACTGAGGAATGGTTCGTGTGCGACCCGGCGGCCAGTAGGTACTTAGCGCGCGTAAGTATATGGAGTGATTTATCTGGTAATTTGTGGTTCCGTGCCCACTGCTACTCAAGTAGCGGTTCTTCGGGCTATATCGGAAACTGGCCTTCAGGTGACTTCAAACCTTCTGATGAGGGTCACCCCAAATAAATTGGGACAGGTAAAAGTAGGTCAAATGCACCTGACATGTTATCTGTTGAGCACCCTTGGTAAGGACAACACATACCTCAGCGGCCTCTGCGGCGACAGCGGGCACGGCGTGCGGGGCGTGCGGGGCGTGCGGGGCGTGCGGGGCGGGCTGCGCGCCGCTGTCCGCCGCGGGGGACTTGGCGGCCGGCGTCGCGGGGGACACTGGGGACAGCGTGTCCACCTGAAATTAAAAGCCGTTGTTCTGTAAAGTTTAGCAAATTAAGGATGTTATGAATGTGAAATTTCGGATTAGGATACGGATATTCTTCTTTTCAATAAATAAGTAAATACCGTTAGCACATCCTGGCTGGCGAGCGCGTGCTGCGCGTGGTGTGCGTGCTGTGCCTGCTGCGCGTGGTGAGGCGGCGCCAACGCAACCGTCAGCGTCAGGTCGCACCACATGGCACAGCGGGCCCGGCGCGCTGATATGCTGAGCTGCTTCACTGCTTCTGCTAGTTGCAGGATGGCTGCGGAACAAATATTAAACGATCAACATAAAAATAACAATAATAAACCCAAATAAAAAAATCATTTCTCAAGCACTCTGAAGCATTTGTTGAAAATTTGCAATTTTTCAATCAGCAAGTGTACTCACGGTCGGGCCTGGCGGGGCGGTGCGCCTGCTGCGGCGCCAGTTCGCGCCGCCGCGCCGCCTGCACGCCGCCCACCGCGCTGCGCCACTGCAGCATGGCGCTCTCCACCTCGCTGTGCGGCGCGCTGCAGTAAGTGTACTCACGGTCGGGCCTGGCGGGGCGGTGCGCCTGCTGCGGCGCCAGCTCGCGCCGCCGCGCCGCCTGCACGCCGCCCACCGCGCTGCGCCACTGCAGCATGGCGCTCTCCACCTCGCTGTGCGGCGCGCTGCAGTAAGTGTACTCACGGTCGGGCCTGGCGGGGCGGTGCGCCTGCTGCGGCGCCAGCTCGCGCCGCCGCGCCGCCTGCACGCCGCCCACCGCGCTGCGCCACTGCAGCATGGCGCTCTCCACCTCGCTGTGCGGCGCGCTGCAGTAAGTGTACTCACGGTCGGGCCTGGCGGGGCGGTGCGCCTGCTGCGGCGCCAGCTCGCGCCGCCGCGCCGCCTGCACGCCGCCCACCGCGCTGCGCCACTGCAGCATGGCGCTCTCCACCTCGCTGTGCGGCGCGCTGCAGTAAGTGTACTCACGGTCGGGCCTGGCGGGGCGGTGCGCCTGCTGCGGCGCCAGCTCGCGCCGCCGCGCCGCCTGCACGCCGCCCACCGCGCTGCGCCACTGCAGCATGGCGCTCTCCACCTCGCTGTGCGGCGCGCTGCAGTAAGTGTACTCACGGTCGGGCCTGGCGGGGCGGTGCGCCTGCTGCGGCGCCAGCTCGCGCCGCCGCGCCGCCTGCACGCCGCCCACCGCGCTGCGCCACTGCAGCATGGCGCTCTCCACCTCGCTGTGCGGCGCGCTGCAGTAAGTGTACTCACGGTCGGGCCTGGCGGGGCGGTGCGCCTGCTGCGGCGCCAGCTCGCGCCGCCGCGCCGCCTGCACGCCGCCCACCGCGCTGCGCCACTGCAGCATGGCGCTCTCCACCTCGCTGTGCGGCGCGCTGCAGTAAGTGTACTCACGGTCGGGCCTGGCGGGGCGGTGCGCCTGCTGCGGCGCCAGCTCGCGCCGCCGCGCCGCCTGCACGCCGCCCACCGCGCTGCGCCACTGCAGCATGGCGCTCTCCACCTCGCTGTGCGGCGCGCTGCAGTAAGTGTACTCACGGTCGGGCCTGGCGGGGCGGTGCGCCTGCTGCGGCGCCAGCTCGCGCCGCCGCGCCGCCTGCACGCCGCCCACCGCGCTGCGCCACTGCAGCATGGCGCTCTCCACCTCGCTGTGCGGCGCGCTGCAGTAAGTGTACTCACGGTCGGGCCTGGCGGGGCGGTGCGCCTGCTGCGGCGCCAGCTCGCGCCGCCGCGCCGCCTGCACGCCGCCCACCGCGCTGCGCCACTGCAGCATGGCGCTCTCCACCTCGCTGTGCGGCGCGCTGCAGTAAGTGTACTCACGGTCGGGCCTGGCGGGGCGGTGCGCCTGCTGCGGCGCCAGCTCGCGCCGCCGCGCCGCCTGCACGCCGCCCACCGCGCTGCGCCACTGCAGCATGGCGCTCTCCACCTCGCTGTGCGGCGCGCTGCAGTAAGTGTACTCACGGTCGGGCCTGGCGGGGCGGTGCGCCTGCTGCGGCGCCAGCTCGCGCCGCCGCGCCGCCTGCACGCCGCCCACCGCGCTGCGCCACTGCAGCATGGCGCTCTCCACCTCGCTGTGCGGCGCGCTGCAGTAAGTGTACTCACGGTCGGGCCTGGCGGGGCGGTGCGCCTGCTGCGGCGCCAGCTCGCGCCGCCGCGCCGCCTGCACGCCGCCCACCGCGCTGCGCCACTGCAGCATGGCGCTCTCCACCTCGCTGTGCGGCGCGCTGCAGTAAGTGTACTCACGGTCGGGCCTGGCGGGGCGGTGCGCCTGCTGCGGCGCCAGCTCGCGCCGCCGCGCCGCCTGCACGCCGCCCACCGCGCTGCGCCACTGCAGCATGGCGCTCTCCACCTCGCTGTGCGGCGCGCTGCAGTAAGTGTACTCACGGTCGGGCCTGGCGGGGCGGTGCGCCTGCTGCGGCGCCAGCTCGCGCCGCCGCGCCGCCTGCACGCCGCCCACCGCGCTGCGCCACTGCAGCATGGCGCTCTCCACCTCGCTGTGCGGCGCGCTGCAGTAAGTGTACTCACGGTCGGGCCTGGCGGGGCGGTGCGCCTGCTGCGGCGCCAGCTCGCGCCGCCGCGCCGCCTGCACGCCGCCCACCGCGCTGCGCCACTGCAGCATGGCGCTCTCCACCTCGCTGTGCGGCGCGCTGCAGTAAGTGTACTCACGGTCGGGCCTGGCGGGGCGGTGCGCCTGCTGCGGCGCCAGCTCGCGCCGCCGCGCCGCCTGCACGCCGCCCACCGCGCTGCGCCACTGCAGCATGGCGCTCTCCACCTCGCTGTGCGGCGCGCTGCAGTAAGTGTACTCACGGTCGGGCCTGGCGGGGCGGTGCGCCTGCTGCGGCGCCAGCTCGCGCCGCCGCGCCGCCTGCACGCCGCCCACCGCGCTGCGCCACTGCAGCATGGCGCTCTCCACCTCGCTGTGCGGCGCGCTGCAGTAAGTGTACTCACGGTCGGGCCTGGCGGGGCGGTGCGCCTGCTGCGGCGCCAGCTCGCGCCGCCGCGCCGCCTGCACGCCGCCCACCGCGCTGCGCCACTGCAGCATGGCGCTCTCCACCTCGCTGTGCGGCGCGCTGCAGTAAGTGTACTCACGGTCGGGCCTGGCGGGGCGGTGCGCCTGCTGCGGCGCCAGCTCGCGCCGCCGCGCCGCCTGCACGCCGCCCACCGCGCTGCGCCACTGCAGCATGGCGCTCTCCACCTCGCTGTGCGGCGCGCTGCAGTAAGTGTACTCACGGTCGGGCCTGGCGGGGCGGTGCGCCTGCTGCGGCGCCAGCTCGCGCCGCCGCGCCGCCTGCACGCCGCCCACCGCGCTGCGCCACTGCAGCATGGCGCTCTCCACCTCGCTGTGCGGCGCGCTGCAGTAAGTGTACTCACGGTCGGGCCTGGCGGGGCGGTGCGCCTGCTGCGGCGCCAGCTCGCGCCGCCGCGCCGCCTGCACGCCGCCCACCGCGCTGCGCCACTGCAGCATGGCGCTCTCCACCTCGCTGTGCGGCGCGCTGCAGTAAGTGTACTCACGGTCGGGCCTGGCGGGGCGGTGCGCCTGCTGCGGCGCCAGCTCGCGCCGCCGCGCCGCCTGCACGCCGCCCACCGCGCTGCGCCACTGCAGCATGGCGCTCTCCACCTCGCTGTGCGGCGCGCTGCAGTAAGTGTACTCACGGTCGGGCCTGGCGGGGCGGTGCGCCTGCTGCGGCGCCAGCTCGCGCCGCCGCGCCGCCTGCACGCCGCCCACCGCGCTGCGCCACTGCAGCATGGCGCTCTCCACCTCGCTGTGCGGCGCGCTGCAGTAAGTGTACTCACGGTCGGGCCTGGCGGGGCGGTGCGCCTGCTGCGGCGCCAGCTCGCGCCGCCGCGCCGCCTGCACGCCGCCCACCGCGCTGCGCCACTGCAGCATGGCGCTCTCCACCTCGCTGTGCGGCGCGCTGCAGTAAGTGTACTCACGGTCGGGCCTGGCGGGGCGGTGCGCCTGCTGCGGCGCCAGCTCGCGCCGCCGCGCCGCCTGCACGCCGCCCACCGCGCTGCGCCACTGCAGCATGGCGCTCTCCACCTCGCTGTGCGGCGCGCTGCAGTAAGTGTACTCACGGTCGGGCCTGGCGGGGCGGTGCGCCTGCTGCGGCGCCAGCTCGCGCCGCCGCGCCGCCTGCACGCCGCCCACCGCGCTGCGCCACTGCAGCATGGCGCTCTCCACCTCGCTGTGCGGCGCGCTGCAGTAAGTGTACTCACGGTCGGGCCTGGCGGGGCGGTGCGCCTGCTGCGGCGCCAGCTCGCGCCGCCGCGCCGCCTGCACGCCGCCCACCGCGCTGCGCCACTGCAGCATGGCGCTCTCCACCTCGCTGTGCGGCGCGCTGCAGTAAGTGTACTCACGGTCGGGCCTGGCGGGGCGGTGCGCCTGCTGCGGCGCCAGCTCGCGCCGCCGCGCCGCCTGCACGCCGCCCACCGCGCTGCGCCACTGCAGCATGGCGCTCTCCACCTCGCTGTGCGGCGCGCTGCAGTAAGTGTACTCACGGTCGGGCCTGGCGGGGCGGTGCGCCTGCTGCGGCGCCAGCTCGCGCCGCCGCGCCGCCTGCACGCCGCCCACCGCGCTGCGCCACTGCAGCATGGCGCTCTCCACCTCGCTGTGCGGCGCGCTGCAGTAAGTGTACTCACGGTCGGGCCTGGCGGGGCGGTGCGCCTGCTGCGGCGCCAGCTCGCGCCGCCGCGCCGCCTGCACGCCGCCCACCGCGCTGCGCCACTGCAGCATGGCGCTCTCCACCTCGCTGTGCGGCGCGCTGCAGTAAGTGTACTCACGGTCGGGCCTGGCGGGGCGGTGCGCCTGCTGCGGCGCCAGCTCGCGCCGCCGCGCCGCCTGCACGCCGCCCACCGCGCTGCGCCACTGCAGCATGGCGCTCTCCACCTCGCTGTGCGGCGCGCTGCAGTAAGTGTACTCACGGTCGGGCCTGGCGGGGCGGTGCGCCTGCTGCGGCGCCAGCTCGCGCCGCCGCGCCGCCTGCACGCCGCCCACCGCGCTGCGCCACTGCAGCATGGCGCTCTCCACCTCGCTGTGCGGCGCGCTGCAGTAAGTGTACTCACGGTCGGGCCTGGCGGGGCGGTGCGCCTGCTGCGGCGCCAGCTCGCGCCGCCGCGCCGCCTGCACGCCGCCCACCGCGCTGCGCCACTGCAGCATGGCGCTCTCCACCTCGCTGTGCGGCGCGCTGGGGGGACACGTGGACAATTTGGTAATGTTACAATGAAAACATTTAAATAGGCTATTTGACTGCTATCCATGTTAAAAAAAACCTATTATTTAGATCTTGTTCGTTAATTACTTACATCTCGGACAAGTTGTTGACATCGTCCCGCCACGAGGCAGGCTCGAAGGTCGCCGGGTCCACTCCGCTCTCCTTGTCGCACACATCCTGACCGCGCTTCAATACTGTAATCTTGGTGTCTTCAGGTTTGTTCGGCTTCTTATTTTGTGCTACGCAGACGCTTGCGCGTAGTGTCTCCATTTTGCCCATTAGTGTTAATACCTATTGAAGAAAAATGATTTGACAGAAATTCATTGAATGTGTGATTGAACATTTTTTATGTCAAATTAACAACTTTATTGCAAAATGCTTATTTATTTGCATACGATTTAACAGGACTTTCACTGATAGATAGCTGATATTGTAAGGAGCTTCAAATTAGTTCAGAAGGAGTCCCTCACCTTGGTATGCTCCCTCAGCATGTCCACAGTGAGGCGGTCCACGCGGGTGGGGCAGGGCGGCAGGCGCGGCACGGGGATGGAGTTGGACGACGACACGGCGCGGCCCGGGTACGCTAACGCTAACCGCGCTTCTGTGCGTTTGCGTTCACGTTCTAGCTGGCGCCACTGTTCGTAGCAAGCGTCGAGGCGGGCGTGTAGGATGCCTGATGAGGTTGCGGCGCTCCTGTTAACAATATTTCAGGAAATTAGGATTAGAATTTATAATAGGCACTTTACCAACGAATTGTGCGTGGGAATCTTTACAAATAAAAAATTAAATGTCTGCTTGTAATGACAAAATCACAGTTTTCTACAAAATAATGGGTGACTGTGTACAACATAATTAAAAAAAAACTGGCGTTTTGACAAATTTAAGTAACGAAAAAAAAAAACAGGGGAGTTTTACTGGCAGATAGCTGATGTATGAAGAAACTTTGGTTACTACATACCACCCCACCAGGGTAACATTTATTTCATATATATTATATTTATTTATTTAATACAATATATATAATATATTGTATTAAATAATATATATTCTTGTACACAGTAAGCAGAGGTCCACAGCCCACTTAACCAGGTTTCACTGCGTAACTGACTCACTTTACAAGAAAGCTTGGATTGCTGATAACAAAGTGGATTGTTCAGGGAAAACAATACTAAAATTCTTACCTCATATTCCTCATTGCGTAAAATGGTGCCAAAAGAGGTAGATCTAGCATGGGCGATGGCAACACTGGTGGTGGGACCGGTGGACTTGGGCCTAATAGCGCGCCCAGACCTGGAAATGTAGGAAAACATACTTTATACTGGCAATACTTTAGAGCAGTATTTCCCAAACTATGGGTGGGTCACGAGTGAATATTGGCTGGACCCTTTTTTCTTGATGATAGTTAAGAGGTGAGTGGACCTTGTAAGTTTTTGTTAGGCCGGTTAAGAACTACTGCTCTAGTGGCTTATGGATTGTAATAACCAGATACAACAACGCTATTTATTTAAGCTAGGATAACTTGTTATATCCTGGCTATTCATGTTCTGTATGAAAGAGGTGGATGCGAGATGCACAGGACCGGTCGATTTGGCGATCTGGGGAGGCCTATATCCAGCAATGGACGTCTTTCGGCTGAAATGATGACGATATTTTTCGATAATCTAACTGACAAACTAAATAGAATCATATAGGTATTTTTTAGTTTTGGAGTGGCGACCGCGTACCGGAAGACGCAGCGTTGGAAGGCCTCCCAACAAGGTGGACCGATGACCTGGTGAGGGTCGCGGGTAACCGATGGATGCGAGACGCACAGGACCGGTTGTTGTGGCGACACTTGGGGGAGGTCTATGTCCAGCAGTGGACGTCTTTCGGCTGATATGATGAGGTATTTTTTTACCAGGAATCATCCCTATTGAACATGTTATAAACGTGTAAAAGAATAAACGCAATACCTGTTGCCTCATTGTTTAAGTCATTGTACTCATAATTATAAACCACATTCACTATGGGGTCAACCCCGAATTCGGATGTTAAAAAAAATCAGCTATTCCGTACATTTTGTCGAGTTATTTATGCGCACATAAATCTATGGGACAGTAGATTTTTTTTTCGCGATTTCAGTGTTGATCCCAGATTCAGTATTGCGTTTCTCCTGTTACAGTTTGTAAATTAAAGCTGCTGTTGTTAATTAATTTTACTAATATTACAATTCGTCGTCCAAAAGTTTATTTTTTTCATATTATATATTGAGTATGTGTAAGAATTTTATTTGTAATTCAATCTGCCTAGCCTGTTCCCAAATATTTAGGGTCGGCTTCCAGTCAAACTGAATGCAGCTGGGTACTAGTATATATTTTATTTGTAATTGTGAATACGTATTTTTATATCCATTACTATTGCTCATCCTTTCATCGTAAAAAAATAACTTTGGTATTCAATGGTAAAAAAAAAACCCACATTTTTCACCTTGAACTCTTCAACTATTAAAAGAACTTGCGTACCTATCTTCATTAGAAACCGCTGTCGATTCATTGAATAACAAAAGTATTTTCCAAGGCCATTATTGAATAAGCAATGATTTTCAGCAAATATTCATTGTAAGTAACTAGTTTTATACATTATTGAATAGCTAGGTAGGTTATTATTGGCCAGATGTGGCAAAGGACAGAGAACAGTGGAAAAAAGGATGGGAGGTGTATGCCCTGCAGTGGGACAGTACAGGCTCAATAATAATAATGAAGGTAGGTAGCAACGTCACCGCGGCCTTAGAACGCAAAGGGCATAAAGAGTCTTAATCATGTCATTTATTCATGACGTTTAGTCCTTCTTTCATCAAAGAGGAACACGGATGGGTTTTAGTCAGTAAGAGACTGACACTCCCTTCCGCTCCGAAGTCTAACCCAACCGACTTTCGGTCACGGTGCGCAGTGGCCAATCTCACCAGAGATTAGCCAAGTAACCAAAAAATGTTTTAGTGTCCCAGTTTGTGCACAAACACAGGTGCACTCTCTGATGCTTAACTCTCATAGTCCACTGGAACTGCAATCCGAATCGGCCGGGGAGAGATCAGGCACAGAACTAACGGTTTTTAAGTGCTTTCCGAGGCGGGGATGTCATACCACCCACTTCTAAACTCCGGGCTGCTACTGCTACTCATGGAAAACCCAGAAAAATACAAATAGTATATAACAAACTTACCGAGGTTAAAAGGGTTATTCTCGTGAAGAAACGACACGTCAACGTTCAACTGGCTAGGAGGTGGTCTATTCCGCATCAACAGACTCATTTGTCGCGCTAACTCCTGGTTCTGCCTCATCATAGCTGCCTGCTGCATGTTCTCCCGACCGAGATTCTCAAAGTTCGTCCTATCATTCATATTGCCATTCCCTTGGAAGTTCTCACGAGGCATCATAGGATTCATATCACGACGCTGCATCATATCGTTCTGGTTAAACCCATTCGATCGATTGTAGTTCATCGAGTTAGCGGCCGAAACGGGCGTCGATTGATTCGAGAAATCGAAGTTTTGACCCATCGGACTCCTATCGTTCATTTGGGCCATCATATTATCGTAGAAGTTATTCTCCCCATAGTTTCTGTTAGGCGGCATCTGTTGGAAGTTCCTGTTAACGAACATTTTGTTTCTTTCCTCTTGTCGAAAATCCTCGTTCGGAAAATGGCCGTTTAAATCCATTGGCATCCTCAAATCTACGTTATTAATTCCGTTTTCTTCACGAGGTCTATCAGAAGACATGTTCAGTTGATTAAGATATGACAATATTTCTGTCTCCTGATTCTGATCTTTCAAGAAATTCTCGTATTTGTTGGGAAACCTCTGTGTATTATTATTGAACGGGGTCTCAAAATTGTTGAAGTTCATATCAAGGTTTAAGCTGTTTGGTCTAGTGAAGTTGTTAACTGAGAACATGTTACCTTCAGGCAACGAATTTCTTTGGTTGGGTTCGAAGAAATTGTAATTATTGAATTTTTCGTCGTATTTATTCGTGGGTGGTGTTGTGAACTGCGCGCCGCCAATTTCTTGAGCAGCAAGTCTTAGTAGGTTTAGCTGTTCTTGTGTTACGTTTTCTGTGGATGCGTCAGGTACGGTATCGATACCAAGTAACGCGTTTACGTCATTCTCGTAATTGACAAAACCGTTCGTATTACCGTAACCGTTTTGTAAGTTGTAATTGAACCCGTTTTGGTCCGATGGGTTGTAATTGAACAGTTGGTTGTTCTGGTACGAGTTAAAAGGCGGTGGTAAGAATGAGTTTCCTTCGCTTTTAGGATACTGGCTGTTCGCCTGTATGCTGTTTAGAGGTTTTTCCGGTGGTTGTATAGAGCTGAAAAAGAAAAACAAACGGATTAATTTATGCTATAGGAAACCAAGTTATATTTTCATAGTTTGTCTCATAATATTTGTATCCTGCAAATTCTTACGGTTGTTTTTAAGTTTATCGCGTTAAGACAAACCGAAAGACAGCGGAATGGATTTTTTTTTATAACATGTAATGATTTTTTTCTATCCTAGTTTGTGTCCCACTGCTGATGTGACGATCTGATAACGTTTTTGTATATTAAATGCTTTACGCACACAAATTTATACAGACACAAAGACGGACTTAATGCCTTAGGCATTTTCTAAGTCAACATTTGCAGATCAAACTAATATTTTAAACAGGTTAAAATGTTTGTGTTAACGAGATGTAATCTCAAGAAGAACGATGAATACATACACAGCCGCGAAAAAAAACGGTTGACCAATAATTTTGATACAAAATATTTATTATTAAGCGTTGGCTTGAAAAATGGCTTTCTTACAAAGTCACGACATTAATTCCTACAAAGTACTCAAGCAACAAGTTAAAATGTCATGTCGTGCTTAAACACAACTTTAATCTTATCGATCAATCTTTACAAGAGTTTTAGTAACTAAAATAAGCTGTAAAGACTTTATTTAGAATGATTCTATGCAATAGTCTTTTGTCTTAGAATAAAGTTTTTTTTTATACTGATTTAATATTCACATACAGGGTACTATCGGCAAATTAAGTCGCTGAATAATACAAAGGAATTTAATTTAGAGAAAAAATAATATAGGTATGTAAAATATATTAAAGGAAATACGAGATCGGGGTCGAAAGACGCCAATCTTCATTTTTCAGGTTGGTGACCAAGTATTGCTAACCAGTCATTCTCGTCATATTTGAAATAATAATTCAAACAAATATATATTTTTTAAACAAGGTTTTTCGTAAATCCTCTTAGCAAACCCTTTCATTTGAAACGCATATCATGGTGCATTACAATATTATTTAATTTCGAAACCATTTTTGTTGCTAACCGTACTACTATGTTTAAAAGCATAAAAACTATTTGTTCTTGAACTTTTTAAAGATATGGCACGTAAACAATCACAAGGGGGTCAGGTCACTAGGCCAAATTAAAATATTATAATTTTTTACATAAAAATACATGAATTATTATCTATATGTAGGTAAATATAACCACGCATTTCTGGGACACCCTATATACAAAAATCCCTGTTTCCCTTGGTCACGCCATAACTTGATAACGATTTTACCGATATCATTCATTTTTTTTGGTTTTCTAATATTTTGCAGAGATTTCTAACGGAAAGAAAAATTGCGTAGAAAATTGGAGAATTTGAGAAAACTTCACGACCCGGACTAAGTCGAGGGCAACCGCTAGTGTCACATAAATATTCATGAGTTATGGTTGGCGCTAATGTTTGTAGTGTCTTATCTATAAATATTTATTACGTATACAAAGTATCCGCTCCTATCTGTGTCTCCGCTTACTTCTAAACCACGAACCGATTTTGATACATACGGTTTAGGTTAACAGGAAGAGCGATAAACGAGGAACGTTTGTGTAAACGCAATACTTTACCGATTTCGAAGTTGGCACCATAATAAAAGTTGTTCATCATGATGAGTACAATACAATGACCCCTTTTTTATGGATGGGAAATCATCAAATGACTCCTCCCGCTCTGGGCGGAGCGGAAGAAAGTGTCAGACTCTTACTGACTAAAACCCATCCGTGCTCCTCCTAGTGCCCTTTGCTTTCCAGGGCCGCGTTAAATCTTTCGAACAAAATCCGCAACCCTGGCAGGCTCTGGCCCTAACGGGCCCCGTCTACTATGCTGACATCTCTTTGAGGCGCGCGTGGAACAACGCGCTGTCGAGAAAGCTGCTCTTCGCTGAGTGTCATAATTTCATAAACTATATGTCGCGGAAAAAATGCACGGCTTTTCTATGGCTAGCATGTTGATGGGATAGTCAACGGAAACGAAGGCGCTGGAAAAGCTAGTTTTAATATTAATTGCGATGCAGCATTCTTTAATCTATACGTCTTATTTATACGCCGAATTTGATATTTGATAAAAGAAAAGATAACTAGAGGTCGCGGCGCCCTTAAAGTGTCGTTCTTAAAAAAGAGTATCATAGTACTGGTATTACGTCACTATTTTGGCATTGTTTAAAGCGATTGTCGAGTATTCTTACAGATTTTTTAAATTATGTGATTATTGGCTGTTGAAACTTTAGTTGGCTGACTCGGCAGATATTAAAGGAGAATGGGCGCTTTTGTATGGGCTCCGTCATTTACATTGTACCAAATTGTGGTGCATCGCATTTTATTTTGATACAATACTGGTGACAATTGCTCATTCTCCTCTAATTATATAATCCATTTAATTAAATAATGTGGCATTGAACTTTTGTAAATCTGTTATCAAGTCATTTTCGTTGCAGTGATTAGTTCAATTGAAATAGCTATGAAAATAAGTTTTTACAACCAGTTTCAGTTATCAGGCTTAAAGTCAATCTGATTTTTACATTTTCAAAGCTAAGCAATTTAATCGAATTTGATCATCGAATTTGTTACTCTTTCGACTATTCAGCATCTACACACGGCCGCATAACAGGCGATTCATTCTTTAGCACTTCTGACTACAAAACCGAATATTATGTTTCCATTAATGACGGAGACACATTTAAGATAGTTGCCTCTTTACAATATCCTGCTTCTTTCTTTATCGTGTGGGCAGTAAGGTCTAACGACCCCACACACCCTAGCGTTAGTTTCTAAACCGCCTCAAGGGCCTCTGATATGGTTTATTTGACGACCGCAATTTGGCGGCCGGGACCGCCGGCTTATACGTGCCTTCCGAAGCACGGAATCATCTTTTTATCAGACAATCAGGTGATTTAAGCCTGCAATGTCTTAGCCAAACTGGAAACAACTTTACAAAGTGCGCTTCCAGTGGGAATCGAACCCACGACCACCGGGTCACAAGGCAAACTCCTAAACCACTCGACCACGGAGGCAGTAAGCGTCTAGAGGCTGAATAGGTAGTGGTAACTAACCTTAAACATAATAACAACAGAAGCAGATACAGTAGTATTGCTGCGAGGCTTTATTATGATGGACGTGCAATAAACACTTTAAAATGCACTTGCGCACGCAAGATCAATTTCTTTATAACGCAATAATAGGTCGTTTCCTACGCGACACAGATTCTCTTGCAATGACGTAGACAGAGTTCTAGATCCTTATAATCGCTATACAATGGGCTATATTCAATACAGCTCAGACTACCCAAGGCTTCGTCTTAATAGAAAACGATCATCGCGCGAATACGCGACTATCACGGTAATTTGTTCGGCAAAACCGGAAGGTGCCCTCTATCGGCGACGACTCGTTCGGGACGAGTCGTCGCGTCGACAGAGGGCATTTCGGTTTGCCATAGAAATAAGCGGAGGATCGCTCGCGTATTCGCGCGATGATCGACTTTCTATTAGGAAGAGCGACGTCGAAACCTAGAAATATGTTATTCAAAACAAGAAATATGGAAGGAATTCAAAGCTATAAAATAGGCGTAAAACTAATGTTCGTTTCTTAATCCCAGGGACTAATTTGACAGGTGCAAATGTCAAACTCCAAATTGAAAAACAAACAACAATCACTTGTGATGTCAAATTAGTCTCTGGGATTAAAAACGAACTTTAAAAGATGGAAAGGAAATACATCCAGAAATTGACCCAGAAGATGATGCTAAGTTTAGTTTTCAAGATCAAGATTCACAACTCTTTCTTGTTTTGACCATTCTTCATGTTTTTACTTAGTGCCCAAAATGCCCAATGCAACATCTAAGCCCAGTATCCCACAATGATAAAGCTTAGGTTATTGGCATCTATTTAAAAGGCAACGCGGCAGGCAAAAGACGCAGATCGACCTCGACCTCCTCTTAGCCACAGACAGCAATAGATAAAGGTCAGACGAAGGAGGGCAGGGAAGCCTTTGCCTGCAGTGGGAGTGGGACACAAAATTCATCCATACTAATTTTATAAATATGCGAAAGTAACATTGTTTGCTTGTCTGTTTGTTACCTTTTCAAATAGTAACAGATTTTTATGTCACTTAACACACGGATAAACCATCTTCTTTTTAATATTAAATTAAAAAGTTATATAATAACTCACCTGCACCCATCTGAAGGTCCGGTCTCATCGAGAATTTTTGTGATGAGATCACGGACGATCGTATTTTCTTCCATAATGCGTTCCGACTGCAAAGAAAAAGAACAAAGTTACACAAAATACATTTGTAATATCATCTTCATCATCTGGTATGGGCTTCAAGTGTAACCTGATGTAGTATTTTACTCGGAGCGACTGCCTATATGACCATTCATGATTCTCCTTGATAGATTAGGATACATTTTAGCTATGAAAAGACCTCGAACACGATTTAGATGTACTGATTGCATTCAACCAGCACATCTAAATCGTGTTCGAGGTCTTTTAGTATCAATATTCCACAACAATTATGATAATTACAGATTTTGCGATCATCAGTTTCATTGGTGAAATTCGCTTTTAGACTCATCCATACTATGCCAAGTATGAAAGAAAAAGAAAGAAAAGAAAAGAAAGAAAATGCATTTATTCCGCCAGAAATGACGCACAAAAAACAAAATTAAAAGAAAGCATGCATGCTTCCACATCCATACTGCCATACTAATTTTATAAATGCGAATGTATAGTTGTTTTATCTCACGAGTGCGGGCGAGCCATCGTTGTCTAGGTAAATGTACGTGCACATTATTTTAGTGTGCGTAAGCTTGAGAGCGACTGACACAAGCTTACGCACACTAAGACAATATGCACGTACATTTTCCTACTCGCCCGCACTCGTGAGATAAAACAACTACCTTTAACTCAGTCTGTCTTCTTGTTTGTTACGTCTTCACGTCATACTTCACTCGGGTAGACATGGAATATGAGGAATATCACACTATAGGATACTTTTATCCTGGGAGTATGTCTGGTTAATATTTCAATTTCACGCGGTCGAAGCTGCTGGCAGAAGATGATCAACTACAAATATCTAACTAAGCTTTTATCATTGTACTGGGAAATAATCTCCTATTATTTCAAGCTACATCCGGACAGTCCCAGGTCAGGGCCTTTTGGCCTTAGTGCACGTACGTCAGAGCATGCTCCGGAAGAGTAAACCCAACGTCCCTGAGGAGCCTGAGAGGTCCCGACCCGATTTCGTGTAGAGCTTTAGCATTGAACTTTGCAACTCCATGTTCAAGGTGACTACTTCTACTATAACTTTGTAAGTTCACTAAGTTATTTTAGAGGTATTTCATTAGCGCTTGGAATTTATCTTAAGCTTTTAATGACACACACAAATAAATCCCCGATTTCTATTTCGTAAAAAAGAAGGTTATGTATTGCAATAAAACCAGCAGTCCGATTCTGCAAACTGACGGGAACTACCAATCCGTCCATCGTGCATTGTCACTGGTGTTCAGCTCACTTCAAGTTCGCATACACATGATTTTACCGTGAGATATTAAACAGAATAATCCTGCTGTTGTATCAACTGATCTTTTGTATTGGCTCCGAGAGTAACTTAGCTTCTGTGGAAAGGGTCCATTTTGAAAAGTTTTGGTGTCTTTTTAACCTCATAATTGGAAAAGATACAACACTGTTCGATGTACTATTAATAATCCAATAAGTAATAGGAATCAACTTCAAATTCAAAGACACTTACATTCTAGCCATGTAAGCTCGAGACAACCTCAATAATAGCATCAGGATCTAAATTTTTCATGTTGACCCACTTATGACAAACTCCGACGTTCCGGTTCACGTTTGAACGTAAGTACTTGCGAGATATGGTCAATATCGAAGTATTGGCTGAACTTATTTCTATTATAAGGCTCATATGCTTGAAGAGGCGTTTCGAGTTTGGTCCATTTGAATAATGACCTGCTCTGCAAAGGCAGACAAGACTTTTGGTGACTTCTCAAAATCATTTAAGACTGTAAGCCGGTTTCTGAATGGAGTAAACCAAAGTTTCACAGGTTTTCGGGCTATTGACAAATACTCAACTTCAAAATTCTGAATTACCATTATACCATTTTTAGGCTAAGCTTATGAGTTTATGACATCGAGAACATGCTGCACCGATTCCAAATGATGGGATAAGGACAGGAAGGTGATTTTTAAGGCCATGGCTGCAGAGAGAAAACAGAACAATAGCGACGGTTGACAGAGGGAATAAAGAGGAAAACGTTTTCCCTCTGCCCGAAGAAACATGTCTTGATGGGACAAGGGCAGAAATATTAGGATGACTTCAGAGTATGGTGATGAACCAGAGTTAGTATTATTACAGGCGTTCCTAAAAAAAATCTGCAACTATTCCAGTGTATATTTGCCCAATAAGACTTCAAATCCTCTGAGTGCATTTTGCCATTAGATACAATTTGAAAAGTGCATTTTGGTAGAAAGTTCGAGCATCCATCATTTAACAAATGCCAAACTGGTTTAAAATTAAATGATGGATGCATGTTACTCAACAGAGCTTTATGAGTAAAATTTCGTTTTATAAAGAAGATATTGTAGCATTTTATGTCACTCTCATTTACACTATAAATGTGATAATCTGTATATGTATTTGTAAGTTTTTGAATCTACCACGGCTTAAAGACAACGGATTTGGATGAAACTTGGCACGTTTGCATTAGTTTATTACCCAACTACGGCGAAGCAAAAAGGAGGGTTATGAATTTGACCGGTACAGTTCTCGTCAAATAACTGTGCCCCTCTGAAGTTAGCCATTTGCAAAGATCGCGCAGGTGCAGTGCAGTCACGTACACGGGAGCAAGCGGGACGCAAGCATGCATCGAACGTTAACGAGCGAATGAGACATAAAATCGCGCCCCGCCCCCATGTCTCTTACGCATGCGCAGTTGCAGTGTGTTCGTAATTTTGACTACTACGCAGCCACTCGACACAACTTCAGAGGGGAAAAGTTATTTGACGAGAACTGTAACTTCCGAACATAGATTTAAGTTTTAAGGAATGTTCAGACGGAGCGTTTAAGGCCGAAAATATCTGCAAAATGCTCCTTTTGCAGTATTATGAGGTGACACTTGACGACAGAGACATTTGAATAATGAAAACTATTTGACAAGGAAGTTAAGTAGGTAAATACCATTCGACAAAGTTATAGTAAGTTTGTCATTAATTGTTTGTAAAGTCTGTCATTCCTTCAAGTTTACTCGTGAAGCAAGATACCTACTCTTGTTTTATGGCAAAAACATTCAGAGACCGTCACCTGTTCAAAAACAAATCTCTTTAAAAACGTCCATGCAAAAATCCGCTACTTGAAAGCCACGCGACTAGCAAGCCATCTTTACCTACCGCGACCTCTGAACAAATACATACACATTGTAACATTACTAGTGGACAAATGAATTTTAGTGTGGTCATAAAATTGCAGAATAACCTCTAGTTGTCTTTTATATCCCCTGTTAAAGTTTGTTAGCAAATGAATTTGTTGCAAGATCAATCCATTAACTGAACCACCTATTCCAAAACAGTAAATTTTAGTTTTGATTTACGACGTAGTGGCAGTTAGTTTATCATCATCATCATCTGCCTAGCCTTTTCCCAAATATATTGGGGTCGGCTTCCAGTCAAACCTGATTCAGCTTAATACCAGTATTCTATGTGGAGTGACTGCCTATAGCTGACTGGCTGTCAGTTTATAGTTAAGAAATGATAATCTAGTGTACCTAACATAGGTGAACTAAGTAATGTTGCACACCTAGATGCCTAGTTATTATTTAAAAAATAATTATAAAATAATTATCATTAGTTCATTACACACCCTATACCTATAATAGCTAAGATCTTAAGTTTTATTTGGCCCTATAATTGGAGTTCACAATTTACAAGTAGATCATGCTTTTTAACCATCAACAGTTGACAAGGAAATAAAAAATAAATAAAATATAAATAATGGAAATGTAGTTAATATAATATCAACCACCCTATAGATATAACTCAAAATCACCCATACTCCATATTTAATAGTATAATGTGAATGCTACCCTTTTTGTTATTGTCTGTTTGTTACATTGTAACGCTTAAAGGGCGGAATGAATTTTAAAGAATTTTTGTATGTAATAGAGAGAGATTTTACCTTGGAGAAAGACATAGGATACTTTTTATCACAGTAGTATAGTAGCTACTTTGGGATAATTTCTGTCACTCAGGCAGGCGAAAGTGCGGGCATAAGCTAGTCAGGTTTATTTGCAGTCCTGAGCTTGCCATGGCCAAATGCAACAAAGTAAATATTTTATTGATACAATCAAGGTCTACTAACACTTAAAGTGCCTGTTGAATGCAACTGAAGCCAAAGTTGTATCATTTATAAAGTGTTTCATAATGTAAAAGGGCAATTTAATTGCTCTGTGTAAATAGGTTTTGATTAGTTGTCTCAACCTTATGGCTTTTCAATTTACTTCACATGACTGCCTCATTGAACAACTGCTTGGAATGAGGTTCTAGGATCGAATCCCGAGTCAGGCAGTGCATGGTAGCCTAGAGTTTGGATTTGTACCTGGCTGATGGCACTAAATTTCCGCGCTATTAAATGGGATATAAACTCGAGAACAAAATATTAAAGCTATAGACATTGTTTGGCTGAACACGCTAATCTCAGGAACCACTGGTTAGAATTGAAAAATTCTTGTAGTGTTGGATAGCCCATTTATTAAGGAAGGCTATAGGCTTATACCAGCACGCTACGACCAAGCGAGGAGCGAAGCATTAGGTACTGAAAAATTTGACACAGACAAAGTTGCGCGGCACAGCTAGTGTCTTCCTAAACATTCAGGCAATAGTAACATTGTGTTATTTACATATGTGGTCTATGAATTTTGAGCTAATAACTGGCAAAATGAGGTTGCACTATAGGAGCCCCTCAACCTAAACTTTTGGAGATAGGTAAAGATGTGAAGTTATGTGAATTTAGGGCTACTTACAAAAAAAAAGTTGACTTGGTTAAATGGGCATACGGTAGACCTTTCCCTAATATCCCTTTGTAGATATCCAAACCATGAATTATGAACCGTTTTTCATTACTAGAGAATGAAAGGATCATGATAGAAGCATTGGATAGAAGTCGATTCAGGGCAGGTTTATATATCTTTATTTCTGTTTTTGATATTAGCAAAGTCAATAAATGTCAATGACCGTTATTGCATATTTATCTGGTGTATACCATAGGTGGTCTAAAATGTGAACATGGCTTGTAGAACCAATTATCAGAAATGTGGATTGTTACTTAGTTTTAAAGATTGCAGCAGTAGTGCAGTGTAGTGTACATTGCCAAAAAGATATCATTGGCTTATGAATGAGTAGGAGCATTAAAGTTAGATCAGAATACTTAAAATTGCAAATTGGTACTAAAAATATAAAAATTTTTACTGGTTTATCTAAACTGGCACCAAAAAGTAAATAAACAAATGTTGCATTAGTGTCATTATAAACAGACATATTTTGTTTGCTGAATGCATTAGCTTATCATATTGATAACAAATATTTAATTATAGATTAAATATGAATTTAGGTAGACAAAATTCCACAGATTGCAATAGAGGTTCAATAATATCTAGCAGCTGCACAAAAATATTTATAGACTAACACTTTGCCCATGACTTTTTCTGCATGGATTTAGTAAAAGGTTCTGTCCGAGTCTGTACAATTAAGCTAGATAGATATTTAAGTTTTTTTGTGGCAATATTGAAGTATCCAATTCCAGCATTTTTTTAATGAAATGTAGCCTATATACAATAGCACCATCCAATCACTTCCCGTGGGTATCGTAAGAGGCGACTAAGGGTCTCACCAGTGAATGGGCAGCAGCATTCTCTGTAGATACATTGCAACAGCTACACTGCGATCGCAACCCACCAGCCAAGCGTGGCGATTATGGCAAACCGCCCCATTTGGGGGAGGCCTATGTCCAGCAGTGGACGTCTTTCGGCTGATATGATGATGATGATGATCACTCATAGAAAGTTTCACTATTGTAAGTGTCATAGGGTAAGAAGCTATGTTAAGAATACAGAGGTGGACTGACCTATTGAGATGGTTACTCTTTTAGTATGGGAGCACTCAGCGCAATTTTACTATTTGATTCTGTACCTACTCTTTTACTTACTTTCTTTAACTTTGTGTTTGTTGCTGTTGTGTTGAATAAATGTTTTCTATTTTCTATTTTACTATTAATCAAGCCTATGTTAATGGTTATCCATCATAAGTAGAATTATTTATGCTTGAGGTTCTAATTCAAGGTGCAATTGGAAATATTAAAATCTGGTAGTAGACAGCTTTATCAAGTGTATTGATGATGTCAGCATGTAACTCAGTTTTCATTTTCAAGAATTAAAACAGAATTAATAATTTAACATTATCTAAGTAATTTGTTATGAGAATGCCTATCAGCATCATCTGCCTAGCCTTTATCAGCATTACAATTTTAATACCTCCTCCGTCCTTATAATCAGCAAAATAATAATATGGTGACATGACAAAATAGGTCAAAAAATCTTATAATAAAAAATAAACAAAACCAAAGTTGATTACATTAATAAAATATAAGTGTTGTTATTTAGGATGTGTTCTATCAAGGACATTCTAATTGTTTTCTTCACATTAAAGAATAGGTTGTTTTCTTAGTGGAATCTAACACTATTATTTTATTTCTTTAATTATTACTACCCACAAGGTCTCAAATTATGCTTTTGGAGATATTTACTAACTCAATTAATGATTCAGATATGTATAGGAGTTGTAACTGTTTGCATTGAAGCTCATTACTATAGAAAGTGGGTAGGTGTTAGCATATTGTCCATAAAAGCAAAACCTCCTTCTGAAAATCTTTCATAACATTCAAATGTCGTCATACACATTAAAACAGTATATTTATAATATGTTACCTTGTTATTTTGTCCTCTAACGTACAAACTACATAATTCTAAAAATATTATGTGCATTCCCCGATGTCATTACTTCGTCAAAAAAATATCGGAACACGACACAAATATCACAACAAATGTTCACTCAAACCACATTTCGCACTCTTAATAGTTCACATATGTAAAATATTGCACTTTGTAACAAATATTTCGTGTAATATCACCCGGATTTCAGGTCAGATTGACAGTCCAAGACATTTACAACACCCATTGAAAATGGCACTACAAAAACACTCACTTACCTGATCTGTTTCATTTTCGACGGTTTTGTACGCATTACCTATGTGACATAAATCACTGAAGGCCATTTAAATTATAAAATTATTTCTTGCCACGATACATACGAGCTTACTTCGGTGCTAAGCCATTTTTTCCATTGACCTACATGTGTATAAAATTATACGTGCTTACTGGCAACGGTGTTGCTGTCACGATACGACAATTTAGTCGGTAAATAACGTTTGATTTGTTAAAAACTAAGTTTCTTGTGCTAAAACTTACATGGTGAATCTTCAGATTTCAGATAAAAATATTATTTCTTCCTTGAGTGAATATTTTTATTTTGTATATTTCCCGCCCTTTCAAATAATTTTGAAGACTTTATTTTTTTTAAATACCAACCAGGCTTCATTTTCGAAGCTAAAGAATTCACCAAATAGAAACCTACATTTTCCATGGATCTGATAATGACTTAAAAATGCACTTTATAGATGGAAATTTACTAGAAATTTTAGAAACTATGTAAATATTTTATATGAATTAATTGTTGACTAAGTCCCTAGTGTAGCATTTTAAACTTAGGAATGGCAACTCTATTTGGGTTCCACTTCCAATGGTTCCAATACCATATTCACTCACTTTTATTTGCTTTCGGACAAAATATTTTTTTACATAATTTCATCAGATTATTTAAAAAGCCCTCTAAGAGAATGCGGAAAGCTGCACATTTATAAATACCTATGGAGAGGACTTGGATCTCAGATGGTGCCATCTACATGTGGTTACGAAAACTGCTCAACTTTGCACATTGCGCAACAGCACTCACTAAAAGTAGATAGATGGCGGGTTTGAAGCATATTCCAATCCTGGTAGCTGGTGCTGAAAAGTACCCAACCAACTCAAAACTATAAACAAACCGTAATTAATAAAAAAAACCGGCCAAGTGCCAGTCGGACTCGCGCACGAAGGGTTCCTTACCATTATCTATAAAAAACGGAAAAAAATCACTGTTGTATGGGAGCCCCCATAAATCTTTGGTTTATTTTAATTTAATTATTTATTTTTAAAGTGAATATATAACCAAATATTCTGTGAATATTTCAAGCGTCTACCTGTTGCCGTTATCAATATCGAGCAAAAAAATCACGTTTGTTGTAAGGAAGCTTCTTAAATATTTATTTTATTCTGCTTCTTAGTATTTGTTGTTACAGCGGCAACAAAAATACAATCATCATCTGTGATCAACTGTCTAACTATCACGGTTCATGAGATAGGTACAGCCTGGTGACAGACGGACGAACGGACAGCGGAGTCTTAGTAATAAGATAGATAGATACTCTTAGAGATAAAAAAGAAACGAACAACTGGAGTTTTTGAGTACCGCTCCGGCCCCGGCGACACACCGGTGTGTCGCGAATTAATCGCGAATTTAATGTTAATAAGATTTATTTTTTTTGGGAATTTTCACATGTCGGGGCCGCAGCGGTTAAAGGCGACTCAACTTCCGTCTCGGTCAAGTGGACACGAATTTTATTGTAGTATCGAGTAATACCTATCGACAACCGCAGCGAGGCTTGCCGAGAAGACTGACTCGATATTATACAATGTAAGTACTAGCTTTAGCCCGCGACTTATTGAACGAAGAGAAACTTGAATTCGTCGAAAACGCGGTTTTCCTGGGGATCACGCTTGACTCAAGGCTACAATGGAGTCCTCATTTAACATCTCTTGCGGGACGGCTAAGTTCAGCAGCATATGCTGTCAGAAAAATCCGTCAATTTACTGATATAGATACCGCGAGACTGGTCTATTTTAATTACTTTCATAGTATCATGTCTTACGGTATCTTATTATGGGGACGTGCTGCAGACATCGAATCTATATTTATTCTGCAGAAAAGAGCCATCAGAGCCATATATAATCTGGGTCGGCGCGATTCCCTAAGGGAACTGTTTAAAGATATTAACATCATGACGGTATACCTTGTCAATACATTTACGAAAATATAATGTATGTTAGGAAAAATCTCCATCTTTTTAGTAAGATTAGTGACAGGCATAATTTTAATACTAGAAATAAGAACAAATTAGATCAACCCCGATTCAGATTGGCTAAAGTACACACTTCTTTTATGGGGTACTGTGTTAAATTTTATAATAAAATACCATTTGATATTCTCGGACCGAATGACAGAAAATTTAAAACATGCATTAAACGCACACTATGTAGACAGGCATATTATAAACTGGAAGATTATATCCTTGATAAAAATGCTTGGCTAAATGCCGGTCCTGCTCCACAGCCTCAGCCGCTTGGTTCCACTAGTTAGGATTTTATATGTGGAGGAGATGCTCACCCTTTTTTATTTTACTTTTTACGTTTAATAATAATAATATTCCACATTTCTATAATGTTTGGAATACAATTTTATTTTTCTGTTCTTACCAATTGATATTTATAAGTAGTTTTATATAAAGTAGAAGCATTTTTTATTTTGGAATCCTGTAAATGTGAGGACCATGGAGCCTTTTTTGTTAATAGATGGTTTCCTTGTTTGACATGAATGAGCAGGGGCAGTTGAGGGTTTGTCATGCTCACTCGAATGTCTCGCTGATGGTGGCGCGTGTATCGGATCATTCGGTTCCCTTCAAAATGGTTGAGCTGAATGGTGCTGATGCACGCTGCACGCGTCATGTTCGTGAACGGGCGCCATCAGTGGAGACTGGTCATCTCTTAGCTGTTGCTGGCTTATTTCAATAGTTTATTTGATACTTCGAATTCTTTTTTTTTCTCTTTTTTTACATTGTTCTCACATATAAAAGCAACAAAGATAATGTAACCAGGAATATTGTAAATCATAAAATGGTTTAAAAGAGTGTCCGTGGAGTTTCTTGCACGTTCTTCTCCATAGAGATCTACGCTTTGGAACGTGCAAATAGCTTCATGTTTTTGACTGACTGACTCTGACAATTCAAAAGTACATGTAAATGGTTTATTTGAAATAAATGCTTTGACTTTGACTTCGTATGCGCATAATATCCCGTTTTTTCCCGTTCCCGTATAGCCTTCTTCATGAATGTGGCTATCATACAAAAAGATTTTTTCAAATCCGACTGGTAGTCCGTTCGAGCACTGCCGGCACACCTGTGTGCCGCAAATTTAATGTTTATTTACCATTATGTAAGATTTATTTTTTATTTGGGAATTTTCACATGTCAGTGCTCGAGCGGTTAAGAGATTATCGCGTTCAAACAAACAAACGAATTCTTCAGCTTTATTATATATTATAATAGTAGGTACCTATAGTACTTATAGATTCAAATTCAAATTCAAATTCAAATTATTAATTTCAAATAAACCATTCACAGGCACTTTTGAATTGTCAAGGTCGGTCAGTCAAAAAGATGAAGCTATTTGCACGTTCCAAAGCGTAGATCTCTATGGAGAAGAACGTGCAAGAAACTCCACGGACACTCTTTTAAATCATTTTTCTTTACAATTTTATGGTTACATCATTCCTGTTGAAATTATACAAACAAATATGTGAGAACGATGTAGAAAGAAATGCACGTTAAAGTATCCGGAGTAAAAAAAAATAAAAATAAACAACAATTTAAATAACAGATCATTAAAATAAACCGTGGCAGCCGAGAGATGACCAGTCCAAACTGACGGCATCCGTTAACGAACATGACGCACGCGCTAGCACCATTCGGCTCAACCATATTTAAGGGAGCCAAATGACCCAACACATGCGCCACCATCAGGTAGACTTTTGAGTGAGCATGACACTCCCAACCGCCAGGGCAGTCAAGTCAATAAAAATAAAATAAAAATAAAAGTAGTATAAGATTCACAGTACTCACACATGTGCCGTTAATTAATGAATTTATACAATGCTAATTACATTGAGTCTATACAATGAAAATATAATTTTTTACAGTCCTTAACGGGTCCAACAATGTTTGTAAATGCCAAAAGATTAGTTTGTGCGACCTAGTAACTGTGGACCTGGACCGGCATTGAGCTAAGCATTATTATCTTCAATATAATCCCCCAACTTATAATATGCTTTCTTGCATAGTGTGCGTTTGATACAAGATTTAAATTTTGTTTCATTCAGTTCTAATATATTCGGAGGTATTTTACTATAACATTTTAAACAGTACCCCATGAAAGATGAGGCTACTTTAGCTAGTCTGAAACTTGGTTGAACTAAGTTGATCCCTATTGACACGGTTGGCGCAGTGGTTGAGCGGTCGACTGCTGCGCTGCGTGTCACGGGTTCGATTCCCGCACGGAACAAATATTTGTTTGGCCTACAGATAGTTGTTCCGGGTCTGGCTGTTTGTGTATGTGAGTTTATATGTTTGTGAATGCACCCACGATACAGGAGAAATTCCTAGTGTGGGGCAACGTTTTAAAAAAAAAGAAAGAAGAAAGAAGAAAGATTTCTAGTAACATAATTATGTCTTTCGCCTCGTCTACTAAATAGATGGAGATTCTTTCTAACGTACATAATGTTTTCATAATATATATATTGACAAGGTACCGTCATGATGTTAATATCCTTAAACACTCCCTTGGAGAATCACGTCGGCGGAGATTGTATATCGCTCTTATAGCTCTTTTCTGCAGAATAAAAATAGACTCGATGTCTGCAGCTCGTCCCCATAGTAAAATACCATAAGACATGATACTATGAAAGTAACTAAAATATACTAATCTCGCGGTATCAACATCCGTAAATTGGCGGATTTTTCTAACAGCATATGCCGCTGAGCTTAGCCGTCCTGCAAGAGATGTTAAATGAGGACCCCATTGTAGCCTAGAGTCAACCGTAATCCCCAGGAAAACTATTCTATCGACGAATATAGATACGCTGCCAAACGAGATAGATTTGCTGCCAAATATTCAACCAAAAAGCGTTACCTACCTACTTTGATAAGTTGCTAAACGAAGTTGTTTCTTAGTGACTGACTAGGTACACAAAACAAAACTTAAAGGCCTCAGTAGCCAAAACATTAAAAATTCCGGCCAAGTGCGAGTCGAACTCTAACACGAAGGTTTCCGTACCATAAACTGTGATTTCAGCTACCTAACTATTATCTACGGTTCTTGAGACAAAGCTCCTGACAGACAGACAGATTTACAGACGGTCGGACGGACAGCGGAGGCTTAGTAATAGGGTTCCGTTGGTTACCCTTCGGGGACGGAACCCTAAAAAGAGCAAAACCACTCATTACTACTCTTGTCTACAGATGTCACTACAAAGGCGAAATTGAAAAAAAAAAAGGAATTGTTTTGTTTTTCAATTTTACGCAAAAAAACATAAGGTTCGGCGTTTACCTACCGAGATGCAACGCTTATTTCTTATTCAACTCTGTAGGATAAGAGGAAGTGGTTCTAATTCAGCTTGCAAGGTCTGTGAGGAAAATAAATTATGAAGGATTTTTTTTAAAATAAAACCGCAAAATCTCTATAAATAATTTATTAACAATATCTACAACAAACAGCTAGGCACATACAATCCACTCATTCCTCGAACTTCAAGACGACCTTTCCTAGCTTCCCTTTAGGCACGTTTATAGACTTTAGCGTGTCAGTGATAATACCCGTCGCAACTGTCACATTATTTTCTCTGACAGTGAACGGCTGGCCGACTGTCATGACCATGTCTTCTAGGAGAGTTAGGTAGACCTCCCCGTGGTCGCCTGGCATCATCATGTTTAGCGATGGGTCTGAAAAAAGGGAACAATTGTATAATTAGATGGCGAAATGTAAGGGAAACTGTCAGCAAAATATTTCTACTATTTACATGCGAATGTTTGGGTGGACGTTACTCGATCACGCCAGAACGGATGAACGGATTTAAATGATATTTGGCACAGAGATATCAGCGATATATCTATAGTCTGGAATATAGGCGGTTAGCCGGAATCAAAAATATGTACGAGAAAGTAGTTTTTATCCGTACTGCGATGCGGCTGCCGGCCGACCGCTCCGGTCGTTCTGAGCGCTGCGGCTCGACTGACGGCCATCCGGAGGGTTGCTATACACACTACGCGGATAGTGCTAGTTTGCCGTTGCCCGCCATTGACGGTGTACGTGTTCACCGACGCTCGCTCATTTTATTGATGACAACAGATAATTAACTATACAACGTGTAACGGAATACTCTTGGGTTTATTGTACTCATCATTATGAACAACTTTTACTATGGGACCAACAACGAAATCGAAATAAGAGGTACTTAGTGCGTTTATTCTGTTACACGTTGTATAAAGGATGCACCCAGTAGGTACCTTTTTCTTTGTTTCTTTTTCTTTATTTATCGCGAGTAAATATAACTAATTGCTGCGACTTCTTCGACATCCATCTTGGAAATGAGTAGGTTCAACCGCAAACTACGACGGTTTCTCAACCGCACGGTTGCGGTTGCGGCTACCCGCCATCCGGCTAACCGTAAGCGCAACCGGAATGCGGTCCGGCTAACCGCATAGTGCGTAGGTATCCTTAGGTAGGATTGGGCCGGACATGTCTATCGTATGTCAGGTGAGCTGTGGGCTAAAAGAACCCTTGGGTTTGGGTCCCTTTCAATGCTAGGCGACATCGCGGTAGACCAAGGCGAAGGTGGAGAGACGAACTCGACTCTTACCGGAAGGACTGGCCCGCAAGGCTAGTTTAGTTTACATAGATATAGGCTACTTTTCATCCCGGGTGAATGTTCAGAAACTAGTTACCTCTACATATTCACACCACACTTACCTAGATCAATCCTAACCGCAATATTCCATGTGCCACTAAACATTTGCTGGGAATACTTAGAGAATATCGGCTTCTTTCGTCCACCTTCGTTCCTCGTCAAGAAGTATATCTTAGCTTTATAATGGTTGCTTAAGAAACAACTCTTTGCGGCTGTGAGGAGCATTCCAGTTTCTACCGACTTCATCTTCATACCGCGGAGTAAGACTCCCACGTTGTCGCCGGCTAATGCCTGAAGAGAAATGATCATGCGTTACTTGAAAAGTAATCATCACTTTACGTGACCAGAGGGTTGGCTTGTTCTTTGCCCTAAGAATTAGTATCTTCTGGGCACGTTTCCCTATGACAGCGATGTGGCACTCAATTATACTTACGTATTATGTAGGTACGTAGGTAGTTATGGTAGGTAGGTAGTACTTCAACATTCTACTGGTGAGATTTTCTGGCATTTTATTTCCCAAAATAGCTTCCAGTTCAACTGGATGCAGCTGAATTCCAGTATTTTATAATTATGGAGGACTGCTTATGTGACCTCTACAACCCAGTTACGGATTGAATAATGATTACTGCTCTGTTGGCTATACCTACATCACAAGACAGTTTAATAAAGGCTGCTTACTTTCCTGGTTCAGTGGACACAAGAGCCCTGGAGTTTAGAATACAGCAATAAACTTGCCCCCTAATACACTTCTGGACACATCTATTGGCCCACCTTGTATTTTCAGTTTCGTTTGGTCCTAGCTAAAATTTTATATTAGGTCGAGCAAAAAGTTTTTATGCAGTTTTGAACCTGGCACATTCACAATTTCATTCAATAGTCTTTTTTTGAATTTCGAACACAGAATTTAAAGAAACAAAAGACAATTTGGAGCCTGTTTGTTGATATCAAACAATCGAATACTAAGAAAACTTGGTTTTATTGGTTTACTTGGATTTAATTCTTGAAAAAGTGATTGATATCTTTGGTTTTGCAACAAACATTACTTATTCTTAACATTAAGGTGAGGTTCTATCAATAATCTATGGATACTTCACCTGAAGTCGCCGCCCAAGCTGTGGCACTTATTCAGGCCGGACACAGCCAAAGAAACCTGAGTGCTCAACTTAATTTAAGTCGATCTGCGGTCCGAAATGTTTATCGGAGGTACCTAGAGACTGGCGGCTTTGTTCGTCGCCAAGGAAGGCCACGATCTCGGGTCACAACTGAAAGGCAGGATCGATTCATCGTGACGACCAGCTTGAGAAATCGTCACCTTACCTCCATTGAGATACAAAACCAACTTCGCGACTTCCACGGAGTATCTGTGAGCGCTCGAACTGTTCGGAGAAGGTTAAAAGAACGCGATATGGTACCACACAAGCCAGCTAATGGGCCCAAACTAACGCGAGCCCACCGAACAGCGTGCCTTCATTTCGCACGCAGTCATTTAAATTGGACACAGCAAGATTGGAGCCGTGTACTCTTTTCTGATGAGTCTAAAATTGTGTTACATGGCAATGATGGAAGGAAGAAGGTCTACCGACGTAAGGGAGAGCGTTTCGCACAATGCTGCTTTGAAGAGAGGGTTGCTTATGGCGGTGGCTCATGGACTGTCTGGGGCGGTATATCCGCGAGCGGCAAAACTCAACTTGAGGTTGTTACAGGACCACGGCTGCCAACATTAAATGTAGAAAGGTACATTCGTGAGTGCTTAGAACCTCACGTGATACCATACGCGGACTATGTGGGCCCAAATTTCCTTTTTATGCATGATAATGCAAGAGCCCATGCGGCCGACATCGTCAGGGAATATCTTCGGGATGTGAACATCACAGTTATGGACTGGCCAGCCAGAAGCCCAGACATGAACCCCATTGAGCACATGTGGGACGAGCTAAAAAGACGTGTTAGGGCTCGTCAGCCAGTTGCCCAGACGATGCAGGAGTTGAAAACTGCCATAGATGGGGAATGGGAGATGATCCCTCAAAATTTCATAGAGCGGTTGATAAACTCTATGCCTTATCGTATGAGAGCTGTGGTAGATGCCCATGGAGGCAACACGCGTTATTAAATTAAACCTTTATTTGATAAAACATGTTTTTTATTCAAAAATCAATTGCCTTTAACAAGGCGCATATCCGACTTGTTAGGCGTAGCTCCATGTCGTATGGTATTCTGAATTCAAATTTAAAACAATACGATCGAAAAAGATGGTAAAATGTATCAGGTTTAAAACTGCATCAACAGTTTTTGTTCAATTTAGCAATCATATTTCGGTAGGGGCCATCGAAACGTAAACTCTAAGGTGGGCCAATAGATGTGTCCAGAAGTGTACTTACAATAAGCGAATACAACATATATCATATACTTAGTTTCCGTTCCTACTTAGACGGACCGTCTCTTTAAACGGGAGACGGCGAAATCCGCGGAAACCGCGGGGTAGGAGGGAGGCACATTGGTGCCGTCTCGACGGCAGATTCATTCACACTATATCCGATCCGGGCGTTAAGACGGCTATTCGCAGTGGCAAATTGTCCGTCTAAGGCTGCGTATCCACTAGAGATGTGAGAGGATGCGTAGCGAGGGATATGTTTGTTATGAACCAATAGCAGCGCTTCATTTACCTAGCCTCGCTCAGCGCAAGCGATTCTATTGGTGCATAAAAATTTAAAACATATCCCTCGCAACGCATCATCGCACATCTCTGGTGGAAGCGCAGCCTAAAACCCCAGTTCCGTTCTTATTTTGGGATCTGTCTAAATGTGAAGTGTCATATAAATTGTACCGCCACTGGCATATCCGTCTCTTTAGACGTACCGAGAAAACAGACGGTCCGTCTAAGTGGGAACGGGCACAAAGTCTTTGTTGTTACGCTTTCACGTCTAACGACCGCTTTCTATAACATATCTCAATCCCAATCTTGATCCCGATCCTTGTCTGTAACCAATCAAAGGTGAGGATTGTGTGGCGAAGGACACAAACTCGACCGTTGATTGGTTACAGACAAGGATCGGGATCAAGATTGGGATTGAGATATGTTATAGAAAGCGGCCGTAAATCGGTGAACCGATTTTGATCATTTGCAGTACAGAGATAGATAGGACCCTGGAGACAGTTATAGGCAATCGATAGTAACGTGAGAGAAGCCGCAAGCAATCACCAGTAACATAAAATTTGTGCAATAACACCAAGTTTAGTACTAACATTCTGTCATTCAAACCATAGGTAAGTACTAACCTCAGGCATACTCTTCTTAAATATCTGCACATCCGAAATAGTAGTCTTAATATTATGTCCAAATCCTAAAAGATCAGCTTCAGCATTCTTCTTCATGATACCTCTTTTTATAGTGCCAACGACAACGGTCCCTCTTCCCGGGACTGTGAAAGCGTTGTCTATGGGCATTAGGAAGGGGGAGGATAGGTCTCTTACTATGGGGGGCACGTATTCGTCCATTGTTGATAGGAGCTTGCGTATCGATGGTACGCCTGGAACAATATGGAAGAGGTCAAGTAAATAAGAAGCAGTTTTGAAACTCAAAAAAATATCGTCATATCTACGAAGAAAGAAAAAGACTATTTGCGCCAGGTATGACGCACACAAAAAAAATGGCTTAAATTATACAAAAATAGGCGTAGAGAATGGTCGTAGAGGCCGCGTAGCCCCAAAATAGAGGCCAATTTAAAAAGGCCGTTCCGATAAATTTTGTTCGTTTTTTCATCCGTTAAATTACTCCAAATCCTTGAAAAGCGACCTCCGCCGTTTTAATACCGAAAGTATTAAATACGAAATAGAGCGCAATAAGAGCTCCAAGGCCTTTGCAAGAGATCTGTCTATTGCGCAGAGCCAACTCACGAAACTGAAGACCGACGATATGGCAAAACCATTTCCGCCAAATCGGACATTCTATGGACAGTTATACACATCAATGACTAAACCCGCTGCGAATCTAACTAATGACCCAAGAGCTAGATTGACCCGACACTATACCGAAGACATCCCGGACGTCAGCGTGTATGAGATTAGGATGGTTCTGAATCAGCATAAAAGCAACAAGGCGTGGTGAGGACAGAATTACGGCCGAACTCCTGAAGGCGGGTGGAAAACCGGCATTTAAGGCCCTTCAGAAATGCCCTGTTCAATTCAGTCAAACTCGAGGGGAAAATGTCACAGGCGTGCATGGAGCAGAGGTGTGGTGGTACTCTTCTTTAAAAAGGGCGACAATGCCTTGCTTGAGAATTACAGGCCCATCTCACGTCTGAGCCATGTCTACAAGCTGTTTTCCAGAGTCATCATGAACCGTCTCGCGCACAGGTTTGACGACTTCCAGCCTCCCGAACAAGCCGGATTCCGAAAAGGCTTTAGCACCGTAGACCGCATACATACGCTTCGGCAGGTTATACAGAAGACCGAGGAGTATAATCTACCCCTCTGCGTAGCGTTTATGGACTATCGCCAAACTGAAGTGGCAGTGGGCAGGGCACATTGCTCGCAGAACAGATGGTCGATGGGGCCGAAAAGTTCTGGAGTGGCGACCGCGTACCGGAAGACGCAGCGTTGAAAGGTCTCCCACAAGGAGGACCTGGTGAGGGTCGCTGGTAGCCGATGGATGCGAGACGCACAGGATCAGTTGTTGTAACGACCCTTGGGGGAGGGCTATGTCCAGCAGTGGACGTCTTTCGGCTGATATGATGATGATATAAAGGCTGCGCATTCACAAAGTAGTGACCACTCAGTCACGACGTAGAGACGCGTAGTCAATACAAAGAGCGCACTTGGTTGCCGCATAGTCCATCAAGTAGCGACCGCATAGTTACCAAGTAGCGACCACGTCGACACCACACGACCATCTAAATGCCGTAATCACCACGGCTGCGTAGTCACCTACCATAGGGTATGGTTACGTGAATTTGGCAGTGTATTCGAAACTGGCTCAATGACCACAAAAAAACTGTTTGGGAAACTTACCAAATACAGATTCTTCGCCATTCAATGCCTTTAACGCTGATCCACAAACCACAGGCACTGTGTTCCCATCGTAACCAAAATCTGATAGCAGTTCTCTCATTTCTATTTCTACTAGTTCTAATAACTGAAACAGAATAAAAATAAAGTCTTTGGGTCACTGCTGTTTGCGGATTTTTTTCGAAAGAGTCGATTAACGACAAAGGTCATTCGGAGGAACACAGATGGGTTTTAGTTAGTAAGAGTCTAACACTCCCTCTGCTCGGCCCAGAGCGGAAGGGAGTGTCAAAAGTAGTCTTGTCTCTCATGGAAAGAGTGATAACATAACAAGGAAAGTATGAAAACTAAACTCACCTCATTATCTACTAAATCAGCCTTATTAATGAACACCAAAATATACTGTATGCCAACTTGCTTGGCTAACAACAAATGTTCTCTGGTCTGCGGCATTGGTCCGTCGTTGGCAGCAACTACAAGTACAGCCGCATCCATCTGTGAAGCTCCGGATATCATGTTCCTGATGAAGTCTGCGTGACCAGGACAGTCTGTGTGTGCATATGATCTCAGCTTTGTGCTGTAACCGATGTGTGCTGCGTTTATTGTTATACCTGAAAATTATATTACATACAAAACTTTAGTCCTTTTTATTATAAACTCATAACCAGAAGTTATTTTTAGTGAAAAATAAAGTTAGTACAAATATTATTCTGGATATTATACTGCTCATCATATACAGGGTGTTAGGGACATCGTAACGCAAACTTCACGAAAAGGCTACACTTAATGCCATTAACCAAATTCTAGAAGTTATTAATCTCGCTAATGATCGGTTTACTGACCACACATGAAAAATGTCTTTTCTAGACGATATCTATGTTAGACGCTACACACACATGGGTTAGTTAGTGTTTTGCTATTAGGCAGGATGCGTTGACCTTTTGCAACGAAACAGCTGAGCAGATGCCTAATTCTAGTTTTATTTACATTGCTTTTTTTAGTGAAAGTAGTGATTTAACTATTTTTTTATAAAAAATCACAATGGGTTGGGTAAGAAAAACGATTATGAACAGTCTAAAGTAAAAAAAAACGCCTGAAAAAAATTAAAACATGAGGATAAAGCCGACGAAAAATTCCAACGCAGGGGGGTCCAGAATCATGTTTGTGCGTCGTTTGTGCGTCGATGTCCCTTACACACTGTATATGTCTATTATTTAGGGAGTTGGATGATAGATTATAAAAATTTTACTATGTATTCCTACTTAGTGGCAGTCAATACGCCGATTAAACTACCTATCCTAATACGGTGTTGCCCGAGAACCCATCTTCTCAGGGACAGTGGGATGAGCCGCTCTACATGTTGGTACGGAATAACCTACCATACATCAACCAACACTGCTGAGCGTGCCCGCCTGCTAGCTGTGGGTGAATAAGAGTTGGGTCTCTGGCTTCAGGCATTACCATCACCTAACATAGGTATGCTGAGTGACACCACCTTCCGAATCGCTATAATGTCAGCGTCTGGGTGCTCCTAGCGGCGCTTCACATTGCTGTCAATTTGCTGCCTTTTCTGCAGTAGAAGCGCAGGCTGAATTGCATGGCACGCCAGTATTATTGACGTCGGGCTCAAATA
Source organism: Melanchra persicariae (assembly GCA_947386135.1). Classification (NCBI taxonomy): domain Eukaryota; kingdom Metazoa; phylum Arthropoda; class Insecta; order Lepidoptera; family Noctuidae; genus Melanchra; species Melanchra persicariae. The sequence continues at coordinate 5,250,879 of OX376667.1, forward strand.
CAACAACCTTATTGGGAATTATGTAATTGAGCCGTTTGGGGTTGAAACACTAGGGCCTTGGGGTCAGAGTGCTCATCGAGTTTTTCGTGAAATCAGCAAGCAGTTAGTCGACTTTTCACGTGACCAGAGGGCTGGCCTTTTCTTTGGACAACAAATCAGCATTGCCATTCAACGTGGCGTTCAAATAAAATAGGTACTTAAAAAAAACTTTTCACCAAACTTACTCTCTATTTATTCCATTATAAGATTCATATTATTTAGAAATACTTTACTACCTGTTAAGAATTTCAGAAATAAAACGTCCGTACCTCTTGCTTTTTCTTCCGGCGCTCGATCAATCTCATCATAAGATACAAATTGTGCCAGCCCATCATTTGCCAATACCTTCGTAATAGCAGCAGTCAGGGTGGTCTTACCATGGTCCACATGACCAATAGTTCCAATATTACAGTGTTTCTTCTCAACAAATTCAGCCTCAGGTTTGGTGCAATAACCATTGCAGGGAACTCGAAATATACCCACGTATAACCTGTTGGTGGGGAGGAAATTGTGTTTTAAAGGTGCTTTTGATGTAAAACTACAATATATAGACCGCAATATGAGTCTTCCACTCATTTTTCTGTGAATATGTTTAGATTTTCATTGAGGAAAATAAGATTTTTAGGTTATCTTGAATTTGACAGCTGACACTGACAGCTACTGTGATACTCTGAAGGTGAAGGTAACTGGTTCGTTCAGAAAATGATTAGGGAATCGTATACCGGTACCTAACGGTTAGGCATCGCGCGCGCGAAACACAGAACAGTCAAGCCCCGCCCGCATTTTTATACAATATATGTAAAATACCTTGTTATAGTAATACGGGCATAATGAAACTCCATTCCACAAAGTTATGCAGAACAAGAGGATATTTTGAAATTCATCATAAGCTACTGAATCTTCTGTGGCCAAACTGTTTCATTACACCTCACCCAGAAATGAAGGCCTGAGGCTTGCTTGACAAGGAGAAGTTCCCGTTGTTCTTTTCTGATTTGTTGGATCCAAGACAGTTGAATTGTTTCTCCGGGACTCGTCAGGCTTCATGGACTCTACGCTTTTCTGGTGATCGCCACTGTCGATTCTGGCCTTCAGGATTTGCAGTTCCAGTGGAATACTGGCATTTCTATACTCTCATTTCTCTCTATTTGTAGACTGAATGACTAATGGATTATGTAGTGAATTGCCATGCAGAAGCCCAACTAACAGAGAAATGGAAGGAACGGTAAGAGACCTTTACCCAGAAGTAGGACGGTTCAGACTTCAGACTGACAAAAAATACGAATTTAAATTAACAACTTTATTTCAAATAGTATAATTACAAGCATGTCACAATTACAGTAGACATTTCTATAGCATTTACAGATTTTATCTTTCGCGTCATCGACTTCAGTTAAGTATAATTGTGATTTAAAACTATTTGACAAGAACATTCTTTTAGTTGCTAGAACCCATTTGAATAATGGTCCTGGGTTTTTCAATAGCTGCTAAAAGATTACTAGAATTAATTAAGACAACTGCAGCGCCTCTAGTTGTCGATCGTGGAACGAGGTTCTGTAGATTTGTTGTCTAGAATTCGAGCCCTATTTTGACGTCTTTACGGCCAGCACAGAGTGGATCCCCTGTGGTGGATCCCATTGCCATACAAATATCGACCTTGAAGTAGTTTAAAAGAAGTTGGAAAACAATAAACTTTCATTCGTCCGAGAGTGCATCAAAGAGAACAGAGAAGCACGTCTTAGGTTAGAAGGTTATTTTCAACTTTATTTTAAAACACGTAATGTCAATATTTGTTTGACAGTGTCAACCGCGCTGCGCTGCGCCTAGCCGTGAGTGCGTGAAAGAGTAATGGAGCTATTGAAGAAGTATTGGCATCCCTTTTCTGCAACAAGATGCATCCATTATTGTTTTGTTGCAAAAAAAGGGATGGCGATATTTCTTCTGTATAGCTCCATTTCTCTTTCACGCACTATTATTCTGTATTCATCATACATGTATGATTAATAATATGATGATCATTGCTTCTTCCAAAAGATCGACTGATAGTGACAATGTATAACACTGACAATTATTTCTGTAAGTATCAAAATTAAATTAATACAAGAAAGTTACATTCTTAACATTTCAAATTGGGAAATATTATGATCATTTTTTAACAGTAATCACACTTTTTTAACGGTTGAATACAGAACATTTTGGAACAACATACTCTATGCGAGATTTGGCAAAGTTTAAATTCTATTGCAGCTTGCATGTGGAGGACCTTTTTAAAATAATTAAAATCAGCTTAAAATACACGACGCTAACGTCGATTCTTGAGTTGGTGGCAATGGATTGCAGTACAGATGTTCATACTTACAATGTTTTATGTTCATAATTATAACAAGTTTTGCGAGTACATTAAATTTTAAAAATAACTCTAGGCACAAACACTAATTTTCCAAGAACTCGTGGCTAAATAATAACAAATGCACGAGTCGATTTTCAAGGCGAAGCAAAGCTTGCCAAGATCGGTCTATCAATGGGTGACCATCCATTACATACCGAGACATAGACGTTGCTCCCAGCTGTCATTTGTAGATCTTTGACTGTTGTTGGCTACCCAGGCACAAGCTAGAAAATCTGACAGCAGTCTTGACAAGTGTTACCCAGATCTCCAGTGTGGGGGACAGGGAGTTGCTCCATGTAAAGTATTACCCCGACCCCAAGATTGTTGGGAAAATGGCTAGGCTACCTTGATTTGACTCATTTTTTCGCCATTTTGTGTGTGACCGGGGAAATCGGCGTTTGTATACAGAGCCCTTATTCTACTAAGGTATAATACATTTTGTAATACACAAGCTGTTTTAAAGCACCTTTGAAATAATTGATAGTAATTTTGACATGGCAGTTATTTTTTTCAAGAGTACTTAAGGCCTATTTTCATTGGACGATGACTCGGTCGATATACAGCATGCGGGGTCTCCCCGCAAGCGGAAGCGTAACGACTTATGAATGACGTAAGTTAATAACGCGGTCGGCACACGGTTTGCGGGGATTATCCGTACCGACAACTCCCCGCATGCAGACCCTACGGCATTCGATAGAGAAATCTCCGGCAACCCGATTACGAGCCCAAACGACCAATGAAAATTAAGCCTATTTTCATGGTTTTCTTTGATAATATCTTATAAGTAATCAATTTGATTTGTTACGCTTTTATTAAATTCTGATACAATATTCGTAGATATATTTAATAGGGGTTTTATATTCAAGATTCATTTTTAAAATATATTTTATTACATTTAAATGTCAGCAAGATTACTACAAAAATATTACTAGCTGGTCTAAAAACGTATTTTTTTACTCTATGGACTTATGAACACTGCAATTACTATTTATAATCAGTGGTAATAATATTATATGATATTCAGCTACCATAATTATATATCTGTTTAACGTATTTAATTTCTAATTTTAGGTGTGACACTTTATTCTTGCTTTAACTATAAGTTTAGGGTGTGTATTCATCTCCAAATGGGCTCCAAAAAATAAAACTCATTTAAAGACAATGCTATTTCTATAAAAAAAAAAAATGTCATAAGTCGTAGCACATTCACAGATAAGAACACACTCATACACTGTATTTCCTAGTATATTTTTGTAAATTATTTAACAGTCGTTTTGCATTACATTTAAGCTTTAAAACGAGTTATTTAGCAAATCGCTTTAAAAACGCTTAAAGCTTGTTTTAAGTATATTATCATAATCTTAAATATAGCCGACATAATGACAGATTTTTTGAGAAACAAAGATGGCGTTTCCCGCCCAATTTGACTGATGAGTATCGCGGTCTCCTTCGTCCATTGTTATAGAAGCATTCTTCAATATCAATGAACTGAGCGTTCCCATGTCTGGCTAAGAGAAAACCAGAAAATATACCTGTGCTTGTGCACTACAAGATCTACCGCGTCATTTTATAGATTATTTCTATTGATTCTTGCATACAAAACTATTTTTCAATAACGAACTAGCGCATACAAAATATTTTCATTCAGTGTTGAATTTGGCAAAGAATTATTCTTGTCAACATGCAAGAAATTATACATTAAAACACTTGGAATAATAATATTAACATATTTTTAAGTTCAATCATATGGTTAAAACTGCAGCTACTTCTACAACCTGCCAGGGTTGCAGATGTGTTTAAAAGAATTACCGCGGCTCTGGACGCAAAGAGCATTTAGAGGAACACGTGTGGGTTTTAGTCAGTAAGACTCTGACACTCACGCATCGCCAAGAGTGGTAAAAGTAATTTGATGATTTCACATCCACAAAAAGAAGCTACTTCTACAACTACTTGTAACTAAAGTCAATGACTGACAATCATCACTGAATTGTCAATTAAATTGAATTGGTGTGACTGAACAAAACATTTAAAAACCGAAAATGGCCAGATTGGTAGTTGCTTCATGTAAAATACTGGTATTCAGCTGCATTCGGTTAGAATGAAAGCTGACTCCTACATAGTTGGGAAAAGGCTAGGCAAATGCTGATGTCATTTGAAAGATTATGTTTGGTTGTAGGAATAGTGGTTTCTTAAGGTGAATCCAGATTATGAAAAATTTTACTACAACTGTCCAAAGTTCACCAGGGCGATATCAAGATATAGAATAACATTATTGTTTGCTATGGACTTAATTATTCCATGACTCTTCAAGAAAAAAGAAACGTCAAGACGAACCGTTTAAGCTATTTTGAAGGCTATGCACAATATTCACCGAACAGGCCACACTGGAGGGCATTATGCAATGTGTCAAAGGAAATTGAAACAAACACGAAGCCCTTAAATGTCATATTTGCATGGTAGTATACCGCGGCGTGCGTGCTTCCCCGACCAGATTGACTTGTTATTTAAAGTTCCGTGCAAATATGATATTTCGAGTTTCGATTTTCCTCAACACATTGCAAAATGCGCTGAGATGCGTTTCGGCGCGGCCAAAATCGCACAATGCTTTCTAAATTATGACAAAATTAAGTTTAGTTTTTCATGTTCTGCACTTACCTCAAAAAACCTCACCAAAAAATTAAATCACCATTTTTACCGAAAACTACCGACAAATTCTATTACTTATCGTTAAAAACCACCGTTTTCACAGTCTATACATACAATGGAAGGTGCAATACTTCCTGAACTGGGTTCTAGAGAAGTACGGTACGTCTCATTGTTTTAGAACCCGGTAGTGAAGTGTGAACTCCACGTTGGACTTCCATATGAAGTGGCGGACCGTTCTTAGGTCCATGTTGGGGTCGAGTACCTGGAATAATACATTGGTTAGTTACTATGATTTCTAACGATGATGTGGTCAATGATAGAGCATGCTGGCCTAGAAGTAACCTATCCACTCTTGACTTATTGACTGATTTTGCCCGCGACTTCGTACGCGTATATCCCGTTTTTCTTGTACTTACTGCTCCCTTACACTCCCCAAGGAACCTACATGCCAAATTTACACTTTCTACGACCAGTAGTTTCGATTGTGCGTTGTCTGTCAGTCACTCAGTCAGTAATGGAAGAATTTTATATATGTATTAAAATGATAATATGTGTGTACTTAGTACCTACTACTATACAATTAGTGGAAAAATAATAAAGTATTCTACTATAAATGAGCTCTTTCCTTTAGAATTTTCTTTTGTTTTGTAATTTGATCCTCGTATTCCATGACGTAGATTTAGTTTTCGACATAAATTGGGTTTGAGACTTGGGAAATTGCCATTCAGACCCACTTGAAAAAAAGTATGATTTTATGACCTTTTCTTATCTGATAACAGCACATGATTCAACCCTCTCTTCAGAGGCATTGTTCTCACTGTCCTCATCAGCACTGCCTCGTCCACTGCCCGCGCTGCCTCATTCACATTAGCCTCCCACATCTTCTAGCCTACTTGGAAGACAGCTGATGATTCTCACCTGGTCACAGCACAGCAGTTCAACCCTCTCTTCAGGGGCATCGTTTCCACTGTTCTCATCAGCGCTGCCTCGCCCACTGCCCGCCGCGCTCGCTCCGTTCACGTCGCCGCCGCCCACTATCTTCTCGACCACGTGTTCAGCCACTTTTCGGCATTGAATAAAGTCGTTTGCTACGAGACGGTCCTGGAAATTAGAAAGGAGAACTATGGTGTGAATGGAAAATTGTCGTAGGCGATAAAATAAATACAATAAGTGGAGTGTACTTTGATGAGTAGGTTGGCCGCATACGCATGGTTTCCTGATTCGGAGATCTCACATGCAAAATGTTCAACTAAGTATCCAAATTCCGAAAAACGAAAGTCAGGTTTTTTTCAAACCTGACATTCGAATTTCTGATCAAGAAACTGAATCAGGAAACCATGCGTATGCGGCCAGCCTTAAGGTGTGCGATTCAATAAGTCATTCGGCCAGACTAGCACTTCGGCGGCGACTTTGTCTGCGTTGATTTAGTACAAACAAGTTTTCGTTCTGCAGTTTGGCAGTGCCCAAGTTGCAGGTTACTAAGGTATAAAATGTCCCCGCAATGTAATTAAACTTGCTTGCAGGTGGAAACGCAGCCAGAGTGGTATGTTAAGTGGTTCGTATTTTAGTATGTAACAGTTTAATGAAACAGTTTGAAAACAGATCATTAAAAAGATAGAGAGATGCTAGGTGAACACTATTTTTTTCATTAAATCATGCTTAACAAACCTTGATGAAAATACATTAGCTGTTCAGTATATTCTGCATTCGCATTACTTGATAAAATGAAGGGAATATCTGAATTGGCCGTCTTATTGAATTGTTTTTACCTTACCTGCTGCTTGCCTGCTGAGCTGTAAAACTTGCCAGGCTATACTTTGATTAAAGTATGGTTTCTTCTGTTACCATATTTGCTGTATTTTTAGGTTTTCCCTTGAGAAAGACACTTCTCTCAAGAATAAATATTTCAAAAACATAACAAGGGTTTTGCATCTTTGAAATACTTGAAAAAAATACTGTGTTTAGATTGTCATTAATATACCTTCTTCTGTCGATCCTGCTTGCTCTGACAGCTCGAATGAGGCAGTAGATAGAAAGGCAGCTTGTTTAACTTGGGGCCTGCCATCTCTATGGCAACATCTACCACCCAGGACGGCACTGTTTCAACAAGCAGGTTGCTTTCTGTTTCACCTCCGGCGTCACCAACCTGGAGATGGTACGTAAATATTTTAGTAGGTTTGGCTGAAATATTTAAAAAAAAAAGTGACATGGTGGATAATCCCACCCACTGACAAAAGGTTTTAGGAACACATTCATTGGGGAAGGATGACTAAAATAATAATAATAAATAACAGCAGTATCTTTAATTGGGCTGTAAAATATTGTCTCAAACAAAAGATATTAATTATTAATAGTTTCATAGTAAAAAATTCCATTACATTACCTGCTGCTCTCCCTTTTAGCAGGATAATGAAAATAAAAGTAATAATTTAAAAAATATATGAGCTAGTTTTAAGGCTACAATCAATTTCCAAAATCAAATCTATTGCTTTTATTTATTTGGCTCAATATTTGAATAAATATTCTATAAAGTTTCACTAACCTGTAATCTATAAAGTGTCCTTCCACCAACTTCACTAAAAATAAGAGGAGTATGTTGCGGTACACTAAAGTAATTATTCCCAACCACCCTCTGTCCTGATTCATTCACCCTATTTGGATGGTTCCAATGTTCTAACAGCGCTTGCAGTAACAAAGCACCGAAATTCACCTTCTGATCATTCTCTGTTGTCAACCCTGCCTCTTTCGCACTGACCCATGCACTCAAACAGTCCGTTTCGTCCTGCCCCAAATGTATTGTCAACATCCCAGTCTTCAAGTCTACATTAAACCAATTTGGTACATAAATCATTTTGAATCTTTTTTTGACTTCCTCATCATAATCTACTTCACCAAAATCTTCTAGTTTACAAGCTTTTAACACATCATATAGGGCTACGTTATTTGCAGTATCTTTTGTTATTACGTGTCTCTTGTCATTCAATACTGTGAAATGCTTGATTGCGGGACCACCAGGAATGTGATGTGTAGACTGCGTTTGGTACACATTACTTGTATTGTAACTGCTTTGGTTATATGGGTCTATGGAATTTAAAGGAGGCAGTTTCCAGCAACGGACGTCAGATTCGGATGTTGACACCCAAACTCCAGTATTGTCTGCCGTAAAGCACAGTTTAAGTATAGGAGCCGTTTCTTCACATACTATCGTAAAGTTATCGGGGTTTCGTAGTTCCGTTATAATGACTAGTCTATCTCTTCCACCTGAAATGATGTGTGTGAAATTTTCGGTTGCCAATAGTGCCCATACAGCTTCAGAATGTACTCTTATAGTAGAAACACACCTCTGTTGTGATAATGACCACAATTTGATTGTGCCATCAGAGCTGCCTGAAACGCACTGCGTTCCATCTCTGCTTACTACTAAGGCTTTAACATTGTCCGCATGTCCTTTTAACTTCATAAGTCTTGAACAGTTTCTAGGGTCCCAAACACGGAGGACTTTTTCTGTGGAACCACTTACTAAGATAGTCCCAGGAGGATTCATAGCGAGGCTGTATATAGACTCCTTGTTACCAACAAGGCTCGATGTGGTAACTGTATTGTTACTGGCAGTCAATGCCGTCAAAGTGTTGACATCCCAAAGAAAGATTGCACGGTCCAGACCCGCGCTGGCAACCTGTTCCTTATCTTTAGCGTACGCTAAAGTACGTACATAGTCCTTATGAGTTCGTAACGTAGACATACAGAATCCCTTTGGAGCATTCCATACCTTTACGGTCGTATCAGACGAAGCGCTTATTAAGTTCTTACCGCCGCAACACAACACGATATCGTTCACCCAATCAGTGTGGTGCTCCATACTCTGGATGTACCGATCCTGGACACCAGTTGCAGTACTCCATACACGAATAATTCCATCCCGACCGGCCGAATATAATCGCCCCTGTATCGGGTCGAGTTGCAATGAACTAACACCATTTTTATGCCGCCGTTCCTCCTCATCTCGAATCACGTACGACACTTGAGTTTTCTTACGCATCGTGCCCATTTTCCGACATTTTAAAACGGAATTTGACTAATATTTCCTACAATTTTGTGAGAATAAACGCAAAATTCTTTTGGATTTGTTTCAGAAATGTTTGACATTTGCGTTTGACTGAATTTGACAGGTGCAGGAAAATGGCTGGTCGTCTGTGATTGGCTGACGTCTAATCTAAAGTTGCGTTCATGAGAAATTACATTACGTTTTGGTACTTAAAATCGTTCTTGATTAATAAAATGTATAAGATTTTTTTTGGGATATCTTCCAGTAATCCGAACCAAAGTTCAATTAGAGCACAAGATTATATGATTAAATTATTATCATAATAATTTACTGTTTGGTTAAAATCCAAAACAAATACATATATAAAGACTTTTATTATTCGTAGTACACAAAACAAACACAGATAAAAATATACTTATTGCGTAAATGTGTCATTTCAGATAAAATATCAAGAACGATAATGATATTTTGTGAATGCACTGATTGATGATTACACAAGTCAAGGTATTCCGCCATCAATCAATCAGTTCGTACGACACCAAAATCTATGTGGTTGGATTTTAGCCATCTCGATTGTATGCATAGCGTTGGGGAACTATTGATAGATTTCAATAGTATATCTGAGTCCAGCACTTCTTTCACTTTCCAATACAATATAGACAAAGTTGTAATTCAGCCCTCCAGCAAGTATAGTAACTGTCCCTCGTTTCTCTGGGTCTAGGTCAACAATAGCAATACCTGCGATTTTAGTTCCTCTTGGATATTCCAGATCCACTACTGCTTTTCGCTTGAAAAATAGCAAACCTTGTTTTTTCACTTGTCTGTAAGTCATGCGCGCACCAAATTGTTGTCCTTCGTACAAATCGTAACACGAAATCACGAAAGTTAAAGAGATAAAAAATGCACAGAAGCAAAGGAATCTCATGATTCCGATGTAAACACGTTTAATTGTGTCAATGTCGTTGATAAAACTGTTTGTTGAGATTTAAAAGTGCGCTCATTATTCGTGATGGTTAATTAGTCATTGTTTATTTAAGGGGAAGTTGATTAATAAATGAATACCTAACGATCCAGTCGTTTGTCCCAGGTAGACGTACTCATCAACAACTTCGAGTGCAGAGCCTCCAATCTTGATAGGAGTGGGTATTTACCATGACCTTGGTTTTGTCTATGTTCATTTTAAGACCCACTCTTTCGGAAGCTCTACTGAGGTCATCAAGCATTGTACTGAGGTCCTCCGTGGTCTCAGCCATGACGACTATTTCGTCGGCAAATCGAAGATAAGTGATGTACTCGCCATTGACATTAATGCCTAGCCTTTTCCAGTCTGTGACGTATTAATAAAGTACAAGCGGTGCATGCACGTCACGGCATTGCTTGCCCAACCGCCGGCCGGTGCGGACGTGTATGCGCTCCTTGGTGAAACGAGTGTTTGGCTTTGATTTACGAACCCAGCAGCAAACGAGGACACCACAGTGGCGACGAGCCTCAAGTAAGTGGTAAATTATGCTGCTATATGAAAAAGGAGGAATATGAACTCACGTGCACGAAAAAAAAAAAAAAAAAAAAAAAAAAAAAAAACGAAAAAATGAAACACTAATAACAACCTCACGGTTTTATGGTGCTATCGATTCAGTGGTATATGTATCTATCTGTCCAAGTACTATTAAAACAAATGACTAGACATTACAAATAACAAATAGTGTTATTTTTCTGATCGATCAATGACAGGTTATTATTATCACTGTCATGAAAAAAAGCAATGAATACTTTTCTAAAAATAATTTCTATCATAATTATTGTTATATTCTTGACTATAGCCGTGGATCTAAAATAAGTTAAAATTAAAATTTTAATATAAGTACCTACTCGGTGGTAACAGTCTTCTTATATCTTGTGACGATAATTTCGACGTACGTACCTATTAGTAGAAATTGTAATAAGAAATACCGTGTAAGTCCACGTTAATGTAATTTATCCAGTGACATTATTTATTTAAATACCTACGTAGGTAATAAGAATTTTCAGTGCAAAATTATGATTCCTCACTATTCATCGCGTTCTCTTAAGTTAAATGATGTTTTAAGGTTGAGGTACCTAAAGCAAATGTCGTTAGTAATATTAAAGCAGATAAGTCAAATGCATGCAATCAATCAGCGCAATAGGTACATGTACTACTTATTGATATAGGTAGGTAATACAATATGCTATCATAACAAATGTACCAAAGTGTATTAGTGTATGTTGCCAAGGTGCAATAAGGTGCCAAGGAGCACAAAGTAGTATTTTTCCAAGGTGAATCAAGGTGCCAAGGAGCATTAAGGTGTAATTTTGCCAAGGGCATATATATCCATAAAAAATGCAAATTACATGGATCAATTGATTGATTCCTTTGTCGTTTTGAAGTTTTAGCAACATTAAATATCACTAAACCTTATGTAATAAATGTCACCGGCATAACCCATATCTACTTCGCGTAATTAAGATTTATATCACTCCAGTGGCGTAGCGTAGTAGGGGCGAGGGGCGACCCGCCCCGGGCGGCCCCTTCAAAACCTAAACAAGGGGGCGGCTGACACCATGCTAAGCCACTGTAATACTCATTCTAATATTGTCCATTTACGCCGCATCTAGCTAAAAAAAATAAAAAAGTAAAGTAACAATAAAATTCAATTCAGGGAAATAATAATGTGTAAATTAGACATATATTGTAGTTTATTCATTATTCAGTCATCGTGGTAAAATATATCTAGGAATTATCTAGGATTATGCAGTGTGAGAACATGGTATACACATTTCAGATAGTAATTTTGGAAAAAAAAAGAAAAAAAAAAAAAAAAAAAAAAAATGTTCGAGTGAACAGGCTCCTTCTGGGTAAGCTTGCTCCATCGTAGACTTTGTCTTTGTCATATCTGACATTGACTAGAGTCAAGAGCAAACCCATCACAAATACAAAAAAAAAAAGATTGGGTTACAGGTTGCTAATAACAATATTATGAGGAAATTTAGGACCAGTAATCTGTATTTTACTGAAAGCATAAATAAAATACGAAACACCTTATCCAATGGCGCCAAGGGTGCAATACAAAGGCAAATCAATGGCTCCAAGGGTGCAATACAAAGGCAAATTGACATTGTTTCAGGTCGCTCAAAATGTCCAATTTACCACCGGCAGAACCCTTGCAATGCGAAGGTTGTTCCAAGAAAGAAAGAAAATGAGTTTATTTGGCACACACATATAAAACTCAGTTTTATCTTAGTCTACTTATACATTGACATAATGTCGAGTAGCGTATTTACAGCCCATTAAAAATATATCATACCTACCCACATTAAAAAAAAAAAAAAAAAAATGTTTTTACTTGTTACCCACATTTACAATTATTTACGTTTTTTAACAATTCAATTGGGTTTGGACAAGGTATGAAAGATGTATTATTTTCATGGTTACTTTTATTATATTATTAACGATAATTACATCACAATATTGAAATTAAAATCAAAATCAAAAGTCATTTATTCAAATTAGGCTGAGAGCCAGCACTTTTTGAACGTCAAATTTTACATACATAAAGACAGTACCCCAAAACGCCCACCCGTCACCACTTCCTAGTGTTTTAGCTGGGAAAAAGAAGTGGCGCAACTAACTCCCCAGCAACACATCTGTCTGTCACGTTTTAAGAACTTGAATTAAACAATAGTTCGCAAAGTATTTTAAGACACAGGAACAAAAATAAATATGTATCCAACAACATGGAAATCATAAACTTAAATAGTATTAACAACATATTAGCTAGCACACTCCATTATACGAGTACCATTAAAAAAACGGGCAATGGTAAGATTTAGCGATTAGGTACTTGTCTAATAGCGTACTAGCACAATTTATATTGAGAGAATCATAATTTTATAAAAGGTTTACCTAAAGGAGCAAGGAGCTCGTGGCTAAATTATAACAGCCGCACGGGCCAATCTTCAAGGTAAAGCAACGCTTGTCGAGGTTGGTCTGTGGATCTTAACATACCGAGACTACTCCGTGCCTCGGAAAGCACGTTAAGCCATTGGGCCCGGCTGTCATTTGTAGACCTTTGGCAGTTACGTTACGAATTGTTGGAGGCCGGAAGGTCTGACACCGGTCTTGCCATGAAGTACCGTATTACCTAGCCAGTTAATGAGTTGTGGAGGTCTGGTGGGCAGCCGCTCCACGTAGAATCCTGGTATTCGGCTGAATCCGGTTTGGCTGGGAGTCGACCACGATGTAGTTGGGAATAGGAGTGTAACGAACATATTGGTACTAGTTAAGAGATTAGTAATATTCCATGGATTCACGTGTCAGTAATCCGACGAACTAATATATGCTAATATTTAATATTCACATAATCCACAGATTACTAACATGTACAATAATCTTTATCATAATCTGGGATTCCATTCACTTGACACGGATCGGTGGGATTAGACTCACTCAATCATTTTGACATTCGTGAAGTGATGCGTATTAATAAGTATTAGTTAAATATTACTGTTATAAATGTTAGTTAAAATATTATAATATTTCTAGACTAATATAGTCTTATTGGCCAATACTGATAAATATCGGTATTAACCCATCTTTAGTTGGGAAAGGGCTAAACCAGTGATGACTTAAAAAGCCACGCAAAGAGTAAATAACTCACAAAAGGCCACGCAAAGAGTAAATAACTCACAAAGGGCCACGCAAAGAGTAAATAACACACAAACGGCCACGCGAAGAGTAAATAACTCACAAAGTGCCATGCAAAGAGTAAATAACTCACATAGGGCCACACAAAGAGTAAATAACACACAAAGGGCCACGCAAAGAGTAAATAACACACAAAGGGCCACGTAAAGAGTACTTGCATCTTTATATTAGGGCTACGCAGTTGTGTGTTTCTGTTAATGATTTTCAGTAAAAAGCCACGCAAAAGTAAGAGTCAATTTTATTAAAACCCAAAATGACTCATGCGTCATCCACACTTCCAAACTTCCTGATTGCGAAGATGATCAGACATAATTATCGACACTCGCAGGGAGAAATGGAAGAGGGCTCTTGAATTTAACATATTGCCTGTCATCATCGACAATCCTGCTAAGAAACGAGCTACTAGAGACTACGTTGGGGGAATAGCACTACAAACAAGAAGTTGACTATAATCTTCCGGGTAGATTATAGTCAACGTTCATGCTGAAGAAGGGGAAGGTGTCGATGTCTATGCATTAGCTCTAAAGAAATGAGACAGTTCCTTAAGTTCGAAACAAAGTCGGATTAACGAAATTTATATTTTCTAACAGAAAAAGAAAACAGGAGGAAGTAGAAACATTTTAACGATTTTATTAAGCTTGAGAAATCATGCCGGAAAAGGTCAATTTCATAAAAAAGAGGAGTATATTATCGACCAAAACACTGAAAAGCGTCAAATGTAAAGTCGAATGTAGAATCGAATGTAAAGTCTAATGTAAAATCACGTACAATTTTACACGTAGAGTCAGAGGTTTTTATTTTCCTTGTTCAAATTAGTGTGATTTCGATGACTATTATTGGTGCTTAGACTTGGTAATCATGAATACCAGCTAATCGCGGATCAAACCTAAAACATTTGTTTCAATGAAACCATTTACAGCCACGTCGGTCTGTCAAAGGTTTACCGACTGAACGACATTAGAGTGACATGGAATAGCTCTGTAACATGAAAAGTTTTTAGACAATTACCGTAGAGATTAACGATAGCAAATCGTAACAAGACGCAATAGGTGCAATATATTGCGTAAAAAGCGGCATCTGTAGAAATTGCGAGACCGTTATTATTGATGTTTAGTGATGTAGATTTTAAAGTCGATTAGATGAGGTCCGTGAGATTTCAATAGAGAGTTTTAAGCGCTGTGTGGTATAAGGTAAAGCTCAATTAGATTGCACAGAAGTTAAAAAAAAAAAAAAAAAAAAAAAAAAAAATATCCATGAATGATTTCGCGTTATTAGTAAACTAAGAGTGAAACTGGATTAATTAAAATCCTAAATTCAAAGGTTCATTTAAGAATCAAGGAGATGGACCTGGGTATACCCCGAATAAGGGCGCTTGACTCTAAGCGAATGTATAAATACCTCCATGATCGTGTGAGAAAGACCCCCGATCACTGCCTCGAGACTTAGATGACATAGTTGAGGACAGTGATAATGAAACCAAGTCTGATGGCTTGTTTACTAAACTCTTGACCGCACCTCATGAATAGTCCACCAAGTACACAGCGCTTAATATGTTGTTGCACATATCGTGCTAGATATTTTCAAATTGTTGTTGCGATTCTGGTCTGTGTTGGTGCACAGATTATAACGGAATTTTCATGAGTGAGTATGCATTTCAGAAATTTATTTTGTTAGATCGGATATCTTTCCGTTGAGTAATGTTGTGCGGGGAGCGCTGTGCACAAAGCCCCCATGACTGGATATTGTACTACACCCGAGGATGGGTGCTAGTCACGGATGGCAGTGTCGTGGAATCATGGCGCTACGGTTTAAGTGACTACGCCATTGACTGCTGCATCGAACAACCAAGGGTGTAGTGTAGACAAAATCAAACTGGTCAATTTATGTATTAACTTTATAGATGTACTCTTTCTTTTTTTGAGTTTTTATTTTTCTATTAACTCACACACTGTTTTATTAATGGATCCAATATTTGTAAATATGTGAGTACCATGTACTTATTAAGAAAATGAAAAAGTTTACCTCTGCTGGTAATACTTTGATTTCTATAAGCAGTATACTCTAGGTGCATCAACCTCACATATATCAAAGTTAATGTGTGTATTCAAAATATTGTAAAACATTTATTTGAAAAGAGTAACTATGGAGTTTCTTGTCCGTTCTTCTCCATAAGAATCTACCTTTGCGAACGGACAGTAGAGTCACCTTATTTTGTTTACATAGTATTTGGATGTAAATGATGACGTTCAAAAGAGCCGTTTGATGGCCTTATTGAAATGAACGTTTTGACTTAGACTTTTATAAAACACAGTTTGGAAAGCAAGTGAAGGAAAAAGGGAAAAGTATGGTATATACCTGGAAATAGGGGAAAAATTATTATCAAACAGATGATTCAGAGGATAAAAGTGATTCGATAGAAGCAAAAGAATAGATAAATAACTCTGTTAAATTGTATAATAAGTATTCAGTGGAAGATAAATTTTACCTTGTTGGAAATTATAGAATGTGGAGAATTAATTAACTATTTGATAATTAAGTGTAATTAAAATAATTAATCAGTTATTGTATTTGTTTGTTTAAATTCTTATGTAAAGGAAGAGGTGTGACGTATTAATAAAGTACAAGCGGTGCATGCACGTCACGGCATTGCTTGCCCAACCGCCGGCCGGTGCGGACGTGTATGCGCTCCTTGGTGAAACGAGTGTTTGGCTTTGATTTACGAACCCAGCAGCAAACGAGGACACCACACAGTCCAAAACCATGAAGACGTCCTCCATTGCGGCCGTGAACAGTTTCGGAGAAATTACGTCTCCCTGCCTCACACCCCGCTGCAGGAGGATAGGTTCTGATGTCTGATCCTGAAGTCGGACTGACATGATGGCGTTTTCATACAAACACTTCAGCACCTCGATGTACCGATAGTCGATCTGGCACCGTTGGAGAGACTGCAGCACAGCCCAAGTCTCGATCGAATCCAAGGCTTTCTCGTAGTCCACAAACGCTAAGCAGAGGGGCAGATTATACTCTTCGGTCTTCTGTATAACCTGCCGCAGCGTGTGTATGTGGTCTACGGTGCTGAAGCCTTTTCGGAATCCGGCTTGTTCGGGAGGCTGGAACTCGTCAAACCTGCGTGCGAGACGGTTTGTGATGACTCTGGAAAAAAGCTTGTAGACATGGCTCAGAAGTGAGATGGGCCTGTAATTCTTAAGCAGGGCATTGTCGCCCTTTATAAAGAAGAGTACCACCACACCTCTGCTCCAAGCTTGTGGCGTTTTCCCCTCGAGTATGACGGAATCGAACAGTTTCTGAAGGGCCTTAAGGACTGGTTTTCCACCCGCCTTCAGGAGTTCGGCCGTGATTCCGTCCTCACCCGACGCCTTATTGTTTTTAAGCTGCTTCAGAGCCATCCTAATCTCATACAGGCTGACGTCCGGGATGTCTTCGGTATAATGCCGGGTCAATCTAGCTCTTGGGTCGTTCGCTAGATTTGCTGCGGGTTTGGTCATTGACTGTCCATAGAATGTCTCGATCTCCCTCAGAAGCTCCGATTTGGCGGATATGGTTCTGCCATCGTCGGTCTTCAGTTTTGTGAGCTGGCTCTGCCCAATAGACAAATCTCTTGCAAAGACCTTGGAGCCCTTATTCCGCTCTATCGCGTCTTTAATCTTTTCAGTATTAAAGCGGCGGAGGTCGCTTTTCAAGGACTTGGAGATCCGTCTATTGAGCTGCCGGTATTTGCACGCATCGTCTGAAGACTGCAGAATCATCTCCCGCCTCTCCTTCATGAGCTTGAGAGTCGGATCAGAGAGCCTCTTGGTCTTATCTGTACGGCGAGTCTTGAAGAACTTAGACCCGACCGTATGAACAGTTTCCACGAACCCATCGTTGTATTCGTCCACGGAGCTCCCAAGGCCCTCGAAACGATTTTGAAGTTCGAGCTGAAAGCTTTCGGAGTTTTGGATCTGGATCTGTGCTGGACGGAGCGTAGACTTCATCAGTCGAGACCTTTCCAGCTTGATATTTAGGTTCAATGTGCCTCTTACCATGCGGTGATCACTTCCGGTTTTCACCGCGTTGATCACAGAGACATCATTGAATATCTGCTTCTTCGTCGACATGATGAAGTCAATCTCATTTTTAGTTGCACCGTCGGGACTCTACCAGGTCCACTTCCTGTGCTCACGTTTTCTGAAGAAGGAGTTCATCATATAGCGGCCCTCCTTCTCCATAAAACTGGCCAGTGGGCGTCCCCGGTGGTTCCGACGTCCATATCCAAATTGCCCCACTCGCAGCTCATCACCGTCACGTTTGCCCAGTTTCGCGTTGAAGTCCCCCATGACCACGGTGAAATGAGTTTTATGACCATGCATGGCTCTGGATATATCCTCATACATGGTCTCTATTTCGTCGTCGGGGTGTGTTGAGGTTGGGGCGTAAACCTGTACGACCTTCAACGAATATCTTGACGATATTCTGAGTATAAAGTACGCCACCCTGGTCGACACACTCTCGATCCTCACCACATTGGACACGAGGGACCTGTGGACGAAAAACCCGACACCACCCTGGGACTTCTGGTCACCCTCCCGGAAATAGAACAGGTTGCCGGATTTGAGAATTGTCGTGTCCTCCCCCTCTCTTCGGACTTCAGACAATCCCACAACACTCCATCGCAACCTGCTCAATTCCTCCTCAAGTTCGGTGATCTTCTCGTCGGTCCGGAGTGTTCTCGTGTTTAATGTTGCCAGGTCCAGTCGTCGGTGTTTTTTACGGTAGCCGTATCCACTCCGGGGATTCTTAGCACCCCTTGCATCGTCATAACCTTGACCGCTACCGGAGTCAAGGGTAGACGCGCTGCCGGGCACTAGGGGCCATTTCTTTGTTGTGCTCTTCATTTGGGGGGGTTTGCCCTAATCGCCACGCTTGGCAGGCGTGTTGGCGATCGCAGTATAGCTGTTGCAATATACCGAAAGAATGCTGCTGCCCATTCTCTGGTGAGTCCCTTAGTCGCCTCATACGACACCCACAGGAAGCGATGGGATGGTGCTATTCTTTTGCGCCCCGGCACCATACGGGCGAGTTTTTCTATACCTATTCCAAAATGACGAAAATATGGATGCAGATAATTACCGACTCAAAACCTCTGGCTACTATAGGTACTAGGTACTATAGATAGGTAAACTTTTCATTATTCATGTCTACCTAACTTACCACTTATAGATAACACAACATTGGAAAATTTAATTGTGTCTTCCAAAAAATGTTGGGTGTTTCTCCAAATGCACTTTGCGTTCCAGGGCAGCGGTAACTCTTTCAAACAATTCCGCAACAAGAGTACCTTTTTTATGGATGGGAAATCATCAAATGACGCCCCCGCTCTGGGCGGAGAGTACCTAAGGGTACAAAATCCGCAACCCTGGCAGGCTCTGGCCCTAACGGGCTCCGTAACAAGAGGACCTAGTACTTATTTACTTGATAAGCTGGTCAGAAAAAACCCAGCAGCTAATTTGCCGCAGCTTTTAAAAGCTGTCGTGTTTTAAGCTGAATTAATGCGATTACCAACGTTTGTGTAAGAAGGGGCTTAATAATTCTTGCAGTATTTAGGAAGGAAATTGTGCAGTTTGCTTTTAGCATAAGTGCTAATTAAGTGGGTTTATAGGTAGTTATTAGGTAGGTACCTAATTTAGTACTTAAAAGTGTAGATCCTTGTGAATCAATTTGAACGCTCGACGCTCGATCCATCCATCGTAGACCACGTCCATTCCACGGGGCTTGATCGAGGTACAAAAATGTGTAGGTATACCTACTTAGGTACTTATGAGGTAAAAGTATTTTGACATAAACCAAAAAAAAACATGGAAACGTGTCCCTGTTCTTTTTGGCTAAGATCTGTTCCTTTGTGGCTAAGATTATGCTGCTGATTTTTCTCTCAATTTCAGGATTGGTCACTTGGTTACAGTTGCTCATGTATGACGAGTAAAAATCCCTTAATTTTTTTGGTAACTACGCACGCATCCAATCCCAATACTAATTTGAGTTCGAATTTGAGGACGGACGGAGTTCGGATCTAGGGGTCTACTCTCTAAGCCCGAATTCCGTAGTTTCGGCCTTAGGCCCGGTTTCCACAAAAGCAGAGAGGAGCGGAGACGAGAGGAGATGTGTTTGAAGAAATCAATCAGATTTGGTTAGCGGAAAAGAGATGTGGAAATAACGAAATCGGATTGGTTTATTCAAACATATCTCTCGTCTCCGCTCCTCTCTGTTTTGGTGGAAACCGGGCCTTAGTGTCGGGCGTTTTCTACTCCGTATCATATCACAACCCGAACTAAGAACAACTGTCAAATCGTGTTGTCGTTCATCCTTAGTTCGGTTTCGGGACTAATCGTAAGTCCGTAAGTGATACGGAGTAGAAAACGCCCGACACTAAAGCCGAAACTACGGACTTCGGGCTTAGAGAGTACACTCCCTGGTGCGTAACGCCTCCTAGAAGTAGTACTACGGCTACTTCGGATCGACAATTCTCGGATTCGGATCCGATGCAATGCGTAACCACTCTAAGACCTAATAGGTAATATTTAATCCAACAATAAAGGTTCAGCCTGACGTAATTTTTCTTCAAAGTGTCCTACTTAATATTGATCTGCACCTTAAACAACTGATAAACCAAATAAATAATAATAACGTGCTGTTTTAATCAAAACAATATGACATAGCTATCTATATCTACCTACCTTACTCTACAAGTTATCTATTCGGGTATTGGGTAGTACCTATTCTACAGTAGGTAGGTACAAGAACGAGCACAAAATTATTGGGA
The DNA here is from genome assembly GCA_947386135.1 of Melanchra persicariae. Classification (NCBI taxonomy): domain Eukaryota; kingdom Metazoa; phylum Arthropoda; class Insecta; order Lepidoptera; family Noctuidae; genus Melanchra; species Melanchra persicariae. The sequence goes on from OX376667.1 coordinate 5,271,535, forward strand.
AGAAATAGCAAGTTTTCGAAGGCCTAACGACAAATAAAATAGGTTGTTAGCTACCTTTCTGTTTTCCGAAATCCTTACACATGGGAAATCTCAAAGTCTGGTGCCATACTAAACTAGGTTGGTACATTACTATGTAATAGGTCTACAGGCTGAAAAAAATAAGAACTTTTCTTTATCATTCAACACCGAAGAATAAAACTGTAGCATAAAAAACAATAATCGCCTGAATAAATAATCGAATAAAATCCAGCGCCAACTCGAAACACATAATTGCTCAATCGATTAAAGCTCGACTCGCGACTATAATCGGGAAAGGATTGGCAACAAATCATGAAGATAAACAGAGAAACGTAGTTTGAACGGCTTAATAAATTGTGTTGAACTTTTGTATTGATGAGAATGAAGTTAAAAGTGAAATGTTGAATTAAAGAGTTGTTGGTCTTTTGTTTCTTTTTTAAATACAGTTTGCATTGTTGAAGATACTTGAAAGGAAGGAACTTAATATATTATTATCGTCGCGCGACGAAAATGTCTGGAGTTTGGCCGCGCGCCCGCGTCTTTAAGTATGTTTCGTTCCTCTGGCGCCATACATTTTATCTTGTTAGCGCCCTGTCCGCGCGCCCTGTCCGTTTTGTACATCAAGTTCCTTAGACTAGCTGGCGTTAGGCGCCCATTACACGGTAGGTTTTGCAGCCAGTGTAACATGAAAACAGTTTCTAATTTTCGTCAATCAATTTTTGCTTGAAATTGTTTGACGAAAATTAGAATATTTCATAAATTACGACGTGAATACGTGTAATGGGCGCCTTACAGTTAGATTGAATAATATAGGTGCCTACTTACACCCGGGATAAAAAAAACCTTGGTGTTATTTCTGACTATACCTAATATATCTCTGTGCCAAATTTCATTCAGATCCGTTCAGCCGTTCTGGCGTGCGTGATTGAAAGTCAAAGTCAAAAGTCAAAGTCAAAACGTTTATTTCAATTAGGCCATTTTAAACGGCACTTTTGAACGTCATCATTTACATTTGAAATAATATAAAGTGACTCTACTGTCCGTTCGCAAGGGTAGATTCTTATGGAAAAGAACGGACAAGAAACTCCATAGTTACTCTTTTCAAATCAATGTTTTACAATATTTGGAGTACAAAAATTAATTTTAATATAATAATGTGAGGTCGATGCACCTATAGTGACACCTTGAGTAACAAACACCCATCCAAAGTTTCGTATGTATAAAATTAGTAGTACTATTCCGTCACCCGATCAATACCTAATATGGAGGCATCATCGGAGACAAGGCAACCCGTATTATTCCTAGGTAGCTATACATTTTGTCGGCCCTTTTAATAATAAAAAGTTAGGTAAGGTTTCAGATGGCCATTTCATAAAGTGATCAAACATTATGTGAATAATATAGCTTATAGCACAATAAATATTTATTTCAATTATTAAGACAGGTACTAAACCTAACTATATACAAACTAGACTAAAAATTACCAAATTATGTACAAACGTGTATAAAAACAAAATAAATCATTGGGCATCAAAAAATTCATGCTTATAGCATGAATAAAATTGCGTCGTCATATAAGTAGGTAAGTAAATATCGATCGAGATCGAGCACCGATTTGATTCGTTAAAGAACCAATCAAATCGGTGCTCGATCTCGATCGATATTTTGAATTCTCTCGTGGAGAGAATTCAAAATATAAAATAATAATAAAATAACTTTAATTTCGGAAGTCGGTGTTTTTGGTTGCTTCTTCGTTATTTGACACCGACTTCCGAAATTAAAGTTATTTTGTACTTTGTAGTGGTTTTTTTGGAAGTCGGTTTTTTTTTTGTGAAAAAGTTTTTTATTTTTCACTTTTTAGTGGTACCTACCCCACACCTAAAAACACCACTGAAAAATCACAGGAAATCAAAAATATGCAATTTCTTATGATTTTTGCACATATTTTTTCCAGCTATTTGGATTTAAAAACCAAACTGCTGAACCGATTTTGATAAAATTTAAACGGGACCAATCGAGAAGTATATCCTTTCACATAAACAAGATTTTTTCAAATCGGTTCATAAATGACGGAGATATGAGGTAACAAACACAAAAAAAAAAATACAGTCGAATTGAGAACCTCCTCCTTTTTGGGAAGTCGGTTAAAAACAATTCACTAGCTATGTAGCCTTTTAAACGGTATAAGTACGGTAACTTCTTTAGTCAGAGACCGAAACCTAGCCTATTTTACTTACTAACTCAACCTTTTAGAAACTGTTTAAGTAAATCTTTAGAAATACACCAAAATCCAATCACACAAACACATTAAACTGTCCCTAGACAGACATCGATTCGCCGTTCAAATCCTTACACAGGAAAAAATGAGCAAAACTGTCTTTCTTTCCGCCTGAACAAATCTTAAGGGTGTATTGAATTTTCGGAGCATTCTCATTCTTAAAGGTGTAACAGCCTCTTTCCTTAAATCAACCGTTATCTTGCTAGGTAAGGGGTGCTTTTGTACGAGAGATGTGCGAGGTAGTGGAGAGCGAAGATGTGCTGCGGCGTTGTGTAAATGTGTAATAGTGTGTGATAGTTTCTATCAAAGCTGTGCGAGGAACTCGGGGTGCGAAGATTCTCGTAGCGAATTTATGAAATAGTGTGTAGCTCAGAGGTGCGAGTATTCTTCTTAGAGAATTTTCTTGTTCCTGTCTCTCACTCACGCACACATTCGCCGCTCGCATACATCTCTCACTATTTATTATAGATTAGGAAAAAACAGAACCACTATTTATGGGATCATAATGTGAGTCTGTCCGTCGTCCGTCACAGCCAATTTGCTTGGAATCTACAGACGGACTGACTGGGACTGACTCAGTTGTAATTTGGTGACTCAAACACGGACGCGTAACGTAGGTACATAAATAAATTATTTTTAGTGTGTGTCACTTTTGGGCGATGAATTAGAATACGTATTAAGTTTTTAAAATTTTGCCATAACAAATGAATATGCGCAAGTCAAACTCCCACTTGACCGGCTTTTTGTACATACCCAGCTCCTCTAGCCCTTTTCCACCAGTGGCCGTCGTTCGAGCGAGAGGGATGGAGCTATATAGGGTGTATAGCTCCATCCCTCTTTCTCGCTAGAATGACTGACGTTTTAACACGTCATGGTAGGGCCGCAGAGCTGCGCTAAGCCAAACTAGGAAAATGAAGTGTTCCCATTGCTAGGTTTTTTCCTTTCGCACCGCTTGACTACCTCGCACATCTTTGGTTAGATAGCATCCTAAAGGTAATACGAATTGTGTAAGGCTATCCTTGAAGCCTTTTTAGCTCACGTGAAATTTATTCGTTTTATCTGCTGGACAGGTTGCAAGGTGGAATATGTTACTGTTTATTTAACAGTTGGTGTGTTTTGTTTTATTTTGAGGCTAGATCATGACAAGACGGCCTAAATAAAGTGATATTTTATCTGCGGTAACGAAATGTCACGTGGTTAATCCCAAAAAGGTTTGGAATAGGGTATTTAAGGTACTAAAAATATTTATTAGTCCTTCAGATAGATTTCCAAAAAATATAAAAAAAAATAAAAGTGTTTATTCACAGAAGTAAATTTTTTACATTAAAATTGTTACCTCTGCCAAACTGCGAAGCAGTTTGTTGGCAGGTGTAGCTCCTTTTTCATTTTATCTTTTTCCGCGTAAACAAAAAATGAAGACGTTACAAAGCGTTGAAAACACGTGTGGCGTCACGTAGCTGTACTATCATAGTGACGTCTTGCGTGTTTTCAACGCACTGTATCGTCTTCAGTTGAATCTATCTGACGGACCAGTTAGGTTTTTTCAGTAAAATACCCTATTTTAATAATCTTTATGGCTGATAGATATGTAGGTGTCACCCGAATTGCTGTAGCCCAAGTTCCTGATCGCCTCATTATCATCATTTCATCAGAAAGACGTCCAGAGCTGGATATAGCCCCCCCCCAGAAGTGTCGCCTCATGTTCTGTGCGTTTCGCATTTAGCTGTGGAATGACAGTTTACTTCATGCTCACTCCACCTAAGTTTACAGTTAGGTACACAGTGTGATGTTCACTGAATAGACCGGCTGAAACGTGCCCAGAAGACTGGCAGCATTGTCACGGTATGGTACATTACTGCAGCAAAAGAGGCATTGATGGACGAATGTGTAAATATAGGCCGAGGCGAAGCCGAAGCACACATACGTAAGTCCATCAATGCCTAGTTGTGGCCAAGGCTTGTATAGTAGGTACCTACTTTTCTCAAATAATGCGCGGAAATTTAAACTAAGTGGTACCTAGAAGATTAATCAATGACAAACAACGAACAACAATAATTTTTCCCGCGTTAAAGTTTTCATTTGTTTTTTTTTTCAATATAAAGCTTTCTATTTGCATTTTGTTAGCCAGCTCGAAATTAAAATAAAACTTTTGATAAGTTACCTCCTTGGTTGCATAATTATTTCGGAGTAAAAATCGTTCCTTTTTTAAATTACACGACAGATATTAGTTTACTATGTGGGCATTTTTGAGAAAAAGTGTACCTACGCGAAATTGTAATGTCCCAGACCATTTTTATTTTTTTTAACTCCGTCTGTACCCATAAGATTACATCTAAGGATACGAACGTAAACTTTTATTATGTCCCACGTATTTGTAACCACAATTATAGAGAAATAATAAATATTTATAGTTTAAAATCAAATTTCAAATCTGAGATATTTTCGTTTTCATACTGTCCCAAAAACTTTCAACTCGTTTAAGAGACTATTGATCGATTTTCCCTCATAAGATCTAGAGTTCTTTAGATTTTTGTGAGATAAAATGACCTATTATCTTTCCAAATAATACAAAATATATCAATACTAATCTTAATTACTAAGTTTTAAATTAATTTGAAATTTTCACTATATATGAATACCCCCTGACAGGTCAGGGTATGTTACGATAATTACGAAAAACTTTAACATTTTACTCCATAGATTTTTACAATTTATAAAATTGGCAACATTTTGACCATAAACAAGCAAATGCGAAGTCATTTTGCTGTCAGATATCAGTGTCAACAACTAAAACTTTCGAGCCGGGCGTTGTTAACGGTTTTTAGCCAATTTTTATGTCAGGGTTTTTTACGCTCTATTATAAATGTTCTAAGTGCTTCGGTGTTACATTTCTTCAACCATTTAGTCGAGTTTTAGCAGAATACAGGTATGTATAAAATTGAGTTGTAAATGTAAAGCTAAAATTCTAAAATTATTTTTTGTGTTGAGTAGTGTTGTCTTGTTACGTCAGTTACGTTACAATTTGCGGTGTAACGTATAAGGCTGACAAAGAATGTAACGTAACTGACATCTAAAACTTAGTGACACACTAAGGTTTTTATAATTTTGGAAAAAGATACCTACCTACATTTTTATAGATAGTACTTAAGTAATTAATATTTTTTTTTAGAATGCCGCAAACTGCTGCGGAACGAATGAAAAAGTACAGGGAACGCTTGAAAGACAATCCAGAAAAGTATGCAGAACACCGGAAAAAGAACTTGGAAAGAGTAAAAACTAAAAAAAAAAAAATTAATGAAATGAGTGAAGAGGAAAAATTAAAGCAGAGGAAAATGTGGCTTAAACATAAAAAAACACAAAGAAAAAGGGATGCTGAGAAAAAAAAAGTTCCTCAAAAAGAAGATTCTCCAGTTAAAAGACGCAAGGCTGAAGGAGACAAAAAACAAAATAATTACCTGGCAACGAAATGTAAAAGACTTACGAACACTTGCAAGAAATATATAGAGCAAAATAAGAAGTTACAGGCAGTAAATGATTCATTAAGAAAAAAACTATACAGGTCAAATATACAATTTAGTAAAAAAACTATGGAATTAGAATGCAAAATAAATAAAATGAAAATACGTGAAGAAATATTGGAAAATACTCTGAAGAAGACTTACCAAACTTGCAAAAAACAAGCAGAAAAACAACTTTTAAAATCTCTTGCTATTAATTCCACTAATAAAACTTACATTTCAAAAATAATAGGTTTGAAAGGCAAAGTAAGAACGAAGAAAAAGCCTAAAGAACGTAATGTTATCATTGAAGAAATCAAAAACTTTTATCTACGAGATGATATAAGTCGTAGCACTGCTGGTAAAAAGGAATGCAAAACCAAAAACAAAGAGAAGCATCAGATTAGATATTTAATGGACACAATTCAAAATCAGTACCAAACGTATAAAAATGAAGGTGGTAAATATAAGTTTACAACTTTTTACAAACAAAAGCCGTTTTATGTAATTTCTCCACAACTCAGCTCTAGAAATACATGTTTGTGTGTAAAACATGATAATATAGAATTACAGTTTAAGACGCTAAAACAAAATGGCGTGCTTAACCAAAATACGATCAAAGAAGTTTTGTCAGCATTAGGTTGCGATATAAAATCTTACTCTTGCATGTATGATCAATGCGATGCATGCAAGACGCAAAAATTGGCATATAATATAGAAAAACTACACGAAGAGGTTAATTGGTGTCAATGGGAAAGAGTAGACCATTCATATATGGATAAAAAGCAGCACAAAATTGTTACAACAAAAAAAACTACCAAAACAACAAAAACTGGAACTTTAAACGACCTACTACACAAGTTTGAAGTCGATGTAAAAGTATTTAAAAAACATTATTTTAATGAAAAGCATCAACAGCAGGAATATCAAAAAGGAGTTCGAGAGTTACAAGAAAATGAAGTACTGATCATATGTGATTTCTCGGAAAATTACGAGACTAAAATGGCTGAAGAAATACAAAGCATGCACTTTGGCGCAGCCAAAGGCCAAATAACATTGCACACAGGAATGGTTTATTGGCAGAACAGGTCACAATCGTTCTGTTCAGTATCGCCTAATAATTCACATCAGCCGCCTGCCATTTGGGCTCATTTAAGACAATATTCTTCATCTAATCCGCGAAGAAACTCCAGAAGTATCAATCATACATTTTTATTCTGATGGACCTTCGTCACAATATCGCCAGAAGAATAATTTCTTCCTCCAGAGTTTTTTCACTCATAAACTTGGGTTACAATATTCAACTTGGTCGTATTTTGAAGCCGGGCATGGCAAGGGTGTGGCGGACGGAATTGGAGGGTCTATCAAAAGAACGCTCGACCGCCGAGTATGTTTTGGTAACGATTGCACGAATGCTATAGATGCGTATGAGATTTTAAAAAGTGCTATGAAAGTAGTCAAAATTTTTTATATACAAGACTCGGAAATAGAAGAAATATCATCTGTACTGCCACAAAAGCTGTCCACTTTGAAAGGTACTATGCAGTTACATCAAATAATTGCAAAAGAGAAACATGTATTGAGTTACAGAGATGTAAGTTGTTTCTGCGGGCCAATTAGAGGACTATGCACATGTTTTTCTCTTCAGAAACACTATTTTCACCCCACAGAAAGCACATCAACTCAAGAATCAGGTACCAAGAGAATAAACAGTAAGCAAGAAATAAATGAACCCCAAGAAGATGACTCCATATTTTACTCGCATGAGAACGGCGAAGCCATATTCTGCGAAATACCAGGAACAGAAATCGAACAACAGCATGAAGTGGCTATAGGACTCGTGGATATTTTGCATGACTCAGGAAATGACAGGAGAATGAACAGTAGACAAAAAAGTAATGAACCCCAAGATGATGACTCCATATTAGTTAACCGAGATAGAAATGACGATGACAAATGTTGCGAAATATTAGAAGGAACAAATGAACTAGTGGATATAGGACCCTTAGATATTTTCCATAAAACAGGAAATGAAGATGAAGAAATTGAAAAAATTGATTTAACTGTATTTGAGGATAATTTCGGTGACATAGATGATTGTAACCCCAACAAGAAACTCAAGTATTCTGATGACCGTAGTGATATAGAGAACAATGCTTATTTTTGTAATAACTCGCTTAGCAGTACTTTAATCTGCGAACCATCAACTTCCAAGTTTTCTCCGCTGAAGCGTGATCGTATTATTAGTAAAGCGTACAACAAGCCTAAAAAGTCTTTGAAAACTATAATTAAGCGTACTTTTAAATGCGACAAGTGCAATGAACCGCTTTTATTAAATCGTGTAGCCAAGTGCATGGTGTGCAAACGATGGTTTTGTTGGGACTGTAGCGCTGGACAATTGATCATTGATTATATTTGTGATGTCTGCCTGGGGCCTTAACATATTTTAAGATGAATACCAGTTTTTATTTTGCAACTGTCAGAATTTCTGTTTTGTTATATTCTATTGATTTTTATGTTGTTAGTAAAACGTTTTAGATAATATTGAATAAGACTGTACTCTAAAACCAAAGTAATAATATTAGTTAAAAGCTCGAGCTGTGTTAAACGGGTTAAAGTTTGAATTGTCATTACCCACAAAAACTAAGTTTAGGGATTTAAGAGTAATTTTAGACTAAGTGTGATCTCAACCTTACTGTGTCAGTTATGTTACAAATCTGTCATACGTTCAATTTGTCCCAGATTTTCTTTATGAATATTGCTGTTTTTTAAGAATTATTGAATGTTAATGTTGTTTTATAGTATATAATTTGGCTATAAATATTGATTACTTTTTTTTTAATACTAAATATAAATAAGTTAGACTAAACTACAAAAGTTACTCGAAAAATGAACAGTCTGATTAGCTCATATCGTAACAAAATGCGATAAAATACGCACTATTTTGAATAGTTAGTTACAAAGTATTATATTTCTTTTGCGTATTTTTTATATTTACGCAGATTATACTGAATAAATGCGATTTTGAGATATAAATTGTTTTATTTACTTTGTAAACATAATAGAACTCTGTAACGTTTGTGTAATGTAACTGACAGAAAATTGAGTTTATTTCTCACAAAACTTGATTGAAATACTATTAAAATAAATTAACAACGTAGTCTGTTGTATTTTCCTTAAAATTTAATATATTTAGAAGCAAAAACAGCTTAAATCTCCAATAAATTACACACTTTGAAATTGAAAGCTTATTTTCATTATTGGTACACTTTTTTTCAAAAATGCCCATGTACTTAGTTTTATTTGGTCGCTAAAACACGACTATGGATTTTCATACAACTTTTGCCGGCCGCTGCTCGCATGTATTTGGCCAGTAGATACAGTAATTTCGATTTATCTCTTTAGGTTGTCAAAATAATGCTCTTTCCAAGCATGTTTGAGAAAAAACTATACTTACTGTCTGTGTGTACTGTGTGTGTGTGTGTACTGTCTTTTGAAACATTCGTTTCATTAGATTATACAGTACTCAAAGCAAACCTCTATTTAGAACTCAGAACAGAAGCACAAGTTCTAAATAGAGGTTCTATTTAGAACTTGTGCTTCTGAATGACCTTTGCAATAAAACTAAATAAAAAACTCAAACAACAAAAATGAAAATAAAAATCTTCACTTTTTTCACTAAAAAGTAATAAAGCATTGTCTGCATAGGCCACATTTTGTTTTATTTTATTAGCTCAGTATCAGAAACATACAAAATACATTGTGAGAAAATATCCTCCAATAAGGACAAGACCACTTCCCACTGACAAAGATTCTTTACGTATCAACAAAATCAAATCTACTCACAAAGACAGCGGAACAAGCTTCCAAGAATCTCTTTCATATTAAAGTTTAGCTCAAAATCTTTAGTCTACACACAGATTGGAATTCAAATCAACTCGTTCCAAACACCCCAATTTAGCCAAGCACCCTTGATCAGCAGTAATTTTGTTCCAAACATGGAATTAGAGGAATGGACTGAGCAATACCGTCGTAAAATTGTGTAGAAAGAGACAGGGCGACTATACGGCCGATATTTGTCTCTTTTCTGTAGGTCGCATTGACGTGAATCAATCAAAATTTAAAAAAAAAATCAACACAAAGCGGTAATATAAAGCTAAGGGATGATAGCTAAAACCTGAGGGACTTTAACTCAAGAGGGGATAGGTTATTTCTGGGCAAACATACTCCATCACATCACCTCACAATCTCAGCATCACCAGCGTCCTGCGTCAGGCACTAGTTGTTGTTGTTGTGTTGTTTTGGCACAGCTTTACTCTTATTTTTTACTCTTTGTGACTTAAAAATATATTTTTGTCCTTTAAACAGTTGTTAAGATTGCGCAAAATACCTAAATGTATTTTCTTCCTTTCTTCGACGCTTGTCGACGACGACGGTTCCAATGATGAGATGCCACGTTTATTGCAAACGCTCAGTCCACTCCTCTATATCTGAGTGGCACCTAACTACTCAGATATTGATGGATTACAGCATTTTCTTCAGATCGTCGAGGCTTTGTGCGTACAAATTAGGCTTGATTAGGTTTTTGATTTAAGTGAGGAACATAACTTGGCGGTATTTCTAGGGATCCTCTTTTTAGGAGCCAGAAGAATAACTTTCGTTCAGAGTCTAGTTTTATTCTAATCTCGGAAAATATCCTACATAGCATATTGCGTACGCTCTAATTTCGTGTAATTCTAGCTGAAAAGTACCACCTTAGACATTATATTTGACAATATCAAGGTGATTTTTTAAAGTGTGTGTGGATGGCCAAATCCGAAACTATGAAGATTAGCGAAAAATATTAAAAGGAGTCTCGAGCTCGATTTCGATGAACACTAAAACAGCATCATTGGAGTTTTGGTAATCCTAGTCAGGAAACTAACCAGTTAATTTTGAAAAAAAGACACCCTGTATATTATTAAACCATACAAAAGTGTCGCTATCAAATAAAAAATAAATAAAAATCTGACTCCAGTCTTGCCAAGAAGTACCTACTGTGTTACCCAGTTAATGGGTTGTGGAGGTTTGGTAGGCAGCAGCTCCACGTAAAATACTGGTATTCAGCTGAATACGGTTTGACTGGAAGCCCAATATAGTTGGGGAAAAGGCTAGGCAGATGATGATGACAAAAGTGTCGCTACTAAGAATCAAATTCTGAGAAGTAATAATACAATATATCACACTAAAGGAAAGCTCTCATGTTTAATCGCGATAGTATAGATCTTCGCAAATAATGGCCTATCGTCAGGGTCGCATCTCACCGAAGTCAAAATTCATCAAAAGCGATGAAGGCGTGAAAGTGGAACAAGCAAACTCACTTTAGGTATAGAAGTAGAGATCGATTGGAGAATAAGTAGTATCTATGTCGCAGCCAACTAGCTGAATCGGCCGTCGACAGTTCAATAAAAAGTCAAGCCTTTTCATTGAACTGTGTCGTTTAATCAGCGACATATAAGTGACACGGTCAAGTCATCAAACGATATTGAACAAAAGATGTCACGTTAGGTCGCTGAAAAATCGGCACATTTAAATGAAAAGGCTAGGCAACCAATTAAACGGCTGATTAAGCTAATTGGCTGCCACATCTATACTTATTAATGTAATAACGCTGAATAGTTTGCTTGTTTGTTTAAACGCGCTAATCTTTGGACCTGTCGCCAGTCTGATTTGGATTTTTTTTTTGTATATGATAGCCACGTTTATAAGAAATGCTATTATCGGTTATACGGGAACGGGAAATTCCTACGGGAACGGGGAAAAAACATGATATGCGCGTACGAAGTCGCGGGCAAAAGCTATAGTTAGTATGATAAGGACAGGATATGATTACAACACAATCGATTAATCGATAACTCAAATAACTCGATTTACTCGCATTAACCGATTCCCCCATCACTATTCTCGAATGGCTCGCTTTAACAGTAATTATGTCCTGAAACTGTTGATCGTGGCAAGCCGTAAATTATTTCAGATCATATACTCTCATGGTGAGCTTCATTCAATTAGTGAACTGATGTGTGAATGGTTTCAATGATGATAGTGCGTGTTTTGGAGAGAATGAATGATAGTTGTGGTCTCTAGGATTGGATTGTATGTGCCGGTTGTGAGAAAGGGACGGCAACATGTTGTAAGTATGAGGTAATCATGGTTCTTGGGAGAAAAATGAAAATCTACGTTGCATTGGTGTGTAAATAGGTACGAGTATGTACAGTAAAACTATTTTTTTAATGTCCCTCGGCAGTAGGCAATCATCGCGTTTCCAAACCCAAACGAATGCTAATTTCCCTCAATTAATAGACTTATCGTGTACATAAAATAATTCGAATAAAGAACTACGTACCTTAAGTCGGATTTACATTACGAAACTAGTTTCATGCATGATGAAATTAATTTCATAACACTACTTTCAGTACCTGTGAAACTAGTTTCATTAAAAATAATAGTGTCGTGAAACCCACAGTATGTCTGTGTTCATGGCTCCGCCAACATCAAAGCTTTATTTTGCATTGCAAAATGTTGTCATACAAATGTTATAGTAAAAACTTAAGAAAAGTTGTCTCGAAAGAAAAGATGTTGGTGGATTCGAGCCTGGCTAGCAAGAAACCAAGCACGACTAATAAACACACGTCCTATCAGCGCAGGCGCTTTCGCGACACTAGTTTCGCGTCGCGTTTAAGCCGGATTTACATTACGAAAGTAGTGGCATGAAAGTAGTTTCGTGACATTAATTTCACCAACAATTTCACGTGTAAACGTCAAGTTTTACAATGCATGCATCGATGTCACGACACTGAAACAGTTTCGTGATGCGCGCGATTTTTGGATAAAACTAGTGTCATGCAACTAATGTCATCGTATAAACGCAACGTGAAACTAGTGTCGCGAAAGCGCTTTCGCTGATAGGATGTGTGTTTATTAGTCGTGCTTGGTTTCTTGCTAGCCAGGCTCGAATCCACCAACATCTTTTCTTTCGAGACAACTTTTCTTAATTTTTTACTATAACATTTGTATGACAACATTTTGCAATGCAAAGTAAAGCTTAGATGTTAGCGTAGCCATGATCACAGACATACTGTGGGTTTCACGACACTATTATTTTTAATGAAACTAGTTTCACAGGTACTGAAAGTAGTGTTATGAAATTAATTTCATCATGCATGAAACTAGTTTCGTAATGTAAATCCGGCTTTATACGATGACATTAGTTGCATGACACTAGTTTTAAGCCGGATTTACATTACGAAACTAGTGGCATGAAAGTAGTTTCGTGACATTAATTTCACCAACAATTTCACGTGTAAACGTCAAGTTTTACAATGCATGCATCAATTTCACGACACTGAAACAGTTTCGTGATGCGCGCGATTTTTGGATAAAACTAGTGTCATGCAACTAATGTCATCGTATAAACGCGACGCGAAACTAGTGTCGCGAAAGCGCTTGCGCTGATAGGACGTGTGTTTATTAGTCGTGCTTGGTTTCTTGCTAGCCAGGCTCGAATCCACCAACATCTTTTCTTTCGAGACAACTTTTCTTAATTTTGTACTATAACATTTGTATGACAACATTTTGCAATGCAAAGTAAAGCTTAGATGTTAGCGTAGCCATGATCACAGACATACTGTGGGTTTCACGACACTATTATTTTTAATGAAACTAGTTTCACAGGTACTGAAAGTAGTGTTATGAAATTAATTTCATCATGCATGAAACTAGTTTCGTAATGTAAATCCGGCTTTATCCAAAAATCGCGCGCATCACGAAACTGTTTCAGTGTCGTGAAATCGATGCATGCATTGTAAAACTTGACGTTTACACGTGAAATTGTTGGTGAAATTAATGTCACGAAACTACTTTCATGCCACTAGTTTCGTAATGTAAATCCGGCTTTACTGTCTTAATTCACACGGAAACCAAAACAAAGCAACAATAAAGTAGGTTCTTAATTCTGAATTCAAATTATTATTCACGATAAATCTAATAAAATAACTGTATTCAGACATTAAGAAAATAGTTGTAGGTAATGTAAGGTACGTACTTAGTTAGGTTTAGTACATATGAATAGCTAGTAGACATTTAATTTACTCACGTATGTATATTTATTGTTGTTAACTTTCAAATAAATAAAATACAGTTTTATTTACCTTAAAATAATGGACCTAAAACAATAACAATAGTTGTCGACAGTGGCCTGCGCATGTGAAGTGCATTATAAACATTGTACCTATCTAATAGTTCGATATTGAGATAGACTCATGATAGCACAAGTCTAAACCTTAGTGGTTTTTGGTTGCTATTTAAATGAATAACCTTGTATTCTTTCGTATAAACGAAAAATAAATTAAAAAAAAAATGTTTTTAAAGAACGAAGAAAATTCAATTAAAACGCTCTTTTGTTGACTAGGTCGTGTTTCATTATTATTGGTAATTTACTATTTACCATACAGATCGTTTTCCACACAATGCCACCTATGCCAATCTGCATTTTGATGTCAACAGCTTAACGAGATATGAGGTTCATAGATCGCGAGGAAAACTCTTGTCATGGTATGGGCAGGAGATGAGGAGGAGCTCCTGGCTAAACTTAGCCAAACGAGCGGTTGTTTGACAGCTTTGTATGACAAAAATATTATCGGTATGGCACCAAAATCTATTAGAGAAATCAGTGACATAAGAATATTTAAAAAAGGAACTAAAATTGTTTTTATTAAAAAAATACATATTACTCAGTCAGTGAATTTCTACTAGATTATGAGACTGATAGTTATGATATATCTCAGAGGTATAAGTAGAAATTCAGTAATTTCTTCTTAATTTTTAAATGGTAGCCAATTATTTTTGAAGTTTGTACTCACTTATGTTAACTGAGGTCTATATTTAAAATTAATATAATTTTAAATATTTTGGCACATTTGAAATGTAATTATATTAATGTTTGTATGCCACCTACTGTGGTAGGACACAGACTCATTAACCTTGTAATTGTTCCACCTTTTTCACCTGTATACACAAATAAACGTATTTATTTGATTTGATTATAACTATAACAACCGATCGTTTTGATTTTTCAGGTTAAGTAACGCTATGCTGAGGTCGGTCGGTGGATGGGTGACCATCCGTTACATAGCGAATTTTCCTAAGCACGTAAAGCTGATGGTCAAACTCAAAGGTATTGTTAGTGAAGGTCTGAACATACAGCGCTACATCGCTTTTCAATTAAGACGTTTGCTTGCACGTCATCGCTGCATGATTATGAGCTTTCTCCATTCAAGGCGCTACACAGACGGAGCAACTTTGATCTCCGAGTTGTGGCAACTGGCAACTCGCAATTGACTGTTTATGACTTTTTTCTGTAATAACTTACTTATATGCAAGCGGAGCTCCATCTTCGACCACATCATAGCTTACCGTCAGGTGAGAAAGTGGTCAATCGCAAATCTGTCATTAATAATAGTAATTAAAAATTAACGTGTGTGTCGCAGAACACTCGGTTGGAACCAAGTTCCTATGGTTTTGGGTAACATTTTCTTTTTTTGGCTTTCTGTCTCTTACGATATTCTTTAGATCTTTGGGCATCGATTTTGGATATCATTTTATTGAAGAATCGTGGCACCCTATGCATAACCATCTACACTAAAGACAGGGCCATGACAGAAATTGGTGACGGAAAAATTTTACATTTTTTTTCGCCAAGCACACCCATTCATCAAGGTTATACCGTGCGACAAGGAACTTCGCTCCAAAAATAAGTTTCGAGTTTCGCAGATCATTAACAGTTTTCGGTAGCTGCGTTCGGTGACATAGTCAATTCCAAATTGCCACAACTAGCAACTCACAATTTTGTTACACTTGTCTCAAGGTGCTGATTTCCTACTCGCAAAGCGTCTAGTAACTTTCTCTCCCCGTCTCCCGCAGCGCCCTGATCAACGTCAATAGCGTCAATCGTAAACTGGTACTATTCCGTTAACATCTAACCCTGAAAACTTAAGTGGAGTGACCTGTCATCCCACCTTGGTTGGACGAATTGACAGCTCATCCCATGTTCACATGCTCAGTGGGCCTAAGTTTTCATTTTAAGATTTTTCCTGAATCATCATGCTAGTCCTTTTGTTGCTA
The DNA here is from genome assembly GCA_947386135.1 of Melanchra persicariae. Classification (NCBI taxonomy): domain Eukaryota; kingdom Metazoa; phylum Arthropoda; class Insecta; order Lepidoptera; family Noctuidae; genus Melanchra; species Melanchra persicariae. The sequence continues at coordinate 5,287,486 of OX376667.1, forward strand.
CCACTGCTTACCGTCAACAGAAACTTTTAAAAAGTTTGAAGTTGCGTCAACTATAGTTGCTAGGTCTGCGGATAGCCTTAAATTGAGAACTGTTCGCTTCGAGACAAACCTCAAGAGATTGTTCCAAATCTTTTGTGTGCCTATTCGTATCGGTTTTGACTTTTTCAACTGTCTTGTTTTTATGCAACGTCTCATTGGCTGTGGTGGAATGTTTTTTACCCTACTGCGACAAAGCCAAAACGAAGGAGAACCAATGTTTGTTTTGATTAATATTATGTTCTACCAAATGTTAAATCCAAAAAATTAGAAGTATCTGAAATAGTTTTTTGGTTATCGTAACAAATGGAAGAGGAGAACATTTTCTGTTCAAAACATACATAAAATTAGAACAACATTATAAACGACTGCCATCTTCAGCCAAAAAATGCGGAACCTAACAGCTCTGGTACCTACCTTTGTTAAAATGATCACCCATACATGGACAACCTCTGCAAGCTTACTTGAAGATCAACCCGTGTCGCTATTTTTACCTATTTAAGTAGCCACGAGCTCCTGGACATATTATTTCCACAAATCTTTAAACGAAATGACAAATCGGCTAACTCTTTAAAACACCATAGCTCGCCAAAATGTCTGGAAGTCGTTGCACATTTGTTCCCTTATCAAATAATAAACGGGACAAACTACTTGGAAAATATATGAAGAGAAGTTTGTTGGCAATCATTTGCCAACACTGTTATAGTGAACATTTACGCTAGATTTCTTCGTGTGTTTTTCCCTCTCGTATTAAAAGTGGGGAAATTATAAAACGATCGAATAAAATAATAACGTAGCGACTGATGATGAGATACTGTTTTAATAACTTGAGCGGTATGAATTTGAGTAAGCGAAAAATTAACTAAACTAACGACGAATATTGATTAATAATAAAATCCAGAACGAGCTTACAAAAAGTGGGTTGTGATTAATCCATTTCAGATATTAAAATTCTACCCGTGCGACTAAATTACTAAGTGAGCGACTAGAAATACAGAAAGGGCAACTTCAATATTAAGATAGAGACGATTTTTCCAATTGAGGTTTTAACATTTTGCTCGCATCACTCACTCTTGCGCACCAAATATGTTATTTGGTGCGCAAGAGCGAGTAATGCGAGTTCGGGATTTGGGGCCCCCGACTTGGACAGGTTAGGTTAGAAGGAAGAAATATCATTTGCCAAATATTTAAAAAAATGCAGGACGTAACGTTGACACTCAAACAAATATTAGGTCGCTCAAATATTATAAAGCTTCTCATTTATTAATGTTTGTAAGTTGCTGTTCTGTTGATTTCTCGTCACTCGCTGTCAGTCGTTCACTTAGTAATACTATAACGTAAATTAATTATTTTTGTCACTTAAAACATTAATTTACAGTCACTCGTTTAAATACTACCCTTAAAAGTGTGACGGTAACATCTGTCAAGAAGTTCGCAGCTTATTGGTAACAGCTGCACTGGTCGATCCTCTAGGTTAAACAACGCTTGCCGATGTCGATTTGTGGATGGGTGTCTATCTAAACATACAGATATTGTTGGTCCTGCACTTTTATTTGTAGATCTTTGATTGTCGTTACGAGTATGCAGAAGTAAAATCTGACACCAGTCACAGACAGTCAGTGTTCTTATTTTAAAACCGTAATATTTTTGCTCGTCTGAACTTGAAAAACAGCGTGAGCATGCCGGTTTTAGATAGGTACAGTTTCTCAATAAATGTACCGAAGTAAAAAAAATCACTTCGGTACATTTAACTGTACCTACCTACCTATCTAAAATTATATTTATAGTTCAGAATCGTACCATGCACATCTATCAACAATTCATGGGAAAAACATTTTGAGAATGCAAAGCATTTTATTTAATAAACATACTTTTGTGTTAAAAAGTAATGATTTGACTACCCATCTGTAAACGCGTCCTTAAGAGATGTAGGTACCCAGACGATAGCAATATGCGACCATGGGATTTAAATATAAAATCGTAACAGAATCCTTACAATATTTATAAAACCCCTTCAGGTATTTATTTACAAGTAGGTTGCTGAATTCCCTGTTATAATAATATTGAACATCAAAGGATTTAATTATGCGCATAATTTGATGCTTCGCTGTTTACATTTATTTACAATTTAAATAGAAAATTAGCTCATTTTAAATTAATGAATAAAGTTAATTAGCGATACGAGAATTTATTTACCTCTTTACACTTCAATTAATTAAGACAAAGTTTGTATATTTCTCTCTTTAACTCTCTCATGTTCATTCTCATGTTTATCTTCGTCATTTTCACAATGTTTTTCTATAAATAAAAACCGGCCAAGTGCGGCGAAGTGCTCGAAGGATTCCGTACCATTATCTATAAAAAAGCCGCAACAAAATCACGTTTGTTGTATGGGAGCCTCACTTAAATATTTATTTTATTCTGTTTTTAGTATTTGTTGTTATAGCGGCAACAGAAATACATCATCTGTGAACATTTCAACTATATAGCTATCACGGTTCGTGAGATACAGCCTGGTGACAGACAGACAGACAGCGGATTCTTAGTAACAGGGTCCCGTTTTTACCCTTTGGGTACGGAACCCTAAAAAGAACCCAGTAAAGAGCCAGTCCGATTCTCCCACCAAGTGTTCCGTATATGATAGGATAATAATGTCTTTACATTTTCAAGTTTAAAGGATATCCTAGATAACAGGCCCGCCGTTTGTGACCGCACACACATTTATAAAGATTTTTTGCTGCTTACTAAAAACTGTGTTACTAAAAACTGATATCGTTTTATTTTTTCTGTTACATCGTGAACCAACTACATTGTTTTTTGTAAGATTTTGGAGATAAGTCAGAAACTCCGTAACGACTGCCAAAGATCTACAAATGACAGCCGGGACCAACGGTTTAACGTGCTTTCCGAGGCACGGAGGAATCTCGATATTTTAAGATGGTCACCCATCCACAGACCGACCCCGACAAGCGTTGCTTAACCTTGAAGATCGACCCATGCGGCTGTTTTTATTTAGCCTCGAGGCTAAATAATAACAGCCCTAACAATAATAACTCCTCTTTCATATTTTACCTGACACTGAAAAATCTGCTCCATTCTCCGAATATAACATTATGACACACTTCGGCATAATCTAACGCGATATACGACGACATCGAAGCTATTTGACCACTACTACATTTCTCATAGTTATGGCTTACATTTGTCTTCTACTGTTAAGGAAAACTTTGTTAGGAAACATGTGAGTCGTTTGAAATATGTATGTGTTCGTGTGACATTGTCTATTGTATCGGGTATTTGACTACTACCAAAAATCTCCATGAAGATTAAAAATAATGAAATCGATAGATAAAGAAGAAGAATAACTTTAAAAGCGAGTTATAATGCTATTCTTGTCATGCAAAACGTAGTTTGTACGGCACACACAATTTGTGTTGTCACTTTTTATCAGAAATTTTAAAACACTCACAACTCCACTCAACAGTTTTTGTGATCTTCACTGCGTCTTATCTTTTGTCTAGGTTTTGAGAAAGGTAATAAAATATCTAGACGAATACCTACCCTATTGTGTGTAGTTTAGTGTTAAACGAAAAGTCGTCCTAAGGTGTATTAATAAGGTCCACACAACAAGGAATGACAACACGATTTGACAGTTGTTCTTAGTTCGGGTTTGGGACCAATCGTATGTCCGAAGGTGATACGGAGTAGAAAACGCCCAACACAAAGGCCGAAACTACGGACTTCGGGCTTAGAGAGTAGACCCTCAGAACCCTTTGGCCCTGTCGACCATCGGTTCTACCAGCAATGTGTCATGTCCCTGTCACTTAAGTTTGGCGGTTCTTCAGGTTCGTAACCTTGATTCCCCTGCGGATATCTGTGATTGTATTTTATTATCAGCCTGATTCAGCAGTGCTTCTTTTGAGTCTTCTTTCGTGAAATATACTAGTTTTGAAATCAATTGATATTATTGTTACAATCTGAGCCTTTTTCGCATGAAATATAATGGTTTATATTGCTGATTTTTTTTTCTATTTAGATTAACAAATAAACCTTCCCTTTAGTTGGAATACAACATTTTATTCAGTTATTGAGCTACAAACATACTAACAATAGTCTCCAAGAAATCAAAACTGCTATCAAAAATATACTATAAGTAGGTGAATTAGTATTGGTCCTTTGGTCCCAACATTGGGGCCAAACGTTTTACACTTCAGAGAACCGAAAAGGTTCTGAAGGGATTACTTACGGTACACTGGCTTCAGTAATAACTTGTGAGTAACTAAGTACATTCTAAAGGTCAAAAATAGTTTCCTTAACTCGCCGATATCGACTTACGGCCACTTTCTATAATATATCTCAATCCCAATCTTGATCCCGATCCTTGTCTGTAACCAATCAAAGGTGAGGATTGTGTGGTGAAGGACACAAACTCGGCCGTTGATTGGTTACAGACAAGGATCGGGATCAAGATTGGGATTGAGATATGTTATAGAAAGCGGCCGTTAGGCTCGGCGCCCATTGGCGACACAGCACGGCAAGGAATTTTAGAAAGCTCAAATGTCTTGAGATTTTATTTTATCATGGTTAGCATTTAAATTTCGAGATGCGATGGTATGTTAGAACGTGCCGAAGGATGCCGAAGCTGTGACGTATCCATGAAATGTGAGTGTTAACAGTGTTAAATTCGAAATCATATTCCAAAAATCCCCTGCCGTGCCGCGTCGCCAGTGGGTGCCAGGCCTTAAGTAGTTTAAGTTAATATTCTATAGATTGTACGTCGAAAAAGTGCGTCTCCTTGAAGAGCGCTGCCGTACACAGCGTGGTTCACGGGAGATCTCTTTTAGTCTCCTCAGGGATGTGCTCTAACAGGCGTTGACGGAGGTGGTTTCGGAGTGATACTTTAGGAGAACCGGGCATCTTCCATGTCCTGATTGATGGTGATCACTTGGATAGTTTTAGTGATGTAAAAACCCCATTGTCTACATTACATACACACAAATTCAATTCTCTTATTTCAATTACATACATACATACAAAAAAGCTTCACACTAGAAAAAAGATTGATCAAGCACCTCAATCTAGTAAAGCTATGTGGAAAATAGTGAATAGTAGACGTAATTCTAATAAAAAACAAAGCACTGATATTATAATAATTAAACAAGATAATAAGATATATGACAGCCCTATAGACGTAGCCAACATTTTATCTGACCAATTTGACAACAAAATTACGTTACAGTCTTCTGATCATAGCTTAGCTAAAAAATACTTAACCGACAATATGGCTAGAGTAGATGATAACATGTTGTTTGATCAAGTAACCCCGGTAGAAATATTCAAAATGGTTAATAATATGTGCAATAAAAATTCTCACGGTCATGACGAAATACCCATAAGTATCATCAAGGATAACATTGACATATTAGCTGAGCCAATAGCTGACTTTTTAAACAAATGTATTGAGCAATGTGTTTTCCCTGATCAATATAAAATTGCTCGTGTTTTGCCCATATTCAAGAAAGGCTCTAAATTAGAGGCGAAAAACTATAGACCCATTTCACTATTACCAGTATTCTCTAAAATATTTGAAAAGGTAATAAAAGATAGGCTTGTCAAACATTTGATTAAACACAATATCATTAGCTATCAACAGTTCGGGTATCAAAGAAGCATAGGAACCATTGATGCAATAGACTCACTAGTGGATGATGTGGTTAGCAATCTGAATAATAAAAGAAAAGTGGCAGGACTATTCCTAGATCTCAGCTCTGCCTTCGATACTGTTGAACATAAAATCCTTTTAGACAAACTAGAACATTATGGGATAAGAGATAGGGTCTTTAAGCTTTTCAGTTCTTATTTACAGAACAGATCACAGTACGTTGAAATTAAGTCAGTTGAAAGCGGACATGAAAAAATTAACAAATCTAAGCTTGTTAGAGTGCAAAAGGGGGTTCCACAGGGCTCAGTCTTGGGTCCAATATTTTTTATAATATTTCTTAATGACTTAGCAAACTATATGTATAAGATAGTACCAGACATCAAAATGGTTATTTTTGCTGATGACACAAGTGCCGTTATGAACGATATCTCTGTAAGGAACTTAGAAAATAAAGTGAATCATGCACTGTCTGCTTTTGAACATTGGTTTTCCACTAACAATTTAAAACTCAATGTGGAGAAAACGAAATGTATGCTATTCAAATCAACCGTGAGAAATAATGATAGTATTAAAATAGCTTCATTGGGAAATAAAATGGAAATTGTACAAAACTTAAGATTTTTAGGGATACGAATTGATGCGCTCTTAAGCTGGAAACAAGTACTGGAAGCAATCACAAATTCTCTCAGCAGTGCATGCTATGCCTTGAGAAGTTTAAGGGACGAACTAACGATTGCTCAATTACGAAATGTTTATTTTGCCTTAGTTGAGTCCAAGCTGAGGTACAGTATTAAACTATGGGGGAACAGTTATAAATACAATATGGATGCAGCCTTTGTTATGCAAAAAAGAGCCCTTAGAACTATACTTCGCATAGACCAGACTGAATCTTGTAGAGAGCATTTTGTGAAATTAAAAATTCTACCTGTACCTTGTCTCTATATTTTGGTTCTACTAAGTAGTTTTCTAAAAAACCTAGACAAATACGAGACAAAAGAAGAAAGGGAAACTAGGGTGGAAACGCGCAGGAAAGATCTGCCTAATTATTTGCAGCCAAAATTAAATGTTGTCAAACATAGCTCTAAAGTACAGTCTGTAAAACTTTTTAACAAATTGCCATTAGAACTAAAAATGATTAATAGTCCAAGAATATTTAAATTCAAATTAAACTCATTCCTATTAACGAAGTGCTACTATAGTATAGAAGAGTTTTTTAGTGACAAAAATAATGCCACAGTGTAACTGTTTATTTGTTTAAGTTTAAGTCTAATTCTTGACATGTTATTGTTTGATTTGAATGTTTGTTTTATTTTCTGACTAGGCTAATTGTGTTTTTGTTTTTAATTCTAATTATGTTGTTGATATATATTTTATTTTATTTTTGACATTTTATCTATATTATTGATTAGAACTTTTATTGATTATTATTATTGTGCTAATCTGTATTCGACACAAATGTATTTTGTTAAGAATAAATGACTATTTCTTTTTCATTTCTCCTTTCGACCTGCGGTCGCCACTCCAGAAAACCCCCTTAAATATGACCACATCTTTCCGGGACACCCTGTATACACACACGCAATTGTATTCACTCAGCCATAGTACCTTTATACCAATTTAAAAATATCAAATCGTATCAAGTATTTCTAGAGTACATTTTACAAACAAACAATTAATTATAAAGTTAAGATTCGATTATTATTCTCCTCTTACGCAGCTTTCCTTTGCTAACATATCCTGAGCAACTAACTTAGGACTTCTTCGATCTGAACTTCGTACCATAAACTCAGTCGATAAGCTCCAGTAACCTACTTTCACACCTTATTCCAAGTAAACAACCGTTCGACGATTCGATCAGATTTTAATCGATTCCTTTCTTGATACGACATAATCGAATAATCTTGTGTGTCGGATACTAGGTTATGCTTGTGACTTCGCTCACACATGAAACGTTACAGGATTGAATTTTTGAAAATGCTGAAATAGATGTTTGATTTGTTACATTAAAGAGTGTAAGGGCCTAATTTTCGGCGGGAGGACACGCCCGGGTGTCACCAATATTTGGATCACCCGAAGGAGCATACGGTGGAGATCTGCCCTGCTTGGGCGGAGAACTGCCGTGTCCACGTAGAGGTGATCTGCGGCAGCAACCTCTCGCGTCCGGCCCTGGTTTAATCCATAGTTAGATCGAGGGGGCATGGGAAGCAGTCACCTCCTCCTGCGAAGCAGTAATGCAAACAAAAGAGGAGGTGGGACGCGTGTGCGAGAGTCAAACCTCACGCCCCCGAGAAGAAGACGCCCGGGGTGTCGGGAGTCGCAGGGCGATTCCCAGCCACTGTATGTCCGGGCCTGCGGACGGCGAGCGATGTGTGGCTCACCGTCCGATAAGGACCAATCCTGGGTCTACGACGCGTTGTGTACCGCGCACGCCTCAAAGATGATGTCAGCATAATTGACCCCTGTCAACGACGCTAGGGCCAGAGCCAACCAGGGTTGCGGAGTTTGGTCGAAGGAGTTATCGCGGCCCTGGAACGTAAAGAGCTTTTGGAGGAACATGAGTGGGTTAGTCAGTAAGAGTCAGGATTTCCCTTCCAAAAATAGGGCCTAATTTTAGATAAATCTAAGCAAAAAACATAGGTACAAACTTTGCCACCTCTTTGAACTTAGGAGTTGAATTTAGAATTATCCTTCCTTATTCCTTGTATACGTCAAAGAATCCTCTGTGGAAAACAGCTTGCTAGTCTAAAGGGTCCTGGCGTTGCGGAATATGTTCGAAAGAGTTACCGCGGCCCTGGGAAGAAAGGCACTAGGAGGACTAAGGGTGGGTTTTAGTCAGTAAAAGTCTGACACTCCCTGCTGCTCCACCCAGAGCGGGAGGGGTCATTTGATGATTTCTCATCCTCTAAAAAAAAAAGGGCGTAGAGTTCGGACTTTTCTTTTAATTAGGCACATACTAGCTTCGCCCAGCGGGATTACCAGCGTGAAAGTTGGATATTATAGAAGGGAATATACTCCCGGAATAAAAAGTTCCTATGTCCTTCTCAAAGTTCCAATTTATCGCAATGGTAGATACTAGATAAATGTGCAGTAACGGTCATTGACCCACATATATTTTTAGACTTAGTTATAATCAAAAACAGAACAAAGACAAAGCTGTCCTGGATCGACTCCTGTCGTGATCCTTTACGTTGTCTAGTTATGATTAACGGTTCATAATTTATTGTTCGGGTATCTACGAAAAATATTAGGGAAAGGTCAATGTACTTAATTGCAAGTTTATCTGGCACCTACCATATACCAAAATTCATCAAAATTGGTTTAGCTGTGAAAACTTAATAAACAGACAGACAGAATTGTTGTCGTGTTTTGAATTATAGTGTGGATATGGAAAACTGTGGTGTTTGGAACAGAGTTCTTGTTAACAGGAGAAAATGTAAAGTGGCATAATTTATTATGGCCTATTGTAACGTAATCGAATTGTATCAAGATGTATCTCTGAAGAATAGTAAGATAAACATACTGTTGAACGCAGGTTGTTGAAAAATTGATTTAACCTGACTTACGCCCTATGGCATTTCATACAAACTTTCAAGACCTTATTTTTCGAAATGAATAAACAGATTTTAATGAGACTTGGTATGCATACGCTAGATACCCAGGTCTAAAATAGTATGTAGAGAACAGTTTCGAAAAAAAGTTTAGAGGGCGAGAGAGAGTGTGATTTTATGTTTTCTATAGAAAGTGAAAAATAGCTCAATCTTTCCCTCTTTTTTATGGATGGATCATCAAATGACCCATTCCGCTCTGGGTGGAGCGGGAGAGGGTGTCAAACTCTTACTGACTAAAACCCATCCGTGCGTTCCAGGGCCGCGGTGACTCTTTCGAACAAAATCGGTAACCCTGGCAGGCTTTGGCCCTGACGGGCCCTGTCTACTATGCTGACATCTCTTGGAGGTTCGCGTGGAACACAACGCGCCGTCGACCCGGACCTGGCATTGATCGGACGGCGAGTCTCTCTCTCACGCAGCTCGCCTCTCCTTCACTAGCATTACTGCTTCGCAAGAGGTGACGGCTTTCCATACCTCCTCGCTCCGGACAATGGATTGAACTAGGGCCGGATGCGAGAGGTCGCTGCCCCGCCGATCGCCTCGACAAGAACACGGCGGTGCTCCGCCCAAGCAGGGCAGACCTCCACCGTATGCTCCACCGTGTCCGCCGGGCGATCCTCACAGTGAAGACACCCGAACGTGTCCCCCGCCAAATCCGAAACAGGTACCTCTCGAAACAACCGCGTCCGGTGAGTACCTGCGTCAGGTGGAAAGTGAGGGCGCCATGGCACCTCTCCACTCCTTAAAGAGGGAACTTACCGCCGCAATAGTGGCGTGTCCAGCGCTGGGTTGCGACAGACGCTGTCTCCATACCGCCATTGTCTCTTGCCGAAGCTCCATCCGCCACGCTAAGCTGAACTGAAAAAATGGGATGTATGCGTACGAAGTCGCGGGAAAAGCCTAGTAATAGTAAATATAAGATATACCCAGTGCGGTTTACTAGTATCTTTATAAACTTAGTTTCTATTAAGTAGAAGTAACGATACTAAGATCGTTGCAACGACGGGACGTTGGCATTGCACACACAATGCACATTGGGACCATCGATTATATTCAATAGCGCGATGACACAGCATTATGCTAAGACCCTTTTAGCACTATTTCGAGGCACAAGTACAAGGTTTTAACTCATTTTGTATACATCGTGTAACAGAATAAACGCAATACCTCGCGAAAAAAAAATCGACTGTTCCATATATTATACTTCTGTGCGCATAACTCGACAAAATGTACTGAACAGTTGATTTTTTTTGCGATTTGTGGGTTGGTCCCATAGTAAAAGTTCATAATGATGAGTACAATGACCCCTTAAGAGGTATTGCGTTTAATCTGTTACACGTTGTATATATGTCGCAGCCAACAAGCTTAGACAGCCGTTTCATTAAAAGTCTAGCCTTTTCATTAAACTGCGCCGTTTAATCAGCGAAATAAGTGACATGGACAAGTCATCTAACGATATTGAACTAAAGATTTCACTTAGGTCGCTGAAAAATCGGCAGTCGCAATTAAACGAAAAGGCTAGGCCACCAATTAAACGGCTGATTAAGCTAGTTGGCTGCGACATTATATATGACCAACTTTTATTGTGGATCGAGTCGGCAATATGGAAATCTAATTTCTTTTTCCATATTTTTTAGTTTTAATGCCATTTAGACAAGCTTTTAACTTATTAGCCATCGTTCTGAGGGTGTACAATATAGCCAATTTTTACTGCTGACTATTATTTTATAATATTATTATTCCATTCCGAAGTTATTGACGAAAAAAATAGCCCATTACCCTCCTCCCCTTATCTTCGAAACTAACAACAAAAATAAAAAAAAAACGAAACAACCCTAAAATTAAAAAAATCCGATAATTGAGAAAATCTTTACTTACTATATACCATTACAGGAAAACTTTTCCAGCTGTTTTTTTACAGTTGTTCGCGTTTAATTTAGTTCAATCACAGATTTGATGGCACCAACTGCATCAGACTGCTTGCAAAGTACTTAATTTGTTTGGAACTTTTTAGTCTTTTTTGAAGTTGATTTTTTCTTTTTTTGTTTTTTTTTCCTTAATACAAATCAATATGACCACACACTTCTTCTTCTTCACACCCTGTATATAATAAATCTATACAAACTAAAACAGGTTTAGGTTAGGTTAGGTTTAGGTTAAGGGACTATCAGTCCCTCAACCTAAACCAGACGTTTAAAAATCATCTCCTTTCTGCGCATCTCCCGACAAACTTCCAAGGAAACCCTTGTATATCGATACTGAATACAAATACCGCTGTTGGGGTAAACAAGTCCAAGCTAGACTTGGTACACACTGTGTTGAATAATTTATTAATGCCATACCTACCTTAGTCTTATGTTCATAAGATTTGCCTTTGAATAGTGACGGTATATACCTGGTAAAGTTATTGGAATATCTTTGAGAATGTTTCTTCAAGGTTATATTTTTAATGATATTATGTATTAGGACAAAACATCACGCATATACCTTGGTGACAGTTTTAAGGTTAATTTGGATGAGGTAACCTAATAATACATTCAACGCGCTTGTTTTCTTTTCTAATGAGTTAGGCAGAAGTACCTACCTACAAATAGTACTAGCAGCCCGCCCCGGCTTCGTACGGGTACAAATTATATACTGTTACGAGCTTGGGATTCGTGACAATATAAACAGCCGATTAAATAACAAAAGTGACACCTTAATTAATCAACACTAATTACAAATTTAAAACTCACTAATTATAAAACACAATTGCACTACTGATCACTTTAATTCGCAGTTGAAAATTGCTCTCGAAGCTATCGCTTGTATCGCAAATCCAATACTGACTCGGTCGCGGCCATAGATAGGTCGGCAGATAATTCCAGAACCTTCCACTAGGTATAGAAACATCTAGAAAGTTCGCGTACATACCGGTCCCGACTAACCAGATGTCGAAAACTCCAGAATGTTCTAGCATAGAAAAGTCTAGAAGGATCTTGACTCTACTAGTTCTGCTACTCGATACTAGATGGCGCCAGTAGTAACGAATATCGTTATGTACCCGGCATTAATTCTGGTGCGTAACAATACTCTTAAACTCATAAGTAAGAGTGGATGGAAAATAGCTTTTTTATGCTTCGTTTTAAGAAACACTCATATAATTCAACATCTGCCTAGCCTTTTCCCAACTATATTAGGGTCGGGTTCCAGTCAAACTGAATTCAGCTGAATACCAGTATAAACACTCATGTATTTATTGTCTATTCTATTCTATATTTTTATATGGGAAGCAAAGCCGATGTCGACTATTCTGCCAATGTCTAAAGTATATTGGAAAAGCAAGTGTGTTTAAAAGCTGGTAATGAACAGTAGGTATGTATTTATGTCATATATTTATGTGTTAGCCAACGGAATAAAAATAAATCTCTGCTTTATTCAGATGTCAAGAAAACTTATGACAGGTCTCAAATCTGTCGAAATCTAGGCAAAAAAATGCCAGTCTTCTTTAGATTAGGTACCTATTTTATAAAGAGTATTCTATTCCATTCTATTCTACTTTTTAGGGTTCCGTACCCAAAGGATAAAACGGAACCCCATTACTAAGACTCCGCTGTCCGTCCGTCTGTCACCAGACTGTATCTCATAAAACGTGATAGCTAGACGGTTGAAATTTTCAGAGATGGTGTATTTCTGTTGCCGCTATAACAACAAATACTAAAAACCGAATACATACAGTGAATATTTGAATGGTACCACCCATACAACAAACGTATTTTTTTGCCGTTTTTATAGTTAATGATACGGAACCCTCCGTGCGCGAGTCCGCTCGCACTTTGCCGGTTTTTTTTAGTAGGTACTCCGATAAACTCAAGTTTTTGCATTTTTTTTTAGTAAAATTATAAAAGAAATACGTTTTATATTTTTGTTTTATGCCAAGGTGATAAGTTAACCATTGCAAAAAGGTACCATTGAGTTTTTTTAAATTTCTACATAATGTTAAATGATTTTCATCTGTATTACATTTACAAATGTAATACAGATGAAAATGCAAAGTATTTTATTAAATCTAAAACTGAAACTTTTCCATAATTACAAGAACATTAATTGTACGCACAATTTAGACAAAAATAACTTTTTCACGAAACTATCATTGTGCGGGTTTAACTTTTTTGCAAAAAGTTAACTATATTTTAGTTGATGAAGTCTGCCCAGCCTTACCAACTAACTGGCATAACTGGTGTCACATTTCCTGGCTTCTGACTACAACTGTCAAAGTCGACTTCTCGACAATCATCAACGATCTACGAATTAATACCGAGACCTTAACGTGCTTTCCGAGATTCGGAGGAATTTCGGTATGTTAAGACGGTCACCCATCCACAGAAAATCGAAACGAGCGGTTGGTATAACTCAGCTACGAGTTCATCTTTCCTCGTGTACACAACATTAATTCCGACAGTTCGAGTTACACACGATTCCCATCATTCAACACTACAAATGTTAGTTTTGGTCACACTCGACAACGAAGGACGGGCTACTAATTAATTTGAAGGATCTCTTCTCTGCTATTCGACGGTTGGACATTGTGCGACCTATTACAGCGGGGACATAAGTAGTGTTATCTTTTAGGTACATATTTGTATGTTGTGGAAGTTGTTCGAGAGAGTAGTTACCCTGGCCGTGGAACGCAAGAATTTGGAGGAACACGGGTGGGTTTTAGTTAGAAAGTCTGACACTCCCGTCCGCTCCGCTCAGAGCGAAAGGAGTCATTTGTTGATTTGAAAAAAAAGGTGATATGTATGGAATAGTTCAGTGACCGACAGACTTGAGGATCTAGACAACGACATATTTGTTTTCTTTTTTATTATTGATAGGCACGCGCTTGACCACTATCTCACCTGATGGTAAGCGATGATGTGGTCGAAGATGGAGCACGCTTGCCTAGAATTAACCTATTCACTATTGACTTAAAGACTTCTAGGTTGTAGCTATCAGGAAACACAGACTCTGGCAGGGAATTCCACTCCTTAGCTGTACGCACAATGGATGTGTTCCCAAAGCGTTTTGTGCGTGTGGGTGGGATGTCCACCATGTACCGGTGGCGCATCGCCCTACGTCTTGTGGTACATTCTGTGTACATTCTTTCAGTGACAACGATAGGCTGGTTGGCACTTATCTGAAGTAGGTCTGAAAAGTAATATTTATTTTGCTTATGTCTATGTCGCAGCCAGCTAACTAAATCAGCCTTTTCATTGAAAGCCTTTTTATTGAACTGCGCTGTTTAATCAGCGACGTGATATGGGCAAGTCATTAAACGATATTGAACAAAAGATGTCACTTAGCTCGCTGAAAAATCGGCGCATTTAAATGAAAAGGCTATATAGGCCAATAATTAAACGGCTGATTAAGCTAATTGGCTGCGACATATATTTATAAAAATATTCATTTTACTAATTCCCTCGGTCATGCCACTTGAGAACGACTTTACCGATTTCATTAATCTTTATGCATTTGATAGCCTAGTTCTTGAGTACAGTTTTTGGGTTCGTTTTTTCATTTAACATCACGCTTCGACCCTTAGAAGCCGATCAGCGGGTAAAACCGCAGGGCACAGCTAGTTGGCTATAAATCTTACTCGCAACTCTTTTTCGTCAATTTAAACTAGATGAGACCGGTGTCTCTTAACTGATTACCAGAGATCGGAATAGGTAGAGTATATTTACTTAAAGTTCGAGGAAGTAAGTAACATAGAGTTGATAATACCTCCTCTAAAATCTCGGAATCATAAACATGACAATTAAAACCCGAGATTATGAAAACATGAACTGGACTTGAGTATAGTTACAAAAAAAAATAAATATTTTTTAGTTTTTGTAACTATAAACAGTTTGAGTACGGAACTCTAAAAACATAATAAGATTCTTAAATATAATAATGTAGTTCAAATTTCTTTAATCCCAGGATTCAATGGTCATGTTTATGCTTCCGGGATTTTAGAGGAGGTATTATCAACTCTATGTTACTTACTTCTTCGAACTTTAGGTAAATATAGTCTACCTATTCCGATCTCTGCTGATTACCCTGAGAAGAAACACCAAAACGTACAGAGAGAATCTAGTCTCTTTTAAAAAACCCAGACAATTGTAAACATGTAATTGTCAAAGCATTTGAGAACTATGCACGTTAATATCTAAGGTATTTTTTTGCGGAAAGGCCCACACAGATCTGAGTGGATTTGTCCAAATAGCTCATAATTAAAAAGAAGTTAGTTGATTTTAGTCATGTATACTGTTTTTAGTGTTTTCCAGAAAACCCTGTTAAATATTATTTTAAAATAAAGTGCAATAAAAAAACTTTTTCACAAAAAAAACCGACTTCCAAAGAAAACACTACAAAGTATAAAATAACTTTAATTTCGGAAGTCAGTGTAAAATAACTAAGAAGCAACAAAACAAAAAAAGTTTTTTATTTTCCACTTTTTAGTGGTACCCCACACCTAACTACACTGGAAAGTCACAGGAAAGCATTTGGTATACATGGATGATTTTTTCACATATTTTTTCCAGCTATTTGAATTTACAAACCAAATTGCTTGACCGATTTTGATAAAATTTAAATGGGACCAATCGAGAAGTATATTATTTCACATAAAACAAGAATTTTTCAAATCGGTTCATAAAAGACGGAGATATGAGGTAACAAATACAAAAAAAAATATAATCGAATTGAGAACCTCCTTCTTTTTTGGAAGTCGGTTAAAAATAAATGATTGCTTCAGGTAGTAGGGACGGTTGCGGATTTTGTTCGAAAGAGTTACCACGGCCCTGGAACGTAAAAGGCACTAGGAGGACTATGGGTGGGTTTTAGTCAGTAGAAGTCTGACACTCCCTGCCGCTCCACCCAGAGCGGGAGGGGTCATTTGATGATTTCCAATCCAAAAAAAAAAAAAAAAAAAAAAAAAAAAAAAAAAGGGTCCCATCTATCTCTGTGACAAAGTTAATCAAAATCGGTCCAGCGATTTAGGCATGACAGTGGAATAAACAGCAAACTCATTTTCGTACTTATAGTATTAGTTAGAGAACAGAACAGATGGTCGATGGGGCCGAAAAGTTTTGGAGTGGCGACCGCGTACCGGAAGACGCAGCGTTGGAAGGCCTCCCACAAGGTGGACCGATGACCTGGTGAGGGTCGCGGGTAACCGATGGATGCGAGACGCACAGGACCGGTGGTTGTGGCGACGCTTGGGGGAGGCCTATGTCCAGCAGTGGACGTCTTTCGGCTGATATGATGATGATGATGATGAGTATTAGTTAGCATAGGATTTAGAGTCCTAGCGATATGATTAATCTCAAAGTAAGAATGACGAAGGTCCAAAAACTATCCAACGTGTAAAACACCCGATACATTTCGCTCTCCATCCTATTTCGTTCGTCCGAAAATTCTCGAAAAATCTTCGTACCAACGCAACGATACGTGTCACTCGCTTAACGCAACCAACCCCGCCCCCCTCGTTCGATGATCCCCAAACACTATTTGGTTTCCCTCAATTTTCCCGAAGGGTTGATGTATCAATAAAGTAAAAAAAACTTTGAAAAAAACTTGTGTGAAATCGGACGACGATAAGCTCGGGAAATGGCCGCTAGAGGGCGTAGCAGGGTCTACGCACAGTCGTAGACGCGCGCTCGTAGCGGGACCACGTAGCGCTTCTCGTAGCGGCCGCGTAGCAACGACTACGACAGTGTTCCTTTGAAAAGTGACGTGCAAGTGACAGATGTGTTTTTTTTTAAAGTGACGCAAAAGTAGGTGACGGTAATTCCAAGTGAAAAAGTTTTGACAATTTCGAGTGTTTTGTGAATAAAAAAGTTTGGTTTAGATTTTTGTTTCTGCTGAATATTCAAGGCATTTTCTGTGTCGGATAATGTGTTGAGTCTTGAGTGGTAAGTTGGAATCTTTAATTTGTTTTAGACGCTCTCATTTTATATTAGTTCGTTGGAGTTTTTATTTAAAGAATATCTGGAATCGTGAGCTTTATTTAAGATTATAGGAGCTTTTACGTAAAGTGTGAATATTTTAAACGGTGTTCTTTGAAATTGTTTAATAATATTAAATCATTAAATTAAGTACTTAAATTAATACGTGGAATACCAATGCTAATATAAATTATTATCTATTTACGTAAAAATCTTATTAGGATTCGTATTATTTTTCGCGTGTTTGTGTCATGTAACGCAATCTACTTTTACATACATTAAAAATATTATAACGATACATTTACAACTTTTTTTTTATAATTAGGAATAATTATGTGTACTTACTAATTACAGCCATACATTGATTTGTCTTTTGTACTTCGTAAAAGCATTAAATCATTAATAGAATTTGAGTGAAGAAAAATAAAGAAATAAGATATATAAAAATAATTTAAAAAAAAGAAACAACAAAAAAAAAGAAACTGAACAAAAATATATTTCGGACGGCTAAAAGATCAACATTTTAGCCACAGGATTGAACTAAGAAGAAAAAATCACACATTATTTTTACTATAAAATAAAAATCCTAAAATTTTAAATGTGTTAAATAAGTTTAAAAAAATTAATAAACGAAATATCAATAAAATAAAACATAAAATATATGCGATTCGATGACACAGTGAAAACATCTTACGCGATACAATTAACAGAACACAATTATAATTTTCCATTTATTTCTATCTTCAGAGAAAGAGAATTCAGTTATTGGGAAGTTATTTAACTGAAATCTCTTGGGACTTATCCGTACTAATTGTTAAAGATTAATCAACCAATTATGAATCGTGTTAACCAGTAACTGGGTACTAGAAGTCAGATAAGTAATCGCTCTATGTAAAATGCTGGTACTAATTCATGTAATTATTAAAAATATGAACAGGTAAACTAAAGTACCCTGTACTTTTATTTAATTTTCTTTTCACGATGCACCTTTTTACTCGCATAAGTTCGTCTAAAATATTTGAAACTATTTTTTTTAATATTGCGGGGGACCCTGGTGACCTGTACTACAGGTTTTGTTCCAAAAACCTATTTCAGACAGTCTCTTACAATGTTGGAATATAGATACAGGTCTCAAATTATGTTAATTTTAAGGCAACCAATGTGAAGAGAGAATAAATTAATGACTTTGAATTGAATTGACAGACTTAATGGATTAGCAATAGGGTTCTGTTCTCTCGGATACGAAACCTTAAAACCCAGTAATGAAAAAAATCGCTGATGGCTATAAATTAAACCGCTGATGCGGACAATTTGCTATGCGCCGCTGAGATCTAATAGTCAAACCTTTTCTATTTAATTTGATTAAATAAGGTTCTCTTTATAAATGTTGCTTAAATGGTAACAAATATTCGTTTCTGCCACGTTCTTTTCCATAGACATCTACGCTTTGGAATAGTCGATAGTTAATTAGTTACATTGTTTTAGCCCAGCAGGTGGCTACGGTATTTGCAGCATCTGTGGCAATAATTAACTCCCCCAAAGCGCAAGTTTATATTTGACTGACCGACCCTGACAATTTATGTGTTATTTTGTGTGTCAGTGAATGGTTTAATTGAAATAAATTCTTTAAATGATTGAGTTTATAGTGTGATGTATGGAAGAAGAAATCAAGAGAATGATGATTTATTTCTAAATATCGTTTTGAAGAAACACACATTACGGGGCAACAGGATACCCTTGGTAAGAGTATTTGTTAGACTTTTGGGCTTCTGACTGTCCGTGACGTCGATCAAAGATCTACGAATGTCAGCCGGGACCAACCACTTAGCGGTGCGCTAGTCGAACGGCCGAACACGTTGACGGGCGTGGTTAAATGCATGTTATCTTATCTCATTCAACATCATTTAAAGGGAGGAATAAACGTTGTGATGAGCAATACGAAGCTAGTGCGCACACATATTTACAGTGATTTGAAATGAACTGATGATTTATAATGAAAATGAGCTCGTAAAAATTTATTGTAAGATATTTGGTGGTAAGGATATTAATTATGAAATAATCTATCCCTGTGTGGTCAATATTTTGCCATTTACGTGCTATATAAGTTATTTATTATTTTTCTGAACGTACACCGTATCGCCATACTACGTTTATATGGAACAATGACTGACTAGCGCACCCTAAACGCTCTTTCCAAAGGAAGCGGTGTCTACAATGTTCTTATAACGTTAATGCGGTATCAAAATATTCCAATCTTCCATTTATAAACATTCATCGCATATCAATACATCCGTGTCAAATTATTCGCAGTATAAAGTACCTCAGTGAAACAAGAATCGGAGTGTTCAAAGAATCGGAGTATTCAAAGTATCGTAGTATTCGGAGAAATAAAATTCAAACAAACAAATTTCGCACCAGCACAGGACACCCCCTCTGTCTGTCTCTGAGTGTGCTTATAACTTGAGAGCCACTAGTATTCTGGCTTTAGTATACATTAGTCTTTGCAAACTAACAGCTATTAAATTACATTGTGTTAGAATACATCCGCATAGAACTAGGTTTAGGCTCCATTGCATGAGTGTTAAGTGGCTCTACTGATACATAGTGACTTTCTATTCTAAATGATGGTTGAAGAGACAACATTTTATGGGATTGACGTACGTTGAGGAGGTCGTGGCTAAAGAATAACTGCCACTCGGTTCGATCTACAAGGTTGGTCTGTGGATGGGTGACCATCTTATTAAATAAGATTACTCGCCTATACTGGTCCCTTCAAAATGGTTGAGCTTAATAAAGTGCTAACCTCTGTGTCGTTCCTGCTATGGCTATTTTTAAATGATATTTCTGGTTTTTATTTTTTTTTAATCTCGATGCATTTCACATGCACGACGTTCTAAATCGTTCTCAAAACGAATGCAACCAAATTAACAGATTCAAATTCATGAAGTTTTTTTGCACGTTCACACTTCAGAATGGAAACTAGCTTAATCTTGCTGCCTGACCGACTTTTCTACAATTCAAAAGAACCTGTTGTTAATTGAAATTAAAGCTTTTAATTTCAGTTCGTATGGCAAGGGTTTTCAGATGCCGCTAAGCCCATTTTTTCATTGAAATCAACAAAACAAAATCATGTCTAGCTAAGGGGTTGAATTAAGCAGACAACAACTCGAGAGCTATAATTATCAAGTAATCAAATAACTCTTTTACCCTTTTCATGCAACCTTTTAGTTTATCAACTAAATTTAAAATTCAGTACCTAATATACAGTCCGTTCCAATTTTTTTCATTTCAGCACGGCTCATTAAATGTTCTCATAATGTTTTCATTATACAATGCTGGATGTGATGTTTTAAAAACCCTTTTGTTGTACGTTTTTACAACTGTGTCGGAGGTTTCTTTGTGGGAGCGCTGCTGATGGCTATTTTGCCTACTTTTCTTTTTTTTTCTGGTATTATGTTTGCCCGGGTTTCATTTTGATATGTATCGTTCTTTTTCGGCTATGAAAGAGAAGCCTGACTGTCCTGTTTGCCTACAAAATAAATTGGAAAATCGTTTTGGGATTACATTCCTTAAGCGTACAGCTAAGGAGTAGAATTCCATGTCAGAGTCTGCGTTTTTGATAGCTACAACAAAAGGGGGTCTTTTAGTTACTTCTAGGTAAGCGTACTCCATTGTCGACTACATTATCGTTTACCATCTAAGGCCTGAATTATACAGAAAAGGCGTAGTGAAGACGAGGCGCAGGCGAGGCGTAAGGCACCGCATCTTCGCCGCGTCTTCACCACGCCTTTTCTGTATAATTCAGGCCTAAGGTGAGATACTGGTTAAAGTAAGCATATTAATAAATTTTGCAAATAATAAATTACGTTTTAAATTAAGGAAATTACGGTTGCGGAATTTGTTCGAAAAAGTCACCGCGACCCTGGAACGCAAAGGGTTTTTAGAGGAACACGGATGGGTTTTAGTCAGTAAGAGTCTGACACTCCCTTCCCCTCAGGGCGGCAGGAGCGGAAGGGGTTCACATTCGCAAAAAAGGTATAGTTTAAGTTACAACTTAGAATGTTACCTACGAAATAAAATAAATGTTTTTATTGTTTCTCATACAATTGTTCTACAGCACAAAAATTGAGGCAGCCCCGATAAGTTATAAGGATACTTGTGATGGGGTTACCTCGCAACTTCCCGTGGGTTAGGTACTATCTACAATGTTGAGACATACAAAAAGGAAAAGAAAAAGTTTATGTACTAGAATGTTACAAAATTATTGTAGGTAGCATGTTCAGGTTTGTGGAGTGTTTTTGTGTGTGTTTGTGTAGGGGGGGAGATGGAGGTGCGGGGTGTGAGTAGGTGTGTGTGTGTTAATGATGGATTGATTGATGTAGGTTATGAATGGCTACAGGTTCTTCTTTATGATATTTGGGTTAATAAAAGTTCAATTTCAAACTCAAACTCAAACTCTTTATTGCATTCATGTGTACATTTTAGTTGTTACATATATGTGAGTAAGTTCCAACATGAACCCGGTTTCATTGTACGTTTGTGTTTTTAACCATTCCGTTACACGAAATAGGTACGTAGATTAATTAATGTTTTCACATTGTGCACAGTGTAATAACGTTAATTAATCTACGTACTTCTACGGTACCGAAGTTAGAGGCAAAGTTGTACATGTCGTAATGTCTATGATTTTCAATCCTGTGTGGTTTTGTAGCTTATATACCTTGGTTTAAGACATGTATGCTGCGGATCTGTTAGGTACTCGTTATGAGTGACGCAACACGCAATTAATGCTGTCTCTATTTAAAATGCTAACAGTACCGTAATTTTTCGAGATGTTTGAACCATTTTACTTAATTCGTCTTTTCTCTAGGTTTTGAGAAATTTAATACAAAATAGTCAGACAAATACCCTTTTCTGTTTGGGCTACGTCACAGGCCTGCAGTGTCACCAGTCGTACTGAAAAGAGAAAGGTAATCGTCTTGGCTGTGCAATCGCTTTGCCTCTTTTTACAGAGTGGTCAATAGGGATGATTTCTAAAAAACCTATTTGGTCCGTCGCGTCGGTTAGATTAGCCAAAATATTGAATAATAATTATGTTATTTTTCTTTTGTCTTCATGAAAGGAAGACGATATCTATAACTCTTTGAAATTTTACGTGACGTCACGTTTTGGTACTTTTTTTGCAAAGAAATGACGTCACAAACCCCTACTTCTGAACTTTGATGTGTTTTATCTTTGTAATTTTTTTAAATGTTATAAAGCAAAAAATACGTGTCGAATCATCATCTTCCTGCCATTATCCTATGTTGCTTGGAGTCGGCGCAATACGTTTTTTAACCAACTTCAAAAAAAGGAGGTTCTGAATTCGGTTGTTTTTTTTTGTGTTTTTTACCTCCTATCTCCGTCATTTATGAACCGATTTGAAAAATTCTTGTTTTACGTGAAAGGATATACCTACTTCTCGATTGGTCCCATTGAAATTTTATCAAAATCGGTTCAGTAGTTTGGTTTTTAAATCTAAACAGCTGGAAAAAGATGTGGAAAAATCATCCATATATAATACGAAATTGCGTATTCTGCTTTCCTGTGACTTTCCAGTGGTGTTGTTAGGTGTACCAACAAAAAGTGAAATATAAAAAAAGGTTAAAAATTACGAAGAAACAACCAAAAACACCGACTTCAGAAACTAAAGTTATTTTGTACTTTGTAGTGTTTTTTTTTTGGAAGTCGGTTTTTTTTCTTTCTTCCATTCTGTCCAGTCAGCCGTTACGCTATCACTAACTCCCTTTTGCTTTCTTATCACTCCTACACGTGTCGAATATTTTTGATAATCTAACTGAGACGTACTAAGTAAGTTTTTTTTCTTTTAGGGGCTTTTGTGAGGGCATTGTTCAGTCCATTCTCCTACCTTCTGAACCAACTATTTAGTGCACACGCGAGCAAACCACACTTTATACACGTTTAACAAGTTTCCAATAAGTGACCTTAATACCGAAACGCGTAATTAGCTGGAAATTATACGTCTATTATCGTTTATTTATCGGTATTTTACCGTAAATGGGTTTAACGATAGTTATCGAAAAATGCTTTAGGAATTCATGTAACTATAATAATGTGGCGCTGACCTGTATATTACGTTTTACTATACCATAACTTAAATAGTCAAAACACATCGTTGAAAAGTAACAAATATTCATGCAAAACAACCCAATGCTGGCACCTTGACACTATTGCTATAATAATAACCACCACTGCCACGATTTGCCACGATAACATTAGGTGCAAACATTATGGGCAGAATAATATTATTATAGCCTGCATAATATTGCAATAATGATAATGTGGTCCACATCAAGGAAATTATGTTATTACGATCAAAATTCCCGTATTTGGGTTAATCTAGTCAGACATTTACCTTTCATTTTCATTTTGGTAAACGGATAATTTGGCGTTTCTGTTTGTTAAGTAAATTGGTGGATAGGTTGGCTTTTCATCATCATCATCATCATATCAGCCGAAAGACGTCCACTGCTGGACATAGGCCAAGTGTCGCCACTACAACTGGTCCTGTGCGTCTCGCATCCATCGGTTACCCGCGACCCTCACCAGGTCATCGGTCCACTTTGTGGGAGGCCTTCCTACGCTGCGTCTTCCGGTACGCGGTCGCCACTCCAAAACTTCTCGGCCCCATTGACCATCTGTTCTGCGAGCAATGTGCCCTGCCCACTGCCACTTCAATTTGGCGATCCTTCGGTTGGCTTCTGCGCTCATTTAATACATAGATAGATTTAATTTTCGTAAAACATGAGTATCATTTCTATATATTGTAAAACAAACTCCCCTCGCCACGTCTGTATGCCTTGTACTCAAATACCTCAAACGGATTTTCATACAGTTTATTCACCAATGAAAAGAGAACACGAGGAAAGTTTAAGTGCATATTTCATGAAAGTTTTGTGTTTGAATTCTTTCACCGCGGCCCTGGAATGCAAAGGGCAGTTGGAGGTACGCGGATGGGTATTAGTCAGTAAGAGTCTGACATTCTCTCCCGCTCCACCCACAGCTGAACGAGTCATTTGATAATTTCCCATCCTTAAAAAAAAGTTTTTTTTCCTTTTTACCCGACTACAAATCAAAAGGAAGGGTTATGATGTAACTAGTCTGTGTTTGTTTATATTTACGTGTGTTTTCATAATCCCATTATTGAAAACAATTGAAAATCAGACAACAGTTTGAAACAAAACTTATTCTAAGTTCGAAAGTATCGCGAAGTTTTCTGGAATTCTTCGAAACATGAACCATAAACAGCTCACTATAATAAAAATAAAATGAAAAGAGGAACTTTCTCGTGCAGTTTATTTTTAATTTCCCATAGGGATGTTTTACTTTTTTCTTTCGGATATAAATAGCTGGCGGAAGGTGATTCTCGGCGGTAAATTACCGATAAAATGCAGTGGTTCGAATAACGGTTTTTATTTTTTTTTGTTGATGGATTTTTTATTTGTCATTGTTTTCAAGTGGGGGCTTTTACGATGAACTACGGTTTAGATCAGTGAATAGCGATCTAGACACACTTGCGTCACATAATTATCTTACATGCATTTAACTTGACGACACGGTTGGCGCAGTGGTTGAGTAATTGACTGCTGCGCTGCGTGTCGCGGGTTCGATTCCCGCACGGAACAAATATTTGTATGGCCTACAGATAGTTGCTCCGGGTCTGGCTGTTTGTGTACGTGAATTTATATGTTTGTAAACGCACCCACGATACAGGAAAAATTGCAAGTATGGGGCAACGCTTTTAAAAAAAAAAAAACTAAACGTGTATTTAAAATATATGTCTGTCTCTATCATATTTAAACGCTTGACTGAAATAGAACGAATGTAAAATTATTTATTTCTGGTGCAAGTGGAGTTTAATCAAATTCGATCGCAGTTAAGATCCGTAAACTTCGATCAGTTAGTGAGGTTCGAAGTGAGCCATACGGAATCTACTTAATAGCGTTTACACTTCACAATTTGTGTTTCATACAAACTCCCAAACTTAGAAATGAATGAACCGATTTATAGCAAACTTTGGGAGGCATACGTAAAATTCCTACGTCTAAAAGTTACTTGCGTACTTTTTACTTATAAAAAAAGATACCCCATGGGAGTGCAGTGCCCCTGTTCAGGGCCTAAACCACCAACTCTTACAGCAGTATTACTTCAATACTACTTCCAGTGGGAAAGAGACAGAGCTATACATCCTGTATAGCTCCGTCTCTTTCCCACTGGAAGTAATATCCCAGAGCATGAACCACATGTTAGAGTGCCCCAAGTGCCCATTCACCTGTACTTTGGAGGATTTAATTAATGCCACCGATGCTACAATTAACGTAACCACCTACTGGGCCCAAACAATATAAAGAGTTAACCATCAAATGGCGTAGATGACTAAAAAAACCCAAATAGTCCGTCAGATAGATTTCCAAAAAATATTAGACACGTATTTTTTCTTTTTTCAAGTAAACAAAAAATGAAAAAGATACAGTACGTTGAAAACTCACGTGACGTCACTTGTATAATATCTTGGGACAATCAACACACCGCCATCTGGTCCCAAACTAGGCAGAGCCTGTACTATGGCAACCAGACAACTGATAAACATACTAATATATTTCTAAATACATACATATTATAGATAAATTACACACCCAGATACAGAACAAATAATCGTACTCATCGCACAAAGATTTGTCCTGTGTGGGAATCGAACCCACGACCTCCGTCCTAGCAGTCAGGGTCACTAACCACTAGACCAACAGGCCACAATGTACATACATTTACGTCGGTATACTTTTTACGTCTTATTTGTCACCGTCATTTTTTATTGATTTGATAAAGCAAAAAATACGTGTCCAATATTTTTTGATAATCTAACTGACGGACTAAATATAATCATATATTTTTAAACCAGGAATCATCCCTATTGAAAAGAAGAAAAAATAAGTTAAAGACAAAAATAGAGCAATTTTGAATTTTGTGTAGAAAGTGAAGAATCACTTTCTTTTTCCATATAAACTATTTTCTTGGAATACAGCTTGCGATAATAAAGATTACGAATTGTCAGCTATTTCTTCTGAGTAAGAATTTATTCATAGAAAAATATCTTGTGTAGAATGCAATAATGATATTTAGAATATCCAACTTCGTGCTTATACCAACTTTACTTGAACAGTGATAGTTTCGGAGCCATGAACTCTGAATTGCCAGACGCCTTAGTACTTTCGATGTCACTTTTTATAGGTAGGGTGTGCTCATTGCCTTATGGCGTGGATAGGAAATATGGGTGACTGTTATAACCTTTTTGGAGTTTAATGTCCTAATATTTTCTTATATTATGTGCAAACTTTAACACAACAGTGGATCAGCTACTTATTATGGCACATTGGGTGGGTACTTCAGTACAGTATAATGTACTCTGTGAGGGTACTACTTAAAGTTTAAAGGAGACTTTATTTTGCCCGCAGCTTGGCCCGCATAAGAAGTGTTTTAGCAAACCAAGGGAACGTACTACTGGGATGTTGCGAAAACGCCGTTTTCTGTGGGTGTCATGGCTTTTGACGTCAGAGGTCACGTCAGACTTCGTTTTCTAATTAGCAACTTTAAATCTTTATAACTTCGTCACTGATGAAGATATTTTAAAAATGATTTCTAATAAAACCGGCCAAGTGGGAGTCGGAGTCGCGCTCGAAGTGTTCCGTACCTAATTTGTAAAAAACGGAAAAAAATCACGTTTGTGGTATGGGAAAATAAATATTTAAGTGGGGCCACTTTAATATTTATTTTAATCTGGTTTTAATATTTGTTGTAAGAAATACACCATGTGATTGTGAAATTTCAACTGTCTCGCTATAACGGTTCATGAGATACAGCCTGGTGACTGACAGACAGACAGATGGTCAGCGGAGTCTTAGTAATAGGGTCCTGTTTTTACACTTTTGAAACGGAACGTTAAAAAAATACAGTTGAGTTTATTAATTAACAATCAATCAATGTAACTACATAGCCTTTTTCAACTATGTTGGGGTCGACTTCCAGTCCAACCGGGTTCAGCTGTGTACCAGTATTTTCATGGAGACCACACAACTCAGTCATTGGGTAACATAATATCCCTTGGCAAGATTAAAGTGTCAGAATTTCTGGCATCTACCCGTAAAGACTGTCAATGATGTTCAAATGATAGCCGGGACCAACATCTTAACGTGCTTCCCGAAGGCACGGAGGTGTCTCAGTACGTGACCCATCCATGGACTGCCCTCGGCAAACGTTGCTTATCCGCGAAGATCGAACGTTCGTTATTAATTTACAATGAATACAAAATGGTGTCTGATGATTCGATTGTTACTGAGTCGTGAGTTCATCATATAACAGTGTTAAGGCTCTGGGTATCAAACTAACATTTGTACAAAACCACAGATGTTTGTTATAGATATTTGCTGTATGTATTGATTTGTGTTTAGCTGTATATACAATACCGGAGTAAATTGTAAATATCTATATCTTACTTGTAATCCCTGTTTGGGTGAGCAGGGGAATATTAGTTAGGGAGCGTCCATCAATTACGTGAGGCGATTTTGACGATTTTCCACCCACCCCCATTGGTGAGATGTCGTAACATTTGACTCGACCCCCTCCCCCACCTCCTAATCTCAAGTGAGATTAAACAAAATGCGTATTTCTAGAGTAAATTACGGCAACTTGTGCAAAACGTGTTTTGCTTAATAAAGTACTTTTATTTAGAAAATTGAGAATTGGACAGTCAAAACTTAAAGGAACTACTGAAATTTGTAAAAGCTTATTTATTTTAATACAGTCCATAGGGACTCATATGTGTTCTCTTCTTATGAGTGATTACTGGAACCAACATGTACACCGGTGCTCTACCGCTTAGAAATATATGTTAAATTTACTTATGATTTGTTGAAAGACCAGTTTTTCGTAATACTACACTTTTGCTTCAGTTGCTATTGGAAAAAAAGTGATATTTGCCGAGACCCTCCCTCTCCCCCACGTGAGATTGGGCGAGATTAAGCTCCCCTAAAACACCTCACGTAATTTAAGGACGCCCCCTAACAAATGACGTATTATAATATAAAGACGCGTCACGCACCAACATCACAGCTCTAAAAAACAGCGCAAGCAAGCACAATCAGTAGTTATCGGTAGCTACGTGTTCGCGCGCAGGGTATGGATCCCGACAGTAGCCCTCATTTCTTGTCACCAATTTAGGGTGCGAGTAACGCATCTATATTCTATAGTATATCTATCATTGTGAGTATCCCACTTATCGCCAGATAGGTTCAGGAGAGAGATTTATAATGTAGATTAATTAAAAAAAAAACAAATAAAATTGGTAGTTTTTGTACGAGTATGTATAGCAGAGAGGACAACATATTTTATGTGAGGAGTAACGTTACATGACAAACATATAGACGACGAAATTATCGTTGCCAAACGGAGTTCTATGATAGTAATGAAAATGAATGTGGATTAATTGGACAGGGGTATCCCAGGCCTATGAAAAGATGCATAGATCATGGTTAGGAATGATATGAAAGAAAAGGGAGTCAGTGATAGCGTGACCGTTAACATGATGGAATGGAAGGAAAACAACATGTTGCATCGATCCTCAGAATGCAGAAAAAAAGAGAAAAAGTGTTCAATCACATTTGTACGCAGCGCATTATGTCCAAAATAACTCCCCACCCGCGCCTTACCCAACCTGCGCACCATGACATTACCTCTTTTGGGGTAACATTAAATTATAAAAACTATTTAACTGGCAGTCGACTATTTAACTGGCAGTTTACTATAACTTGCGCGTCGGCCATTTATTATATTGACAATTTAACGAACTACGCCATTCCGGCGTGGTTTACACTGCCTCACATTTGAGCGCGTTGACGGTTTCTGGTTTGTTTTGTATTCTGAGCATCGACCCAAGTGACATGGTGTAAGGGCAGGAAGATGATGATTTCTTGAATTCGCCAGTTCTGTTAAAATCCCCTGTAAGTAGGTAATATATATAGGCCCTGTAGCTAGAGGAAATTTCAGTGTAAAATACTGTAAATTATAAAAAAAAACCTTATGAAAAAAATATTTTTCTCCTATAGAAAACAAAAGAGCTTTTATAATAAACCTACTTACCTAAAAAGAAAACACGTCTAACGTCATGTTCTCATTCGAAATTCAAAAACTCAGCATAAACAAAAATACAATCCGTCTTCTTTTTTTTTGTAGGCAAAAGTAACATGATTTATCAGCCAGTTCCCTGAGGGATGCTTGTAATTTTACGAGTATTAAAAGGGATGGGTCTCGAGCGGAAAAATGTAATGACCCGAACTGTCCCGCAGACCACGATTGTACAATCGACTGCATTCACTACTTTTAAATGAAAATTGCATTTCCACCGCATTTTGATGAGCGTTTTAAATTATTGGTTTTGACTGTACGGTGTTTTGAGTGGAATTGTGTGTTGATTAAAAAGTAGATAGAAAAAAAATAAAATGACCCCGTTTTTTTGCTAATAGAAAATCATCAGATGACTTCTCCCGCTCTTGTGTCAGAGTCTTACTGATTAAAACCCTCCCGTGTTCCTTTAAATGCCCTTTGTGTTCTAGGGCCGCGGTAACCCTTTTGAACAAGCCCTACACTAGAGTGAGATATTATTTTAGCCCTGAAATAAATTAAGGCTCTTGAGGTACCCAGGAAAATGCGAGTGTTGTATAATGTCCCTTTTCTTTAAAATTCTGAATTTGAAGTCCATTCAAGAAATTCATTATTCCACAGAAAATATTTAGACGGTCGAGATAATTTTCAAGAAAAATATTTTTAAAACTAAATAAAAGTCGGCTGCTGAAAAGTCATTTATAAAAAGAAAAAACAACAAAAGCACGTTTCTTTTAGATCGTCACACGAAAGCCTTATTTTAAAAGGTAAATAAAAATAAAAGACTAGACTATGAAAATTCTGACGCTACACCAAAGTACACTCGACCAGATTGCCTTTAAGCTTAATGAGAAATCGTAAAACTTTGTATTAGACTGAAGTCAAAGTAAAATTTGCGACGAGTCAGTTTTGACGGAAAGGTATAAATTATTTATGGCACTGACTGTACCTCTATTGTAAGATTTTTTTTAGATCTCCTTGTCAGCGTGTAAGTATTTTATTAAAACTGGCTTGTAATGTGAATGTTCCTTTTTTAACAGACTTCAAAAAAAAGGAGGAGGTTTTTAATTCGGCTGTTTATATCTATATTTTTTAATATTTATGTTCGGGTTCTAAGTCCAAACGGATTTTTAAAATTCTGATTTCTGCTTTGCTTGCTTTTTTAAATTTCGTAGATCTGAAGAATTTTGGAGATAGACAATTAAATTCATATAGACTAGTTGGAATGTTCGGAGTGAAAAATAAAAAAATACTGACTAGACTTTGAAATAAAAACTACTAAATAGTTTATAATAATTTTAATTTTGGAATTCCGTATCAAAAAAAGAAAGAAACTATCTACACCTGAAACACCGGTTTCAAAAATTATAGTTATTTTGTACTGGTTTCTATTTAATAATAATAATAATAAATACTTTTATTTCAGACCATGGTGTCCATTTCCATTTTGGTTTTGGTTTTGGTTTCCATTTTGGTTTCCATTTTTTTTTTTATTTTTTTTTATTTGGAAGTCGGTTGTATTTTTTATCATCCTTTTTGAAAAAACCCCGGGACATTACGTATAATATATTTCTTTTTTGGGTTAAAAGATAACCGTGGTGTCTGCAAGTGGGCCTCACAGGCTCATTTTCGTCATTTTAACTTTTGTACAATACAATGGTAGCTGTACAAGTTGCTCAATACTGGAATGGAATGGAATGGCGCAGTAGTGATTGCTGAGTTTACTTTCTTTTTGTTTTGTTGAGGGTAGTTTTAAGTATTACTAACACTAGTCTATAAGAACATTGTTACTAACAAAATGGACACCATGGTCTGGAATAAAGTATTTACTATTATTATAATACTGGGCAGACAAAATTTGATATGAGTCAATCGACACGAAAAGAAGAAGAAGACTCTTCTGCAAATTCATGGTCTTAAAATGGTAGTTTTGGCTGTAATATAAGATAGTATCGTGATTATTTTCTAGGTTTTTCAAATGGTTTCGCTACCGTAGCCTAAATAAACACTTGACAATAGTGTATTTTTTAAACTTTCGTACTACCTGTACCTACGCGTTAACTTGGCACCAGGGGGTCTACTCTCTAAGCCCGAAGTCCGTAGTTTCTCCGTATCACCCACGGACTTACGATTAGTCCCGAACTCGAACTAAGAATGAATGACAACACGATTTGACAGTTGTTCTTAGTTCGGGTTCGGGACTAAGTCCGACACTAAGGCCGAAACTACGGACTTGGGCTTAGAGATCCCCTGGCTCGAATTACGTTTTACATTTAATTGAACAATTCGATTTCGATGAGAATAATATAAAGGCAACGGTAACAGTGATGCTAACGCGATGAAATGCTTCGAGTCAGGTGCCAAGTTAACGCGTACGGATAGTAATCAGGTTCAGAACTTGCAGATAAAATCTCTCTTATGTACACAAACTGTTTCTAATTTTTGTAACATTAGTATAGGCGTGTTAACAGATCTCAATCGCCCGCTATTGGTGATTTACGGCCGCTTTCTATAATATATCTCAATCCCAATCTTGATCCCGATCCTTGTCAGTAACCAATCAACGGCCGAGTTTGTGTCCTTCACCACACAATCCTCACCTTTGATTGGTTACAGACAAGGATCGGGATCAAGATTGGGATTGAGATATATTATAGAAAGCGGCCGTAAATCGAATCCGGCATCTAAAACAAGTTTTGTCTTTCTTTTAACAACATAAATAATCTATGTTTCATACAATACGATATAATATAACTATACAAAGTCTTGCCCATCTAGCACAATATAAATCAAGTTAATCGGCAGTAACTATATACTATACTATACTATACTAATCCACCGTTGGACTAAGTAACGGTATGCAACGTGACCACGTCTACCTATCTACTTATTCATTCACATACCAAGCAACATTGTCGTTGGCTGTAGAATGTTGGGATCACAGTTCAAACATCGATCCCGGAATATTGCAGTAGCAACCAGGGGCTCAATTTACATTGCCATGGAACGGAGGCGTCGAATAGGCCTTCTCTAAAGTCGGCAAAAAATCAGCTGTTCCCTACATTTTGTCGAATGGAGCAGTTCTGGTTTTTTATTACATTTTTCAAAACCTAGTCAAAAAAAAGGTTGTTCAAAAATCTCAAAACAGAGACAAACCGAATTGCAAGTAACGTTACTCGCAATTCACGCCATAGTGTATTTGCACTATCCAGAAAAAAACGATGTTTTGCGTGACAAGGATAGTAGATACTTCAAAACTCAGTAATTTCTCTGTTATTTCATCATCTTTCAAAAAAGTACCAATTTTTATGTATTTTTTTCTTAGTAGTCAAATTCCTTGATGTAGATAGATCGAGTTTATTCTAAAATAAAAATAGTTTTCAATGTGTAGTTTCACCCACTGAAATATTGGCAATGGACCATAAATCTGTTTAAATTAAAAGAGTCAAAATAGTCCAAATCCAGAAACTAGCAACCAAAACCTGTGCTTCACTGCACAATTTCGACCGAGCCAAACGAAAAACATCGTTCAAAAACGAATAAAAGTTACCAACAGTCCAACTCGTTGTTTGGACCAATAGTTCCCAAAAAATTGGAGCAAAACCCCAGGGAACATGTATCGGTTTCCTGGTGCGAATTGACAACGGGGTCTCACTTTGCACTATCAATGGTCGTCAGTGGCGTTTCAAATTGTTTGTGTGAAAACCGATCCTTGTTTTGAAGTGGTTGTTTATTTTTGACAAGTGATTGTTCTGGTATGAAAGTGACTCAGTTGGCGAGTTTTGTCAAAGTTTGCTTTCTTTTGTTGATGCAGAACGTTGCAAGTACATGTTTGAATCAACTTTGCCAGGTCCTCTTAAATCTATGAAGTCCTTTCCTCAAGATACAATCTTCTTTATCGTCTTAGACATGAACCAACTTGATTTTTAATGATCAGATCTTTTTTACATTGTAATGATGAAACAACCTCAAAAGCCAAATTCTTTTTCAAAGTACTTTTAATTTTGAAAGAGAATTTGGCCTTTGCGTTTGTTTCGGTGTTTCGACTCAGAGCAGTCCGCTTTTCAATCATCACCGCTCA
Organism: Melanchra persicariae; assembly: GCA_947386135.1. Taxonomy (NCBI): domain Eukaryota; kingdom Metazoa; phylum Arthropoda; class Insecta; order Lepidoptera; family Noctuidae; genus Melanchra; species Melanchra persicariae. The sequence continues at coordinate 5,321,038 of OX376667.1, forward strand.
GAAGCCGAACGGGTTTGTATTCAAATTAGTTTGGCCGTGGATCAAAAAAGCTGGCTTATCTATACATATAATAAAACTGTAGAAGAGGTCAATTCTGTACATTGAATATAAACTAAAAAAAATACTCCAGGGGTGCTTTATACAAAAAGTAGAAGCCAAAAATATTTTTTTTTATTTTTTTGTCTGTCTGTCTGTCTGTCTGTCTGTCTGTCTGTTGTTCGTCTTTCACGCAAAAACCACTGGACGGATTTTAATGAAACTTTTTTTGTTGTATAGCTATTAGTCCTCGCCAACATATAGGCTATAATTTATTTTGAAGATCTGAATACAAGACGTGGAACCTTAGCAGCCCGGCTAATCTATAAGAGATATTAATATACCGCTTTAGGAATAGTTGGTCAACATGATGAGTACTGTCTGTCGACATAAAAAAAATGAAGGTCTAGAGCACCTGATGTGGAACCCTTTCAGGGAGCTAAGCTATCGGCTATTTTAATAAATTGTTAACAGATCTCATAGTCCGTTGGTTTAAAGCCTGCCTCTCGAAAGACTAGGTGTGGGTTCAAATCCCACAAATTTTGTAATTATTTTTGAATTATTTTTATTTTATTTATTTCCTTATTTTTTTATTCCTACCAAACCTAATATTTTCAAATATTAATAATATGTTGTTGCTGTATTTTGCATATCTTTTTAGAAAGACAAGCAGAACCTATTTTCTGTTTATATGTATTCTGTTTCGTTTGCATCGCGATAAAAAATACAAAACTAATGTAGAAAACATTCACATAAACCTGATAGGATTATGGCAATCTAGAAGAAATCAACTTATTATCTACATGCATAGTAAGTAGGGGTAAGTAGGTACCTTTAATGACAATTGCAATGCCATCTGTTGAGCGAAACTGTACTTACCATCAACAGCACGAGAATTACACCAAAAAGTATTTTTTAGTTAAAGATTCTTTTGATACTTACCAGGCGTTACGCATTTGATGCAAAAATAAAATTGCTCCACTGACTTTGTTTTCATTTTTTTTTACTTTTGATAGGAACGCGTTTGACCACTATCTCACCTGATGGCAAACGATGATGTAATCGAAGATGGAGCACGCTTGCCTATAAGTAACCTATTCACTCTTGATAAGACTCCCAGGCTGTAACTATCCAGAAACACGGACTCAGTCAGGGAATTCCACGCCATGTGTTTCCAAAACGTTTTGTTCATGTGGGTGTGAGGTCCATCGTGTACCGGTGGCGTACCGCCGTACGTCTTGTGGTCCGATGATGGAACGAGCTTGGCGGAATTAAACTATGCATTCCGTCGCACACTCCCCAAAATGCAACCGATAGAAAACCCACCTCTTGAATTTCTTTCCCAGGATCTCCCTCATTCCTAATTATTTTCGGTTAATTTTGAAACAAAACTGTTCAATTCCCAGTCAGCTGGTGATTCGTGGTGACCAGCCTAGGGCCAGAAATTACCAGTAGCGGGTTTCACACTCCAGAGCTTCAAGGGGAACTGTGGATCCCTGGGCAATGACGCCACAGAAGAACTCGCGAAGATAGGTTTCGAGATGGTAGTGCTGGACCCGTACCCGCTCCTCCTTCTTTCTTTCTTTCACACAGTTTCGTGCATGAATTTGCCAGAGAACAACTGAACTTCATGACAACAAATGGTGAAAAAAGTGAAAAATGGCAATGACAAGTCTATAAACGTGACTAACTAATTGACTTCTCAGCTTAAGTAAAAATTACCTCCGTAATAATAGGGATTATTATTACGGATCATTGCCCTTAAATTTTTTTAACTTATGCACTACAGACACCCCAATTTGTGGAGGTTGTTTCGACGCCGGCTACGTCATCCTGGCCATGACTTTCCGACGTGAAAAAATCCTCGGAACGGTGAGGTGCAGGTTTCAAATCAAATCGTTTATTGCAATCCATAATGTACATATACAGGTGGTAAATATAGGTTTGTGAGTGCTAAGTGATTGAGCTGACTTTTATCTCAGATTATCACTCCCTTGCGGGTTGAGTATTATCGGTCGTCTCTCCGCTCAACCTGTGAAGCACACTGGTGGCTTTTGTACATTTGGGCGGAGCTAGGCTTGCAAACTTAGCCAGGACAACGGAGTCTCTACTCTACTCTATCCGTTGTGGGTTTTTTTATGGAAAGGAAAATCAAATGACTTCTTCTGCTCTGCGTGGAGCGGAAGAGAGTGTCAAACTCTTACTGACTAAAACACGTCCGTATTCCTCCTTATGCCTTTAACGTTCCAGGGCCGTGGTGACTTTTCGAACAAATTCCGCTCCGTTCGGACAGTGAGCCAACCTACGCTCGCCATCTGCGGGCCCGCGCTTAGGGTGGGAATTGCCTTGCGACTCCCGACGCAACGCCCGGGTTGTCTTTTTCTGTTGCGGCGGCTGAGGGGGTCTACTCTCTTAAGCCCGAAGTCTGTAGTTTCGGCCTTAGTGTTTGGCGTTTTCTACTCCGTATCACCTACGGACTTACGATTGGTCCCGAACTAGGAATAACTATCAAATCGTGCTGTCATTCATTCTTATATTCTTCTCCGGACCATGGAGTAAACCAGGACGCCGCAGCCGATCGCCTCGACGAGGACACGGTGATGCTCCGCCCAAGCAGGGCAGACCTCCACCGTATACTCCACCATGTCCTCTGCGGAGACTTATCTTCTGATAGTTTCGGCATGACCATTAATCAAGCTCAGGGACAAACTATTAGTCGTGTTGGTGTGGATCTGCGGTAGTCCTGTATCTCGCACGGTCAGGCTATATGTCGCTTTGTCGCATGTAAGCAGCGCGCAAAGCCTGTGTATACTGAACTGACTGCTACTGATTGAACTGATGAATATCACATAACAAGTAATATTGTTTACAAAGAAATGTTTTAAGTGTTAATATTCGTTCGTTCTTCGTAATTTTGTAAGTCATGTCATAATCACGATGAGTACCTATATACATTTAGTGAGTTTGTGTACTTAATATCTTCCTAAATACGAAAAGCAAGCGCGAACGAAGTCGCGGGCACAGCTAGTTAAAAATAAAACCAAGCAGATTTAAAATTCAAATTCTCTAAAGAAAACGTGAATTAAGAACTTGAAGGGCTTAAGTTGCTTGGAAGATACCTAATACCTATCATCGTTTGGGTTTCTGCTACTCCAATTAATTGGAATTAAGGTTCTGCGAATATTTAATTAAACTAAGCCTAAGGATATAAAGTTTTTACGAATAAGGTTGTAAGTCGTAGGACCTCTTTTCCTGAGACTCTAGACAAGTGACATTCTGTCAGCAGTAGCGTGTTTGAGGCGTTTGTCAAAAAGTAAAGGTACAATTCCAATTTTTGGCGAGCGTGACGTGTGATCGCGACCGGCGACAATAACGAGCGAATGCGACTCACTGCTTTGTATGAATTACTAAAGGAAAATTACGGGTGCACGCGACCGAGTCGCGACCAATAGGCGTCGCCTGCGAACGACTTGGTGACCGCGACGCTGTCGCGCCGGGTGCAGTGCCATCGCGCGACGCTGCCGACAAGTACATCAAACGGCGGCGTTTCCTTGGTTCGAGGACGATTATGTTTGTAGAATTTAGACTAGATGTTAATAAAAACCCACCTTTGTATGATGTAAGATTCGTATGCTATGCGTCGCATGGTCGTCTAGTCGCGCCGTGAGATTGAAAGACGCTGTCGAAATATTACGTGATCAGTCCACGACAATCGCCATCGCTAGAATGGCACTTTGTCCAAAGACTCTTATACCCTGAGGATAATTACCGTCTTCAACGAGGCCGAAGCTCCTGGCAGAAGCCACTCCATTATTATTCTTAAATGACCCATTAAACGCAAGTCATTCCTGACACAAATAAACTGACCTCTGCTCTAATTACAGAAAGTGCAGCGCGCTCATTCGAAGTTGTCGACTTATACTTGGTGACGTATTCAAGCTCACATTCAGACGAGAGCGCCTGACTCGAGTATTGTCTGAGCGTGTTTTGTTTCAATGGTTCCTTGTTCGAGTTACTTGGTTGATTGCCTCGTTGGTCTAATGGTCTGCTGAATATGAGGTCTTGGCTAAAATGTATTGGGTTTTTCTGTTTGCTAAAATTCTGGGGTCTGGAGTCTGCGTTAGTTTTTTATGGGAACGTGCTTGCTTCCTTTTTACATGAAGCTTCCACTTCTGGAATTGGCTAATAGGATGCCTGTTCCTTAAATAGGTAGAAAGACGGGATGTGTGTGGAATGTTTCTTATAAATAAGAAACACGTCAGTACATTAACATACAGTAGGAAGACAAACTTAGGAAGTTAAGATTAAGCTATATAATTTTAGTGCAGGATGAGGCTAGTTTAATTGTGATAAATGTGACAGACTGACGGAGATACAAAAAGCCATGCAGACAGATGAGATACACGAGTGATCCTACAAGGATTCCGGAGTTGGATGGCTTAAAGTGTATTCTATTTATCTAACAAAAACTAACTTATTTATGTAAGGTCAACAAAACCCAGTTATAAGAACCAAAGAAGCCAGTCAGTAACCAGTTATTCTTCTCCAAGGTTACCATAAAAGGTAAACACATCCTCACCAGTCACACACATTACACCTGGTAAGGATAATGTTACATATATGTTACACCTCTGTTTCCCTGTTGATACAGGCTCGTGGAAAAACAAAGCGTGTATCAGCTACTTAAGAGCCTGTAAATTGTAGCAGCCGATTGGGGAAAATGGCCGAGTTAAGGCTCTTATAGCCGAGTGCCCTTCTTCGTACGTTGGTTGGTATTTTACCGAATTTTTTGGGCTCGAAATTAATGAAGGGTCCCTTTTGAAAGGGATTTTTTTTTTCTATGAGATTGGTGCAATGCAATATAACAATGAATGACGATATTTTACCAACTTTATTGAGCTCGATCTCGTCTGATGAAGGGCGATGGAAGAGATTTATGATAGAACGAGCATGCCTTACAGGAACGCGCTGGATGCGAGACGCATATTATTATGCTGCTGATGTGGCGACTCTTTGGGAAGGCCTATGTCCAGCAGTGGACATCTTTCGGTTGAAATGATGATGATGCCTACAAAATGCGTGATCATTGTTGCTCTGAAGGTTGTCGGGTTTAGAACGTTGCATACTTGGGTTGTGTGCATAATAAAATGAGATATGAGAAGCCTATGGTTTCAAAGTAACATGTAAAAAACCGTGTTTCGTTCGGAACCCTTTACGCGCAAATAAGATTGGCCCTTGGCCGGTTTTTCTCGAATATTATTGCCATATGAACTATCATAGATATCTGTTTCTGTTCGATTTCCTTGCTGGGATAAATAAAAGTGGACTGTAGAATAAATAGGCTTGGTGTATTGCCGTTTGATTTTACAACATTGCAACTGTCCCGGACAAACATAAATCAAGTAATTAAACGTTTTGAGAGTGTCGTCCATCGCGGTGGTCTTCGAGAAAGCGAGTGTCTGCCGATGACGACGCGTACGCGTCACCGTCATCGGGCGGTCAAGTCACCTGCGCGTGCCGACAGCGTGCTTGTTGGGTGCGATACCCAACAGTATCATCATCTTCTGCTCTTGTCCATGTTACTTGGTGTCTTCGCAGGACCTTTTCTCCTTCAATTCCCTTTTCTATCTTAACATTCCTAACATTATCCATACATCTTTCCTAGGCCTCTGTCCCTCTGTCTATCCATCCACATTTATATTCATTACTATCATAGAATTCCTTATGGCAACGATAATGTCGTCGTCTATATGTTTGTCATGTAATTTTACTCCTCACGTAAAGTAGGCTCTCTCTGCTATACATACAAAAGCTACCAACTTTAATTGCTCTCTCAGATATATTGTAGGGGCGAGCAAATTGATCTACATTATAAAAAGTTTGCGGTCCTCCTAACATGTTCGGTCGGTCGTTTTAAGGCCTTGCTATGTTGAAAAGCGGAGGCGGGAGCGAGCGTCTTATATTTTAGTATTATACGTAGTCATTTTGATATCAAAGTCATAAGTCATTTATTCAAATTAGGCTGAGTGCCAGCACTTTTTGAACGACAAAGTTCTACAAAAGACAGTCCCCCAAAAACGCCCGCCCGTCACCACTTCCTAGTGTTTTAGCTGGGAAGAAGAAGTGGCGCAACAAACAACCCAGTATGTAGTCAAACAATGAATAAGGCTAAGCAGCTCTCGCCGAGGTCAGTCAGTGGATTGTTATTTCCGTCGCGGCTGTCCTTTATAGATCTTTGACAGTCATTATGGATAGTTAGAAGCCAGAAATTCAGATACCAGAGCGAGAGCCTGCTAGGGTTGCGGAATTTGTTCGAAAGAGTCACCGCGGCCCTGGAACGCAAAAGGCATTAGGAGGAACACGGATGGGTTTTAGTCAGTAAGAGTCTGACACTTCCTCCCGCTCGACCCAGAGCGGAAGAATTCGTTTGATGATTTCTCATTCATAAAAAAATTAATAAAAAAAGCAGCTTCAGCTGTACACAACGCACAGCTGCGTCAGTGAATTTAAGATTTTAATCAAAACTGATGAACTGTAAGCGGGTAATAGACGCTGTCCGCTTCCACCTGCTCCATAGCCTAGGCTTTAATGTGCGGCCTATTGGAGAGCAGCCAAGTTGCGGCTTGTCATATATCACCACGCTATTGTGTGGGCCGTGGGCACGAACAGAGGGGTATAGTCGTGCGTATGAAAAGGTGTTGATAAAGTTAGTACACGGTTGTTTAATTATTAAGAGGTGGGTTTATTTTGTACGTACAGTTGGTTTATGGAATCTTTGATTGCACTTTAAAAACCTAGTCGTAATATTTTTAAATGGAAATTGCTTATGACTGTTCAAGTATCACATTTCACTATCACTGACAGTCTCCCGTGGACACCTTTGGGGAGAATAGGTATTATTAGTGTCCATATTATATACTTCACTGCTGCCGCGCGCGGCTCCGCCCGCGTGTATGTTGAAAATTATCCCAAGGGAAAATACTCCCGGGATAAAAAGTATCCTATGTGTTATTCCGGACTATAATCTACCTCTGTGCCAAAATTTCATCAAGATCCATTTAGTAGTTTTTGCGTGAAAGAGTAGCTAACATCCTTACATACAAACTTTAACGTTTATGATATTAGTAAGGATTAGCAGCATATTTGGAAAAAGCAAGACAGATGATGAACCTGTTAACTATATGAAGTCCCCTATCAGTAAATCTTAGGAAAACTGATACACTGCAAGTAAGTAATCTCGTAAGTCGATATGAGATTCGACAACGTAATAAATCGGGGGTCAAATAATTCTAGGACAACATTGACTTACCGTACAAGGAAAATATCGTGAGGAAACTACAGTACGAAATAGCTAACAAGAAGTAAGCAATATTTGTTCCTTTTTTGTATGAGTGGAGTCATTTGCCGAAAGGATTTTTGTTATTAAGAGCGCTGTTACAAATGGGTAGTCAAATCATTACTTTTTAACACAAAAGAATGTTTATTAAATAGTTTCTCAATAAATGTACCGAAGTAAAAAAAATCATTTCGGTACATTTATTGAGAAACAGTACCTATCTAAAATTATATTTATAGTTCAGAATCGTACCATGCACTTCAATCAACAAAACGCTCAGAAAACATTTGAAGATTGCAAAGCATTTTATTTAATAAACATAATTTTGTGTTAAAAAGTAATGATTTGACTACCCATTTGTAACAGCGCTCTTAAGGTGAAAGCGCCAGCGCGAAATTGAATGATGAGTTAGAATTGATGTCAAATGTAGAATTTCAATGAAATCGTAACATTTGACATAAATTCAAAATGAGAGAGTTGTACTGATGATTTTTAATGATTACAGTTCTATAAATACATACTTGCTACGGCCGCGAATCATATTTTGACCAAGATAAAACCAGACAAACTGCAAATTGCAAAAAACGTAAGAAAATTTGAATTTCGCGGGCTACCCTGGCGCTTCCACCTTAAGGGGATGTTCCGATACAGGTCGTGAAAAAATATTTATTTTTATCATAGGATCAGTTCTACTTATTTTTATGCAACGTTTGCATTTGTAGCATCTCAGTTGTAATCTGTCAAATCTGTCGACTGAAATGGGTATGCGAACTTTCTCTGGTTTAACTTTAATTGTGCTTAATCATCTGCCTAGCTTTTTCCCAACTATATTGGGGTCGGCTCTCAGTCAAACCGGATTCAGCGGAATACCAGTATTTTACGTGGAGCGGCTGCCTACCAGACCTCCACAACCCATTAACTGGGTAACACGGTACTTCTTGGCAAGACTGGTGTCAGATTTTCTGGCTTCTGTCAATCCGTAACGACTGCCAAAGATCTCCAAATAACAGCCGGGACCAACGGCTTAACGTGCTTTCCGAGGCACGGAGGAGTTTCGGTATGTTAAGATCAGGTCACCCATCCACAGACCAACCTCGGCAAGCGTTGCTTAACCTTGAAGATCGGTCCGTGCGGCTGTTATAATTTTGCCACGAGCTCCTCTAATTGTGCTTAGTTAAGAGTGGTATTATATTATACTACTATATTCGGGGAGTTTTTCACGTCGTCAGTGAATCGGTGGCAGAAGCAGGTATGATAATATCCGCAAGAGAACCAAGGTAACGGACATAGCTCGAAGGATCGCCAAATTGAACTGGCAGTGGGCAGGGCACATTGCTCGCAGAACAACGATGGTCGATGGGGCTGAAAAGTTCTGGAGTGGCGACCGCGCACCGGAAGACGCAGCGTTGGAAGGCCTCCCACCAGATGGACCGATGACCTGGTGAGGCTAGCTGGTAGTCGATGGATGCGTATTTCGGCTGATATGATGATGATGATGATGAGGGAATCGGTTACTCCTACTCCTAGACAAGCGTGTTCCATCGTCTACCACATCATTGCTTACCATAAGGTAAGCAATGATGTAAAGATAGAGGTCACACTCCGCACTTATGAATGGCTGGCAAACAAATAAACCACACAGCTAACGTGGCGAACCTTTCCATGTACAGCCTACTTAGCAGTGAAAGATCTACTTTCTTCCTTAAGCCCAACTTCATTCATATCCAGTTCTAGACTTACCGGAAACCCTCTTCCATTGAAAAATAAATATCTTAGTCATTATCTTTCAACCAATAATGTTACTGACTATAAAGCCCATAGATATTCATCGAATAAATTCTGAAGTAATGTAAAGAATCTATCCTTATTCTTTGATGCCTCGACTACAAAGAATCGTCCGTCCCTATACTTTGGGTACCATTAGGGCTCGTTTAGGGTGGTAGCGCGGTGACCGGAGCGTAAGCGGACGCGATTAGTTGGCCAGTGCATTGCGAGTGGTTGTTGTAAGCATGTGAAGGTAAACAAAAGATGATCGCTCGCTAGCTTCATCGCTCAGTCCGATTTGGACTGATACCCCAGAGCCGCCAGAACTTACTTATTTTCTCATGAATAAAATTTGTGGGATAAGGTAGTGTTAATTTCTGCTTTCTATCTTGGGCAGCTTTTAGGAATTTCAGTCACAATTCTTCGATGTCAAATTAATATAAACACAGTGCGATGTCGGCATGCTTGTGGCTTACACACTATTTTAAAGGCGCAACAATCAAAGTGTTAATACAATACGATTTATTGTATGCCACAGGCATCAAACTTGCATCATGTAATAGGCGATCGAGGCGTTTTTATGTCACTTTATTGTTCAGATGTAAGGGTTTTCAAGACCAGAGGCTAATTCTCCAAAAGCTTATAAAGCAAAAAAAAATTGCTGCTGTGAAGTGGACTAATTTGAACGTTTATAATCGGGTTCTGGTCACTTCAGTATGGGTTTTAGTCAGTAAGAGTCTGACTCTCCCTTCCACTCCGCCCAGAGCGGGAGGAGTCATTTGATGACTTTCCATCCATAGAAAAAATGGATTAAACAGCAGTTTCATAAACTCCGCTTGTCGCCTTCACTTATTACCCTGGTCGAGGCCTAAGGGATTTACTGATGTACGGGCAGCATCTACCCACACACTAACGCTATTGTATTGTAATGTGAGAAAGGCTTTATAGAAGATCGATTATACATAGGAATTATTTGTTGATGCGAATTATTACACTTAGTTTTTAGTGAAGGTTCTTTTCTATCTATTTTGAACTGGTAAATGACGAACAAACCAGCAGTTGTGAAAAGGGGATAGTGCTGTTTAATCTGCCTTAATAATAAAACAACATTTATTCAGGTAATCTATACGTACACGATCAATAAATAATTAAAATAACTCACAAAATAACAAAAAAAGCCGGCCAAGTGCGAGTCATCTATAAAAAGCGGCAAAAAAATACGGGACCCTATAAACAGAAAATCACATTCAATAAAATAAGAGAAATCAATAAAAATCAATAGATTAATTTAAAATGAGAAGATGGAATGGGCTGTCTTACAATAGTATCATGTACAATAGTGTCACAATAGTATCATGATGGCACTGGCACTCCAAAGGGTTCTGGTCCCCCGGACTTTTGGTGATACAGCTGTAGCGGCATCGATGCCGCCACAAAAAAAAACAATGTAGCCAAATCTACATCGCAACAAAAAAAAACCGCGACGCCATCTGTCCCGCCAGCTGCGAACCAACTTAACGAAATCCTGAATCGCAATATCAGTTTTCCGTGCGATTTGAACATATACTTATGCAACAGTCCCAATATCAACTATCGGGCAGTTGCCCACCGGACACAACAACCATCTGGTCGGAGGATCCTCCCTTTTTAACGGAGGTATGCGGACTTTACTCTCTCTGTTCCGCATACTTCTATACAGCCATCAGAATTTTTAAGTCACCTTTTTATTGAAAAGCTTTGTTACTTACAGTTTACACACAATACACACACACACACAGTACACGCAATGCACTTAAAAAATTAAATTTCATGTAGAGAAAAGAGCACAAAATAAAACAAAAGGAGAGAAAGATTTTATAGTTATCCCGAATTCTGAATTCTATAAGCGGATTAGACTGTGCATTGTTTGTCGATCAAAGAATTTGATACTTTTATTGAACAGATTTTCATTTGTTTAGATACTATACACACCAACATTTCATTGCCAAATCAAAAAGTCAACAACACTCCTTAGAATTTCAACTAGTTGTACGAAAAAAGATAACGCCTAGTAATAAAACTGTCGCCAAGACCAGGGGTATCGTAAACTTGCTCTATGGGCGTATAATGCTTTATCAGACATGCTACCGCCACCAGCGCTCAGCGACTTACGACGTTTTCACAATTCTGCGTTCAAAATCGCAAAAATAGTGTGATTCAGCGATTGTTTAAAAAACCAGCGAGTCAATTAATATTTCATATCTGATTCAGGGACTCATCAGAGAATGGGCAGCAGCATTCTCTGTAGGTAAATTTGCAACAGCTACACTGCGATCGCCAACCCGCTTGCCAAGCGTGGCGATTATGGCAAACCCATTTGAGGGAGGCCCATGTCCAGCAGTGGACGTCTTTCAGGATGATATGATGATGATGATGATGATCTGAATCACAGGCTCAAATATTTAACAACAAGAGAGCAACAAAAAGAAAACTACAGACAAAACCAATTCTACGTAGTAGTGTTCTCACTCCTAAATTAATATGGCCGAATATAATAGGACAATACGACGTCATGACAAGTAACTCAGAACTCAGACTTAAGTATTAGCAGAGCTTGGTTGAAGACCTAGATTAGTCAAAATCATGAAAATATTCAAAACCCTTAAAACTGCAAAAAGAAAAGTCTGTCCGCTGTATTATTTTGACAGTTTATGCAAACCTGTTATTTTTTTTTGTGGAGAAATTCTCATGGGTATTTCCGTCAGGGGAGAACGGCGGGTTATGTCAAACTCCTACCGACTGAAAACTCACAGTTCCCGTCAATACCAAGTCCAGGCTAAGTCGGGAGCCTGGGGTGCAAGTAAATTCGCGCCCTCCTAATGCGAAAATATACTGTGTAAAGTCAAACTATTCAACCTTGCTCAAACTACATGGGTTACTATTCACTAGGGTCACTATTCAAACTACATGGGTTGAGGAATAACGCAGAGCATTCAGTCGCCGAATTGAGTTTTCCACGAACGTACCACTCACTCATCACCAGTGATCGGAGTAACTAGAGCTATTTCAATTACCTCTAACGTATGTATTAATATGGACATGACACCGGGATCCCGGGATATTCAAATAAAATTATCGGAAGTATGAGTATAATTTGGAAATCACACTCTGATGCTATGCGGTTATCGCCTTCCTCTAAAAATCATAACCAATCTTAACAATAATAAGTATATTTCAAATCATAGTGAATCCCGCGATCTCAGGGCATGTCCATACTATGAAAACATGTCGCAAGTACCTACTAAAAATGGCTCTGCCTTATTTTTCGATCATTCACTGATCACCAACGTTAAAAGAAGCACGTCTGGTGCGGCTCCATCGCTCGTAAAATTCACTGGAAACGAATCACTGCTATAAAACGTCCGTGATCAACCCTAGTAGTTCCAAGAGGGTTTACCCGACTGCCCTAGTAGGACGGGTAATGTTTTTATTGAATTCATATAGAAATATAAAATTTGTTGTTATGGCTCTATTTTACGAGACTTTTGTTGTAAAAGGCGAAGTGTCGTTTCGTGATTTTAGTGCTGTCAATATTTACAGATGTACCTACTCGTGGAAGGTTTGTTTGTTTGGTTCAGTTTTGTGACCGAACTACGAAATAGATTTTGGGAATATTGAAGTTCGATAGCTTGGTGTCCCTTGGATAAAACATGTTAAGTACATTACCAAAAAGTTAGATCAAATAAAATCAAATGTTTAATTAAGAAGAGGTATAGTAGAAACCAGATAATGTGCAATAACGGCCATTGACCTACATACATTTATCGAACTAGAAATCTATATACTAATATAATAAAGCTGAAGAATATGTTTGTTTCAATGTGCTAATCTCTGGAAGTACCAGTCGGATTTGGAAAATCCTTTTTGTATATGATAGCCACATTTATGAGAAATGGCCATAGGCTATACGGAACCGGGAAATTCCTATAGAAATGGGAAAAAATGGTATATGCGCGTTCGAAGTCGCGGGAAAAAGCTAGTAAAGACATAATAGCGTTATACTTTACGTTTTCTGGTAATGAAAAACGTTTCATAATTCATTATTCAGGTATCTCCGAAGGGATATTAGGGAAAGTTCAATGTACTTTATTGCAAGTTTATCTGGCGCCTACAATGTCATACTACTTTTTATCAGAGAAAATACATACACCAATATTTTAAAATACTTTGAATTTTTTATTTCTTATGAAGGCAATTTTTCTCCACTATAATCGTCTTGTCGCCTTGACAATGAATCTTGAGTCGAGGACTTTGTGCCCTTAAATAACATAATCTAACATAAAATTAGACCAATGGCGGCAAAATCGAGGATGAATCAAGTGAAGGAAACGATAAGCATATAAGGATAATTCTCTAATCTTAACCAAAGTCGCGAACCTAGCTAGTTCACTACCATAAATTTATCAAGTTGAAGTTTAGAGACGGCGAAGGAAGCGCTGTCAATTTATGTACAGCTTCAGTTTGACACCACTATAGCGCTTCAGCGCTTTGCTAAAGCGGCTGCAAAGCAAGTTTCAAGTACTTTTGCAAGCCGCAAATCTCTGCATTAGTTCTGAAGATTGGAATAGCATGATAATGATATTCAATGTACTTTGAGAGGTTCGGTTTTAGTTTGTCTCTATGTAAAATGGCGCTGTGAATCAATGTTGAAACAAGATAAAGTGATTATTTCCTTTATTCACTTGTATACTGGGTAAGTCTTGTTCCAGTGCGCAAACTTTAAGAACCACTTTGCCCATGTAAATGAACAACTTTTCCCAAGGAAACCATGGTCAAGCCAAAAAAAAAAATGAACTTCCCATACATAAATTGTCATCAACAGATCACAATTTGTATGGGAGACTCATTTTTTTTAGGAATTGTCTCTGTCTTCCTGACCGATTTCGGCCATGGCAGCCAGATCCCGACTGTCATTTTGTAGATCTTTGGCAGTCGTTACAGATTGTCATATTATTATAGAAGCCAGAAAATCTCACACCAGCCTAGCCAAGAAGTACCGTGTTACCCAGTTAATGGATTGTGGAGGTCTGGTAAGCAGCCGCTCCATGTAAAGTACTGGTATTCAACTGAATCCGATTTGATTGGAAGTCGGCCCCAATATAGTCGGAAAAGGCTAGGTACACGATGACAGTTGGTAGTTGATAGAATTCCACTTTGACTGACCTGTTTTAATAATTGCCAAGATTGGAGGCCGTTAGTAGGTATTAGGTTTGTGAAAAGACAATCAGAAAAAACGCTCCAAGTGATCAAATGCTATTACAGCTCATATTTTTATCATAATAAAGGCTTCATAACTGGTAACCTTTAAAGGTTAAAAAGTAAAAACCCTGAGAAGGACGGATATACGACGTAGGCGTAAAAGGTTACCCTTTAGATTTGGAAGTCCAAAAACAACAAATTAAAATCTTCAAAACAACACCGCACCTGAAACCTATCCGAAACGAAAAATCCACCACAAAGTTTTGTTAAATGGCTTTCGTTCAATACCGGTATCAACTGGATATTGCCGGCCGGCGGCGGTTTGAGCCGGTTTTAGCCAGTTATAACCAACATCGTTTGGGCTACCGAAATGTTTGGTATTGCATGAAATAGAGTGTAAACGTTATTCCGGTCCTTTTATTAGAAAATGAGACCTTATTACTGAACCCTTTTGGATCGTTTTCTGATAGTTGTTTTATTTTAGGTGTTTTTGCTTGGTTAGGTTTGAACTAAATTGCCTGTTCCTAAATGGATCTCGTTTTGGTCTTTAGAGATTTCGGTATATTTTCTTTAAGAACATTTTGGGAATAGTCTCATTATATTGAATTCTTGCTGGAGTCTGTGTATTCTGAAAGCTGTAGCATGGGTGTATTTACTTTCTCTTTTTAGTTATATGAGTGAATGAGAACATTTAGGTCAGATTGATTCATTGTTAAACAGATCATGCCTATACAACAGGAACCGCGCATTTTTCGGGATAATAAAAACTAGACTAACAACCAACGATAGTGTAGCTATCTACCAGTGAAAGATTTTTTTTTATGTTCGAATCACTAATTTGAGGTTCGAAAAAGCAATGTTACCTCTTTTGAGGTATAATGTTAGTTTTTATAATGATAGAGTAAAAGAGCTCGTAATAACATGCGCAAGGATCGATTTTTCTGCCAGGGTTGCGGAATTTGTTCGAAAGAGTCACCGCGGCCCTGGAACGCAAAGGGCATTTGGCGGAACACGGATGGGTTTTAGTCAGCAAGAGTCTGGCATTCCCTTCCAGTCCGCCCAGAGCGAAAGAATTTTTGATGTTATCCCATCCTTAAAAAAAGGGTCGATCTTTAAGAATAAGCAGCTCTTGCCGAAGTTAATCCGTGGATAGGTGATACCATCCCAAGATTCGTCCGTGCTTCGCAAAGCACGTTAAGCCGTTGGTCACGACTGACATTTGTAGATCCTAGATATTCGGTATGGGGTGGTCAGAAAAAATCTGACACCAGTTTTGTCAATGGTGTTGTCCAGGTATAGGTTCTGGAAGTCAGATATGCAGAAAATGTTCCAAATTTTTATTTTTCCTACTCCTCCGCTGTTATTTTATGATTAATTTCCTTGCGGGATCCAAGAATCGAATCGTTTCTCCGGGACTCGTTGAGCTTCATTGACTCGGCGTTTTCTGGTGGTCGCCACTGTTGATTCTGGCTTTCAGGAGTTACAGTGGTTTGGGAATGTGTGGCAGGCTAGTTGCTCCATATAAAATACTGGTATTTAGCTTAGAGTTAGTACTATGTGACATAGGACTAATCCAAGTGTCGCCACAACAACCGGTCCTGTGCGTTAGATAATGTTAGTTTAGATAGATGAAGAGAGAGTAGAGATAAAGGAATACATTTTTCCCGCAACATCGTACGCGCATTATCCGTTCCCGCATAGCCTTCCTCATGAATGTGACTATCATATACCAAAATAATTTTCCAAATCCGACTGTTAGTTCCAGAGATTCGTGCGTTCAAACAATGAAACAAACAAAACTCTTCATTTTTATTATAATTATTATAAATATATATTAAATAAATATATTTATGACAATTATTAATAAAACTATAATACAACAGACGTAATATATATTAATTTAGAATTATATCGCTCATTAGAATAAATTAAACAATCATTGCATCAAAGCATACTCCACATTACTAAAATTGCATTAAATTAAATTAATACGTGTTAATACTACAAACCAGAGGGTGTCAAGTGGTCTATTGTCCCGATAATAATCAATTAAATTGGCATAAATTCATTAGTGCATACCGGAGTTGATACGGGGTCACGCGCTGACACAATATTCTTTTGTTTGGAACCTGTGATGTGTACCAACAGGGCGAGGATTACATTCTGTAATTTTAAAGAAAGGTAAGAAACAATAATTTTTTGATGAACAAAAAAAATTAAATTAAAAATACACGAAACTTACAACAAACTAAAACATAGCATCAAAAAATTCGTCCTCAACGCTGTCAGCTGGTAATGTGCCCAAGAGACTGGCGGCATTACCACGTTGAATGGCAATGCTTAGTCTCTGCCCAAAGTAAAAGCCAGCTCTTGGGTCACGGGAAGTGTCAACTAGCCGTTTCGAAATTTCATTGAAAAGGCTATGATCACAAGGGCCCCACGGCCCAAGGGTTTCAACCCCATACGGTTCGAAAATATAGTTACCAATGAGGTTACTATATTTACGTCGCTTGAGGTTTTCCGCATAATTTTTTTCATTTATACGGAAGCAGGAGAAGCTCTGGAGTGGCAACTGCGTACCGTAAGACGCAGCGTTAGCGTTAGGGAAGGCCCCCCCACTAAGTGGACCGATGACCTGGTGAGGGTCGTAACCGATAGATGCGAGACGCACAGGACCGGTTGTTGTGGCGACACTTGGGGGAGGTCTATGTCCAGCAGTGGACGTCTTTCGGCTGATATGATGATGATGTTGATGAGGGAAAGTTTTAAGCATAAATGAGGATTGCTATAAGAGTTGGAGAAGACCAAAGAATCGATGGATGGACTGAAGGGGTGACTGCTGAGGTGACGACTAATAGAGAAGTATGGAAGAGGAAGACATGTTGCCACTCCAAAGGGCGAGCTAGAGAATAATAATGAATACAGCTTGTCTATTCTGTGGACATCTCACCGTGTACCTACACTTGTGTGCAGTAAACGACAAGAGAGCTGTCATTCCATGTTGTTTGTATGGTATGACAGCTCACTTGTCGGTCACTTCGCCTATGTTTTCACTTCGAAATGTTTACAGAATCGCACTGCAGAACCCTTTACTGTGCGTGGTAGGAATCGCACTTGGAATTCTAAAACTGCAGTTTTTTTTAATATGACAAAAATCGGTTACCAGCGTCGTTTTTTAGGATTCCGTACCCAAAGGGTAAAACGGGACCCTATTACTAAGACCCCGCTGTCCGTCCATCCGTCCGTTCGTCACCAGGCTGTATCTCATGAACCGTGATAGGTAGACAGTTGAAATTTTCACAGATGATGTATTTCTATTGCCGCTATAACAGCAAATACTAAGAACAGGATAAAATATTTATTTTTTTATTTTTATTAAGGAATGGGCTTGCTCTTGACCTCGATCACGCCTGATGGAAAGCGATGAATGAGGTCTGTGATGGTGCGAACGTACCCAGAAAATGCCTTAAGGCACTGGTACTCCCACGCGTCGACGAAACACAGCGGGCTGCTAGACGTCGGACTCCGGTGGGAGGGTATGGTCGCTAACCAGGCGGGCACTAGCCCTACCACCGCAAGGGAAGGATTGGCCAGTCTTATAAGGTGTTAGGTGAGACTCTCCAGGATGCGCCGAGCGCTTGGTTCAGTTGAGTGGCTGATGAAACAAATTGCGGTACTCGAGGAAGCTCCTTCATGCATCATCAATAAATATTTAAGTGGGGCCCCCATACAAGAAACGTGATTTTTTTGCCTTTTTTTTATAGATGATGGTACGGAACCCTGCGTGCACTTGGCCGGTTTTGTTTATTTTCGTTCTCCGTTATAGATTACGAGATATTCAACGTGTAACAGAATAAAAGCAAAACCTGTTGAGTGGTCATTGTACTCATTATTATGAAAAACTTTTACTATGAGACCAAACTCAAAATCACGATAAACAAAATCAGCTGTTTAGAAAGAAAAAGAAAGAAAGAAAGAAAAAGACTTTATTTGCGCCAAGCATGACGCATACCAAAAATAAACAAAATTACAATTGCTATGTAAGTTAGGAAGATATGCGTCACATTCGCGCAAAACGGCCATCGCTCAGCGTAATGCTGGAACTCATGTGCAAGACACAGCCACAGCGCTGGTTTTCAGCGACAGCCGGCGTCGACAGAATGACGTCGATCGGAACAGTTTATAAATTAAAACGAAAAAAAAATGAACAAAATATAAATATATAATTATATATGTGTGTAGAAATATAAGGTGGAAGATGGCAACTGACCGTTGCACGTGCGATGGAACGTGGCCACCAAAAGTGGCGCGACAACTCTAAAAAACAAAAACAGTTGTTATCTGTGCGTACAAAAAACCGTATAAAACATACATACATTTTGTCGAGTTATGCGCCCACAAAATGGAGCAATCGATTTTTTTTTCGCGATTTCATTGTTGATCCCTTTGTGAAAGTTATTCATAATGATGAGTACAATCTATTCTATCAGAAGAAGTCTATTTATATATTTGATCCGTGTCATATGTTAAGTAAATATAACCATTGGTTTCTCAGAAAACGAATCGTTTTCTAATATTGAAACTGTAACAGAAGCCCTCTCGTTCATTATTATCTTATTGTATTTTATAGTTATTGAATTCGGATCCTGAAAGTCCAACATAAAACTCAACAGTGTAAAAAACACATTGAACTGAAAATCAAATCCTTATTTTACTGTTATTACCTTTAATTTGGTACGGATCCCTAAAAATACGGCTATGGACTTCTGTCGACGGTACTCGCTCACAAAATAAGCTTAGGTACCTAATTAAATTACAAAAGGTTTGAGAGATTTAGGAATTTATAAAATGAACCTGGAAAAAAGATTACATTTACAACTAAATTAAATAATAAAAAAAAACCGATAAGGTAATCACGATATTTTTTGCTAAGCCCAATAAAATGTTTTTGATTTTTTTTTTAACTTATAACATCTGGGGGCCTACCACAACCTCTTAAAACAATATTACTTTAATATTACTTTGCGTTCCGCTCTGTTGGATTTTCAACGCTCGGATCAGCGCCGAGAGTTGAAAATGCAACAACAGAAATTACAAAGTAATATTAAAATAATATTGTTTTAAGAGGTTGTGGTAGGCCTCCAGGACAATTTTATTTATTTCAATGAGAACATAATAACTTACATTAAAAAAATACACAAAACTGGCAACAAACTAAAATATAGCATTAAAAAGATGTCAGCTGGTAATGTGCCCAAGAGAATGGCGGCATTGCCACGTTGAATGGCAATGCTTAGTCTCTGCCCAAAGTAAAAGCCAGCTCTTGTTTCACGGGAAGTGTCAACCAGCCGTTTCGAAATTTCTTTGAAAAGGCTGTAAGCACAAGGGCCCCACGCTCCGAGGGTTTCAACCCCAAACGGCTCGAAAATATAGTTACCAACAAGGTTACTATATTTACGCCGCTTGAGGTTTTCCGCAGCCGCAGCGGCAGCGCCAGAACAACACGATGAACTAGGAAGATGGGATGGCGCAAGAGTATCGACACAGTTTGCGTCCCACTCTAAAGTAGGTCTTTAGTGTGGGACGCAACCTGTGTGACGCAACATCTTCCATGGAAACAAAGACATGCCGTCCGGTCTTTTGCCATCGTCACGTGCCAAGCCATTGGGTTCTTATAACATTAGTAAGCTATTCAGAAATGTTTAGCAAAAATCATTCCCAAAAATTTTGTAAAATAATTTGCAACGACAGCATTAAAAAACTGATTTCTGGTGGGGAAAATGGTAAAAGTCGAAAAAAAATAAGGTATTCAAATTAGTGGTTGGAAATCAGGTCAGCTAGTACCCGTTACGTTTAATCCATTATTTACGGGACACCCTGTTTCGGTAGGCTTCAGTACCCATTTTACTACAGAATGTTTTTTTTTTACTATATAGGTCGGCTTTTACTATATAGTCAAACGAGATTCAGCTGAAAACCAGTGAGTTTACATGAGACGCTGCCTACCAGACCTCCACAACCCAATAACAGGGTAACACAGTAACTTTTTGGCAAGACTGGTGTCAGATTTTCTGGCTTCTGACAATCCATAGCGACTGCCAAAGTGCACAATAGTGCGCATTAGTGCTTTTCGAGGCACGGAGGAGTCTCGGTATATTAAGATGGTCACCCATCCAAAGCCCGACCTCGGCAAGCTTTGCTTAACCTTGAAAATCGAACCGTGCCGCTGTTATTATTTTAGCCACAAGCTCCTCCTGTGTTTATCTAAGCGTAGCACGAAAGTAAAATCAGCAAATACCAACCACAGCCGTAAGACCAAAACAATTTTCTTTATTCTGGGATAATCTACACTTCTACAATAATAATATTATAAAGAGGAAAGATTTGTTTGTTTGTTTGTTTGTTTGTTTGAAATGAATAGGCTCCGAAACTACTGGACCGATTTGAAAAATTCTTTCACCAGTAGAATCCTACATTATCGGTGATGGTCATAGGCTATAGAATATTTTCAAAAAAGTTAGGGATCCGTATGAAAACTTCGATAATGTGACCCAAGGTGTGAGAAAAAATCCTTATATCGCGTACGCTGCGGAATTTATTGACAAAGTGATGTACTACAGTTTTATAAAGGTCATTAATATCTACAAAAAAGTCCGCGATACCATATGTCTAACTATTATGGATAAGTCACCATGACCGCTTTTTGTTAATATTAGTCAAGCAAATCCCATGGTGAAATAAAAAATGGTGATTATAGTACCATGCTATTAATCCTTATCCATTTAAATGGTTTGATAATTAAGGTTGATTATGTCCGTGTAAATTACACTTTCAATCATTCAAATCGGACCTTTCGTTCAAAAGTTACGACGGTAATAGACATGCTCGGAGTAAGAAAAATGTCGCGGCTTGAGCGAACTGGGGAGAATCGTATCAATGCTTGGTCCGATGAAGTTGAAACACCACGGCATTTAAATGTTTTCGATAAAACAATAAGAATAACAAATGTTTGGATTTTTCGAAAATCAACTAGGTACATACATAATAAGGGGTGAAGCAGGGGTGAATAAGTTTTCAGGGGAGGAAATTATAGCTTGCTTCAATTTACGTCGGAATTCTATGAACAAACTAAAAGTGGGATAATTGAAACAGATCATGTACCTAACAATTTTTGCATAATCAACCCCTGACGGGCTGAACCGGGTGAACAGTTGCGTTGAACCAATAATGAGAATCGTTGTGCTTAATTTTCCAAAGCTAACCTTTATGAGGGGATATGTATAGGGGCGTTGCAGTTTGTGGAGTACCTACTATCCCCACGCGGACGAAGTCGCGGGCGAAGTGCTAGTGAGTAGGTAATAAACGAGTCAATGGTCTTGACTGTATAGTGATAGATAAGGATGGTACAAACATACATGGATGGATATTGTAAAGAATGTCGTCAATAAATTATTTGTTCGATAAAGCTTGCTTCTCTATTTCTAAGGGCCAAAATTTCAATAGTCAAATAACTTGTATATGGGGAATACAAAAGGTTTAGCAGCTTTTGTATAGGTTATGTCAAACCGCCATATTCATCACACATTAGTCGCTTCTAGAGAAAGCTAAACACACTTTTATTGTGTACGAGTCCACTTCGCTCGCTCTTTTCGTGTAAAAGCGCGCTCCGGTCACTCTCAGAGAAGGTGAGCTCGCTTAGCTTCTGGGGTCTTGCTTCGCTCGTTAGTCATACAGCATTAGCTAATTTCATGATATTTGTGGGCTTGCTACGCTCGGTCGTCACGAAACTGTGTTTGTATCATTCGGGTGTCTTTTAGCTTCCATCGCTTATGTGTGTAAGCGCATTCAGCATAATCGTGTAGCTTTTATAAGAGGTTTTCTTTTTATTACATGAAGTGGTTACGTTAAGTCGTTGGTCCCGGCTATCATTTGTAGATCTTTTGCAGTCGTTAAGGATTCTCAGAAGCCAGAAAATCTGACTCCAGTCTTGCCAAGAAGTACCGTGTTACCCAGTTAATGGGTTGTGGAGGTCTGGTAGGCAGCCGCTTCACGAAAAATACTGGGTTTCAGCTGAATCCAGTTTGACTGGAAGCCAACCCCAATAAAGTTGGGAAAAGGCTGGGCAGATGATGAAGTGGTTGCGGTTGAAATGTTGAACATTTAAACTCGACAGCTCAAACAGTCAACTAAAAAGGTTTACTTTTTAGTTGACTGTTTGAATATTTACTTGTATGTATCGGGGTTTAATTAAATATAATGTGTAGTGCCACACACAAATGCTTCTCAATTATGTGTATCGAATAAATGTCTATTTGACGCTAATGTAAATAAAATTCGATTCGAATCAAAGCCCTGAAATATTGAAGTAAACCGCTGTCCAGTCGCTGACAGATAAGCATCAAGCGTTTTATTCAGCTAAACAAGTACTCTTAATCGTAAAACAGCGCTTCGATCAAAATGTAGCTAATAAACGTACCATTGATCAATGAATTTGTAACTAGCAAGCCTAATTGCTATCCAATATCGAGGCGTGAACTCTGAAGTACCTTTGCGTAAACATCATTTAACATGTACACGCTTAGGAAACTGGGATAGAATCGATGTTTGATAAGTTGGATGGTGTGACGTAGTGATAGATCTACTGCAAGACAAAAACTTTCCTGCCTAGGTTGCGGATTTTGTTCGAAAGAGTCACCGCGGCCCTGGAACGCAAAGGGCACTAGGAGGAGCACGGATGGGTTTAGTCAGTAAGAGTCTGACACTCGCTCCCGCTCCCGCGGAAGGGGTCTTTTGATGATTTCCCACCCACAAAAAAAAAAGGGAAAAACCTTTTCTACTTCTACTAATACAAGGTGTAACAGAAATAAAGCAAAATTTTAAAAGGGGTCATTGTTCTCATCATTAAGAACCACTTTTACCATGGGACGTGACTTGAAATCGCGGAAAAAAATTGCTGTTTGGTATATTTTTTCCCAGTTATGCAAACATGAATGTATGGGGCTGTTGATTTTTGCAGGAGTTGTTCATAATGAATCGTACAATCACCCTTTTTCAAGTGTTTCTGTTACATCCTGTATATGATCGAGTGCGCGGAATTTACCTCTATTCTTGTTAGCAGATATACAAGAATACATGTCAAGATTATAAATAAAAACAAGACGTGTGGCACTCGGAGACTGCCGCGGTAAAGCTATTGCAATAGCTTAATAATTATGCAAGCAAAACCGCGGGAAAGTAGCAATACTAATAAATAGGGCACCAACCTCAAAAAGTTCAAAAGAGGTCACATTGCATTTGACAGCTCAAAAATGCCACTCGCAATTTATAAAAATAATTTCAAAAAAACAAAACTTTCAAATTAAGAACACAGACCGTCATAGAAACAAAAAGTATCACCGCTGTGCCGGTCGGAGTGGGGGTTGTTAGGTTATTTTCTTTAAGGAATTTCTGGATTCGGTCTCCACGCTCAAGGCCCGCGATAGAAGCTATGCAATAGCTTAATAAAAAACATTTTTACAAAACAATACAACCGACTTCTGAATAAAAACCACTACTAAGTAACAAAATAACTTAAATTTTGGAAAACGGTGTCAAAAACCGAAGAAACCACACGAAAACATCGACTTCCAAAATTTAAATTATTTTGTTACTTTGTAGTGGTTTTATTTGGAAGTCGGTTGTATTAATAGATATAAACATCCGAACTGATAACCCCCTCCTTTTTGAAGTCGGTTAAAAAACTCTATCCACCGTCTGAAAAAATTACCAAAAGAGAAATTTACGTCACACGGAAATGGTAGAAATTCCATTACGAAAACGAAACGCACTATAAATCTCTCTTAACAATTTTTACAAAGACATCCAACTATTCTTAGGGCCCCCTCACCTTGGTATCGATGACAAAGCAACATTTCCGAAAGCCATGAACCTGACTAACCATATATCCCCTTACGATTCTATCCACAGAGTTTCGAAGCGCTTCGGCGACTACAGTCTTTTCAAGTTATATCACCTCTGATTTAGCATCACAGTGACTTTTATTCTCTTAGATATAAGGTTGCTGTCAGGTTTAAAATAACTCTGAACGCATTCTACTGCTAGAGACGGAACTGTCAAATTTTTCCTTAGGCTAAGCGCGCACTTGCCCTCGCTTGTACTTCAAAAGCGAAAGAGAAAGATGTAGGTCCTGTCACACAGACAAAATGTCACCTGTGCACACTAAGCCTTACTCAATGACAATGTGACGATGCTGAGTATGGCTTTGACATGTAGTGTAGCTCGTGGTTTAAATAATAACAGCTGCCCATGTCGATCTTCAAGGTTCACCAGCATTTGTCCGAGGTCAGTATGATGGATGACCCTCGGAACATACCAAGGCTCCTCCGTACTACGAAAAACACGTTAGGCTGTCGGTTCGGGCTGTGATTTGTAGATCTCTGTCAGTCGATGACGAGTGACGGGTAGTAAAAAGCCAGGATCTGACAGCAGTCTTGCCAAAGGATATCTTGTTAGCCAGTTACTGAGTTGTGGAGGTCAGAAAGGCAGTCGCTACACGTAAAATATTTTACCTCATCATCGTCATCATATCAGCCGAAAGACGTCCACTGCTGGACATAGGCTTCCCCCAAATGGTTTGCTATAATCACCACGCTTGGCAGGCGGGTTAGCGATCGCAGTGTAGCTGTTGCCATGTCCCTACAGAGAATGCTGCTGGTAACTCTCAGGTGAGTCCCTTAGTCGCTTCTTACGACACCCACGGGAATTGATGGAATGGTGCTATTCTTTAACGTCCGGCACCATACGGATCCGGTTAAACTGCAAGTCCACCCCGATATAGTTGGGAAAAGTCTAGGCAGATAGATTTTTAGTCCCTAGTCACTGCCGGCATGGTGTTTCCATGGTCTTTGCTACTATCAAAAGATTTACTAGAACATAAATCGAATAGTGAAATGACAAATGCTACCTGGAGTGTGATTCCAATGGTACGAATACCACAAATAATCGGTTGGCTTGGATTCGTACCAAAACGTTTCGACTTAATGGTCGCATAAAGAGAATTACTTTATTTGAGAGTGCGTGTTCATTGGGCGGGTTTTAAAAGTTGCTAGTCATGGTCTTTTCGTTAAGTGTGTCAGATATGATTGTAAATAGTAACATTCGTTCGGAAACCTTTATTTCAGAAATACCATTTTCACTTTTGAGGTTTCAAGGTCTATCATCAGTCAAATAGATGACAAGAGCAGCAATAATGTTTCTCAATAAAATACATTCACCACCCTTATTTCTAGACACGGCAGTTGCACTTTCTAAAGTATTATTAAATTAGTGGTTCTGTACGTATTCATTTTTTAAAGCGAATGGTTGAAAATATACCTCAAGCTACCGCATGCCGTGGGATGGTGGGATGCTATCGGGAAAAAAATATAGACTTTGTACGACGAATTTCTCACAGCTGCATACTACGATGGAATAAAATATCATTCTTAATGTTTCTCATTATGTTTTCGGCACCACACAAAGAGCTTCAATGCTAACTCTATTTATAAAAAGATCTTATGCAAATACGCTTCTATATCCATCAAATTTGGCTGTGCTTTGTCGGTCTGTGAATTAATTAATCTATTATTTTCATTATTTGAATAAACATGACATTTCATCATAATCAGCGCGTATAACAAAGATCTACATGTTTTTGTAAACAGCGTAAGCTGCCTACACCTTTTACATGCCCAACAAAATCATACTATAATCAATAACAGATACAGTCCATTATCCTCAACTGTTCAACATCGACACTTATCGAACAGTTCTATTTTTATCCCAACTTTTCTTTCGTCCAGAAATAATGATGTCCCTTAAAATGTAACACCCGGAAGAAACTACAGAACACACACTTATAGACCATTGTTGTTGAAAATTTGCGGCCCTAAGCTCATTATGTGGACCCTATTAGAAGATATTGTTAGAGATTTCTAAGCCAAAGGGAGAAATTGAGATTGGAATAAGGAGGTGAAAATGTGTTATTTTGTCTCGAAGTGTTTGGATCTTTCGAGGGTTCGTGGTCTAGTTTTTTTCAAGATGTTGACTTTAGTAGATATTGAATTGGACAAAGGGTTCAATATAAACACACTGAAAGAGACAAAGACAGCTCTTAACCCGAGGTTTCGCCCGCGTTACCTATACCAATGGTACCGTGTATTCTTTCCGAATTAAGTCGGTTGTTATGGCATGAGACATGGGGTCATGGGATCTTGTGATTGAAGTTTTGGGTGGCAATGTGGATGTAGAATGAATGGAGTAGACAAATACCAATTAAACTATTAAGAAAGACGTATTTAAAGGAGATATGGATCGCAAGAATTTGAAAACTGAGATACCGAAAGAAAAATACATCCTCCTCCACATTGGTCCATTCCTTCATCAGGTCATCGGTCCACCTAGTAGGAGGCCTTCCAATGCTGCATTTTCCGGTACGCGGTCAAAGTCAAAGCATTTATTTCAATTAGACCATTTACAGGCACTTTTGAATTGTCAAGGTCGGTCGGTCAAAAAGATGAAGCTATTTGCACGTTCCAAAGCGTAGATCTCTATGGAGAAGAACGTGCAAGAAACTCCACGGACACTCTTTTAAAAATAATATTTTGTTACAAAATTATGGTTACATCATTCATATTGAAATTATATACATATATGTGAGAACGATGTAAAAGACGTGCAGGATAAAAGAGTCCGGAGTAAAAAGAAACAATTAAAAGAAATAATTAAAATAAACCATAGCAGCCAAGAGATGACCAGTCTCAGCTGACGGCGCCCGTTCACGAACATGACGCATACGCTAGCACCATTCGGCTCAACCATTTTTTAGGGAGCCAAATGATCCAACGCATGCGCCACCATCAGCCAGACTTTTGAGTGAGCATGACGGTCGCCACTCCTTTCGGCCCCATCGACCAAAATAATATTTTGGTCGATGGGACCGTGGCCAATCCGCAATTTTATTTCAAGAAAGGAATCCTATTTCCTCCACGCTCTTACAATTTACCATTCGTTATTTACGACACGTATTTTAAAAAGAAATACGATTACTTTTTCCATCATAATGTTCGAATGTCAGAAGCGAGGAAGACATTTTTTCTAATACATCTTTCCCTTGAAGTGAACAAATATTTTCTTAGTGAAATAATATTATATGTATTTGAATAATAATATGAAGCTCGTGCTTCCTCAGGAAACGAACTAGGATATAATATTATGATGGAGTTCTTTTAAGATGGCTGGTAGGGTTACTATGAATCTGGATGTTTCGAAGACTTTTCTTAAGAAAAGTTAACGATTATTTTCCGCTCTTCAATCTTCAAAGTTTTTCTTACAATTTTGTTTAGGCGCACTAAAATAATGTTTTTGTTTAGTGATAAAGCTTCAATTTATGTATAACATTTGCATACTACTATAATATGGCGGAATGTGTCTTGTACCAAAATCTTTTCAAATAAAAAAAACTTACTTACTATGGATAAGGCGAGTGATAATTAGGCTGATACTATATATTTTGAGCAGACTGTCGATTTAGCCGAAGGGTCTTGGGTGGGTGACCACGTTATGGAAGGCGTAGTGTAAGTAGACCTCAACACTCAGATGACATGGTGAAGGTCGCAAGAATTGGTTGGATATGAGAAAGACAGGACCGGTCGATCCGGTACGCTTAGAAGAGGCTTATGTCCAGCATTGGACTTTTATCGGTTGGAATGATGATGATATTTATTTTATGCCGTTATTGACACTGTATATCCATTAATTATTATATCCTTAGTTTAGTGGATAATCATGTTCTAAGGAAACAAAAGTGTTTCAATGTTTGTTTTCGCGCATACAACCTGCAGTGCGACAGTATTTAAATAGCAAATAATTTATAGGGTGCCGCTTTTTTGTGTAAGATCATTTCGAAATGCAACATCTTTTTCGAGACTATACTTTGGTCATATGTACGCAGGACGCATTTACTAATTCCGTGCATGCCATGTTGATGGTTCGAAAGAAATCTTATACAATATGAAAATTATAACTCTTAATAATTGGTTTAAGTGTATGAAAAGTCAACAGAAGTATAAAATTAAAACAAACCTCTTGGATATTATATATCATAACTTGTTTAACAATAGATGATTATAATATTACACATGAAAATTATATCAAACGAAATTATATGGTTCGTTATTATATTAACCACCAATTCTTCTTTCTTTATCGTGTTAGATATACATTACATACCGAATTTATAACCATTCCAATGTTATTATTATTTGTACATTTTAACGAAGTAGGCTTCATTAACATTTCATATTGTCGAACGTAAACTAATAAACTTTATGAAAATACGTGAAATTAACAAAACCTCTAATTACTTTCTTCGTAGTTTCTCAAGGATTGTTCATAATTATTATGAAATTACGGCGAAGAAATAAGTTTGCGTTGAATGTTCAATTTACATTTTTATTTAAAATCAATTTACTGTGGGTTTACAGTACATGTACTGCTTGTATACAGTTTGTATTTTGGGTCGAATAAAAAGAATCTCGCATGCGCTTTACAAGTATAAAGTTTTGAGGCCGTTTAGCGCGGTTGTGACGTATTTATTTCCACTCTTTTGTTTTCTAAAAGTTTATGAACTTGTCTTTGCTCCCATGGTTTTCCACAGTTTTCAAGCATTTTCTAACATAAAATGCAGCCTGAGCCACTAATAGTGTCGCTTTCAAGTGGCCGAATTTCCTAGTTAGATCAGTACCTACATCATCTAACACACTTTTACTACAAAATAACTAATAGCTAGTTCCTCACGGCTTTAACTCTTTATAATATACCAAGAGGAATTCGTTGCTGGAGAATATAATTATCAGATGCTGATCTGTTTTTTTATTCCGTACCTATTTATATTTATTATAACCTAAGACTTCACCACAAAATCCAACCATCAACTAGCTTGCATCAACCCAAACAAGAATCAAGTAACCTTACCAAGTTTTCAACACCGAACCACATAATAATCCAGGACTTGTCCTCTTAAACGGTCACGTATGGCGACCCCAGCTTAGGCAAAGCTCCTTACATTTCTCGGATCAGAATCCGCGGGAAAATATTAATAGATTTTACAGATGGTTTCCGTAACGGGCTTTGGATTTGTAGTTCATAATTTTCAGTGGTGGATAATAATATTTAGGACAAGCTTCTGCCTGCGACTTCGTCTGCGTCGAGTTGTATCCCGGCGGGTTTTAATTTAAGTTAAATAGTGCCATTTTTATGCAACTTTTCCAATTTTTCTCTTCATAAGAACCTTCCTCAAACTTTAAGAGATAATTTAAAAAAATTGCTAAATTGGTCCAGCTGTTCTCGAGCTATTAATTTTTATTTATATTTATACTTACTATATTATTAAGAGGTAAAAGTTAGTGAGTTTGTGAGGTTGTAGGGGGTAATCTCTGGATCTACTGAAATTCCAATGGGAACAGGAAACAACGGGATATACGCGTACGAAGTCGCGGGTAAATCTAATATGTAAATAGGTAAGCTAGAAATGAGGTGTCTACTGTGGTGATGATTAAAAGAGAGGTATGGAAGAAGAATAGAGTATTTAGAGTTGAAGATGTGTCACTAATTGAACATTGCAGTATTACAGTTTTTCAGGCCAAACTAGGCTTTAACAAAAACTTAATTAAAATTTTAAAATTCAGAAAATCCGAGTTTAGTGCCTAGCTTTTTTCTGTCTTTACCAGAAGCTAGCATTTACCTAGGTCCTAGGTTTGAGCTCTGGATACAGCCGAAAACCAGTGATTTACTTGGAATGACTGCCTCTGCCATCTGACTTCCTCAACCCGGTGGCTACATGACACGAAACTTCTCGGTAAGATTAGAGGTCAGACTTTCAGCAGTATCAGTACCCGTAACGATAGTTAAAAATCTATGAATGACCACCCATCCACGGATCGACCTCATCAACCGTTGCTTAACCTTGAAGATCCACCCGTTACTATCCTGACGACCTGCTACTATTTAGTTACGAGCTCCTCTTATAAAATTTAAATGAACTTACCAACTGTCGAACATTCGACAGCTGTTAGCTGAAATAGAAACTTGTCACTGACGCCAAAGTTCTAAACTCCGAACATGTGTGATTACGGTGTCCCAGATTTACTCAATATACTTAGTTCCCACTTTCTAGTTCTCAGTTCCCAGTGTGGACTTAGGAGTATTTGAAGTTTAGGTTACCCACTGTTAGCCATAGGTTTGAATTGTTTGTAGTTATCTCGTTGAAGTTATGTCGGTCTATATAATTAACTGATTCTGATTGGTTGGATGGCGTTAAGTTCTGTCGTTTTTTTTAAGGATGGGAAATCATCAAATGCACGGCACTGGAACGCAAAGGACATTTTTTTTTTTTTTTTTTTTAAACTTTGCCCCACACTAGGAATTTCTCCTGTATCGTGGGTGCGTTTACAAACATACAAATTCACATACACAAACAGCCAGACCCGGAACAACTATCTGTAGGCCATACAAATATTTGTTCCGTGCGGGAATCGAACCCGCGACACGCAGCGCAGCAGCCGATCGCTCAACCACTGCGCCAACCGTGTCGTCGAAGGAACACGAATGGGGTTTAGTTAGTAAGAGTCTGACACTCCCTTCTGCTCCACCCAGCGAAAGGAGTCATTTGATGATGTCCCATCTATGAAAAAAAGGTCTTCGAAATATATAAATATAAAAATATCTTCGAACTTTCGAACCCCCAACGGAGCTTCAGAAACTCGCCCTCAAACTGGCAAGTCTTAAATATCTGTAAGTACTTCCAACATTCCACTAAAATAGTTACAAAGTTCTTGTTATGAAGTTACAGAATCAACGGAGTTTCGGAATCGCAATCAAGACTGATTGTTCCAAAAACGTAATATTCAGAATTCGAAGTGTATTTTATCATTTATGTTGATTCACTTGACCGTTGATTGCACTTGTTGATATCGAGTTACTGGCGCCAGCAGACGGCTGCATTGTGAATTAATTTATCGATTCATTTTTAAGAATAAATAGACAGAAATGAATGAAAAGATTTTTTCCTGTATAATAGGAAACACAACAAATTTGCAGAATGGTCTACCACAATACGAAAACGTAGTTAGCCCTGGCTAAAACTATATTTTACTAGCCTCTCAAAATTCCGTTCTGCAAAGGAGACGGAAACTAATGGGCCCAAACGTAAAGAGTTGAGATATGGTTTAAAAAATAGTTTTTATTTTCTATTTCAAAATACAAAAAAAATTGCCCATTGCAATTGCGTATTTTTTTAGTAAAAACTTTTTTTCGGGCATTGTTCCGTTTCATGTTGTAAAGTAGGCGCAATATCCTACTAAATCTCTTCTATCTCGCTCTCAGATTGCCAAAATCCGCAGAATTTTCAGAGATTGATTGATAATATATGATCTATTGATTGATACCACTCTCATCCTTATACATCTAGGCCCAAGATTATATGGCAGCGGTTCCGCCTCCTTTGTAAAGTTAGCCCCGCACTAGACCGTTAGCCCAGTGCTAAGCGGAGCAGCGCAAGTGGGCCTAAATGTAGTCTGAATAAAGTCTATATCTATATAGCCCATTTCATCCCACTGCTGGCCAAAAGCCTCCCTCTCTCTTTTACACAGAACTGAATCCCTAGCTAGTTCGGGCCGGTCTTTCGGCAGGAGCCGAGTCTAGGTGTCCCGATAAACGTCTTCTGATATTTAATGGGGCACATTAAACAACCTAAACATAATAATTGTCTTATAATCGAGCCATCCAAACATATTATAAACTAGTAATTACAACATTCGTGACGTCATACCTTTATGTAACCATTTGGGGATCAAAATCGCGTGACGTTACGTCACATGTCAGTAGATGTAAACATGTCACTTTATACAATCATTCATCAATATTATAACCATGGTGTACGGATCCATTTGTCATTATTACATTATATACCTACGCCTTCCTTTAAGGGTCAGGTAGACGAGTCAGTAACAGTTGCGTTTGGTTTATGGGTGAATTATATATTACATGTAATTGACAAAAATAACATAGTGGGGGAGAATCCGGGCTGTAAAATGTTCCTTGTAAAATACTGTTAATCAGCTGCAGCTGGTTGGACTGGCAGTCGACCGCAACATAGAAAAAGAGCACTTTGCCTATCATTTAAGTGTAAGCTAATGGACATATCTGCCGCATGTCGGAGAAGCAATGGGCAAAGATTACCATGCAGTGGATCCCAAACGCAAAGAAGCGACAACGTGGCAGGCCAAGAAAGAGATGGCGAGACGAGCTAGACTCATTCTCAAAAGACTGGCCCGAAATTGAATGGAAAGGGAGGCCTTTGCCCTGCAGTGGGACAGTACAGGCTCATAATAATAATGGACATCTGTATTCTCTGACTAACATCCGTACTTTCTGTTAAATCAACGGATCGCGGTTGAAACGCTTACTGCCCTTTTTTTATGGATGGGAAATCATCAAATGCCTTCTCCCGCTCTGGGCAGAGCGGAAGGGAGTGTCAGACTCCTACTGACTAAAACCCATCTGTGCTCCTCCTAGTGCCCTTTTCTTTCTAGGGCCGCGGTAACTCTTTCGAACATAATCCGCAACTCTGGCAGGCTGGCCCTAACGGGCCCCTACTCCTATGCTGACATCTCTTTGAGGCGCGCGTGGAACACAACGCGCCACCGACCCGTGCCTGGCTTTGATCGGACGGCGAGCCACCCAACGCTCGCCGGCCGCGGACCCGAACGCTTACTGCCCTGCGGCCCTACCATAACGTGTTAAAGCGTGAGTCGTTCGAGCGAACACGCCATGGTAGGGCCCCTGTTATAATATTCGTAGCCTCCAAAATACATCGTTGACGTAGCTCAGAAGGCTGCCAGTTTAAATCGAACTCGGCTTGACATGTCTGCCACATTCCAATTGAACCGTAGGCCTGTACACCAAACCGGTGTCCTCAAATAGCGAGTAGGTACTATGGCGTTCCTTAAGCCTTATTTGGACCAGGCGTTTCAAACAATAGCAGCCGGACTACAGATGCCGCAACTGGGCCAGTGCCCTAAATAGCTCGGACACCAAATGCACATACCTACATTATGTATGGAAGATTTCAACTGCAGCTTACTAGAGCTTGGTGCCTTGAAAATGCGGTGGCATTCAGCGATAATGTTCCGAAGAATTTTTGTGTTTTGCTTGAGAAAATAAATAGTTATACTATCATTAAATCTCATAATGCAAAAGATTAAGATATTTTGAAGCGATTTTTAATTCCAGTTCATATTTGGTGAGTATACCAACATTAATAAACCGCAATCGTAGACCAGTCATTATCACTTTTGACTATTGGCATTTTATAGTTTTCACCCTTTTATTGTGTCCTCTGGTTCAGTACGCTCGCTGTAACGAATATATATCCCTTGTATCGAAAATCTCGTTTTATTTATACTCAACTTCAGTTATTTTATTTATTTTATTTTATGCTGTTCGGGAAACTTACAGCTAATATAAAGAATGTTCCCAAACAATACTGATTTGAAGGCCATTTACAAGTTTCCGCATTTACACACAAAACAGTCTAAAACAAAAAAGACACAACAAAAGAAAAAGGTAGATACAAAACACTTACTATGAAAAAAATTACGCAACAAAATACAAAAAATAAAAATTAAAGTAAAACAAAAAAATATGTCAACACTGCGTGAAATTCTCATTTTAAAACGATGCGCTTTATTAACACACAAGTGTAGAGCAGGTACTATACAATTTGTTCCGTCATTTATTATGAAAGCTCCTCAGAAAGGCTGTTCCTTAAGTAACGTGTGGAAGTATCTAATGTCTATGAAGATTACTCTTGTTAATTATTCTATTTTATGACACCCTTGAGAGAGCTTGGTGAAGACTGTCCTTGTATGTTTCGGTAGGTTTAGAGGATTTGATTAATTATTTTGGTTAATAAGTTTTAGTTGGTCTGATAAATTTACAGAATTGCTAGTACTACTAGGACTACTAAGCTAATTTTAAAGTTGGCGTTTCGACGGCGAAATGCCAATACCTAACTGAAATTTTTCGTGAAATTCAATTTTTATCGCTTTGAATTTAAAGACGTTATTCGCATGTTTTAGTGAAAGCTCCTAAGTGTATTTTTAGTTGCAACAGCATTATTATTATTCTAAATTAATAAATATAATAACGCATTTCAACATATCAAGAAATTACGCGTTTTTTCAATTTGTGTAATTTTGACTGTCATCTCATCAGTTGACAAATTCAAAAATTTGCTTTCAAGTGTTACTGACATTGTATTATGGTACTATTGCCAAATGTCAAAGAGGAACCCTTATTATTTCGTCATGTCTGTCTGTCTATCTGAGACCTTCGCAGCGTAATCTCAGGGTAGTCAGGTAGGAAACCAAACTACCCTGGAATGCATGAAAGAGCTCCTCATGTAGCGCAATTTATTCCATCAGGCACTCAACTGATCCGAGCGCTCGGCGCATCCTGGACAGTCATCTAACACCTTATAAGACTGGCCAATCCTTCTCTTGCGGTGGTAGGGCTAACGCCCGCCTGGTTCGCAACCCTCCCAAACTCCCAACGGAGTCCGGCGTCATGCAGCCTGCTGTGTTTCTTCGACGCGTAAGAGTACCAGTGCCTCAAGGCATCTTCTGTGCTTGTTTTCTACATCATAGACCTCATCCATCGCTTTCCATCAGGTATGATCGAGGTCAAGTGCCCATTACTTAAAAAAAACATCGGTGAAAGTGTTATTTTTATACAATTTTCACAAAAAAAATCTTATTTTTTACTAGGAGCGAAAAAAATTGGCACCAGATATTATCGATGAAATTCGGAAGTGAGATGTATTCCATGCACTGCTTAACAATAGTATAGTATAATGACGATTTAGTCCATGAAAATTTTGTTTGACAAGCTTAATACCTATTTGATTTGTTAAAACAAATCAAAATTTTCGTTCAGCCAAAACCAATCAAGCGATGTATATCTAAACAGAGATACACTTCGACTTTACTGACGAAGCAAGTCAACTGTCCAACGATACTAAATCCTGTATTATTGAGCTACAAAGCAAAGGAATGAGCTAGAAATGGTACTGTCAACTGCATGTATTGGTGACAGAACGAAAACTATTTATCATCATTTGTTTTTAGGGTTCTGTATCCAAAGGGTAAGGTGTCCGTCTGTCTGTCCGTCTGTCTGTCTGTCACCAGGCTGTATCTCATGAACCGTGATAGCGTTGAAATTTCACAGATGATGCATTTCTGTTGCCGCTGTAACAACAAATACTAAAAATAGAACAAAATAAATAATTAAGTGGGGCTCCCATACAACAAACGTGATTTTTTATCGTTTTTTTTTTAAAGATAATGGTACGGAACCCTTCTCGCACGAGTCCAACTCGCACTTGGCCGGTTTTTTTATTATTGATAGGCACGCGCTGGACCACTATCTCCCCTGATGGTAGGCGATGATGTGGTCGAAGATGGAGCACGCTTGCCTAGAAGTAACCTCTTGACTTAAAGACTCCCAGGTTGTAGCTATCAGGAAACACTGACTTTAGCAGGGAATTTCACTCCTTAGCTGTACGCACAATGAATGTGTTCCCAAACCAATAAAAAAAAAATGTGCGGAGTCCAACGTTAAACGGTTACATTGACGTGCAGTTGACTGTAGAGGAGAATGTTCCGGTTTGGATCGTGGCCAAGTTCTGAAGTTATTGTATGGTGCTACCGATTTACGAGAACGATATAGGTATTAGATCTGTCTGTGGTTTCCCTGTGCGTACCCTGCATCTAGGAGTTTGGAAATTGTTTTATGTGGAAACGGTTTATTAATTTTTTCTTCTTCTTTGTTTCAGGTAAGGATTTTCTTCTAGTTTTTTTGTAAAAGAAAATTGTTAATTATTAAGATAGACGGTAAGTAATTTGATTGTAAAGTTTTTGAAGGCAACACTAGCCAAATATTATCAAACTGTAGGTATGTAGTAATATGCGTATCTATAGCAACAATCTGACTCAAACAGAAGATTTAAAAAAAATGTTTTTTTCAAATATCGAAAATGTAGCCGCCATTTTAATTGCTCTGGTGAAAATATCTGACTATTGAAAAATCTTAGGAGCAATTCTCGCAGTTTTAAAGAGCGTTCGAGCTGTGATGGAATTTCCATCATCATCTACATTCTGACGTTGATTGTCGCTAAGTCACTCTCTGCTATAAGATGATTATTTGATGGTTATTTTTTTATTTATTTTTTATTTGTGTCCTTCGTAATTGGCGTAATACTTGGATTAAGAATGTCATGTTTACTTACTATCAGCTGTGAAGCTATCTGTTATAAAATAAGTAAAAAAAATAACATTGAATTGGAACGTTTTTTTATGTACAATAATTTTAAAAAGCCTTAACATCTCAGAAAAACTTTTGAGCTTCACAATTTTCTACTTAATTGAAAAAAAATTCAACACTGGCCACCAAAAACAAATAGCTTTTTACTCACAAGTAAAAAAAAAAACAGAACCTTCAACACATTTAACGCTCAACGAATCGCGTCAACTCTCTTCCATTTACGACTACAGCTCGAGACATGACGTGATTTATTTCGACGTCATGACGCGACGTCACACTGATTACGTCATTAAGATAAGAGGCATAAAGACCGGAGTCCCTTGCGTGAACGTCCTGTTAAGGTTGGGACGAAACAAAATTTGATAATTATCGCTTTCTATTGGGTGACGTAAGATGGACAGGGATAAGAATGCAATTTGTGTGTGATGACCTAGCCTTAATAGGTTAATTTGTTATTTAAAAAATGAGTTTTGAGTTTGCCGACCATTTGTAAAAGACGATCAAGTGTTGACTATGTAGGAAAATGTTGGCCCTAGACAAAAGGTCTTTAGTCACCGCGGCCCTGGAACACAAAGGGCATAAGGAAGAGCATGGATAGGTGTTAGTCAGTAAGAGTCTGACACTCCCTTCTGCTCCGCCCAGAGTGGTAGATGTCAATTGATAACTTCCCATCCATAAAAAAATGGTGGATTGAGTACCTGCATCGTTAGGCTGGAAGTCAACCTTGACAAAAAGGCTGAACTAATTGAGCATAATTATGAATTTTCCAAAACAAAAAAGACAAAAAAAACGACTCAAATAAAAACCACTAGGTACAAAGTAATAGAAAAAAACAATTTTGCAAATCCGTCTATTATAAACGACCGAATTATGCCCGAAAACACATATGAAAAGAAAAAAACCTACGAATCGATAATCTTTTTGAAGTCGGTTAAAAATATGAAGCTGTTGTTTCACCATACGTTGGTATAATTCTAGCTTTCCATAACAAAACAAAGTCAAGGGCAAGACAAGGTCACAGTTAATGCCGTTGAGCTCATAAACATCCGGGCCAACGTCAAACCATAAAAATATTGATGCTTCGTTGAGCCAAACAGAACTCGCACTGCGCAAAAAATATCCTCAAGGAAGTGTACCCTCATCTAATGTAATTGCATGTCTTCGAAATACCAGAGATTTGTTTCTTTTCACAAAACAAGAAAAGGAAATATATTAGCCGTTAAAATATTACATTTCAATCCAAAAAAGCGCTTTTATAGTCACTGTGCTCACGACTCGTCAGCGAAAGCGGAAGAGAACACAAAATTCTATTTTACTTACGTACGTTTTTAGGGTTCCGTTCCTCAGTCGGCCAAAAAGGAACCTTATACGATCACTTTGTTGTCCGTCTGTCTTTTTGTCAGAAACGCGTGAAGGAATCAAGCTGAAATTAATATCAAACTTCTAAGTCAACGCAATCTAAAGATAAAGGCCGTTTAAATGCTCCGTTTATGGCGCATGTTTTGACGCTCACAAGGAAAACCAAACCTAAAGGGTACTTCCTATTTTCCCCTCTGAGTTTGTTTCGGTGTTTCTTCTCAGGGTAGTCAGCTAGGAAACACCGGCCTCATCTAGCTTAAAATGACCAAAAAATATTGACGTGTAAAAGTGTTATGTTTAACCTACTTACAAAATAAATATCATTTATCATTTATTTATTGATCTATAGTCATGAGATCCTACAGTACAAGTACAAGAAAAAGTCTGAAAATTGGGAATGTGTAGTTTTATCATATAAAAAAACATTTTTAGTGATTTGAAACTTATATATTTTCGGTTGAAGAATTGACTGTGACATAGTATGTATACAAGTTATGTTTGTCGAGAGCGCTTTCATAGTTTATAAACTTTCGTAAGGAATGTGTATAGGTACTCGGAAAAAAATCAAGACTCGATCGGAACCCTCGGTGCGCCAGTCTGTCAGTCAGTTGGTATTGGTTACAAAATACTTGCGATCATAATAAATATACGTGTTTACCAAAGTTTATCATTAAAATCATCAATAAAGACTAAATTGCTAGAATTGCCTACAAATGCCGTGACGTAGTAAAACAGTAATTCAATCGGGTATATTGAACTGAGATGTAGCTATTGCAAATTTAATAACATAAAATCAGACTACGAGCTTTAAATAAAAAAAAAAAAAAATTAAAACAACTCTGGCACATTCCCTTCAAGAGGTTTTTTTGAATAAACAAGCACGATATAACATGTAGAATAAATAAGATTCGGATATCACCCACATTAATACATTTCAGGCCGCAGTCGAAAAGCTTTTAAGTCATGTAGTAGAGCAATAGAAGAAGTATCACTTTATGCACTTTTAAAGACAAAGGGTTCTTAAAGAATAAGAAAATAAATCATTGGGCATCAATACTTACAACAAAGTCTACAGACACGGTTCATAAAAACTCTCAATAAATTTGTCATATTTACGCCGTTTCATACTTTCTGTCTCGCAGCAGCTACCCCAGCATAGCACCGCACATCACAGTGTTAAAAAATGTCCGTACAT
Organism: Melanchra persicariae; assembly: GCA_947386135.1. Classification (NCBI taxonomy): domain Eukaryota; kingdom Metazoa; phylum Arthropoda; class Insecta; order Lepidoptera; family Noctuidae; genus Melanchra; species Melanchra persicariae. Next base: position 5,360,385 of record OX376667.1, read on the forward strand.
TGATATAGGTAAATAAATATTTCACAGATAAGTAATAAAACTTTTTCACAAAAAAAAAGGATTTACAAGAAAAAAACACAAATCTAATTTCGGAAGTCAAACAACCAAAAACACCGACTTCCGAAATTAGAGTGTTTTAGTGGTACCCCACACCTTACAACACCACTGGAAAGTCACAGGAAAGCAAAATACGCAATTTCGTATACATGGATGATTTTTCCACATATATATTTTCCATCTATTTGGATTTAAAAACCAAACTACTGAACCGATTTTATTAAAATTTCAATGGGCATACCAGAGTACGACAACAATCTGTTTAGAAGTGGATCTTCTGCATTCCCATTTCACATTAGCCCACCAAAAACTCTATATATATAAAGACGGATCCATTCATTTCCGTTTGGCTCTCGTCAAGATGATAACATCTTGATGTCCTCGCTTGAGCACAAAAACGTTCTGCGAGAACAATGCCTCGTTTGAGCCTCTTTGAGTCGCGGAATGTGTGAAACTGTGTAATTGTAGACAATTATGTGCCTTTGTGAGGATCTAATGCTTCTGGATTGGTCATTAAGGTTGCGTTGTGACGTATTTTGTGTTTTGGTTTTTGATGTTGTCGAAAATGAGATTGAGGAAGTATATTATGGGTTGGATAAAGTCTTTTCTGATTAGATTTAAAATGTGATTTCAGAAGTGCGTTTTGGGAACACATGTTGGTCTATTTTTCAATTAGTCATCGTCTCAGTATCTTTATCAATCCCTTTCAAGCCTTATACTATTTAACACGATCCATCTATCGTTTCCTTGGTCTTCCTATTCTTATAACTTTTGGATCGGTTACCAAAAATTACCACTACAGTTTAGTTTAGATTAAAACTTATTAACTTATTATGTAAAGGAGTACTGAGCGATTGACTACTTGACCATATGACAAACTAGTTATTGGTTTGTTCCGCATGATGGCTTCGAATGATGGCTAATCGTGCTCTTCAGGGCACGGAGGGATGACGATGATGTAATGGATCTTCCATTATACTATCCAAGAACCAACCTCTGTTAACTAGCTTAACTTTGAAGATCGATCCGCACAGTTGACCGGCCACGTTATGTCACCACCCTTGGTTGACTGGTATGCCTAGAGCGTTAGGTCTGCTTTCGTACTTACGTGCATGAACTATAAAAAATGCAGCTTCCATTATTTGCCAACCCACTCCATACTACTTCCCCATCCACTCTACAAGTTCCAAGGTTTCATTCAGATCCGTTGCACCTTTTATTTCACGGCGGTTAGTATCAAAACTTGCGAGTTTCGCCCTTGAACCAGTTACCCCTTTGTTCAGCTGAGTGCACTAAACTGTTACCTTTCCAGAGCTTTCAGAGTTTTTGTATGAACATGATTTTTTTATGTTTGAAGTGCACTGATGGTAGTTTTGTCCTGGTTTTAAGAATGGTTGGTAGTGGTTTTGGGTGTTACATGAAGGGGACTAGAACTGAATTGGTTGTCTAGATCTTAGCACAATATTAAGTAGTCATCATCATCATAATTTCTTCTACCAAGTAGATATAGTTAGTTTATAGTTCTATCTTGACTGCTCCTGTGTTCATCTCATCCAACTGACTCTTACGGTCTTCACTGTGTCGTAGGTCCACTTTGTGCCACCACAAGATTGCGTGCGTTACGGGGTAACCTTCCAGCCTCATTGGTCATTGCCATTTAAGTTTGTCAATTCTTCAGACTATGTCTATCTGTTGCCTCTCTTTTGCCACTTCAGAGTAACTATGCGTCCACAAATGCTCTTGAGTCAATTGATAAACGAGCGAAGACGATTATCGGCAATTATAGGCTCGAGGCTCTAAAGTCTTGAGCATCGACGCCGAGTTGCTAGCCTGTCGGTTTTCTATCGGTTGCATTTTGGGGAGTGTGCAACGGAATTGTATAGTTTAATTCCGCCAAGCCCATTCCATCATCGAACCACAAGACGTACGGCGATGCGCCACCGGTACACGGTGGGCATCCCACACAACGCACAAAACGTTTTGGGAACACATTAATTGTGCGTACAGCTAAGGAAAAAAAAGAAGAGGAGTGGAATTCCCTGTCAGTCTTTAAGTTAAGAGTATTCACTCTTAACTTAAAGACTGACAGGGAATTCCACTCCTCTTCTTTGGTTACTTCTAGGCAAGCGTGCTCCATCTTCGACCACATCATCGCTTACCATCAGGTGAGATAGTGGTCAAGGGCGTGCCTATCAATAATAATAAAAAAAAATCAGTGTCATATGTCATCAGCATCACTGGTAATGCGCAGATGTCAAAGACATTCGTCTTGAGAATGCGGTTTATCAGACGATACCGCACGGCTTGCCGAACACTGCCTAGCCCAAGACAGATTCGACGATTAACCGCTTTCGCGAATGCTTCTAGTGATTCTATTAAAATAACAAAACACAAAAAAAAAACAAAACCAAACAAACAACAAACAAACAAACGCAACCACAAACACCACAAACACAAACTCGTAAATCATCTCGTTAATTTTGTACACTTTACCAACCTTCTGTATCTTATTTTAGCAAATAAATGATTTTGTATTTTTTTTTATATCAATCTGCTCAGCCGAGACCAAGGGCTTAACGTGACAAAAATGTCACGTTAAGCCCTTGGTCTCGGCTTTACTTGTAGATCTTTGGCAGTCGTTACGGATTGCCTGACAATCTGACACCAGTCTTGCCAAAAGTACCGTGTTACCCACTTAATGGGTTTTGAATGTCTGGTAGGCAGCCGCTCCTCGTAAAATACTGGTATTCTGCTGAATCTGTCCAAAAATATAGCTGGGAAAAGGCTTGGCAGATGATGAATCTGTTTAGCTTTTTACCAACGATATTGCAGACGGCTACTTTTTACATGGAGTGACTGCCTATCTGATTTCCTCCTGAATTCAGCACTTGGGTAACACGAGACCACTTGGGAAGACTGGTGTCAGATTTGACTTCTGATTATCCGTAACGACTGTCAAATAATGAAGAAGCTGCAAGAGTTGGCAAGAAACCCATTTTAAAAGCCCGGCTACATACCAGTTACAATTCAATTGACTTGCTCGACAAAATAACAAACTGCAAATTATTTTAGCTAACTACCTTTCAACAAACAGATATTCTGTAACTGTCCTTTAATTGCGACCATTTTCCTCCCTTCCTACACTCAGACTCTCCCTCGAGACACGTAAGATAGTATTAAATTAATTACTTACTCATAGTTAGTAGTGTTCTACAAAAATCTTATTTCCCTAGAGTGACTGAGGTCAGTCCCGACCGGAGGCTTTAAATTAAATCTTTGAACATAAGGTGGTTCAGGATGCTATAGTTATTAGTAGAAGGAAACGGCGTCGTATTGTCAGAAATTTAAACTAAGGGCTAAGGAAGTTATTAAACTGCTATAGTAGATTCCAGATAAATGTGCAATAACGGTCATTGACCCACATACATTTATTGACTTTCTTAAAATCAAAAACAGAAATAAAGACGTACAGCAGCCCTGAATCTACTTCTATCGTGATCCTTTATGTTCTCTAGTAATGTAAAATGGTTCATAATGTATTGTTCGGGTATCTCCGAGGGGATATTGGGGAAAGGTCAATGTACTTTATTGCAAGTTTATCTGGCACCTATACCGTTTATAAGCAATGTTTTTGGGAGGAAATTTTATAAATGACTTTGACTCTGGTAGGTCACCCTGTATCTTAAACAGGCAGACCAGAGTCAAAGTCACTGATAGGATTTCTTTGTAAATATTTTATGATGAAATTTCATGTCCAGGCAATTAAGAGATATTCTACTTTTCGACAATCGTCACCTTTCTTTTTTAATTTCTGACAATACGACGTAATTGTCACTTTGGGGCTGGTGCTGTTAAATAAAGCTGGAAATTCATAGAAGACGCGAACAAAGTTATCGCCTTTTACCTGTTATCACAATCATAACTGAAAATAGGTTACTTAAGATAAACCTATTCTCAGTTATACATTACACAGTGTCTCAAGACGAAAGTCTATGCCCAGTGCGTGTTGCCAGTGATGACCTATGGACTCGAAACGTGGTCGCTCTCAATGGGCCTCATCAGAAGGCTTCAAATCACCCAAAGGGCAATGGAGAGAGCAATATTCGGAGTTTCCTTGCATGATCGAATCAGGAATGATGATATCTGTAAGAGAACCAAGGTAACCGACATAACCTGAAGGATCGCCAAATTGAAGTGGCAGTGGGCAGGGCACACTCGCAGAACAGATAGTCGATGGGGCTGAAAAGTTTTGGAGTGGGGACCGCGTACCGGAAGACGCAGCTTTCCCAAATGATGGACCGATGACCGGGTGAGGGTCGCTGGTAGCCGATGGATGCGAGACGCACAAGACCGGTTTTTCTGGTGACACTTGGGGGAGGCCTATGTTCAGCAGTGGACGTCTTTCGGTTGAGATGATGATGATGATGATTCTCAGTTTAAACGACAAGGTAGACTTCTAGTGCAACCCAACATAGCTGACCATCTGTCGGATTCATTAAATAGATATTCATCATCTGCCTAGCCTTTTCCCAACTATATTGGAGTCAGCTCCCAGTCAAACTAGATTCAGCTGAATACCAGTGTTTTACGTGAAGCGGCTGTCTACCAGACCTCTACAACCCATTAACTGGGTAACACGTTACTTCTTGGCAAGACTGGTGTCAGATTTTCTTGCTTCTGACAATACGTAACGACTGCCAAAAATCGAGAAATTACAGCCCGGACCAACGGGCTTAACGTGTTTTCCGAGGCACGGAGGAGTCTCAGTCTCGGTATGTTATGATGGTCACCCATCCACAGACCAACCTCGGCAAGTGTTGCTTAACCTTGAAGATCGCCCCGTGCGGCTGTTTTAATTTAGACACGAGCTCCTTTTATTAAATAGATATCCGGTAGTTGATAATTAAGTGATCAAACATTTTTCATTCTTTCATTTTCTTCGTATCAATTAACATCATAGGTGCTCTACTAAGATAAATACAGAGCCTGAAATGACTTATGTAAAAAGACACAATAAGGTCGATATCCGTCAAATCAGAATATAGTAACATAATTTGGCAGCAGAAATATAACGCTGGTAGTACTTTTCAATAGAAAAAGAAATCTGCGCAAGCCCCTGTAATTTACTTAAGCTTATTTTTTGCTGATACTCAAAATCTCCCGCGAGTTTTTTAATACGGCCTCATCAGATTCGGCTGTCGTAAGTTCATTATTCAAGTCTTGAATACTGAGACATCTGACAGTGACAAATATATTTTTGTCATGAGTTATCTGACTCACTACGTACAGTCTAGAGATGGGCTGACTATGGCCTTGGACGACTAGTTGGCTAAAAGACTAGTTGGCTCTCAAGTGGTTAACAAGACTGCCGATAAGCCGCCGAATATAATTATTTTAGCTGGATATTCGGCTTTTCCAGGGGGCAGTGTTTTTCTATTATTATTTTTTGTTTTTAATAGTTTGTTCAGCACGTAGGTAAGGCACTCTCTGTTCTTGTTTATCATATCAGCCGATAGACGTTCATTGTTGAACATAGGCCTCCCCCAAATGATTTGCCATGATTACCACGCTTGGCTGGTGGGTTGGCGATCGCATAGTAGCTGTAGCAATGAACCTACAGAGAATGCTGCTGCCTATTCTCTGGTGAGTCTCTTAGTCGCCTCTTACGACAACCACGGGAAGTGATGGATGGTGCTATTCTTTTACGCCCAACACCATACGGAATTTCTGTTACTGTTCTTGTTAGACTGATTTAATTCTTAAAAAGATAATTCGTATTGCGAGTGCTGGTATTTACTTGTTTTACTTTCTGCTTGCCCATTTAGTGCCTATATCGTCATCAATTGCCAACTATCAATGTGCGGAAATAGTCGGCTTTTTTTTACAAGTCTGTCCATCTCAACACTACAGACATAAACTAGATTTTATTCTAGAGATAAAAACACTATGTTTATTGAAATGTCAGGGACGATTTTTTAGGGCTTTAGTAATGTTACTTCATGTATAAATTACATTTGAGCAAGCTGAGATATGGACCGAGTTTCGCGCGAAAAGAATGGGCGAATTGGATAAGTAAATAATTTTATTTGAAAAACCCGGGATTTTTTTACACAAATATCATTTTGTTAGGGGCTTATTCTATTCTTTGGTATATGCCACACACATGTTGAATAAAAGGAAAAATTTCGGGAAAGAATTTTCCTTATCTTTTTCTTATTAAATTGCTTATGCCGAGTCAGCAATATTAGCCAGGGGGTAATATTGAAATGGATAGCCTAGGATACGCTTAAAGTAAATTTGATTATTAATCCACGTTCAGACATTTTCAATGCACCTGAGTAAAGAATATCTCCTCAAATAAACGGCAGAAAGATGGTCCGATTTGACAAAACTGGCAAAAAGCCTATCTTGTAAAGCGTTAACTTCTGACAACAATTTGTAACACCTTGTAAGAATTGTGTCCAAGTAGGACTTGCCTGTGCCTCGTTCAAATGACTTTTATCACGAAACAAACTTTAAAAGTCTCAGGTGCCAGTAACTTCACTAGGATCCAAACTGTTCAAAAATAGAATACGGTTAGAAACGCCAGCAGCCAAGTTAATTTATCTTTTAACTCCAGGCTAATTGCTGACCTGGGGCCATTATAAATGAAAAAAATGTTATTGAATCTCGGGTTATTAACTAACTCTGAGGTAAGTTTAAGGCGCAGTTGTGCCAGAATATACACATACATGCAGTCAATTACTATGGGAAATCATCAAATGACCCCTTCCGCTCTGGGTGGAGCGGGAGGGAGTGTCAGACTCTTACTGACTAAAACCCATACGTGCTCCTCCTAGTGCCTTTTGCGTTCCAGGGCCGCGGTAATTCTTTCAAACAAAATCCGTAACCCAGTTGAGTGAGCTTGGTTTGTATGACAGACAAGATTTGAAAATGTCGTGTGTGGCAGTGGTTGCTGAGATGTCTCGGTGCTCTATGGTAGTTCTGTTCATAATGCTCAATTTCTTCAGCACCTTTCAAACCATTTAAAGACCGATTACTGGTCCTTTGAATCGGATCTGTTAAACCATCTTCTATCTCCTACAGTCATTCATCTGATGTAATGTAACCCAATAGTTTTCCTTAATCCTTTAAATTCTGTGTGAGTCTTCCTATCCTGACTCACCGATCACTGGTCCTTCGAGCCGGACCTGTTACGCCGGAGCCATCTTTCTACCTCTAACAGCCATTCATCTGATGTAATGTAACCCAATAGTTTTCCCTCAATACCCATTAATCTCAACAAAATCGGTGCCAGCAATATTTCACATTCAACTATTATTAAATTCCGAAGCATTTGTGTGGACGGGGAAAAAATGCATTTGTCACAATGCGACTCGATTCAACAGAGCAGCCGATATCTTTCATTCGATTCGAAGCAGTCCACTATTCACTTCCAATCGTACCGAAGAATGCTCGACTCGGCTTTTTACACAGAAAATATTCTATTGACTGGAATCGTGAACTTTTATGTACTTTTGATGGGAGTTTTACTTTTTTAGGTCGAAGAATGAGGGTGGAAGAATAATTTTAGTAATGACTTCAAAAGTAATTGATCAAAAGTGTTTCTGAGTTTCGTAATCAGTTTACGAGTTTTTGAGGCGTTTTTGGATTATGTTTGGCGAAGAGTCATTGCTCTAAGTGTCTTGAAGTTTGTTCAATTTTGGGTGGTAAACAGGCGCTCTTATAGAAATCATGTTGGCGTCGAGACATTTTTATTCTCTCAATATATATAGGGTAAAAGTTGACCAGAAGCTCTAGACATGTGACATTCTGTCAGCGGTAGCGTGGCGAAGGCGATTGTCAATACGTCAAAAATGTATGGGATTGACAGATGCTATCGAAATGTCACGTGATCAAATTCCTACATTTTGGCAATTTGACAGTCGCATTCGCTAATCGAATAGCACATTGTCTAGGGCCTCAGGCCTGTAAGGACAGAAAACGCCCTTCACTAAAAATAGATAAAAACTATTTATCTCTTCAAAAATAATCATTGTACAATTTGATTTCGCTAATATTTAATTGTATTTATAGATTGTTTATCATCGAAACAGTGATGTCAAACTAAACCGAAGAATACGTCATCTAAATTGAAAACTGTCACATTTCTGCAATCAGAACCCACATTCAAAATCCATATGGAAATTATGAAAATAAGCTCACTAGCATGAAAGTGAATAACTTAATACTTAGTGAAATGTGAAGGTCTCCACACTACATGGCAGTATTATTGCTATCTTATGCATCCAGGCATAGCCATAAGAGCTTGCAAACTAGTCGGATGAAATAATTTTGAGCGATGTGTCGAATTTCGGTGTATTGTTCAAACTTTTATAGCCGTAAATTAAATCACAAAATAAATTATTTTGTGATTTGCTTCAAAATATCACGTTACACATCTTTTTTTTCGTCAATTTGATCTAGATGGGGTGATGGGATCGGTGTTCCCCAGCTTACTATTGACTGAGCAGAAACACCGAAACAAACTCAGAGGTCAGTCCCTTCTAAAGTAAATACAATTAATGTAATGGTCAAATCATTATAAGACAAAAGGTTAGAGTCGTTACAGACCTATGGTTCTCATGTTTGAGATGGTCCTTTGAAGAAAGCGCCGCTATTATACCGCCTTATTTTGATATTTGTGATCGTTCCTTTTTTAGGGTTCCGAGGCCTAAGGGTAAAACGGGACCCTTTACTAAGACTCCGCTGCTCGGCCGTCCGTCTTTCACCGGGCTGTATCTCATGAACAATGATAGTTAGACAGTCAGTTGAAATTTTCACAGATTATGTATTTTTGTTACCGCTATACTTCTGCCATATCAACAAATACTAAAAAACAGAGTAAAATAAATATTTAAGGGGGCTCCCATACAACAAACGTGATTTTTTTGCTCGTTTTTGCTCGATATTGATAACAGCAACAGGTAGACCCTTGAAATATTCACAGAATATTTAATTATATATATTTAAATGATAAATCAATAGTTAAATTAAAATAAATCAAGTACTTAAGGGGGGCTCCCATACAACAAACATGATTATTTTGCCGTTTTTCTTTCCTAGACAATAGTACGGAACCCTGCATGCGCGAGAGCGACTTGGCCGGTTTCTTTGCTATCTACCAATGTAGGTCATTATAATATAATTATTATGTATTCATCAGTAATGCAGTTGCTTGACGTCAAACTGTCTGTATGTCTGAATCACTCATTAATAAGAGAACGGGATAATCAACCCCTATAAGATTATTCAGTAGTCGAAACGTGTTCTTCAAAGCAACGCTCTCATACCTTCCTGTACCATTAAGCCACTTAAGTTGTCAACTGATCTGGAAATTCTTTGATCTAACAGATTCGCAAATTTACGTTGTGACGTCATACCTATTTATATCGAAAGGGAGGGTCCGACCCTTAATTAGTCAACCTGTAGAATTTTTAATTGGGCCTTTGAACTCGAGGCGTTAAGAATTTAGCTGTTTTATCTGTTTTAGATTTTTTCGTAAAATCTCGACTAGTTGCTTAAAAAAATATCTGCGCGAAAACATAAATCAAATATAAACAAACGAACAGAAATGTTCATTCGTTCTCTATTTGAGAAAACGTGCAGATACTGGTACTATACTAAACTAAGTATATAACTAATAATAATTATAATAAAGCTTAAGAGTTTGTTTCAACGTGCAAATCTCTGGAAGTGCCAGTCGGATTTGGTAAATTATTTTTGTATTGATAACCACACTCATGAGGAAGGCTATAGGATATACGAGAACGGAAAATTCCTACGAAGTCGCGGGAAAAAGCTAGTTAAATCTATAAAATTAAATTCTTTCAGTCATTCAAATTAGGCTGAGAACACTCGTCGACAAGGTTTTTACATTAGAAAACTCTTTCATACAATGTTTCGATCAATTTCAGGTTTTTCGTGACAGCCCTTATGATTTACCGAATTTTTTGCTAATATAATAATAATATAATTTTGCCAGCAGCATACAACAAAGAGATTTATTTCATGTCTCTTTCATACTTACTAGTAAAGTAATGTTGTATCCTGCTGTCAAAACGGGCCTTTTATTTTTTGACAACTATTCAGTACATACGGTCGAATTGCAATAAGCTTTTTTTAAAAAAAAATAGTGGTGATTTATGAGATTATCATACTTTTCTTTTTTTAATGGATGATAAATTATCAATGGAGCGGAAGGGAGTTTCACATATAGGAGGTATATTTACGTTAGATTTTTAAAGATAATATTTATATTTCTCTTTGTTTAGTCATTAATTGAATAAATTACAGTTTTTAAATCGGTTTAATTTTTTAAATTACTTTTTGTTCTCCGTGGAATCAGCACTTTTTGAACGTCAAAATTAACATACACAGTCCACCAAAACACCCACCCACCATTTCACCATTTTCTAGTGTTTTAGATAGGAATTAGTGGCGCAACTAATTCCCCAACATACTTCTTCTCTTATGCTACTTACTTCAATAATGCACTTACGCTCATTCACTGTGCCTTTCTTGCTCAGTATTGTGAATCAAGTAGCTTTTACATGAAAAGCGAGCGATAGGACCGTCAGTTAACGGACCGACTGAGTTTTGTGGTCCTTTTTTAGGGTTCCGTACCCAAAGGGTAAAAACGGGACCCTATTACTAAGACTCCGCTGTCTGTTACCAGGCTGTATCTCATGTACCGTGATAGCTAGACAGTTGAAATTTTCACAGATGATGTATTTCTGTTGGCGCTATAGCAAAAAAAAACTAAAAACAGAATAAAATAAACATTTAAGTCCCATACAATAAACGTGATTTTTTTACTGTTTTTTTTTACAGATAATGGTACGGAACCCTCCGTGCGCGAGTCCAACTCGCACAGACTCGCACTTGGCCGGTTTTTGTTTATAAAATGTGAGTCACCAGGATGAGGCCTTAGTTTTTTTTATATTCCGTTAAATGGTTTCCGTAAAATACGCGCTTAGTCGTGGAGTTGCGGAAACCAGCCACCAGTTTCCGTAGTACACGACCAGCAAGCGGGCACAACCACTAATAAAAGTTAGTGCATATACATATCCATAATTTATATGTTAATCTAAGACATAGCGACACAGTGTAGATACCCGGAACCATGTATCGTGGTTTTGTACCCCGGATGGGGCTTAAAGTGTCGGATTGGCACATAAGGGGTTGTTCGAACCGCACTCGGTACAATTGACGTGAACCCACTCTTATCTGGCTTAATTGGGAGGGTTTGCAATTAGTATCGCACTTTCTTTGTAATATTTATGTTTGGGAAATACAGAGGGCATAGCACGAATGTTTTGACGTATAGTAATGAAACATAAAATTTTACTATACTTACGTAACTTACTATACAGTTACGTAAGTATAGTAAAATTTTATGTACCTAGAGGTAATTCTCGTGTCACACATAATATTTATTTGATTTGGATTCTATATTCATATTTTTGTATGATACAAATTGTGTACGTATGGCTCATAAGATTAAAAAAATACTATGGGGTTGTAGTTTTTAGGGTGCCATACCCAAAGGGTAAAAACGGGACCCTATTACTAAGACTCCGCTGTCCGTCTGTCTGCCACCAGGCCGTATCTCATGGACCGTGATAGTTAGACGGTTGAAATTTTGCCGCTTTAACAACAAACACTATAAATAAAGTAAATATTCCCAGACAACAAACGTGATTTTTTCATGGATAATGGTACGGAACCTTTCGTGCGCGAATCCGACTCGCACTTGGCCGGTTTTTATATTCAAAATACACTTACGTTAACGATACTATAACGTTATTACACATCAAATTCAAAACATTCGAGCTTGGCCTTCTGATCGAGTATTTTCAAGACTATAACTTATTTTTAGTTTCTTGATGTCGATGGAGACACGTTATAAATTTAAACATTTCCAATGACCACAAACACGATGCTACTATCTTGTGTGGTTGAGAAATTCTTATGGCCACCTTCCCGATGCATCATCAGATACGCTCCACAGTACCATATTGTTGCATAGTCTCTGAAGAATATAAGTAAGTCAAGTTTAAGTTAATCAAATGCCACGAAGTGCTTGAAAATGGAAAACTTATTTTGTATCCCGGCACATATAAAGAAAGCAGCAAATTACGAGTACTAAAAAACTGGTAAAAACTAGACTTGGGCAAGATTTCAGAGGATATTTAACGCAATCTGTTCTATGCGTTATCGTCTTCTACGAGGTATTGTTGTTTTAAAAGACAGTTTACTGCTTAGGTACTTCTTGTACATATGTGCCAGATAAACAAAAAATAACGGTCATTGACCCACCTGCATTTATTGACACACTTAATTTCAAAAACAGAAATAATGACATAAAGCTGTCCTGAATCGACATCCATCTTGATCCTTACTGTTCTGGTTATGAAAACGATTCATAATTTACTGTCCGGGGGTACCTACGAAGAGATATTAAGGAAAGGTCAATGACCATTATTCTTCATTTATCTGGCGTCTACTATAGGTAATGTAATTGCGTATTTTACTGAAAAAATGTAATCAATCCGTCAGATACATTTAAAAAAATATCGGACTCGGATTTTTTATTTTTTCACGTAAACAAAAAATGAATACGATACAGTGCACTGAAAACACGTGTGAGTCACTATGATAGTACAGTTTTTACTACGTCACGCGTGTAATTTCAACTCATTGTATCGTCTTCATTTAACGTTTACGTAAAAGATTAGAAAATACGTGTCCAATATGTTTTGGTACCCTACCTGACGGATTTATTCGATTTTTCAGTACTTAATATACCCTATTCAGGCAACTTCCATTATCTACCGCCCTTGCCCCATGGTACTTTGGGTCGGCGCAACAGGTTTTCTACTTCCATTCTCTCTTTTCGAACGACGCTCATTTACTCTCTTTTACCAGTACCACCAAAAAATATCATCGACTCTAAAAGCTGGCGAATTAACCAATAACTAACATGTTCTATTTTTCAAACGTCGACACTAAATTGCTCCTAAAATAGTCGAGTCTTTACCTCTTTAAAGTCAAACCTTATCCCAGTCAACAGAAACCTTTCTAAAAATTTAACAGACCACATCTGTTAGAATAGGTATTAACACTCTGCGTGATGGCGGCCGGATTAGGAACTCTTTGGGTATCGCTCATTTTTGACAAGGCGGCCATCAAATATAATTTACTAGCTGACCCGGCAAACTTCGTACCGCCTACATAATTCATTTTGGAGTGTACCCTACACCTACCCTACCCCTACCCTACCCCTACCCTACCCTACCCTACACCTACCCTACACCTACCCTACACCTACCTACCCTACACCTACCCTACCCCTACCCTACACCTACCCTACCCCTACCCTACACCTACCCTACTTCTACCCTACGCCTACCCTACACCTACCCTACACCTACCCTACACCTACCCTACACCTACCCTACACCTACCCTACACCTACCCTACACCTACCCTACACCTACCCTACACCTACCCTACACCTACCCTACACCTACCCTACACCTACCCTACACCTACCCTACACCTACCCTACACCTACCCTACACCTACCCTACACCTACCCTACACCTACCCTACACCTACCCTACACCTACCCTACACCTACCCTACACCTACCCTACACCTACCCTACACCTACCCTACACCTACCCTACACCTACCCTACACCTACCCTACACCTACCCTACACCTACCCTACACCTACCCTACACCTACCCTACACCTACCCTACACCTACCCTACACCTACCCTACACCTACCCTACACCTACCCTACACCTACCCTACACCTACCCTACACCTACCCTACACCTACCCTACACCTACCCTACACCTACCCTACACCTACCCTACACCTACCCTACACCTACCCTACACCTACCCTACACCTACCCTACACCTACCCTACACCTACCCTACACCTACCCTACACCTACCCTACACCTACCCTACACCTACCCTACACCTACCCTACACCTACCCTACACCTACCCTACACCTACCCTACACCTACCCTACACCTACCCTACACCTACCCTACACCTACCCTACACCTACCCTACACCTACCCTACACCTACCCTACACCTACCCTACACCTACCCTACACCTACCCTACACCTACCCTACACCTACCCTACACCTACCCTACACCTACCCTACACCTACCCTACACCTACCCTACACCTACCCTACACCTACTCTACACCTACCCTACACCTACCCTACACCTACCCTACACCTACCCTACATAGTAAACTGTTTTTTTTTTTTTAATTGTAGGTATCCTATGTCCTTCTCCTGGTTCTTAGCTAACTCCCTACCAATTTTCACCCAAATCTGTTCTGCCGTTCTTGAGTTATAAGTGGTGTAACTAACACGACTTTCTTTTATATATATAGATTACCAAGCTACCGAGCTTCGTTATAACCACAGACCACCAAGGCAACTCGACAGCCACTTCTAGACACAGAATTGTCGAAAATGTCCCTACAAACCACCGCGTCAGTACCACCGGTTAGAAAAATAACGAAATCAATTTTTTTTTGAATTTTTTTTTATGAATGAATTGGCTAGCTCTTGACCTCGATCACGCCTGATGGAAAGCGATAGATGAAGTCCGTGATGAAGCGAGCGTGCCCAGAAGATGCCTTGAGGCACTGGTACTCCCACGCTTCGACGAAACACAGCAGGCTGCTTGACGCGAAACTCCGGTGGGAGGGTGGTCGCGAACCAGGCGGGTGTTAGCCCTACCACCGCAAGGGAAGCATTTTCCCAACTTATTAAAGATAACTTAAAATCTGACACCACTACGTGGTATCGTGTTTCCCAGTTACGGGGTTATGGAGCTGGGAAGTCTCTCCATGTAAAATAATGATGCTCAGCTGCATACGGTTAGAACGCTTACTATGGTACCTAGATGTATGGATAGGCGTCACGGCGTATGACGTCAGAGGCTTCGCCGGAATTCTCTTCCTGATTAAAAACTTTCTGATTACAAACTTTATAACTTCGTTGCTGATGAGGATTATCGATTGTCGCTTGAACGTATTTTCATACGAGGATTGGCCTTCAGAGCTTTTGCGTGGCCTCGAGTATTATTAGCAGTAGCTTCTTTAAATGCTCCCAGCCTTTTTTTATGGATGGGAAATCAGCAAATGGCTCCTTCCGTTCTGGGCGGAGCTGAAGGGAGTATCAGACTTTTACTGACTGAAACCCATCCGTGTACCTTCCAATGCACTTTGTGTTCCAGGGTCAAGGTAACTCTTTCGAATTCGAACAAATCCCGCAACCTTGGCAGAGACGCTCCCAGCATGGCGTTCTGTGCTCTGTGGCTTGTGTGTGCCGTTCGGTTAACGCATTTAGGTAATACAAGTAGGTATGTAGGCACATTTTATGCTTCAGTGGGTCTGAATGAGGTGTGTGAACATTCCATGGGTGGTCCTGTGTTCTATTTTTGGGTCGAACAATATGTACAGGGTTTTCGCTTGGTTAAATAAGCAGGTGTTTTTGGGAGTTAAATACTTCACAGCACAAGCAAAAAAAGTATACTGGGACAACAAGAATTTAAATTTCTATAATTAAATACACATAATTTTGGATTTTAAATCTTATTGATAAAATTAAGTTCAGGATTCTCACAAAAAGTTCGCTAAAATGAGAACTAAGTCCCGTTTTTCAACAAGAAAAATATTATAATTTTACCATAAGTTAGGATAGACTATTGGAACGACGCGACGGTTGGTTTTTTATCACTGTAGGAGCAAACTATCCTAGAAGTAACCTTTTCACTCTTGACTTTTATAAAGCCCACTGGTTGTAACTATAGGAAAACACAGATTCCGGTAAAAAATTCCACTCCTTCGCTGTTCGTACAACGCAAGTAAAAGCGTTAAGCGTATGGGTGGGAAATATGTTTGCAGTTACATTCTTCGTAGACCCCAAAGTTTCAGGAAGATGATGATCTTATAGCTAATCATTACTTTTTATGGTTCCGTACCCAAAAGGTAAAAACGGGACCCTATTACTAAGACTCCGCTGTCCGTCTGTCTGTCACCAGGCCGTATCTCATGAACCGTGATAGCTAGACGGTTGAAATTTTCACAGATGATGTATTTCTGTTGCCGCCATAACAACAAATACTGAAAACAGAATAAAATCAATCAATATTTGAGTGAGGCTCCCATACAACAAACGTGATGTT
This sequence comes from Melanchra persicariae, assembly GCA_947386135.1. Lineage (NCBI taxonomy): Eukaryota > Metazoa > Arthropoda > Insecta > Lepidoptera > Noctuidae > Melanchra > Melanchra persicariae. The sequence continues at coordinate 5,376,722 of OX376667.1, forward strand.
TTGCCGTTTATAGAATACGTACGGAATCCATCGTGCGCGAGTCTGACTCGCAGTTGGCCGGTTTTTTTTTTATTGAGGAATGGGCTTTGCTCTTGACCTCGATCACGCTTGATAGAAAGCGATAGATGAGGTTTATGATGGAGCGAGCGTGCCCAGAAGTTGCCTGTTTACTATTGCTTTCAAGGCAGACGGGTTATATGTGGAGGAGAATACAGAGGCTGGTAGAGAGTTCCACATTTTGGCTGTGCGCATAATAAATATGGAGGAGAAGCGCTACGACAAGTCAGGATATCGATAACGTTACTTAATATTTAAAAATGAAAAATGTTTTGTATAGTGTCGCACGTAAAAGAATAGCACCATCCCATCACTTCCCGTGGTTGTCGTAAGAGGCGACTAAGGGACTCACCAGAGAATGGGCAGCAGCATTCTCTGTAGGTACCGCCTGCCAAGCGTGGCGATTATGGCAAACCCCCCCTATTTTGGGGGAGGCCTATGTCCAGCAGTGGACGACTTTCGGCTGATATAATGATGATGGATATTTAAACACACTTACCGCATCTACCGACATCTGACTCTGCCTTCTTAACCTTCAGTCTCCTAGCTCCCGGTAAATGTAATGTTCCTTGTACAAATTAGTTTGCCGAGCTATTAGCGCACACATACATCATGTACACAGATCGTTCAAGTTGAAATGCAGTTAGCCTGCTTGGAGAAGTTGCGTGGTACTTACGTAATGGAGCCCATGTGTCTGTTCTGATTAGTTATGAGGGATCGAAGATGTTATGTAGTTAGTTAAGGGTATATTTTTCAGAATTTGTTCGAAAGAGTCACCGCGGCCCTGGAATGCAAAGGGCACTAGAAGGAACATGAATGGGTATTAGGCAGTAAGAGTCTGACTCCCTTCCACTCCGCCCAGAGTGGAAGGAGTCTTCTGATTATTTTTGAAAATGTACGTCATTTGGCCGCGTGCCCGCGACGCTATATATTCGTTTCTTTGACGCCATACATTTTATCTTGTCAGTGCCCTGGCTGCGCGCCGTGTCCACTTTGTATATCTAGTCCCTTATAGTTTCGCCATGTCCGGTCTGTCTGTCTGCCTGTCTGTCCACGGTTTAGCTCAGAGACGCTTAGCACTAAAAAGTTGGAACTTGGTCATGTATACAGATCGTTCAACTTAAAATGTAGACCTGCTTGGAGAAGTTGCGTGGTACTTACCTAACGGAGCCCATGTTTTCACTTCTGGGGGCCTACTCTTTAAGCCCGAAGTCCGTAGTTTCGGCCTTAGTGTCGGGCGTTTTCTACTCCGTATCATCTACGGACTTACGATAAGTCCCGAACCCGAACTAAGAATGAATGACAACACGATTTGACAGTTGTTCTTAGTTCGGGTTTTACGCCTGACACTAAGGCCGAAACTACGGACTTCGGGCTTAGAGAGTAGACCTCCTGATTAGTTATGAGTGAACGAAGATGTTAAATGTAGTTTTGGGTTAGTTAGAGTAATTGACCTAGATTAAGATACCAGTACGTTTATGTGAGATAACATTTAACGAGTAAAGCTAGTAAATAGTAAAATCATGAACTTACAAAATGTTGGTTATATTTTAAATCTCACAAAATTTAATCTCTTTGATTTATATCCATCTCATCCCCAACTGGTTCGAATAAGTTTTCAAACTCATAATCTTATTTGATGAAAATATTTTACAGACACATTTTATTTTAAAACGGCGTTCAACTTATTTGATTTTAAATCAATTGAAATTTATTATTTACCTATTTTACGTTCAGTTGAAACTGTAATTTCCATGAAATTATGCCATTTTGAATTTTAATCAATCAAGTTATGAAATCAGTTTGTTTCGAATCTGAAAAAATATCAAATTTGGTGCAATTAATGAATAATTATTATAAATCTGTAATTGGTGTGCTTTTTTGTCGAAGCATTTATTTTCTGACTGCTATTTTAATTGTATGGGGTGATTAAATTTGTAGTACCAAACTTTCATTAAAACAAACGCTAAGAAAAAATCTGCCTTAATTGTTGGTAACTAATATTGCAGGGCACATTGCTCGCAGAACAATACACACTCTGTGAAAATTCCAACTACCTACCTATTACGGTTCTTGAGATACAGCCTGCTGACAGACAGACTGACGGCGGAGACTTAGTAATAGGGTTACGTTGCTTACCCTTCGGGTACGGAACCCTGAAAACGCAAACTGATTAGATATATTATGTATGATCGTAGTAGGTGGTGTTCTGTGGAGAGCTTGGTTATGTCTGTAAAATGTGTGTACATATATATGTAGTACGTAAGTACAAATTATACGATAGTGGATAGGTAATACCTAGTAAATAGGATTTTAAGATCCATGAGAGCTTATCAGATTTCCAGTTGGAATATTTTCTAATCTTAGAAGCAACACAAGGTTTAAAATCCTTACTAAAAAACGGAGATGAATCAACCGGTCCGGTGATGACGCCTTTGAAGTTATGATTAAATGTTATAAACCCCTATATAAATGTCAAGTGAATAAAATTCTTAATAAAAACGAGGTTTAGTTCAAAATGCTTTGACTTCAATGCTTCGCTGAATTTATGATTTTAAATATTTTTAAACACATCTGCATAACGATATATTCTTTTGTCACCTACTACGATGCTGCACAATGCATTTTGGACTGAAATCCCAGAGTCCCCAGACCTTACTATTTTCTCACTAACAAAATATGTGGGATAGAGTAGTGTTAGTATGTACTTTTAACATACGCATTACAATATAAATATCGAGATCGATAAATTATAATTTAACCTTAAATTATAATTTAAAAAAAACATTTATTACGATCTTACGGAGTTTGCAATTATCCGGTGTCAGAGACACGTCCATGGAGTTGTCATAGAATAAAGTGACAGGACAATAATATCGCCGAGAGATGCTCGCTCGTGAAGGTGGCGCCTTATTAAAGTATAAGCTGTGTTAGCAAATGATTGAATTCCTCTAAATACTGAAATCCGACCGCAACACTACCGAGCAAGGCTTCGCAGAATAACAATGAAGTTTCTAACGCTGTCAGTAGTTGCAACAGAATATAATTAACTCATCCGTATTGCAAGTCTTTGAAAACAAACAAAGAACTCTAAATAATAACAAGTGCAACATAAGTTCGATCTTGGTTACCGCTATGCTGCTTGAAGCGGTGCATACAATCATTGTGGGTGCGACCTATATAAGAGAATGGAGACGCTTCTAGCATACAATTTATATCTTCAGTTGACCTGAAAAGGGCTATTCAGTGTTGGACATACTATGGATGAGTAGTTATGACAATATGGTAGATGAGTATAAATATCTAATAAGTCCGTCAGATAGATTTCCAAAAAAATATTAGACACGTACTTTTTTATTTCTTTTCGCTTTTCACGTAAAAAAAATGAAAACGATATAGTGCGTTGGAAACTCGTGTGACGACACATGTAAGTCCACTCTTTACCTACACGTAACGTCACGAGCAGCATTTTCGAATGTGCAATAAATTTTCTTTTCTTTGTGAGTTTTGACTTTCAAAATTGCCTAAGAAATAAATGACTACGCTTTGAATTCCTCCTTTTCTTTTTCTTCTTCTTGCTCCTTCTGGGTAAGCTCGCTCCATCGTAGACTTTGTCTCTGTCATCTCTGACATTGACTAGAGTCAAGAGCAAACCCATCTCTAATAAAAAAAATAAAAAAAAAAAGAATTTATGAGCACACTATTCTCCACTTCCCTACTATACTCACATAGAAGGTTTCTATAGATGATAAAATTTTAATATGTATGATCTTATAGAATGTATGGGTACCTACGGCTTCCTATAGAAAACCCATTTCCAAATACCGACTAATGGTGTTCTTATTTATATGGTAGTTGACAATTTCGTTTTTAATCCAATAAAACAAAAAATGGTTAATGTTTTATACATTTGAACCACTTGAAGTGAATATTCATTCACTTTTTAAGGTCTTGAATAAAAACTGGGATATTAAACATTTTTATAGCGACCCTTTCAGTAGGAATTTATTTGCATATGCAAAACAGATGAACCGACATTACTCTGCGGTTTTTTTTCCTGAGAAATATACAACGTGTTACAGGATAAACGCAATACCTCATATTATTAGGGACATTATACTCATCATTATGAACATTTTTTACTACCAAACTAAACCCCAAATCGCGATTTCGGTGTAAATGAAAATTGCATTTAAATCTTCAGGTTAATTTAATGATCCTTATTATTAAACGAAATTGGATTAAATAAATTCGACGAATTTGCGAAATTCAGACGTGTTTAAATTTATATTTATACACAAATGCAATGAAATGAAATGGAGGAGCTTGTGGCTAAATTATAACAGCCGCACGGACCTATCTTCAAGGTTAAGCAACGCTTGCCGAGGTTGGTCTATGGATGGGTGACCATATTAACATATCGAGACTCCTCCGTGCCTCGCAAAAGCATGTTTAGCCGTTGGTCCCGGCTGTCATTTGTAGATCTTTGGCAGTCGTTACGGATTGTCAGAAGCCAGAAAATCTGACACCCAGCGTTAGTCCGGTTAAGCAGTTGATATCCCAAGTGTGTTAACTTGCTAGTGGTCATACCTAAAAAAAAAAAAAAAAAAAACTGACACCCAGTCTTGCCAAGAAGTACCGTGTTACCCAGTTAATGGGTTGTGGAGGTCTGGTAGGCAGCCGCTCCACGTAAAATACTGGTATTCAGCTGAATCCGGTTTGACTGGGAGCCGACCCCAATATAGTTGGGAAAAAGGCTAGGCTAGGCTAGATGACGATACACAAATGAAATTATTTTGTGAAAAGATTGAATGTATAACATTCACTCAATTCGCAAAATAATTGTGTTAATATAACTTTAATTTAAAAAGGTTTTTGAAACGCGCTTGTACAGATTTTACGATATTTTTCTGTTTAGAAAGAAAGAAAGAAAGAAAAAGACTTTATTTGCGCCAAGCATGACGCATGCCAAAAATATTGTTTGATAATGTCTATTATTTATATTTTCATTAATCTTTACTTGTTATAAAAAACAACGTCCGTTTGTGTGATTTTATCATTTTGCACCAACCAATAAAATGGGAAAACTGCATATTTCCTTACTTTCCTGAAAATAAAACAAAATAGACGTTCAGTCAATATTTAAAAGTAAAACTCTTCGTAATATAGAAACCATCTTAATTTCATGCGAACGACACCCAGTAGTGTAAATAAAAGCCAGATACAGCGAACAAATTAAACAAAACCTTTCATAATAAAGACGAAAATTGTTTGAACATAATATTAACATATTAATTAAGTACATCATTTAATAAGAAATGTATTAAGGCTCATTTACATGGGAAGAATTTCTTGCAGTTGCGTAGGCAAGACTCGCAAGAATATCGCAGTCAATGTGTTCATATTCACGATCAAGAATGGAGTCAGCTTCCAGTCTAACTGAATGCAGCTGAGTACCAGTATTTTATAAATATATGATAGTCCCTCCATGGTACTGCTTACCTGACTTCCACAAACCAGTAACTTCGGTAGCACGATACCAACAGCCAATCTTAACGGAGACTTGCAATCTGCCAAGGCAATTATTATATGAGTAAAAATTCAGGTTATAGTTTTATTTCACATTAAGGCTTTGTTGACGATACTACGTCGACTGCTCAATTACAGGAGCGAATAAAGGAAAATACGTGGACTATAATAATCTGGTGTATTACAATAATACAAGTTTTACAAGCGTAGTGTCTTCGTCGTGGTAAGTTCTGAAGTCTCGAAGCTCGGAGCGGGAGAGTGCGCGAGCGCCGCGCGCGCCTCCCGCGCGCCCCTCAGCCGCCGCCGACGCCTGATGCTGATGCCGCAGCCCGCGCGCCCCCTCAGCTACCGCGCGCCTCCAACCAGTAGTGGGCATGCCATGCATAGACATGCTCCCCGGGTTGAAGTGGACTTCAAAGAGGAAGTGGACAGATGTTGTTGAAGCCGCGCCGAATCGTCCCTTTCTTCGTCTTCAGATCCGCGACTCTCGTGACGCCATCGCTGCCGGGGTACACCTGCACGACGCGCCCCAGCAACCAGCAGAGCGGCGGGAGTGCCTTGTCTTTCACAAGAACAAGCGATCCCAACGCTATCTCGCCATTGGTAGAAGCAGGCCATCTCGTTTTCTGCTGTAGGTTTGAAATATATTCGAGATTAAACCTCTTCCAAAAGTGTTGCTTGATACATTCCACACGTTGGTAGCGCTCCAAACGATTGATGTTGGCATCGGTGATCTGTGGATTTGGAACCGACATTAGTGAGCGTCCAATAAGGAAATGAGAAGGAGTGAGGGCAGAGAAGTCTAGAGGATTAGTGGATAAAGGAGTAAGGGGCCTTGAATTTAAAATTGCCTCTATTTGAGTTAGGCACGTAGCCATTTCCTCGTAAGTAAAATGAGTAAGTTGCAAGAGTCTTTTTAAATGATGTTTTGTTGAACGGACCGCGGCCTCAGCGAGACCGTTGAAATGTGGAGAATACGCTGGTGCAAACCTGAATTCTATTCCATCCTGAGCTATTTCGTGTGCAACATCAGAACCCTGTAAAAATTTATATAGTTCATTAGATGCTCCGACAAAGTTTGTACCATTATCGGACAAGATAGTACGTGGCCTGCCGCGACGAGCGACAAAACGATTTAAAGCAGCCCTGTAAGCCTCTTTAGAGAGGTCCGTGACAAGCTCGAGGTGCACAGCTTTGGTGGCCATGCATACAAAAATGCACAGGTAGGACTTTATCAGTCTAGATCCCCGACCTTTCCGGTCAGATATCAGTATAGGCCCAGCATAGTCGACACTACTATTAAGAAAAGGGAACTCTAAAGTGCTTCTAGTGTTGGGTAATTGTCCCATGACAGGCTGCACATTTTGAGCTTTAAATCTAAAACATTTCAGGCATTTGTTTACAGTTAACTTAGCAAGGTTTCTGCCCCCCAAGGGCCAATAGGTTTGACGAATAGTCGATAAAAGCAATTGTGGACCTGCATGTAATAGTTTTTGATGTTGAATTTGGAATAATAATTTCGTAAAAAGATGCTTACTACAGAGTAAAATTGGATGTTTTACGTCGTATTCATACGGAGAGTTATCTAGTCTGCCTCCTACACGGATAATATTGTCACTGTCTAAAAAGGGAGTCAAAGAAGTTAACCTATTTTTAAGTGTCAATGACTTCCCGGATCTAAGGATAGAGTACTCATCTGGGAACATTTCAGATTGAGCTACACATAATATAAGAGACAGAGCATTTTTAAGTTCATCAGCAGAAAGGGAACCTGTTACTTTAGAATTATAATTTTTTAAATTGTGAATAAATCTTAGAATGTAAGCTACGACGCGTTGTAAATAATTTAAGTTAGAATATTTGTAAATTGATTGTTGTATGATTGAACTGCATGTTAGCTTAGAACTAGAATTAATGCTATTATGACTATCTACTAAGTTAGAAATTACTTCAGGTAGATCTTGTTTCACGTATTTATTTGGCTGTTGTGGCCAGGCATTTTCATTATTTAATAAAAACCGAGGGCCTGACCACCAAAGTGCAGAATCGCTGATGAGATCAGCCTTCAGCCCACGAGAGACAAGATCCGCCGGATTGTCCTTAGACGGCACGTATCTCCACTTAGTACCCGAGCTACTTTCTTGAATCTCGTTGACACGATTTCTGACGAAAGGCTTTAGTTGCTGGGCCGGTGTAGACAACCATCCCAGCACTATTGTGGAATCACACCAATAGTGAAATCGGTGGATTGGTAACGTGAGGGAATCTCTTACCTTTGTGCACAATCTGGAGCCTAACAGAGCCCCACACAGTTCTAACCGTGGAATAGTCGTAGGCTTGACTGGTGCCACACGGCTTTTGGAAGTTAACAGGTGAACAGTGACTGTACCTGAACTAGTAATCGAACGAATGTATAAACATGCGCCATAAGCCTTTTCAGACGCATCTGTAAATACGTGAACTTCATGGGTTATGGAGCTATTGCATGAAATCCATCGCGGAATTTTTATGTAATTTAGACAAGGCAAGGTACTCGCAAATGCTAGCCATGAGTCTGCAATCTCCTGCGACACTTCGTCATCCCACTCACATTTGTCTATCCAGAGTCTCTGCATTAATATTTTTGCTTCGACGATGCAAGGACTAACTAAGCCTAGTGGGTCGAATATCTGACTGATTACAGATAAGATGTGGCGCTTTGTGATTGGTTTGTTGGTATCGATTGATATTGAAAACTCGAGTGAATCAGATTTACATAGCCAATATAGGCCCAACGTTTTGGATGACACGTCTCTATCCTCAGACAAGTTCAACCTACCAGAATGCCCTGAATCACCGGCTATTTTTGATAAAATCTCTAAGCTATTAGATTGCCACTTTCTCAAATTAAAGTTGGCTGACGCTAAAATTGATGCAACTTCTTTACCCATCTGAATCACCTCGGAAATCGAGTTGCCACCACTCAGATAATCATCGACGTAAAAATCTCGTTCAATGGACGATTTTACTACGTCATTAGACGCGGTTGTTGCTAGACTGACTAAGCTCTTAGTGGCTAAATAAGGAGCGGAAGCTGTACCATATGTAACAGTATTAAGACTGTACGTTTGAAGTGGTAGCTTAGGGTCAGTACGAAATATTATTTGTTGCAAAGAACGTTGTGATGGTGTTACCTGAATGGCCCTATACATCTTCTCTATGTCACCAGAAATAACAAACCTGTGCTGACGGAAACGCAGCAATATGGAAAATAGGTCATCTTGGACCGTGGGCCCTACCATTTGGATGTCATTAAACGACATTCCAGAGGTAGTCGCTGCTGATGCATCGAAGACTACCCTGAGCTTAGTTGTGGTACTGGATTCTCGAATGACTCCATGATGTGGTAAAAAATACTCATTTTTCTTACCTGAAAGAGGTTTAATTGTTGAGTTATTCGCAGCCATATGCCCTAAGCTCACGTACTCCTCGATGAATGCAACATATCTTTCTTTGTAAGCAGGATCACGTTGGAAACGACGTTCCAAAGATAAAAATCGACGTTTAGCCGTTTCATAAGACTTGCCTAACTCACTGGGATCTTTTTTAAGAGGCATGGTAACTATGAAGTGCCCATTTTGATCGCGCACAGTGTTAACACGAAAACTTTCTTCGCAAGCTCTTTCTTCCAAAGATAGGGAGTGCTTGTCAGACACTGATTCCAGTTCCCAGAATTTGGATAAATCTGTACTGGGCTCAGTTTTAGCAAGGTTACAGAAATGTGAATGGGACCTACGTGAGTGGCAGTTTACTGTGCCTGAAACTAACCATCCTAGTCTACTCTCACATAACCTCGGTTGGTTCTTGCCAAGCTTTATGTGGTTGGCCGATATGATGCTCCAAAAAACATCAACACCGACCAATATGTCTACAGCTGATGGAATATTAAATGTCGGATCCGCTAGCTGTAGTCCCACAGGTATGTTTATTTGCTTTAAACTTATTGGAGTTGACGGTAATAGATGTGTAATTTCCGGTAAAATTAAACAGTCAATGTTAACCGAATAGTCACCGCAATTAGACTCGATTGTTAAACTACAAGATTGTGCACTAGTACTAGTTTGGTTGCCAATACCTGTTATCGTGGAGCCCGTGCCGTTTCGGGACAAACGCAGCTTATCACATAAGTTCTCGGTAATAAAATTGGCTGTACTACCGCTATCCAGTAGGATTCTTGCGTCGCACCTTTCACCGTTGGCACTCACCGCCTTCACCAGCGCTGTGGAAAGCAAAACAAACGAGCGAGTACATGGTTGCATATTAGCTGAAGCGTTAGCCGAAAGAGCGACACTTTCGGAAGTGCTAGGCATTGGGTTTTGTGCGGGAGGGGTGTCTGTGCGTTCCATGTGCAGTAGGGTGTTATGCTTAGCTGTACAGTACCTGCAGTGGGTTATTCTGCACCTTTTTTCATTATGACCCAATCTTAGGCAATTCATGCAAACTTTGAGGTCTTTGACCTTTCTATTACGTTCCTCTATGGTTAACTTTCTAAAAGACTCACAAATGTATAGAAAATGATCGCCAGAACACATAGGACATTTGAACTTCTTTTTGTCTGAACTAGAATTAGTGTTATTATTACCTTTATTTGTTAAATTCTGTGAAACTATTGCAAAACTTTTGGATTTATTATTATTGTTTGTTTTATTACTATGCTTATTATTATCTTCCAATGTTTCCAGTAAATCAGCCTTGTTGTTTATAAATGTAGTAAATTGAGCAAGTGTAGGAGCACCAGATAATGTATTTCGATACTCTTCCCAATATCTACTAGTATTTGAATCTAATTTAACTGACATCATGTAAATGATGATAGTATTCCAATACTGAGTAGGCTCATCCAATGACTTGAGCGCTCTTATATTTTTATTCGTTACGTCTATGAGACGACGCAAAGCAACACTAGACTCAGTAGCGACTGGTTCGACATCGAATAACGCCTGCATATGTTTGTCTATAAGAAGACGACTGTTATTGTACCTTTCACACAATAAATCCCATGCTAGTTGATAATGATCCGCCTTAAAGTCAATATTCTTAATAACTTCGGCTGCCTGGCCTTTTAAAGACGCACGTAAATAATGGAACTTATTTATGCTGTCGATACAAGGACTATCGTGAATTAAAGAAATAAAGGTGTCTCTAAACTCTAGCCAGCACTGATAACTGCCATCAAAGCGTGGTAAATCAATTTTAGGTAATCTAACAAAATTATGTTTAGTCCCACCTGACATCGTTGCCTCAGACCCTGCCACGGAACCTGCGGAGTCACTATGGCGACGCTTGCCATCCGAGCCGGGCAGCAAACTCCGCGCCAACGCTGCCAGCATGTAGTACTGTTGCTCAAACTGGGCTCTCGTCGCGTAGGCCTCGTCCGGCTTGTCCGACAACACCTCGATCTCGGTCTGTAATTCGTCAAACTCGGTGAACAAGGATTCAAATTTGTCTAAGCGGGTTTCTAGCTCGATTATTTGCAACTTGGAAAGATTGTCGCAGCTTTTAAGCACATTTAAATATGCAGTAAAGTTTGTAAGCTTTGCCTTCATTGAACTACGTTTCTTTACCAATTTGTCGGCCATTTTGCCGTAACACAAAAATGACTAAGCAGAAAAAGATTCAAATTTAAAATAACGGTTAAAAAAAAACGGTACAAAAATTCACAAGAAATAAGCTCGAAAATAACTGTATAGAACGCAGCGCACTAAGCAACGCACAAAATGAACAGCTGTTGCCTTGTAAGTGTGTCAAGGTCACGCTATGTTTGCACTATGTTCGCACAACCGTTTTAAATAAGCAGTTAACTTAAAAGCGAGCAAATGTTTTGCGTACGAAGATGAAAGACGCAGTAAAAACAATTCAGTTAATGAAATTCGCTATTTACCAACTCAATAGGGCAATGAATCGGTAATTAATAGAAAGAGTAGCGTTATAAAAACATGAAGTGAAAATAGTGAATAGGAAATAGACAGATAAAAGGAATAATTGGAACGATCTCACGAATATCCGAATCCTTATCCACAATCTTAGTTGCGACTTCAAATCTTCAACCGTAGGCGACGATGACTGCTTATTTTTTCAACGAAGCGACGCGGGGTCAATGTCCGCCAACGTCTGAGTCTTGTATTCTTGCAAACGCCAAATCTTCCCGCTGTGAAGTTCTACTTGCGAAGGACCATATGTTGACGATACTACGTCGACTGCTCAATTACAGGAGCGAATAAAGGAAAATACGTGGACTATAATAATCTGGTGTATTACAATAATACAAGTTTTACAGGCTTCATACGTAAAGAAAAAAGCACAAGGCGTAAATGACGAACAAAACTGTACTCTTAGTTCTCTTCCGGCATTTGACAGTTTCTGCCAACCTTGAAAAGTATAAAAATAATCATTTGATTTTTAAAAAGATTTTTGAGGAGATTTTTTCGAACTATGACTGTGATAGAAAATGTCGTTCGTGGCTTCAACTGGCACGAAACGTCGAAGTTTATGTTTTTCGTTTGCGCAGACTCTTCCAATTTCAAAAACTAGCCAAATGCAAGTCGGACTAGCGGTAAACGGTTCTGGGTAAATAATTTTTTATCAAGTTAGTGAACCATACACTTTATATAGGCTATCTGTATTTTTTATAAAAATGGGAATGTATATATTTTATCTTTATATACAATTGTACCCATTACTCATTACCGAAGGTTACAAAAGTTCATATGTGTACAAAATTTCAAGTAAATCGGTCATTAGATTTGGGGCAAAATTGCTGTGACAGACGAGCAGACAGACAAGGTTACTATTTTTCAAACGTTCGGAGCCCTAAAAATCCAGGCTAAACTCGCCTTTAGTCATGCGAATATCGCACGTCGAGTTTACAAGAGTCAATTGTCTTGTACTTTCAATAATCGCCCATTCGAGGCAAGAAAATCTCCTCATGTAAATGATCCATTAAGAACAAATTATAATTATGTGGGACTACATCTAAAGTATGTACTTAAGTTAATTAAAATTGAGATTTTAATTAAAGCAGTTCTTAGGCCGATGTTTCCTATGAGAAAGGTTTTACATAATTAGGTTGGTTATATTATTACGTGGTTAGGTACGATGTATTAAATATGATTATGGGGTTAACTAAGGGTTACGAGGACGGTATCTATTTATTTATTTAACAATTTATGTGCACACATTTTTAAAAAAGTAAACAAGAAGAAGGAAACAGAAAAATAGGTACAAAGGTAATGCTTATTTCCAAAGAAATCTCTTCCAGCATACCTGCGAAAGGAGAGTTGAACAAAGAGATGTGATGATGATGTGTGTGTATTTCTCATTTAAACGTAATTCATCTGTGTAATGTGTATAGGCGATTATGGCCCCCCCATCCGGGGGAGGCCCATGTCCAGCAATGGACGTCTTTCGGCTGATATGACGATAATGATGATGAATGTGTGAAAATCATCATCTTGAGAGATTTTCCATGCATTTATCAAGAGACGCTAGCATGGCACTGGTAAGTACTATTTCCATACGGTTCCATTTTATGGTGATTGTGGTTCAATGGAGTCGATATCTTTATTTATGTCGATATTCGTGTTTAAGTTTTTTTTATTTTTTTTGAGTTGGTACCATAATACGAATGTTTTTGACTTATAGTAACGTAGCGTAAAAGTACCATAACTATATTATTCGTTTAGAACATAATATTTATTTGAATTAGGTACTATAAATTTATATTTTTGGATGATACAACTTGTGTGTGTCGCATAAAATTAGGCTTGTAGTTTTTAATTTTATTTTTTTTATTATTGATAGGCACGCGCTTGATCACTATCTCACCTGATGGTAAGCGATGATGTGGTCGAAGATGGAGCACGCTTACCTAGAAGTAACCTATTCACTCTTGACTTAAAAAGACTTCCGGGTTGTAGCTATCAGGAAACATAGACTCTGGCAGGGAATTCCATTTGTTTAGTGCGTGTGGGAAGGATGTGTTTTATTTTCAAAATTCACTTACGTTAACAATACTGATACTACACGTCAAGACATTCGTGCTAGGCCATCTGAACAAATAAATTATTAATTATCGCCTTTTGCAATGAAGTTCCACAAAATTTCAGAATGAGATATGGTACGCATATGAACTTCTGAGACCCAAACACTGTCGTGATACGTAAATTATAATAAACAAGCAACAAGTAGACTAGATTTTAATAGACTCACGGTCAAATAAGAAGAAAAAATAACAAAAAAAAAGAAAGAGAAAGAAAATAGATGAAAATGTTTAAACAATCTGCATAAACGTTTATTGACCCAATCACCCAACTAATACCCATTCAGTAGAACAACGTCTTTATCACTTTGGTCAGAAGACATTCACTTTGCACGGACCCGGAAAATCACGACACTATGGTTGAATGAGTTACGTCCCTAGTCCCTAAGTTTACGAGTGAGCGCATCACTAGTCCGTTTTAACGACGACCCCTCAATAAGCTGATAATGGTCGTGTGAGATTCTGACACCATATTTTTTAAGTTAACTTAGGAAATACTTGTTGTTAACTTAATATTATTTATAGTTATTAGCCATTTATTTTATTCTGAGGTTTCAACTATGTTAGAGACGGCTAGAGTCTATGGTACTTGACCAACATACATACATTATTGAAAAAGAGTTCAGGGGGAAAGATTGTAATTTTACACTTTCTATAGAAAACTTAAAAATCGCTCTCTCTGTCCCTCTAAACTCTTTTTCGAAAATGTTCTGCACTAACTATTTAGACCTGAATATCTAGCGTATGCTACCATCATCTGCCTAGCCTTTTTCCCAACCAAATTGGGGTCGGCTCCCAGTCAAACCGGACTCAGCTGAATACCAGTATTTCTATATCTAGCGTATGCTACCAAGTTTCATTAAAATCGGTTCATTCATTGCGAAAAATTAAGACTTGAAAGTTTGTATGAAATGCCGTAGGGCGTAAACGCTCTTAAGTTGAGCACTGGGGGCCTAGACAAATACTTTTCTGTAGCGTTAACGTGAGACGCTGACGACAAAATGTATGGGAATGACATTAGGTGTGGAAAGGTAACGTCATCACCTAATGTCATTCCCATACATTTTGTCGTGAGCGTCTGACGTTAACGCTACAGAAAAGATTTTTTTCTCGGCCTGCTGTTAGGCTACGTTTCCACCAAAGATGAGCGAGGATGCGTAGCGAGGGATGTGTTTTTTTAAGAACCAATAGAATAGCTTGCGCTGAGTGAGGCTAGGTAAATGAAGCGATTCTATTGGTTCTTAACAAACACAATCATCTTTTGCAACTCATCCTCCTAAAATGATTTTTTTTTATTATTGATAGGCACGCGCTTGACCGCTATCTCACCTGATGGTAAGCGGTGATGTGGCCGAAGATGGAGCACGCTTGCCTAGAAGTAACCTCAATTCACTATTGACTTAAAGACTTCCGGGTTATCAAAGTCCCTGACGAATAGTTTAGTAGCTACGGACGTCCATAGACACTTACATAGCCCTACCCGTAGTCGTGGAATAATAGTAACTTACAAACTACACCTTGAAAATAATAGTTACAGGTACTTCAGTACTCTTCAACTTCTCCAAAGAGTTTAGAGGGTACCTACAAAGTCCATTGTCTGTCAGTCTACCCCGACAATACAAAGGAGACCTCGAACACAACTAACTTTGTAATGGCCGGTACTTAAAACATTATTATTTTCTTAAGGAATAAACTGTTCAGTAGTTGAGAGGCAAGGTTTAAGTTTGTCCAAAAAGGGGGTGAATTATATTATTCTCCTTTGTGATGGTAGAGGCTACTTTGGTTCTAGTTCTCGGGGTCTTTAAAAGGGGTCCGTAGCTGTTGTACTTTTTTGAATTAATGAGGTAAGTGCTATTAAGTTCTAATTCAAGGATAACAACTAATGGCCAATAACAGCCGCAGACTTGTAGACGCTGTTATTTGTAGATTTTTGACAGCCGCTACAAGAAGTCAGAAAATCTAACACCAGTCTTACCAACGGGTCAATACCAGTGGGTAAGACTGGTATTAGAACTCAGAAACCAGAAACTGTCCGATACAATTTCGCCAGTTTCTGGGTTGTGGAGATCAGATAGGCAGTCGCTTGACGTAAAATACTGGTATTCAAGTGAATCTGGTATCACTAGAAGCCGACCCCAATATAGTTTGGGAACACATTCATTGTGCGTACAGCTAAGGAGTGGAATTCCCTGCCAGAGTATGTTTCCTGACAACTTAAGTCAAGAGTGAATAGGTCACTTCTATTCAAGCGTGCTCCATCTTCGACCACATCATCGCTTGCCATCAGGCGAGAGAGTGATCAAGCTCGTCCTATCAATAATAAAAAAA
Organism: Melanchra persicariae; assembly: GCA_947386135.1. Lineage (NCBI taxonomy): Eukaryota > Metazoa > Arthropoda > Insecta > Lepidoptera > Noctuidae > Melanchra > Melanchra persicariae. Next base: position 5,392,713 of record OX376667.1, read on the forward strand.
TACAATAAATAGTTGGGAAAAGACTAGGCAAATTGATTATGCTCAGCTTTGTTATATAAGAAACTTTTATTTCATGTTTCCAGAGACTATCAGAGAATTAATAAAATAACTTTATTAAGTAGATTAACAAACTACTGAGTTAATAAAAGTAATGTTGAAACAGAAGAGATATATTCAAATTCCAGTAGTTATTCCCGCTTCTAAATTAGCATATCTCTCAATAACACTACAAACTCTGAAATTACTGTTATTACTACCTACAAAATTATAATTAGATACTGTATAACAGATGACCACTATAAAGATAAATTCGAAGAAGGTCAGAATTTAAAAAAACAGCCAGTTTGTGTCGCTAAACTGCGTGCCGGTATTCCGATTGGAAATGGACGCAAGGGGGTGCCCCTTGCGTTGATGAATGTTACTATTATGGTTGCGGAATTTGTTCGAAAAAGTCACCGCGGCCCTGGAACGCAAAGAGCATTAAGAGGAACACGGTTGGGTTTAAGTCAGTAAGAGTCTGACACTCCCTTCCACTCCACCCAGAGAGGAAGGAGTCATTTGATTATTGCCCATCCTTAAAAAAGGGGTTCTACCATAATACGACGTCCTGTTTCCGCTGTGAGAGAGAAACGGAGCCATAAAAGTCTAAGTATAAGACTCGTCGGCTGGATTCTCTGATCGGGAGTAGTGTTATTTTGTTTTTCAATAAGGAATTTTTCAGTAGCAACCCGGAGTATGGATATAGGCCCTTTATACACCTTGACTAAGAGATGGGCGAAGGCTGACCTCTTGTTGCGTATTATGTTCGAAAGAGTTACCGCGGCCTTGGAAAGCAAAGGGCACTACGAGGAGCACGGATGGGTTTTAGTCAGTAGGAGTCTGACACTCCCTTCCGCTCCGCCCAAAGCGGGAGGAGTTATTTGATGATTTCCCATCGGCCCGCTTAATGGAGTGCGAATTCCATCGTGATTCCCTTGTGAGATAGACACGGAATTATACGAGACGAATAGCACAATCCCTTTCAGACAGAGGTATGATGGCATTGACACGTCGCATTAGAGGGGTAGGTAGTTCTTTAAATATGAAATTACTCTGTACAATAAAAAATAAATACTCTATACTAAATGCCAAACTATGGTATTGCAAAATCTGCATCATCTCTGTGCAAAATTAAGCAAATAATACGGAGTCATCACAATTGAACCTTCTGTATTTCATATTTTCAGTGGTTTTACAGCACCAGCATCACAGTAAAGTTATAATTAGTCCATTCAAAATTTTAATCATTCCTCGCAATGTTAATTTTGAATTTAAACATGAATGCGACAATAGGGCCCTTTTGCTGTCGTGAAATGATAATGTGTAGTAAAGAATAATTTAAATGTCTTTTGAATGTGTTATCTTCTTCGTTATTTATATCGCGTGTGGCTTTATGAGGGTGGGTAATTAATATAGGGGACTAAGCAGATAAATAAGGTTGCGAATTGTTTTTGGATTAGGAGGTCTGCTGGGTTAAATAAAGGGTATTCGCGGGGGCTGTGCGAGTAAAATATATGAACTTCTTAATCAGTTTCCCACTGTTGGGACATAGGGAGTCATAATCCCAGTGCAGGTTGTTGAAAAATGTGTCAGGTTGGTTTTATCACGATATGATTTTTAATACCGTTGTAAGGATAGTGATGATGACATCAATTCAGCCCCTTTATCAGCATATCAGCCGAAAGACGTCCACTGCTGGACATAGGCCTCCGCCAAGTGTCGCCACAACAACCGGTCCTGTGCGTTTCGCATCGATCGGCTACCAGCGACCCTCACCAGCCCCTAAGGGGATTTAATCGCGGATGGGAGTTTGCACGGATGTCACCGTTGCTATTGCCGCTTGGATTTTCCAAGTATAAATATTATTTATATCTACTTCCAGCGTAAGGTAGGTAATTGAAAGAAACCTTTTCTATCCTTAGGGAAAAGCGATATTCATGAAGATTCTCCTTGAAAGGGGCTTTGATTGATGTTATTTTGGTTAACACGTTAGGATTCTTCCAACTTGACAGCAATTTGAACCTTTCATGCAACTATTTATTACAGTCAGTACTTTGGGGTGAAATAGATTGTTTTGAAAATAAAGTAACTCTGCTTTGATGTGTACAACAAGCCAACTATTTTTGCGTTTTCAATCTGAAACTGACGGAGTCTGTTTCCAGCTACAATCTTTCAGTCGAAGTTTAAGTGAAGTGAAGTTGGTTGTTTATAGACAAGCGTGCTGCATTGTCGATCATATCATTGCTTTCCATCACATTGTATAATAGTCGATCGTGAGCCTAATAATTTAAATATAATAAAAAATTACTTACCAGGGGCTGTTCTTTATAAGAACTTTAATTTCGGAAGTCGGTGTTATGGTCGGTTTCTTCGTTTTTTCTTCCGAAATTAAAGTTATTTTATACTTTCTAGTACTTATTTTTTATTTGGAAGTCGGTTGTTTTTTTTAAATTGTTATTTAACACTTTTTAGTGATCCCCATAACTAAATTAACATTATTCCCATTGCAGGGTTCGCTATTTGCCGTTAAGGGGGCGACGTCATTGTCTAAGTGCGTAAATAAATCCTGAACAGCAGTCCCGAGTTAGGAATTGTGCCCGGTTGATGCCAATATGTGCACTCCATATGGGTTTTTTGGGGTTTCGAACGCCTGTATAGAAAAACGGAACACATAAAGAATCACTCGGTTGTCGGTCTGTCGGTCTGTCCATCTGTCACAGCAGATTTTCTCCGAAAAATAATTAAATTTTGAAAATGGGGGAACTTTTTGGGGGCAAGGTAGAAAATGAAAACAAAATTATATCAAATGAAAGGGCTTATTATATGGGTCTGAAAATATTTTTTTCATTATTTTAGGATATTTAATTCCGAAGTTATTAAAGAAAATAGATGAAAATTGACCGACATCTTATCTCCGAAACTACCGTGCCTAAAATTTTGGAAAAAATACAGAGATCGAGTCTATGATGTTAAAGTAACGTTTAAAAAAAATATGTTTTACGTTCGGAACCCTTTGCACGCGAGTCCGACTTGTACTTGGCCGGTTTTATATTTTTAATAGATAATAAAAAAACCCAATGAGGGTCTGCTTGTACCTCTGCCTAACCTTTAATGGTATTAAAGCGTGATGTTTATGTTTCAAATTAAGCAATTCTGTCGGTACAAAATATTCAATTTCCTCGCGATCATAAATCGTTTTATTTTCTGTAACCTTTAATTCAAGGAATAAATCGAAAATCTCTCGAGCTTCCGTAATAATAATTTAATTTATTTCTGTACTGATATTGATATGGTTTCCCATTAATTTTTTCTTACTATACAGGATATTCCAGAAGAGAATGGTCATATTTAAGGCTGATGTTGGGTAGGTTATACGCATCCTGGACAGTCTCACCTAACATCTAATAAGACTGGCCAATCCGTCTTTTGCGGTGGTAGCGCCTGGTTCGCGACCACCCTCCCACTGGAGTCCGGAGTCAAGCAGCCTGCTGTGTTTCGTCGACGCGCGGGAGTATCAGTACCTCAAGGCATCTTAATCTGGGCACGCTCGCTCCTTCATAGACCTCATCGATCGCTATCCATCAGGCGTGATCGAGGTCAAGAGCTAGCTCATTCCTCAAAAAAATAAATAAAAAGCGTGTTATTTTAATACATTTTCATCATTATTTTTAGGGAGTATCTGCCTTGGGATAGTTTATTATTTCACGCGGTCGTAGAAGATAGTTTATAATACATAAATAGGTATTAATTAGCTTTAGTTTTGCTCGCGTAAAAACCTAAAATTATCCCCATTACATAACTTCGAGGACAAAAAGCATCATATGACCTATTCCGGTACATTTTATCCAAATCCGTTATAACCTTTTATGACGTGAGTTTTTTTCTCCCTCTTTTTTATTTTAATTGGGAAATTTTACACAACGGTGTATGACAGTCCCATCGTACCATATACAATAACTTATTCAACTAAATCGTAACTAAGCGAACTTAAAAGCATTTAAGGCAGCTTACGAGACAATATCTGCCGGTCGATTATGTAAACATGTCGAAGCGAAGTCTTGGGTGAAGAGATCACGAAGTGCGCTGTCATTATATCTTGTTTGTATTTTTATTTTATTTTATTTTATTTTTAATATCTTGGGACAATCAACACACCGCCATCTGATCCCAAACTAGGCAGAGCCTGTACTATGGCAACCAGACAACTGATAAACATACAAGACTTTTATATTTCTAAATACATACATATTATAGATAAATTACACACCCATCTATACAGAACAAATAATCGTACTCATCGTGAATGGTTTGACAGCACGCTTGTCGTTCACTTCACCTAAGTTTTCACTGCGACATGTTTACAGTAGTGCGATTCTGCAGTGCGATCCTGTAAACATGTTGAAGTGAACACTTGGGCAGGGTGCACGACGGGCGAGTTGTCAAACCATACATATAAGATGGAATGACAGCTGTATTGTCGTTCACTCCGCCTAGATGAACACCGAGAGATGTCGACAGAATCGACCGGCTGTAAACATGTCCAAGTGAACACCCGGGCGGGGCGCACGACGGGTGAGTTGTTAAACCATTCAAATAAGATGGAATGACAGCTCTATTGTCGTTCACTCCGCCTAGGTGAACACCGTGAGATGTCGACAGAATCGACCGGCTGTAAACATGTCCAAGTGAACACCCGGGCGGGGCGCACGACGGGTGAGTTGTCAAACCATTCAAATAAGATGGAATGACAGCTCTATTGTCGTTCACTCCGCCTAGGTGAACACCGTGAGATGTCGACAGAATCGACCAGCAGAATCGCACTGCTGATGAAATATACCCACGTCATACCGACTTAACTGTTATTGATTAATTAAGTTTCCTCTTTCAGATTGAAATCTGACACATTCTGCAAGACATCCTCCGGCATTGCACACACCTGCTTCGTTGCCACTAGTAGCATTAACACGAGGTTTTTTAAATACTAGTTCCACTAATTTAAGGACTCGTGATTTTTTTAAGGGTGAAAAACGCTAGAGGTAAAATCATTTACCTCAGTTTGGTGAATTCGTCTTCTTCATAAAAAATCCAAAATTGAGCAAAATATGTTTCGTTGCCACTAGTACCATTAACAAGTTTTTTTTTTTTTTTTAAATAAGTTCCACATTAATAATTTAGGGACTTGTGAATTTTTTTGAGGGTGTAAAACGCTAGAGGTAAAATCACTTACCTTACAGTTAGGTGAATCGTCTTCTTCATCAAAAATCCAAAATTGAGCGGAATTTGCCCGCAGTCTGTGAGCGATCACAACAAGCTGCTTTCAATTAGGATGTTTCTTGTCGGACTGCGTACGTCCGGTTGATTTTTCCATACAGTTAATGCACATAAATACTCGTCCTGCTGTCGGTTCGCGGCACCGGCGCCGCACTTCACTTTTGGTGTATAAATTGTATGACAAGAATTAACCGGACGTGCGCAGTACGACAAACACACCGCTGCGGTGCCGCAGCAGTCCGACACAAAACGTCTGATTGAAAGAGCCCTTAGTTACAAAAACAAACAGAGTTACTTTTGCATTCATAATATTATCCACATTTTGGAAGTATAAATTTAACCGCCATAAAGGTAAAGTATAAGATTAAAAAATGTATGTCATTTATCTCACATTTTCCATTTTTAATATTGAATATAACGTAATACTTTTGACCCCTTTGACGCTCAAAATTCTGCCTTTAACCCCGCGACCGACTTTAAGCTGGAAATTCTCGGTGCCATGACACCGTTTACAGCTTAATTTTAAAGGGATATCCATATCGTTGATGCTTAGTATGCCTTTATGCTGTAGGAAACGTGGAGGAAATTATAATTTAGAGAGGAAATATGTTTTGATCAACTTTACAAATATACAAAAAAAAGTGTTGTTTGTAATATCAAAACAACAGCTTTTTGCTAAATACATATTTGTATTGTATCAAATATCGTTTACCTACCCGATACTACAAAAAAAAACCGGCTAAGTACGAGTCGGACTCGCGCACGAAGGGTTCCGTACCGATATCTATAAAAAACGGGAAAAAAATTACGTTTCTAGTATGGGAGCCCCACTTAAATATTTATTTTATTCTGTTTGGTTTTTAGTATTTGTTGTTATAGCGGCAACAGAAATACTTCATCTGTGGAATTTCAACTGTCTAGCTATCACGGTTTATGAGATACACCCTGGTGACAGACAGACGGACAGCTGAGTCATAGTAATAGAGTCCCGTTTTTACCCTTTGGGTACGGAACTCTAAAAACATTTTCTTATTATTTTGCCAGTTTGTCTGTTTGTTAGTTCTGGCTAATCTCCGAAGCAGTTGGACCGATTTTACTGGCAGATAGACAAATGGGATTAGGATTCGCACGCGGGTAGAAGCTAGTTTTATCTGCGTTTTTCTTTTCAAAAAGTATCATTTACATCCTAGTTACTGGATGACACGTTGCCCTTGGTTGTCAGACTTCTTGGGCATCTAGCTACCATGTAATTACTGTACTGTACCTAGAGCCGAAGAAGTCATTTGATGATTTCCCACCCAAAAAATAAATAAAAATAAATACCATTAGTCTCATAAGTACAATAAGACGGCAACCCAACACGACCGGAGAGAGATCAAGCACAGATCCAATGGATTAACGTGCTTAGGCTGTAGATACAATGATACTTAGCTTTAAGCCTTTTGTTAACATCTATTCACCTACAGATATTGTAGCATAGCAAATAAATGCATATATAGATGACCATAGTGAAACTGTTTAATATAAGCAGAAGACTGTAACAAATCACATAACCTAAGCAATAAATCTGCCTAGACTTTTCCTTACTATATTGGGGTCGGCTCACAGTCAAACCGGATTCAGCTGAATACCAATATTTTACGTGGAGCGGCTACCTACCAGACCTCCACAGCCCATGGGTAACACAGTACTTCTTGGCAAGACTGGAGTCAGATTTTCTGGCTCCTGACAATCCGACACGATTGCCAAAGATCTACGAATGACAGCTGGGACCATCCGCACTTGCTCGATATCCCCATTAGTCGTACCTACTCAGCGCTTCTCCTCCACATTTATCATGCGCACAGCCAAAGTGTGGAACTCTCTGCCAGCGTCTGTGTTCTCTTCTACATGAAACCCATCTTCCTTCAAAGCAAGAGTGAACAGACATCTTCTGGGCACGCTCACTCCATCATAGACCTCATCCATCGCTTTCCATCAGGCGTGATCGACGTCAAGAGCAATACCATTCATCAATTTAAATAAAATGTAATGGACCCATACATCGACCGAATTCGTAGAAAAAGAGGATCAATCTGTGCGGCTATTATTGCTTAGGCATGAGCTCCTCCCAATGAGGTAATAATGCCACTCTTCAACTACTACAGAACGATAACAGTACCTAACTAAATATTTTATTTCCAGAGCGTTCCAACGCCCTAAAAGCAACTACATCTAATTTTATTCGCCGAAAAGGTCATTTCTTTTGCCTTGAGAGTTAAAAGTCTAAATTGTTTCATTATACAGGGCTTAGACAAAAGTAATAAGACTGAGTGACTGCTCTAACCTATTTTATACCAAGGGCGTGTCGACGACTTGCTTAGACGGGGTTAGGAAAGAAAATGACAATAGCAGTGACTAATACTGTAACTAATACAGTAACTAATACAGTAACTAATACAGTAACTAATACAGTAACTAATACAGTAACTAATACAGTAACTAATACAGTAACTAATACAGTAACTAATACAGTAACTAATACAGTAACTAATACAGTAACTAATACAGTAACTAATACAGTAACTAATACAGTAACTAATACAGTAACTAATACAGTAACTAATACAGTAACTAATACAGTAACTAATACAGTAACTAATACAGACAGAACAAACCAGAAAAAGTGTTCAATCACATTATTTTGTACGCAACGCATTGTGTCCAAAATAACTCCCTACCCGCACCTTACCCACCCGCGTAGTGTTACCTGCGCACCATGACAATATTACCTCTTTTATGGTAAAATTAAAATTAAAACAACTATTTAGCTGGCAGGAGAACACACTTGACTATAACGCGCGCATCTGCCATTGACTAATTGAAAATTTAACGAACCACGTCATTCCGTCGTGGTACTGCCTCACATTTGAGCGCGTTGTCGGTTTCTGGTTTGTTCTGTATTCTGAGTATTTAATAAATAACACTATTCATCCACTTCTTGACATGGGTCTCCAATCAATCGGTCCTGTGCGACTTGCATCGAGCCGATCCTTTACCAGGCCATCAGTTCACTTAGTGGGAGGCCTTCCAACGTGGCGTCGCTAGTTTACTCCATAATATAAAATATGTCAGCTTTTCGTTTTTGAAAACTGGACAAAGGTGTGACTTAGACGACTCCTTTGTAAAAAAGCATGTATACCGGCCACATTCGAACTGCAAAAATTGACTTAACGTCACACAAATCCGAAGTTCTTCGCGCGATTTGAAAGTAGACAACCTCGGGCAACAACTGTTGGGCAGTTGCCCACCAAACACAACACCCGTCGGGTTGGAGAAATGTCTACAGGCTGTTCCAGAAGTGCATAGTCATATTTAAGAGTAATTTTGGGCAGCTGATATACATTAAGAATAAAAACGACTACAAAGTTCCGAACAAATAACTTTTCAAGCAGCTTGTCAGTTGGTGGCATTTATTTTGGTTCAATCACTGGTTTGATGTCGACAACTGTATCAGACTGCTTAAAAAGCGATTTGTTCCGAACTTTTTAGTCGGCTATTGCGATAGGATTTTTTTTGAGTCACTTTTTTGCAATTATTTCGTTTATGTATCTTCCACCTAACATCACCCTTTAATATAACCACGCTCTTCTAGAACGTATTATTTAGTAACACTGAAACTAGCTCTAGAAGTCCATACAATTTCTTGTAATGGTCAAATCATGTGAGACCCATGTAGGTTACATTAACCTCAGACAATGTCTGAGGTGGTCCCTTGACGATTAACGCACAAAGGAGTGGAGCTGCCCAATTAGTGCACGCAAATATCTGTAATGGTGAGGCTCAAAAAGAAGCTCAACAACTCAACGAAAAATACACAATTTAATTATATAAAATTGGTATAGTTTTTTTGATAAATGATACAAAGGCGATGGTGCAAAATTATTATTGAATCCAATTGAATTGAGCTTAGTAGCGTGAAATTGAAATAGCGTGATTATCAATTACTGGCATGTAACGCCGACCTTAAATAAATTTGAATAAGAGTCAGAAAATGATAAAATAATGATGGTTTTTAAGAAATCTTTGCTAGTGACTTACCTTATCTGATAGTTGAAAAGTATCCCATAGAAAGGGAACGCCTTACCGGGATCTGTATATATCCAATGTGCTAATCCAGAGCACCATGGGCCAAGCCGTTGAAGTATGATTAACATATTGATATCTTTCTTTCTTTTATTTTCTTTATCGTGTGGGCAGTAAGGTCTAACGATCCCACACACCCTAGTGTCAGAGTTTCTAAACCGCCTCAAGGGCCTCTGACATGATTTGACGATCGCCATTTGGCGGTCGGGATCACCGGATTATGGCCGGTGCTCACTGCCGGCATGGCACGGCAGTTTGCGCTACGACATCGCGCGGCATGCCGTGGCATCTCGCGGCATGCCGTGGCTTCCCGCGGTATTCCATCTCCGCGCACCGACCGGACCACATTAACCGAAATGACCGCTGCGCAAGTTTCAACCATATTTCAACTAACTTAGCAATGATAATTCCTCGACACAAAGTGACCCATTACGTCTCGCGGTATGCAATGGCGCGCCCCGCGGCATCCCGTGGCCGGAACCGGCTTGACACGTCATGCCGCAGCATGCCGCGGCGCGTCCCGTCATGCCACAGCATGGTGGTATCGAAATAAAGTAACATGAATTCTAAACTCATTGAAATAGGATTCAAAATAACTTGATTAGTAATAAAATCCTTTGCCGTGCCATGCCGTGCCATGCCGGCAGTGAGCCTTTATACGTGCCTTCCGTAGCACGGAATCATCTTATCATCAGACAGACATCACACATACAGACTTCAGACACACAGACACATCATAACGACTATTAAATTTATAATAATAGCATGATAGGATACTTTTTACTGGTGTAACCTATTTATTATTTTATTACTATTTTATTTGTATACTGGCCATGTCGCAATATTTATCTCCAATTTATTTCTTACTCTTATTAAAACAGAATTCTCCATCTTCAAAATATTAATTTAACAAACAATTACATTTCATACAAATAAAATGAAACATTTAGAGCCCTTAAACCCTAATAAATCTAAAATAATTAAACTAGACATTTTCAATTTTGTATTATTAACAACACTTGTATTCGAAACAAGACGAAAATAACAACATCGCTATTTCGAGAAATTGCACGAAGGAGCTCGTGTGTCGTCCTTTAATTTTAAGCAACGCCTGCCAAGGTGGGTGGGTCCGTAGATGGGGTGGCCTCTCGCTACATTTACAACGAGACTCTTCCGTGTAAGCACGTTAAAAGTTGACGCACATATCAGGGCCGGCCGTGACCGGGACGTGTCAGGGCCGTGGTCCGTTAGGTCAAAACAATATCATTATCTATATCAATAGTTGAAATGGACGTCGTGGACCAACCTAAGCCGTTGGCCTCGGCGGTCATTTGTAGACTGTCGTTGCGGATAGTAAGAACCCAGAAAATCTGGAAACAATCGTACCAAAGGATTTCGTGTCACCCACTTTCTGGGTTGTGAAGCTCAGATTTAAGCAGTCGCTATATATGTAAATAACTGGCAATCAGCTGCTACTGATTGGACTGGAAACCGACCCAAACGCAGTAGCAAAACTCGCGCCAGTAACTAACCTATCTCGGTTTGCTTATACCGTCTGAACACACCTTAGCGTTCGAAGATAAGGACCATTTATTTCAAGAAAAACGCCTTGAAGATTTAAAAGCTTTGGATTAGACGTTAACATGGAAAATTTTGGTATTTCACATTTTTATTATTAATGTCAGTAATATTTTTGCGATTTTCATTCTTTCTTTCCTTTTGTTGTTAGGCTCGTTATTTTGATTTGTAAATGCCTGTTACCGCAATAAGTTGTTGTAGGGATACTATAGGATTTACGGAGATCGTAGGATAATATTTTTAGGGCGAAAAACTGATAATTCATTCATTCGAACTAATTTGACTCCCTAAATAGATGAACCAACAAGGAGTTCGTATATCGAACCGAAGTGGCATAGTAACCTCATCACTATTTATATTTTATCAAAGATGCAGCGCACTATGAAAGTGTCATCTAAACGTGCGTGTAAAAGACATCTTTTTCTTTTATCAGCCCATACCGTCCCATTGCTGGGCCTCCCCTAATTTCTTTCTGAAATTCTTTTCCTGAGCCATTTGTACCAGCCCTCACGTTACGCGTCAAGAGGCTCTAGAGAAGTGACATTCTGTCAGCGGTAGCATGGTGCAGGCTATTGTGAAAACGTCAAAAATTTATGGAATTGAAACGCTGTCAAAATATCAAGTGATCAGTCCCTTGCATTTTAGCAGTTCGACAACAGTCGCATTCGTTACGAGAATGGCACATTGTCTAGCGCTTCAGGTCGTTTCGCAATCTCATTCTTGGCCGGCCTCGGTGGCACTGTCGCGATGGCGTCAGCTTCAGGCATCCATTTTGTGAAAACTTCTGCCCATCATCATCATCATATCAGCCGCAAGACATCCACTGCTGGACATAGCCTCCCCCAAGTGTCACCACAACAACCGGTCCTGTGCGTCTCGCATCCATCGGCTACCCGCGACCCTCACCAGGTCATCGGTCTACCTTGTGGGAGGCCTTTCAACGCTGAGTCTTCCGGTACGCAGTCACCACTCCAAACTTTTCAAATCAAATCAAATCAAATCATTTATTCGCACAGAATTTGGGTATTTAATAAAAGTTGGTAAAAGAAAAAATATATTATATTGGCCCGTGCACATTCTGCCTGAGTATTGGCATGCAAAATTTAACAAATTAAGTTTCAAATTTAAATACTAAGGAACACCAAATAGATTTAATAATTTCTAAAATAAGTTTCAAATTAAATACAGTTGGAACACTAATAAAATAATTAATATAATAATTTCAAAATTAAATTTTAAACTTCAATACATTAATAAGCCACATCGACCATCTGATCTGGGAGAAATGTGCCCTTTTCTGCCCTTTTTTACTTCAGAGTACTTAAATTGTAACCTAATTTTTAAATTTGAGTACCGTAACTATATTATATGGATTATTGAAAAAAAAAAACGTTTTTATTTAAAAATAATCAGCCTGAAATTTATATTGTACACTTTTTAAAACTGTCTCTTTCATACGCACTCCTCTCTACTTAGGAAAGGGCTAGGCAGATGATGATGATAGACCAAGTTAATACTTACTACATAACCTACTTCTATTGCCGAAAACTGGAAACTCCTTTCTCAAATACATACAGCGGGTTTCAGACTTGCGTGGTCATATTTAATTTAAATTTGACCAGTACGGAGTGTATGGACTTTAAAAGGGACTGTGACCTCTGAGTTTGTTTCGGTGTTTCTTCTCAGGGTAGTCAGCTAGGAAACACCGGCCTCATACTAGCTTAGCTACTTACAAAATAAACATCATTTATGGTTTTCTGTACAGTCTGATGCAGTTGGTGACATTTATTTTTCACTGTCAGATTTTATTTGTATTTTTACTGTAGGGTTTTCTGATAAGTCATTTTTTTCCTAATATTTTTATGTGCCTCAGATACAGAACAAGAAGAAATATGATAAGCACTTCGAAAACACGCTGTATTCCTTTTGATATAATTCCTAGTTGTTGAGCCGTATAATTGAAACGGTGCGAAGTTGACAATTCTATTGGGAATAAAAGTAATATTCAAACAGTAATATTGTTAGAATACCCTTGACTTGTCTCCCTAGACGCTATTTGAATAATTTGAAGGATAGGCACAAAAAATAATGGAATATTAAGTATACCATCATACTTGACACGTGTAAAAAGGGTTTAAGAAAAGTTATCCTGGAACGCAAAGGGCATTAGGAGGAACACGGATGGGTTTTAGTCAGTAAGAGTCTGACACTCGCTTCCGGAAGGAGTCATCTGATGATTACCCACCCTTCAAAAAAAAAACCTGCTAAAAAATAATTTATTTTTCGCTCTTGCGGTTGTTTCGGGGTTCCGCGTTTTAAAATAAATATTTGGGTGATTTTTGTACGGTTTTTTTATTTTAGGTTGAGATCAAACGATCACGTGTTTAACCAGGTTATAAAAAAGCCTTAGAGAACACTTTAAAGCTTTTTTCTAAGGTAATTGTGCTAGACATAGCCCGAAGGATTTATTTATTTATTATTATTTATTATATACTTTATTGTACACCTCATTACAAGAACAGGACAAACATTTATAAAAATAAGTGTACAATGGGCGGTCTTATCGCACAAGGCAATCTCTTACAGACAACCTTTGGATGGACTGAACGAAAGGAGGAGGAAGGATCGCCAAATTGAAGTGGCAGTGGGCAGGGCACATTGGTCGCAGAACAGATGGTCGATGGGGCCGAAAAGTTTTGGAGTGGCGACCGCGTACCGGAAGACGCAGCGTTGGAAGGCCTCTCACAAGGTGGACCGATGACCTGGTGAGGGTCGCGGGTAACCGATGGATGCGAGACGCACAGGACCGGTTTTTGTGGCGACACTTGGGGGAGGCCTATGTCCAGCAGTGGACGTCTTTCGGCTGATATGATGATGATTATGATGAATTGTGCTAAGTTTGTAGATATTTCAGGTTTATAGATTTTACGCTGAAACTTTAAGCTCAAAAAAGCAGAGCAAGTGTTAGCCGGATTTTCACTCGAAGGTTTCCGTGACATAAACCATAAAAATCTTTCCTGTCAGTTACTCAAATTAGTTTTTATTTTGATGTCGTCCGGCGTTGTCGTAAGGGGTCGTCTGATGGCGTCCTCCTAGGGCGTCCTTCTAAGGCGTTGATCTAAGGCGTCGCTCTAAGGCGACGTTCTAAGGCGATGTCCGAAGACGTTGTACCAAGGCGTCGTTCTAAGGCGTCATTCTAAGGCATCGTCTTAACTCATCGTACCACGGCGTCGATCTAAGGCTTCGCTCTATGGCGTCGTCCTAAGGCGTCGTTCTAAGGCGTCGCTTTTAGGCGTCGACCTACGGTGTCGTTTTAAGGTGTCGTCCTTAAATTTGTTATTGTTTTTATTTTTGTCCCTTTATTTTTTGTGCTGTTATAGCGGCAATAGAAATACACACTCTTTGAAAATGTCAACTGTCTACCTGTTATATCCATGAGATAGAGTCCCAGATACATGGACGGACAGTAGAGTTTAGGGGCTTAGGTTTCGTTGGTTACCCTTCTGTTACGGAACCCTGAAAATTTAAACCAAGCTTTATAATGTGTTTGTATTTTGTTATCGTCTGAAAGAGCAATTAACAGGTTTTATGTTTGATTAATAAAGAGAGTGAAATAAGTCATGAACAAGTTTGACTATAGAATAAACTTCGAAATAGGAACAAACTTTAAGAGCAATATTAGGATGTCAATATACCTACGTTGTCAAACATAAATACCGACACTTAGTGCACACGCTGCACGCTTAGAATAACGGGATAAGGCTAAACTTGCGAGCTTAGAATACCATCGCGTAAAGAAGGTTAAAAATTGCTAACAGCAAATGCAACTATTTCGGTCCTTCGAAGCATAACATCATCAGTATCTTTTAAAACACATGCATTCAAAACGATGTCAGTAAAACAAAAATAAAAAAGAAATGTTTCCGACTCTAATGACTCATCCGACAAGACAAAGGGGCAACTTTCCTCGACATCGGACACAGAAAATATTTCATTTGTATGCAATTTCAAACGTCAGACTTTTTCTTGTGATCCCTCCCCCGATATTGCAGCAAATAAATTGGAATATGTACAGCGTATTTTAAAATCGTATTTTTCTAGACACTGACACATGATAAATGACGTTTCTAGAAATCCAATATGGCCGCTGCCTTGTAAACGGTTTGACTAGAATTTTCTGTACGAAGTTATTGAATTTTCTGTTTTTTTTTGCGTTTCCGAACAGGTTAAACGTGTGTACTGTGTAGTCTATGACGATTTAAAAAGGAAAATAAAAAATAACACACGAAGCAGTGACGCGACTAAATTATTTACTTGTCTACTCTACTAAATTCTTGGTGATTAGACACGTTTAGTTACTAAATAACTCCCTACTCAACTAATTAGCGTGTTAAAACCTATGTGTGACAAATAAATATTTGTTTTTTTTTTAATTTGTATTTTAATTATGCTTTAAGGCCCGTAAATAACAGCCATGAGAATAGTCCCGTTGAAGTGTAATTTTTTTTATTGACTTTCCGAAATTATGTTTTTAGATAATATTTTGTAAATTGTATTGTTGTTTTTCTTAGCGAACAAATCGCCCAATTCCCTTATTTACAACAGCACCTCTAACTTTCCCTACATTTCGACATGTTTTCGCCATTGATATCACCGAGATGAGGGTGCCAATTCTACTAACTTTTGAACAAAGTTTGCATTCGCATGTCGGTTGCAAACTGTCAAAAAAGTCTCAATTTTCGTACATTTTTGACAGATTGCAGACTGAGATGCGAATGTGAACTTTGCTAAAAAAATAGTAGAATTGGTACAGAGATTGCAACTTTCATCTGAACATTTTATAAGTACAAGAAATGGCCTTCAGAACACTTGCGGAACAATTATTTGTGGTGGCAGTACTCCATATTTGCATGGCAGTTATTTGATTTTTAACTGTAACGGGCGCCATATTGAGTGACATTACATGTATGTGCACTGTCATGGGCGCCATTTTGAATTTTATCTATTCCAAATAATAACAATACATTTATACAGGGTATTCCAGAAGTGCGTGGTCATATTTAAGGATGATGTTGGGTAGCTGATTTACATTAAGGAAAAAAATAGCAAAACAAGAAAAAAGTTACTTTAAAAAAAAACCCTACCGCGAGAAACGAATAAAAAGTTAAGAAAAAACAGATTTTAAGCTGCCTGATTCAGTTATTGCTGTTTATTTTAATTCAATCACAGATTCGATGCCACCGACTGCATCAGGCTGCTTGAAGTGTTTTTTTTTATATTTCTAGTGGTATTTCGAGGTTGGGTTTTTGAAAAATTCAATATTTTTTTTTATTTTGATATCATTTCTTTACTCTCTAGGAGCTACAGAACACCACCCTTAAATATGACGGTGCACTTCTGAAACACCATGTATTTTTAAAACCTTGTTGTTTATGTTTTTTTGCTAGTTAGAATTTTAGGGTTAAGAGCTGTACTCAAAACTCTCTTGAATTTAAATTAAATACAACATTGCTTTTCGACACCAAAACCTGTTTTTTAATTATTGTTTCTCATGAATGTAAGTCAAGCAAGGTTTAAAATTAAATCTTTATTTAAAGTGTTCTTTAAGTTTCAATAGACGTCTGAACCAAAATAAAAACTCGATTAAACTCAAATCCAATGAAAATATGAGTTTGAGTAATTTTTTATTCAAAGCACTTTATTTTTCTCAACAAAATAATAAATTACTTTTTGATTAAAAACATAATATCTTGAAGTGAAACCTGAAGTTTCGACTAAAAATAGGAACCAGTAATAGTTCCAAGTGTCATTGAACTTGTTTACTCTAAAATTGTACCTAATTAATACATTTTATTTCAAAACGGCTGGTAGACACTTCCCGTGACCCAAGAGCTGGCTTTTACTTTGCGCAGACACTAAGCATTGCCTTGTTTGGCGTAGATTTAGTGCATTTGTTTATTTTTGATATAATTATTAATACTCATCACCATCCACAGAAAAGAGCCCTATGCTAAACAGTGGCTAAACATAGGCCTGGATGTGCCAATACGTCCGTGTGTACAGACAACAATAAACAAACAACAATCTTACTTCATTCATATTATCTCAAAAATTTCATTAAGTTTTTCAAAAAAAAGAAGATTCAAAAACAGGAGATAATTTCCTAAAAAAGCGACGACATACGGAACTGTAAGACCAGTATTTATAATTTTCCCAGATGGGTGAAAATATGGCCGAAAACGGATAGGTACTCTGGCTTGTCACGCTCACTTCTGGCACTTTAACAATAAAATGTATTTAAACATATTAAATATGAAAAGTAATAAATGAAAAAAAAAATTGAATGCTTATTAGAAAAAAGAAAATTCAATATTTTTGGATGACAGACATTTTATTAATCAAGTACGCCTCAACTGCTGAACGGATTCAGACGAAATTACAAGCCTTCTCGCGCTCATAATTGTCTAACTTTCTTTAGAATTGCTTTAATTCGTAGTAAGTCAGTAAAGTCTTAAGACAACTTCTAGATTAATCGGTTTAAAAATTAAATTAACTTATACTTATAGCCATTTGGCCCCTTGAGTGACCCAAGGTCTGACGTTTACTTCAGTCAAATGATACTTATTGCCATACAACGTCACAATGCTGCCTTTTTTGCACATTACTAGTCGACACTGTCGACAGCGATGCGGAGGAAGTTTTTGACGCCATACCTACATTTTAACTTTAGGCTTATTTAGAAGGCTTATTTGTTGCCATACTTATACAACTTGTAACAGAATATAATATGTATATCCTACCTAGTTATTTCTAGTTATAGTCAATTAAATATCTTGTACACTGTATATACTTAAGACTTTCTTAAGAACCAACATCGTTTTAATACTAAGAAATGGATAGAAAACACTCCTGCCCTATTATATCTATAAATAAAACAACATTTTCTCAAAGTAAAATAGCTGCCATTTTATTAGATTCTGTCCGTTATCTACAACCATGATTGATAACAAGTTAGTTTTAGACGTTTGAAAGGAGGTTTTTCAGTGTTTTTTATGAAGAAATATTTTTTTGGGCCTTCGATTCGGATCTCGGCAATATTGTGAGATGAAAGGACCATTTGTATCTATTACGCTCACTGAAATGAAAAATCCGGTCAGTGTAGGCGATGGCTACTGAAGGGTTCCGTAGGTTTTTGTAAAATAATTAACAAAAAATAACAGTCAG
This sequence comes from Melanchra persicariae, assembly GCA_947386135.1. Lineage (NCBI taxonomy): Eukaryota > Metazoa > Arthropoda > Insecta > Lepidoptera > Noctuidae > Melanchra > Melanchra persicariae. The sequence continues at coordinate 5,410,950 of OX376667.1, forward strand.
ATGTGACGAAGCAGCTGATTTAGTAAATTGCAGAGTGAGATCATAGTTAAGTTTTTTAGAAAAAAACCTTACGATTAAGAGAAAAATAATTGAACATAAATCATGGTACCGTGCATGGTGTCCTCGAATGATTAGGCAGTAAGTATAGATAAAATACTCACATTTTCCAGTTATGTTTGAGTCTCTTCAATAGGGACTGCCTCGTTGGTCTGATGGTTGCATACGCGACTGCGAGTGTGGAGTCTTGGGTTTGATTCCTAGGTGCGGCAAAAAGTGTTAGTGGGTTTTTCCAATAGGAATTTCTCATTAGCAGCTTGGAATTTAAAAATTGAGGCGGGGAGGGGTTACACCCTCAGACAGCACGTAAAGCCACAAGCCAGGTAAATATTTTGCCTGATCTCGACCCGGTCGTTTCGGTTTGCCGTCCCATTTCACGCCTGAACATTTTCATACCTTGAAAAATTTTAAAACATGACTTAGAAACGTGAAAAGATACATTTTGGTTGCACGACTCGCGATGGAACTCTACACACTTTTTGTGTTTTAATAAAAACATAAAAAACCACGGATCCCTAATGTTCCCATGGCTGTGGGTGGCAAAAGGGATTCAGCTATGTGGTGTCCGAAAATATCTTCTTTATGTATATTGAAGTAGGAGGCGGTCATGAGATTATATTCAGAGCAAAACCATCAAGAATTCTTGCAATATCAAATGTCAGAATACTGTAAATAGGTAAAATTGTTTTTTGCTTGAATGTGGTTATCATTGTAAAAACGAGACTGTAAGAAAACAAAAATGCATATCTTAAAAATTCTCCGGATTGAAATACAATTAAAAAGTATGTTACTCAATAGGGGTGCTAATCTGGGCCCTACTATGACGTGCCATCACGATTCCGTTGTGGAGAGAGACGAAGCCCAAGGCAAATAGCACTGTTTCTTTTTCACAACAGATTATCGTAAATGACGCAATTAATGCAATGACAAAATTTTAATGTAAGTCCTACAAGTGAAATTTTGTATGTTTCAATATGTTTTAACGACTGAACGAATTCTGATGAAATGAACACAGCTGAGATCGTAGACTAGACTAGAACTTAGGATAATTTTAAACCTAGTAGTACGTTCAATACTGTCACCTTCACGTAGGCAACGTCACTGGCAGAAGCTAGTGCTTGTTTACTTGTTGTAATGTAGAATGTTAGTCCTTCACGAGGTTGACACAAATAACTAAAAGCTGTAAGAGCACCCATTGTATTGTATAGCATTGTATTGTACAATACATTGTAAGTCTATTTGAAAAAGAAATGTTACAAAATCACTATAAGCTGAAAGATAGTTTTCTTATTTATGTCTTAACTTCACGCTAAGCTTATAATCTGCTTAGCCTTTTCCCAACTGTATTTGGGTCGGCATCCACTGAAACCGGATTCAGCTGAATACCAGTATTTTATAGTTAGCCTGACCCGCCATCAAGAGTGTCTGAGCCTAAGACGGAACTGGAGGTGTAATATCAATCAGAAGTTCCGACTTATCGGCGTTGGAGCTCCGTAACATCTTTACTAATTATCTACTTATAATAACTATTCTATAAACAGACTACATAGTTGAATACAAAGGAGGCTTAATTGTGCGAGAGTGGTTCCTGATTAGCAAACTTTCATTGATAAATATTACTTGACCCAGATCTACCTAAACCAATAGATACATCCAATTTTGGGATAACAAACTCTATGTCATACAAGAGAAAGTACAAACTCCATTGGAACCCTTTCTTTTATAAAAAGCGTGTCTAATACAAATGGTCACCTAAGGATCACGACGTAGTTTCTGTTAAGAATGTGTTAAATTATCCTAAGGGAACATATTTCCAGGATAAAAAGATAAGGCAGACAGACAAACAGACAGCGTTATTTTCGTATTTATAGTAAATATTATAAATACGAAAGTAACGCTGAACATAAAAATGTGGATGTACGTTTTTACACATTTTTATCAGAAGAAACGTCAGCTGTTTTGCAAATAGTAACGAAAGCTTTTATAAACGAAAAAGGACCACTATTTTAGTCCTAAATAAAAGTTATTACAAAAACTACTTCCAGCAAAATCTTTATATGAAAACACGAGTGTGTTCATATTATATTCTCGTATATCTTATGTTTCTTTTGTCTCAAAGCCTCGTCACAAAGCCAGTGTTGTTTCGCTACAACTTCTACAAAGTTACAAAGTGTCTGTTATGTGCCATCCATATAGACGTTCGTTAAGGTATGGACTTGAAGGCTATGAAACGAGCGGGTCTGTCAGGTTCAGAGGAGATCTAAATAAAGAATTAGCTTTATCGTCTACTAAGCTGTGGATGTAAGATAGGAAAATACTTGTCCGTGGTGGTTCCGAGTAAAATTGGTACACAGCAGCATCACAAATAAAAGATGAAATATTTAACAAATAAAAATATTCTTATTCTTTTTCCGGTTAGAATGAACATGACCCCAACATTGTTAGATAATGGCTAGGCAAATTACTTGATTGATACTCCTAAATTACTATCAAGAAATTGAATATTTTTTGGTTACACAGGACCATGTCGTGAGCGAAAAATTTAGCGAAGAACTTAAGAATCCGGCTCGAAGGACCATTTCTTATTAGAGTAAAATCTCATCACATCTAAATAACAACATTTTATTTTAGCATTAGTGCTTATTCACTGCTTGACTGTACTTCAATGAAAAAACTCGTAGCTGTCTGCAGCACTTCTCCATGCAAAATTATTTATTTATTTATTTATTAAAACTTTATGCACAAGTAAAAAACACTGTACAAAGGCGGACTTAATGCCATAGGCATTTTCTACCAGTCGACCTTAGGGTGGTGCAGAGAAAACATGGCAGCTGCAACTTAAAGGAAGGACACACAGAGAGGAGAAAAAAAAAAAATAATAAACATTTATTTCAGAAACAGTTCCATATTTGTTAGTAACAGTGTAACTTATAAACTAGTGTTAGTAACATTATTATTCTAAGCGTGGGGCACGCCGATCCTGGGAATGTCTACTTGACTGCATGCAGTCGTATCCACCGCCCCAAGATCGGAGAGTCCCACCTATCCGCCAACGTTCGGAGAATGGTGTTGGGGCTGGCGCGAACACGGTGTAGCAGAGATGCACATCTCTTTCATACGATGGTCGAAAAACTATCAACGGCTGCATCGGCAAACATGCTAGATGCGCTACAAAAACGCGGCAGCCCCATCATCACCCGAAACGTGTTGTTATATTGGGTGCGCAGGCCACCATATGCCCGCTGCGTAAAGTTCACCCACAGGCTGCACGTGTAAAAGGATTGGCAGTAAGCGTCACCTTAACCTGAGCCGTACAACGTACGTACAACGTACAAATACAATCATAGATACATTATACATACATACACATAAACAAAGTTATTAAGAAAAAACGAATCCAACGAATTAACGCTGTGATGGTTCTATCAACTTCTTGCGAATGTGCTCACGTGCCTTCACCTTAAAGGACAGCCGACTGGTTGCCATCCTGATGTTCAGAGGGAGCGCATTCCATAGGAAGATCCCCTGAACAAAAAAAGAGGAATTATAAACTTAAGCTATTCCAATTAATCTCACTTTCGGGGTGGAAGTTAAAAACAGGGTTATCTTTTATGTTTTTATTAGATGATTTTGCAGAGGTTCCAGTTTCATTCTCGTACTTGTTCACTTCATATTGGTGATTTTAATTTGAAACATTGTGCTTAAAGCCTCTGTAGGTGCCATTAAGAATATGACGTATTTAATGGTCTATTTGAAATAAATTAGTTGACTTGACTATTTAATAAGTTCAGACATTTCGACATTTCTTCAATCCTATACGTTTCAGCTTTTTTTAAAATCTTCAATAAACTACACCTTTTTGATGATAGAACAAAAAAAAGATTTCATGCCGTTATGACAAAGTGAAGCAAAAATTCTGAAAAGTAAAAAAAATCTCGCTCTCAAAATTTCCGAAAGCCAACTAAACCAACCTGATTGTAGAATGAGATTCTAGATACCCAATTAGGATTAAACGTAGGTAAGTGTATTTAGTATTTGGCTGAGGTCCAGCCGCTAATTGTGTGGCTTGTGACCTACAACTTATTGTGTTGTTAGGCTATCCCAAGGTCTGTGGGAATGTTGTATGAGGTCGTTAGTAAGGTAGTTTTTGGTTAGTTTGTGTTTCGAGTACATGTCTAATTTGAAAACGAAAGCTCTCGTTTTCGAGTAGATGGATAATTATGTCATCGGAAAATTTCCGACTTCAATAAGATTGTAATAAATCTTGATTAGATAATAATTTCTAAAAGTTAAAGTTTTGCATACAATAAATCCCATCCAAATTCATAGTTTCCAAAATATCCGTGGCTTATTTAGAAAAAAAAATTACAATTTCACGCGATATTTTACAATCTTACGGCGTTTCCCATTTTCCGGTGACAGGTACAAAACAACTAGGTACTACCTTTATTCTTATTTAAAAAAATTAATGTGTGTTCGTTAGTCTCGCTAAAACTCGAGAACGGCTGGATCGATTTGGCTAATTTTGGTTTTGCAATATTTGTGGAAGTCCAGGGAAGGTTTAAATGGTGAGAAAATGTGGAAGAAATACATCCGGGCGAAGCCGGGGCGGACCACTAGTCATATTGTACAACGTGTAACAGAATAAACGCAATACCTCTTAAGGGGTCATGGTACTCATCATAATGAATAACTTTTACAATCTATGGGGCAAACACCGAAATCGCGAAAAAAAAATCAGCTGTTTAGTACATTTTGTAGAGTTAAGCGCACAGAATTGTATGGGGCAGTTGAATTTTTTTTTCCGTGTTTATCCGAACTTATCTAAGTTCGGGTAAACACGAGAAATGAATGCTCCGAAAATCTTAACTTACAACTTTTGTGACATTGCGAAAACGCTATAATTTCTCGCCAACTTCAGAGCCTTACGCACATGTGCGGAGATTCGCAAATAACTCATTTCGCAGCGCCGCCTATGAATAATATCAGAATCTAGTGTATAAATTAAACCTGTATTTGAGCCCCTTTTAAATTAAAATACCTTAGCTTGTGTAATCTTCTTGAATTTCTCTTGGGAGATAAGTTTAATATGTAGCGTGTTACGCAATGTGGCGGCTGTGTGTGAAAAGTTTAGTGTGGTTTTAGTGGAGAGCCTAATTAGTGGGACTGGTTTAATAATAATTATTTTATTCATCTAGCTTAGACGGTAGTGTTCCAGAAAGGTTTTTAGTTTTATAACAGAGTTTTTTTTTAATGGGAAATTATCATAATTATGACTCCTTTCGCTCTGGGCGGAGCGGAAGGGAGTGTCAGACTCTGACTAAAACCTACCCATGTTCCTCCAAATACCCTTTGCGTTTCAGGGCCGCGGTGACTCTTTCTCCAATTCCGTAACATATTACAGGGCTTGGATCTATGATTTTAGTAATTCAGGGGTTATATTGCCGCTGAAGAGCTGATTTAAAAAAAAACGGTATAAAATAATTATAGGTTTGTTTTGTTTGAAATTTATAGGTCTGAGAGTCATAGATAAAACAAGTCATTGGGGTTTATGTTATTTTTGTTTAATGTCGTGCCTCAGATAAGCATAGGTTTATGACTAGTCAGACCTTTCACTTTTAATAATGTTTAGGTCCTACGTAATAGAGGCTGAGTTTACATCAAATCAAATCCCTACTAGAATAATCTAGTGACACTAACCAAAAGTGTGCAACCAAGGAATTAAACCCAAGACAGCTTAGCAGCTGACTCAGGAAACATCCTACTGATTTCTTTCCTACTTATATTATAAATATGAAAGTAATGATGGATGTCTCTTCCATGAAAAAACTACTGAACGAATTTTGATGAATTGTGGTACAAATATTGATGGGACTCTAGAAACGGTTACAGGTTAGCTTCTGTTGCGACTATCTAAAAGAATGGACAAATAATACGCAGACAGAGAAGGCGTCAGCTAGATCCTTCTTCATATTTGCTGCAAAGTCGACATATCTCAAAATTGATGGAGTTTTAGTTACTAATACAGTTATGTTTGAAAAAAATTGCGCTGCGTTTACTGTAAAAACGTAATTTCTCTAAGCTCTGCAGTAAGAACGAGAGAGAGAAGATTTTCACATAGAAATGACGTTTTTACAATATACGGAGCGCAATTTTTTCAACACAACTGTATTATTAACTAAGTGATCATCAATTTTTAGTCCACCTTGCCGCAAATGAAAGAATATTTCCAGTAATTTGGAAGAAAAGAAAAACAAGAATCCTAAGAAAACATCCTGGCGCTCTTAGTATCCAATATAAAAAGGCATTACATCTCAAATGTACAAAACTTAGGAGGTGTATGATTTCCAAAAGCAAACAGTTGCTTAGTCCCAGGAAAGTAGTCAACTACTTAAGAAATACGATATTATTATAATTATAGACCCAGGCTCCTTTGTTATAGGCTTCGGTATATAAAGAACTGTATAAAAGGAATATTATGTCATCATTATGATCAGCAGAAAGTCGTCCACTGCTGGACAAAGGCCTCCCCCAAGTGTCGCCACAACAACCGGTCCTTTGCGTTTCGTATGCATCGGCTACCAGCGACTCTCACCAGGTTATCGGTCCACCTTGTGGGAGGCCTTTAACGCTGCATCTTCCGGTACGCGGTCGCCACTACAGAACTTGTCAGCCCTATCGACTATCTGTTCTGCGAGCAATGTGTGTGCATACATTACAGCATATTATGTAATGTATGAAAAAAAGTGTCAAAAGAGCTCATGGCTAAGTAGTTTTTTACCGATACTCATCCGTGCCTGGTAAAGCACGTTAGGCCATTGGTCTCGGCTGTCATTTGACAATCTTTATTGGACGTTATGGATAATCAGAAGCCAAAAAACGTGTCACCATTCTTTCCAAGTGGTATCGTGCCCAATTAATGAGTCTGACGGCTTCCCATCCCTCCTCGCTCCGGGCAATCCTCAGTGATAACACCCGGACGTGTCCTGCCACCAAATCCGGAACAGGTACCTAGCTCCCGGAGCAGCCGTGAGTACCTGCGTCAGGCGGATGGTGAGAACGCCGTGGCGCGTCTCTACCCGCTCCTCAAAGAGGGGACTTATCGTCACAATTGTGGTATGCCCAATGTTACACAGCTGCATCTAGTTAGACTGGAAGCCGACCCCAACATAATTGGAAAAAGACCTTGGCGGATTGGTTGGAATCAATCCTGCATCGATTTGTTTTTAGATTTTTCATTTCTCATCAGTCACCTCGTTTTAAAAATGAATCTGTTATCAAACATTCATGGCATTAGCGAACTACGTAAAGATCAAAGGACCAACTTTGAAAGAATACTGACCGTTCTGGTTTTGAAAAACATAAAAAGCAAAGTCTAAAAGGCGGGAATTCCTGTGATGCGAGGATATTCGCCCTGTTTTCTGAAATATCCTTAACATTTTCTTTGAGATTTAAATAATACCGGTGACCCTGAATGCTGCGAAAATTCCTCTTATTTAGGTATGGTAGGTATTTGCTTTTTTCTCGGCTTTTCTCAAACTATCATAAACAGAAACTGGGAGTCAGTAATCCGAAGTGTGATTTAACTTTGTGACCAATAGAAAAGATATGATTCCTGGTTAAAAAATATGTAATTCTATTTAGTCCGTCAGTTAGATTTACGAAAAATAATGGACAAGTATTTTTTCTTATTACACCTTAACAAAAAAATAAAACGATACAGTGCGTTAAAAATTCTGGGTCAGCTGGCCAGGTGGTCAGTTGGCTTTGCTTGTGGTCAAGACGCCGCCGGCAGTGCCACAGGCCTGTGTACATCCACCATTACATTTTGGCACTTCGACAATCGCTATTGCTGATGGAAAGTCACTTTGTCTATGCCCTTAAGCATAAACACACAGGTGCGTTATTAAAGACATTGTAAAACAAAACACAGTGTCACTGGGGGGTGACACCCCTATTGCCCCCTATTTGCAGTCGTCACGCATACGTACCTAGTGTGATTCACAAACGACAAATCAAGTTAGTTGTACCTACCCACATTTTCATGAATAATTTCGCAGTTAACAACTTCGAAATGGCGTAGCAGCGGTTTAAGTTCGCGCGGAGAATGCGTAAGCTTTCTTTTTTATTTATTGCTACGTTTTATTGATATAAAAAGCTTTATGTTTATTATTTTCAAGTGGGTAGTTTGTTTTTTGGTCTATTTCTGGTTCTTTAATGGTTTTGGCATGTTTTTATTAGGTTGGGTATAAATGTATTGGTTTTTTCTTATAAAACGTGAAACAGAATGTCAATCGAATAAAAATTGCATATTTTGTCGAGTTTTCCACACATAAATTTAGAGGTTTATTTCTGTTACACATTGTATGTTACATAACCTCGACAACTATTGCTAGAGACGGCAATCAATCAATCAAAAATCTCAAAACTGTCTGTTCAAACAAAGCGAGTGTCGTAGAAATTGATGGCCCGTGACAATTCTGACAGTGGGTACGACAGCCAAAACTTGTGCTCAGCGGATTTACGCGGCCACGAGTGACGTGTTTAGTCATTGCAGCATTCTGACTACTGTGCTAGTCATTCTAGACAACTAGCGGAATTTATTCGAAAGAGTCAGTGTGGCCTGAAACGCAAAGGGCATTAGGAGGAACACGGATGAGTTTACTATTTTTCTTTGGTTTAATAAAATGAATAGTTGAAATATTTATTCTAAGGGACTTGAAATACAAAGCGCTCTAGGCACGCGGCCAGGGCGCTGTGAAGAAAATGTATGGCGTCCGGCCGCGGGCCCGCGACGCAAAGTATATTTCGTTCCTTTGTCGCCATACATTTTATCTTGTCAGCGCCCTGGCCACGTGCCCTGTTCGCTTTGTATAATCTAAGAATGCGAAAACCTACCATTGGACCATTAGCTCGGGTAAGCCTCGATGCATGATAAAAATCGTGTCTGGGCTATTTTGTTGATCGACACAGTTGTAAAGAAAACCCTCTAATTATATTAGAAAACATTGAGGTTTTCTTAGAAATCTTTATTGTATTAAATCCCTTTTTCCGTTACTATACACTATTTCATTGTGTTTCTGTTCAACTTCATAACGTCATCTAGTTTTCGCTTCTCCAAACGTGAAATGCGATGCGTTCTGGGGGCCTACCACAACCTCTTAAAACAATATTACTTTAATATTACTTTGCGTTCCGCTCTGTTGGATTTTCAACGCTCGGATCAGCGCCGAGAGTTGAAAATGCAACAACAGAAATTACAAAGTAATATTAAAATAATATTGTTTTAAGAGGTTGTGGTAGGCCTCCTGAATTCTGTTACAAGCCGTCTTCATGTTTCATGTAATTTGATAGAATTTAGAGATGTAACGTTTCACCGACAATGTTACCCATGCAAAAGTTCTGCAAGAAATCGTACCTTGGCATCCACAACGTCAAGCTTTTAGCGGAGTTACCTAAGGGGCCTTAGTATGTCGTGTCAATTCCATCATGATTCCGTTGTGAGAAAGGAATGGTGCTATTCGTCCGTATAGCTTCGTCTCTTTCGTACTAGACCCATGACGGCTTTAACACATCTTGGAAAGACTTCTGCGGTTTCTTAATAATGTTTGATATCCAGAGGTCCAAGACAACATGATACCCAGCAATTGTCAAAAAGCAATAAATGTATGAGATTGACATAATGTGCTAACGGAGTGACTTATTATTTTTGTATGGTTAGTCCCTAACATTTTGACTTTTCTGCAAATAATAGTTATTTTCAACACATTTGCTCAAAAAATGCATTTACGAAGCCTGTATGCATTGTTCGAAAGTTAAAAATTATGCACCACACAATGGAGCGTGCGGCAAAGTAGGTACTCTCACCTAAGTACATATTTTACCGCAAACTCCGTTGTACAGCGCCGTGCGTATTCTTTACGGTTTTTTTTTAATTTCCATAAAAATTAATAAGAATTCCACCAAGGAGTTTCACATCACGAGAATAAATAAGCTGAATGATCGAACCTCCTTGGAAGCGCTTTTGCTGTATACGTTTGTCTCATTTTAATATTATAGAGAAAATGAGAGAAGATAAATAAAAAAAATAAAGTACTTATGTGGTTCTAATTTTCACCACGCGCATGTGGCGCCCTTTGCAAATTCGCGCCATTTTCATATTAGAAACGTCTAAGATTGTTGCGACTTTCCGACTGATTTCTAGAGACAAAAAGTTTCTTTCATTACTTATTGTAATGTTTTCTCGCAAATGTGTCGAAAAACGTTGTATGACACACGTGCGGATTTGGTTTTTACAAACTCGTGACTATGGTAAGCCCTCGACTTCGTCTCGTGCTTACATTCGTCTACTCGTTTGTAAAAACCAACTTACCGCACTAATATCATAAATAACTACACTTCTGGACACATCTATTGGCCCACCTTAGAGTTTAGGTTTCGATGGCCCCTACCGAAATATGTTTGCTAGATTGAACAAAAACTGTTGATGCAGTTTTAAACCTGATGCATTTTACCATCTTTTTCGATCGTATTGTTTTAAATTTGAATTCAGAATACCATACGACATGGAGCTACGCCTAACAAGTCGGATAATTATGCGCCTTGTTAAAGGCAATTGATTTTTGAATAAAAAACATGTTTTATCAAATAAAGGTTTAATTTAATAACGCGTGTTGCCTCCATGGGCATCTACCACAGCTCTCATACGATTAGGCATAGAGTTTATCAACCGCTCTATGAAATTTTGAGGGATCATCTCCCATTCCTCTTCTATGGCAGTTTTCAACTCCTGCATCGTCTGGGCAACTGGCTGACGAGCCCTAACACGTCTTTTTAGCTCGTCCCACATGTGCTCAATGGGGTTCATGTCTGGGCTTCTGGCTGGCCAGTCCATAACTGTGATGTTCACATCCCGAAGATATTCCCTGACGATGCCGGCCGCATGGGCTCTTGCATTATCATGCATAAAAAGGAAATTTGGGCCCACATAGTCCGCGTATGGTATCACGTGAGGTTCTAAGCACTCACGATTGTGCCTTTCAGCATTTAATGTTGGCAGCCGTGGTCCTGTAACAACCTCAAGTTGAGTTTTGCCGCTCACGGATATACCACCCCAGACAGTCCATGAGCCACCGCCATAAGCAACCCTCTCTTCAAAGCAGCATTGTGCGAAACGCTCTCCCTTACGTCGGTAGACCTTCTTCCTTCCATCATTGCCATGTAACACAATTTTAGACTCATCAGAAAAGAGTACACGGCTCCAATCTTGCTGTGTCCAATTTAAATGACTGCGTGCGAAATGAAGGCGCGCTGTTCGGTGGGCTCGCGTTAGTTTGGGCCCATTAGCTGGCTTGTGTGGTACCATATCGCGTTCTTTTAACCTTCTCCGAACAGTTCGAGCGCTCACAGATACTCCGTGGAAGTCGTGAAGTTGGTTTTGTATCTCAATGGAGGTAAGGTGACGATTTCTCAAGCTGGTCGTCACGATGAATCGATCCTGCCTTTCAGTTGTGACCCGAGATCGTGGCCTTCCTTGGCGACGAACAAAGCCGCCAGTCTCTAGGTACCTCCGATAAACATTTCGGACCGCAGGTAGACTTAAATTAAGTTGAGCACTCACGTTTCTTTGGCTGTGTCCGGCCTGAATAAGTGCCACAGCTTGGGCGGCGACTTCAGGTGAAGTATCCATAGATTATTGATAGAACCTCACCTTAATGTTAAGAATAAGTAATGTTTGTTGCAAAACCAAAGATATCAATCACTTTTTCAAGAATTAAATCCAAGTAAACCAATAAAACCAAGTTTTCTTAGTATTCGATTGTTTGATATCAACAAACAGGCTCCAAATTGTCTTTTGTTTCTTTAAATTCTGTGTTCGAAATTCAAAAAAAGACTATTGAATGAAATTGTGAATGTGCCAGGTTCAAAACTGCATAAAAACTTTTTGCTCGACCTAATATAAAATTTTAGCTAGGACCAAACGAAACTGAAAATACAAGGTGGGCCAATAGATGTGTCCAGAAGTGTATTATGATATTTAGTGTGGTAAGTTTGTTCTTACAAACGAGTAAAAGTCGAGGGCTTACCATAGTCATGAGTTTTTTGACATCAATTTCCGCACGTGTGTCATACGTTTTTCAATACATTTGAGAGAAAAAAAGTACAATAGGTAATGAAACAAACTTTTTGTTTTTAGATATCAGTCGGAAAGTCGCAACAATCTTTGACGTTTCTAATATGAAAATGGCGTGAATTTGCAAATGGCGCCACATGCGCGTGGTGAAAATCAGAATTACATCTTACGTCTCATTTTCTCTTTAGAATTAAAGTGAGACCAACGTATTGAGCAAAAGCGCTTGCAAGGAGGTTTGATCATTCAGATATTTTCGTAATGTGAAACTCCTTGGTGGGATTCTTTTAAATTATATTTAAAAAAATACCGAAAAGATACGCACGGCTTCGCTATACAACGGAGTAGGTATGCGGTAAAATATGTACTTAGGTGACAGTACCTATTTTACCGTACATTCCATTGTGTGGTGTAATTTTTAACTTTCGAACAATTTACACAGCCTTCGTAAATGCATTTTTTGAGCATATTATGTGTTGAAAAGATATATTTTTTTTTTTAAATCTTTATTTATTTAGAGGCTTTTACCTTACAAAGGTACGTCAGCCTCATCATACCCTAATCTAACTAATTTTACATTTTTTTATTTTTATTTAACAAATATATTATTGCGTAAGCGAGGGAGCTAGTGATGCGGCAACCATTTCGTATGTCAGCTTCGCTTCTCCAGAATGAGGTGAAGATAATATTCTAATGAAAGCTCCAACATCATACATATTAACTTTTAACTCCCGCATCCACCAGCAAATGTTGGACGTCTTCCACTTTATTACACACTTGGCAATTAGGGGAATCGACTTTTTTCATTAGGTATCCAAATTTCCTGGATGGAAAATGACCAGAACGCAATCTATGTGCCATAACAACATACGACCTCTTTATATGACTTCCAGCGAACCATGGGATTCGAGGAGGCTCACTTTGCAAAGTCTTATACCATATGCCTTTTTCTTTAGACTTCTTGTCGAAATACTCTTTAAAACGGTTGTAGCAAATGTTCTTGTAATAGCTAAGTATTTCTGTGTAGAACGGAGCGATGTCAATTTCCAATCCTTCCAAAATAGCTTTTTTTGCAAACATGTCAGCCTTCTCGTTTCCATGTATACCAATATGAGATGGAATCCATTGCAACCTCAAATTAATGTCACTAATTTCATAAAATAGTCTAAGAATTGCATAAGCTATCGGTATACCTCTGCAACCAGAGGCGCATCGAGCTAAATGCATTAAACCACTTTTGCTATCCGTGCATATAACAATGTTTTGATTCACAGAATTGTCCCAACAAGTTATGTTCTCTAGAGTTTTTGCGATTGCAACGAGTTCCATCGTCATTACAGATACGTTTGTATCAACAGAGTTAAACAAGGCCGAAGTTCCATCACTTAAACTATAATAAGCGGCACCGCATCCACTTTTGCTCTTAGAACCATCAGTAAAGTACATTTTCCACCCCGGGTACTTTTCACTAAGTTCTTTGATAACATCGAATTTAAGTGATGTAACCTCATGGCTGCGTTTTGCTATTTTGACACAGTCTAACTTCCAACGAATTTTATCCCGTATGTTTATACTTGTCACCCATTTCTCCAGTGAGTACATGTCTAATATATTTGAACAATATATATTACGGAGTTTACACTCATTGTATACGGTCACAAGCAACGGTTTTTTCTTATTGTTCCAGTATCTTGTGACTGAAAGATCATTCAAGTCATCTATTAATTTAATAGTTACATTGTTCGAACATGACATACTTTTTATACAAAACTTGTAAGCTAAGTATAATCTCCTAACGTACAAAGGAGGAATGCACATTTCAGCTTCCATTACGTGTATTGGAGTGCTTTTTATAAAACCACCTATACTCCTCAAATACTGGTTCTGAATTTTGTCCAGTTTACATAGACGACTCTTTGCACTATTATCATAGAGAAAACAACCGAAGTCAATCCTACTGCGTACCAATGAAATATACAAAGACCTCAAATGTTTCGGATGGATTCCCCAAGTCGGCCCCGCCAATACTTTAAATAAATTATTATTATCGTTTTCCCACCTCCGACACCGCTAATATTCATACATAGTACATCCGTGACATCCCCAACAGAATGTGGTTGTTACTAACAGAGTTTACAGATGTAATGGAGATAAATCTGTGTTGTGTGTGGATGACTATGTATTTTCATGAAATTGTATTCAGATTGATATTTTGTGTTTAGATGGGTGATTTTGTTGTCAAGAATAAGGTTGGACTTTATTGATTCAAACACATATTTAGAGGTGAAATAAAAGGAGTTATAGATGTAAACAAATTAAAAGTAAACACAACCACATTAATTACATTTACGACAGGGACAAAAAAGCGAGATAAAATAATTATGTTGTCATCTGTATAATGATTTTATCTCAATTTTTTTCTGGTCTGGAGTTTAAAATGAAGATCTGACAGGGGCCACTATAATGCTCTGCCAATCATCATCTGCCTAGCCTTTTCCCAACTATATTGTGATCGGCTTCCATTCCAACCGGATTCAGCTGAATAACAGTATTTAACGTGGAGCGGCTGCCTACCAGACCTCCACAACCCATTAAATAGGTACCTAACGCGGTACTTTTTGGTAAGAAAGGAGTAAAATTTTCTGGCTTCTGACAATCCGTAACGACTGCTAAAGATCTACAAATAACGGTCGGGACCAACGGCTTAACGTGATTTCCGAGGCACGGAGGCATCTCGGTATGTTAAGATGATCACCCATCCACAGATTGGCCCCGGCAAGCGTTGCTTAACCTTGAAAATCGAGAATGCTGTTGTGAGAGAGAGAAACAGCTCTATAGGGCGACTGGTACTGTCTCTTATTCAAATCAAAATTAGTGTAATTGGATCTCACCTGATTGGAGATACTTTGAAAGTTCAAGAGGTTTAAATTGCGATAATTGGCAAATAGGCTTATATTCATAATCTTCAATTTCAAATAGTAATCGGCTTTTACTAACAATTGGAAGCCTTTTTTCACAAAAGTAGTATTTGTTCCAATTAAAACAATTGTGATAGTTAATAATAAATAAATCTAGCAAAACTAATTGTTCGCAATTCAAACAGACGGAGATTGTAAGCTGCTTATAAATGAATAATAGGTATACACTTTTCTATCAGGGGAGTAAAGTCGGTAACACACTGACGTAAATGGCGTTTAGGTTCCGTAAAATAAGGTGAATAGAAACAAAACCTTTAACTTTTGCTTTTCTCATTATTTAAACATTTCAGGACTCCAATTTTAAATCAGTTAAAATTTGAAAATATGGTTGTTATTTGTATTTTTTAGTAGCGGTACAGAAAGTAAAGTCCCGCATACCTTTGTTGAAAAGGGAGGATCCTCCGACTCTCCCTCCGGTTGGTGTGTTCGCTGGGCAACTGCTCGACAGTTGATATTCGGGCTTTGTATATGTTCTAATCGCACTGTAAACTGTTAAAGATTTTTTCAAGTTAGTTCGCAGCTGCCGAGATAGATGGCGCTGCGAGTCTCATTTGTTGTGATGTTGATTCTGCTACGTTGATTTTTTTTTGATGGCATTAATATACATATCAAAGAAACATTCACGCATCCAGCAGAGGTAATTCATAGTTGCTATGAGGTCTAGCTCTAGAAAGGATTGGATTGACAACCGCCACCGAAATATCACGTCGCTCGCCCATCCTTAATATTTTGGAGTTTTCGACAATCGTTATTACTATTATAATTGATTATAGTTTGTCTAGAGTCTTATACCTGAGTCAGTACAAAAACGATTTTACTCAAAAGTTAATCGCTTAACTCGCTTAGCTTGTGTTTCAAATCTTAGCGTTTATTCCTAAAGTACAATCGAACTTGTTGTTACTTCAAAATTGGTTCTTGATTTGATGTTAATCTGTTCTCGATATCGATTAGGTCAACTTTAAAGTTAATAAATGTTAAGTATATACAGAGATATTTTAGTTAGTAGCAGGAGGTACGTATTTTGAGCGAGGTGACGGAGACGGTGATGAAAGAAGAAATGATAGTTAGACACAATTTTGCTTGTAAAAACCAAGTCTTGAGGACATGACGAACATCAAAGGCACAAGTATCAAACGACTTCAGTTGACGTGGAGAGGTTGTTTTCGGCGTACAAATTAATATTGAGTGACAAACGTTAATAAGCTCTCGAAAATTTGGAAAAACTTAATTTTTTTTAAAAACGATGCATAATTTTATGAACGTTATTTATTATAAAAAAAAAAATAATAATTTTAATTATCATAAAATTAAATGGTTTTTTTTTTATTTTGTTATATGCATATTTTTGACGTATGAAAAGTTTTTAGTGCATATTTCAGCTTTTTTTTATTTTTTTGTATGACCAATATCAAGTTAACACACTTGGGATATCAACTGCTTAACCGGACTAACGCCATTTTCAGTGCATATTTGCATGCGTATGTTGGCACTTTGTTAGTGCATATAATCCGAAGTCTACTTATTAAGGTTATAAATACCGTAACTTCACTGACAAATGACATGCTATACAGCAAAAACCGCTGGGATTGGAAACATGAAGTTTTTCACTAAGCTTCCTTTTGAAATGCACTAACATTCACGGCTTGTCATCTTAGAAATTACACAGGATAACGATTTATGGCGTACACCCGGTTTTTATAATCATGCTTGAAGGGAAGCGAAGTGATGCCAGAATTTCAGGCTTCTGACAACCCGTAACGACTGCTAAAGATCTCCAAATGACAACCTGGAACAGAGGTTCAACTTACTTTACAGAAGCTAAGCAATTCTTTTACTAACCCGTACTGCTTCAATCGAATCAGGAACGATGATATCCGCAAGAGAACCAAGGTAACCGATATAGCCCGAAGGATCGCCAAACTGAAGTGGCAGAGGGTAGGGCACATTGCTCGCAGAGCAGATGGTCGATGGGGTCGAAGAGTTCTGGAGTGGCGACCGCGTACCGGAAGACGCAGCGTTTGAATGCCTCCCACATGGATGGACCGATGACCTGTTGAGGGTCGCTGGTAGCCAATGGATGCGAGACCTATGTCCAGCAGGACGTCTTTCGGCTGATTTTATGATGATGATGATGATGTGCCCGTACTGCCCCATTGCTGGGTAAAGGGTTCCTCTATTCTTTCCAATGCTCACGGTGTAGTGCCTCTTCCTTCCAATTCGTAAGGAAAACATTCTGGTCGTCCCGCCATCTCCATCAAGTCATTATTAATTATTCAATTTTTCCCGTAAACAACATCTATATTATTATGATTGCTTCTAAGTTTAATTACACAATAAGGCTAAATTACATCTAATTAATTAGTTAATTGCTTTTAATGAGGAAACTGCTCGCTCCAGAACGGCTTCCCTTGATTAAACTTTGTTAGTTAATAATTTGACGGTAATAGGGTAGCTGTAATTTTATAACTTTGATGGATTTCAAACCTCTAAGCGCAAGAGGTTTCATGGGAAATGGTAAACAATCCTGAAAAACACGTGCACTGACTGGATGGTGTGTGGTACGTTTCTCAAATGACCATCTTAGAGCGGATTTCACCAATGAAACTGAACGCGATCAGTATATCTAAACTGCGTTCAAGAGCTGTCAGTGTCAATATTCCATAGAAAAATAATGACACTGACAGGTCATAAACTTGGTTTATTCGCTGATCGCGTTCAGTTTCATTGGTGAAATTGGCCCTTAGACGCTTATCATATCGTATTCAGTGAATTTCTACACTCTTCACTTGCGTCCCTTGTCCTTGTGAGAGACCCCACAGAGTATCCTCGGTTACCAGTGGGTCAGTCAGGTGTCATTTTGGCTTTCGGGTTCGCAATAACGAAAATGGCCTCGAAATCAAATTCTAAATGGCGCCAATAATGTACGTTACTTGACACAGGTGCCCATTTCATGGTTATGGGGCCGACTGCGGAACCCTGTGTGGCCCGACACGCTCTTGGACCATTTTTTTCCTATTCGGAAGGAGTCGAGCTCGTTCCGCCATCTTAGCGTTGGTCTGCCGTGATGTTATCTGGCATTTAATTGGAGTCACAGAGTTAATAAAGCCATATTAACTTATACTCCGCTCAGTAACCAGGTACCAGTTGCGACCATTCTCTTAACCTATTTCCAACATCAGATAATTAGGCACAAAGCCAAGTCTAGTAATTTATTTCCGCAAGGTACCTACGTGGTAATCTTTGTTAAAATACTAATATTGAACCTACCTATTGAATTACTTCATAAAACGCTTTATAGACTCCGAATGGTTAGTGAGAGGACAGTGTTTCTAAGTAATTTTGAGGATCTCATGACTGTGTCGAGCGGAGTTCAAGGCGCTTGATTTTGAGCCACGAGGTACCTACCTACGTGGTAATCCTTTTAAAAATACTAATAATGTACCTGCCTATTGAATGACCAGGAATAATAATAATAGTAACGTTTATTTTTCTCCACCGCATAATGCAATACAATCTTATTCATAAAATACAGTACATGCTTACAAATGGTGTTACATTAATGTTATGGAGATTGGAGCCTGTACTAGGAAAACCTGTGTTACAGGGCTCCAGGCCTCCCAAACTACCCGGATAAGTTACGACTGTACAAAATTTACAAAGCAGTATTTATGAGTTGATGGAAAAACAAATAGGTAATCAATTTAATACGTAAATACGCAAAAATTGGTGCAAGAGTATATATCGCTTCTTTGCTTCAATAACGTGATAAGTCCGGAAAAAGAATTTCCGGACTTATCACGTTATTGAAGCAAAGAGGCGATATTAGGTTTGGGTGCAAACGTAAGTATAGGTATGTATTGTGGAATGATTAGCCAGATGACAGTGTTTCTAAGATATCTTGAGGATCTCATGACTGTGTCGGTGAGTGGAGTTCAAGGGGCTTAATTTTGAGCCCAGCCACGCAAAACGTCGTTTGTATTGGATAGCACAAATTCACTATGGCGTGACTTGGGAGTGTATTCACACGCAATAATTGCTGCCTGCCTCTGTTAATAAAACAGGTCCCTGTTTAGAATTCTGTTCCAGAGGTGTATGGTCATATTTTAAGGGTGATGTTCTGTATCTGCTTCACAACTAGAAAAATATCAACGTAAAAAAAATTTGACCTTTAAAAAAAATACCCCAAAAAACACTTTTCAAGCCGTCTGGAGCAGTTATTGGTGTTTATTTTGGTTTATTCATAGATTCGATGCTCCAGACTGCTTGAAATGTGATTTTTTTAAACTTTTTGTCGTTTTTCAAAGACGGATTTTTATAAAAAGGTTATTTTAAAATTTTATTTTGATATTGTTTCCTTACTCTATAGCACTTACAGAACACCGGTCTTAAATATGACCACGAACTTCTGCAACATCCTGTATATTTTAAACATTCACAACTCCGTCATATACATGTAAAAAAAAATGACTTTTTTTGTAGGTACCTACCTACAGGTTTTAAGGTATGTTATAAAAGATCAGTAAAATGCCCTAGTTTCGAAGACACAAATTAAACGCAATTTAAGTAATGGATTGCAGAAAATTTATTTTACCAATCTCATAATCAGGTAGGTAACTCAAACTCAAAACATTAACGGCTTTACTACAAAACGCGTTCTAACTTTAAACCCAGGTTTAAACCAACAAGCCATTTTTTAATTTCGAACTTTATTTCAAATGCCGTAAAGTTCTTGAATGCACATTGACAACATGGACCGGGATCTAAAATAGGTTTTAGTATTAATAACTTTAAGGTGGTCGGAATATAGTTCAAAATGCAATAACGGGCTTGAAAGTTTAGGCTTCAATCAATCAATCAATCAATATCTTTATTGTGGATCATAGGTAGGTATCACATAATACAGGTCTTAAATAATAAAATTGAGAACAGCTACGTCCCGCCCCTAGGGCATACAATAGTTACAGAAAAAGTCACATGAAATAAAAAAGATTAAAACAAAACAAAACGAATAACGGTACACATCAGTGGGCCACCGAACGCATCATGACTGAGGGAGACTATATTGGAGCAGTGATTTGTCTGATAGGAAGTCTTTTATGGAATAGTAGCACTTGTTTACTAATAGAACATGGAGATTCTTTTTAAATTTTTTCATTTCCGTAATTGTTCTAATAGGCCCTGGAATATTATTATAGATGCGTGAAGCTGTACAAAAGATACTTTCATGCATTAGATGAGTCTTGCTAGCTACTGTGCGCAATTTGTCCCTACGACGCATACGCGTGTAGTAGGTATACATATCAATATTATTTTTGACAAATGCTGCGGCTTCAAATATATAGACACATGGTAGTGGCTTGGACTAAAGTTAGAACGCGTTTTGTAGTAAAGCCGTTTATGTCTAGTTTGAATTTTTAACAGGCTAGTCACCCAAAGGGCAATGGAGAGGGCAATGCTCGGAGTTTCCTTGCGTGATCCAATCAGGAATGATGATATCCGACAGAGAACCCAGGTAACCGACATAGCGCGAATGATCGCCAAACTGAAGTAGCAGTGGGCAGGGCACATTGCTCGCAGAACAGATGATCGACGGGGCCGTAAAGTTCTGGAGTGGCGACCGCGTACCGGAAAACGCTGCGTTGGAAGGCCTCCCACAAGATTGAATGGACCGATGACCTGGTGCGGGTCGCTGGTAGTCGAGGGATGCAAGACGCTCAGGACCGGTTATTGTGGCGACACTTGGGGGAAGCCTATGTCCAGCAGTGGACGTCTTTCGGCCGATATGATGATGATGATGAGCTACATCTATACGTCCCTCAATAATTTTTAATTATCTGAAAAATATCAACAGACACACGATGAATAAATAAAAACTAACCCGTTGAGTAAAAAGACAATAAATTTCAAACAAAGAGAGAAAGTCAGGCATAAAACGAGTGATACGAGTCTGGAATTCAGACCCAAATCCTATTTGTATTCTGGGGGCTCTCAGAGAATTTGTGAAGCTAGATTCTGCTTACCAGGCGTTCCTTTTAAGTTGAGATATTCTGGATTGTTTTAGTTTTTTCATCTCCTGCTGTTTATTTAATATTTTGTCAAATCTAAACAAACAGAATTTCACATTTCAACATCATCTGCCTAGCCTTTTCCTAACTCAAGGTCGGCTCCCAGTCAAACCGGATTCAGCTGAATACCAGTATTTTACGTGGAGCGGCTGCCTACCAGACCTCCACAACCCATTAACAGGGTAACACGGTACTTCTTGGCAAGACTGGAGCCAGATTTTTTGGCTTCTGACAATCCGTAACGACTGCCAAAGATCTCCAAATGACAGCTGGAACCAACGGCTTAACGTGCGTTCCGAGGCACGGAGGAGCCTCGGTATGTTAAGATGGTCACCTATCTACAGACCAACCTCAGCAAGCGTTGCTTAACCTTGAAGATCGGCCAAACGGCTTCAAATTTCAGAATTTTACATTTATAGTAAGATAGACTGCTCTTCATTTGAAGGTTGAATATAACAATGGCTATTTTAATTTAATCACTCTTTTTAAGTAATTAAGGTCTTTATTCCTTAGTAATTAAAGTCTCGCCAAGAACTTGGCGATGTCTTGTTGTAATACCTCTTTTGTTATTTTAATATTAAACAAGTTAAGTTTGTGGTCGGTAGTTGGTTTAATTATTATTAAGTATGTACGGAAAGGACGAAACTTAGTGAGAGCTTTTGAATTTGTTATACTTAGGTAATAATATTTTATGGTATTTTGTATTCTAAAAGATATTTTATGAACTACTAACTAACGGTACAGAGACTTTGACATGAGGATTTAGAGTAAGTTGTCAGCCTAAGGCTCTTAAAATGTATTTATTTCTGTAATTTGATACGTCAAACGAATTGTCTAATTCAATAATTGATGTTTTTGTAACCACGCAGATTAGTATTTCAGATGGTTTTTTGAGGAAATAACCACACAGATTTGATAGAAGAAAAAAAGTCAGAACAATTAAAAAAAAACAAAACAGCGCAAGCACTATCGGTACTAATCGATAGCAAGATAATATTATAGCAACGTATGTATACTCATAAGCACGCGAGGGTTGCGGTGCTTACCTTCTTTTAATTTTCCATTTTTTGAGTGAGTGTGTATATTTAATTGAGAATGAAGAATTATTTAATCTGCTGACATAAAAACTACTAATACGTCCAGCCATGTCCGAGACGGATATTACTCCCAGCTACTCCGTCTCCGTAGGCACCATAGATAAAACATTATCACGTTTTTACCGATAACATGACGTCTGACACTGACAGGCAAATTGACAGTGACAGCTGTCAAAAATAAATCAACAGTCAGTACACACATTTATCACAGAAGCAAAGCCACATGAAAAAAACTAGCAACAAATACTTTTATCCAACCCTAATCGAATTCTTACAACTGGTGACATCAAGCGCCTTCATTTCAGTTATATAAGTGTCACAGTGACAGTAATTCGATTTCATTCAAACTCGAAGGCTTCTGGCTCAAAGGAGTCTGGAGTCAGTCAGACGTGTATTTTAATTTGTTTCTTATTTACTGGCAGTCGTTTTGCTCGTGACATCGATCGTACGCTTGAATTTTGGTATTTTCTCATTGAGTTTTCCTCGAACAACAAGACCAACGTTAGGATATTATTAAATAGAGGCTTACTAGAGAAATATAGTAACTAGGGGCATTATGACTCGGTAGTAGTAGTAGCAAACAGACATTCGTAGTAATTTTAGTCGGAAATCATCCCAAGGGAATGTTCCCTTGGTATGATGCCCAGGAATAATCTAGGATACAGGTTGTGTGCCAAAGGACATCATCCATTTTGGTCCAAAACAAAAAAAAAACTGCTGTATTCTGATAGCACTTGTCTCTCTTAACATTTTTTTTGGAGGACAAAGCTGTCGTAATGCTGTTCTCGGTTTTTTCGAGTTAAAAAAATCAGGCTTTTAAGATATACGCGTTTATAAAAACTTTTTAACCATTGCATAGCCAGCTTAGCTTAAATACTGAAAAGCAGATTCTTTTTTCAAATATTCTATGAATTTTTTTTCTTCAATGCACTTTTTAGTTTTGTGTTTTGAATTTGGACCGTTAAACACATCCATCCATCCTAACAAACGCTCACATTTATAACGTTAGTGGGATAGAACAGGATTTTTTTTTTATTATCTTTATAATATCTTTCCTTATGTAGCTATGTACGCCAAAAATAATTATGCACATTAAAAGATCAAAAAATAATTTCATTTTGATTTATTATTTATTTTAATTAATCTGTGACAGTAAAGTTTTTTTTCCAAATCTTCTAGAGCAAGTTGTAACGTTTGGCTTCCAATAGTAATTTATACGACTGTACCGTTGATGTTCTTCATGTCTTCAAGACTCGGGTTTTTTTGCAAAATAGTGTCTAACTTTCTAGGAATCTTTTCTGATATTTAGTACGAAAGGGCGTTAGCCCTCGTTAATATAATACCTCCCTATACAGGGTTATTTGTAAAACACCAACAACCTTTCAGGGGTTGAAAGTACTCATCATTATGAACAACTTTTGTTATGAGACCAACCCTGAAAAATCAAAAAAAAAATCTGCTATTTCATACATTTTCATCGGGTGACTATTGCATTTTGTATGAAACAGCTGATTTAATTTTTAATATTTCAGAGTTGGTCCCATAGTAAAAGTTGTTTATAATGATGAGTACTTTCACCCCCTGAAAGGTTGCTGGTGTTTTACAAATAACCCTGTATATACCTCCCGCTACTAACCGAAATATGCACGATATGGAAAAAAGGCAAAAATGCATATTTTAGCCTTTAACCATAATTATTTTACTTAACTCTCTAATGTATCACAGGAAAATCGAGATATGCGCGTAAGTCGCGGGTAGAAGCTAGTACTGCTTTTTTTTTTATTTTTTTTCAAAAACGTTGCCCCACACTAGGAATTACTCCTGTATCGTGGGTGCGTTTACAAACCTACAAACTCATATACACAAGCAACCAGACCCGGAACAACTATCTGTAGGCCATACAAATATTTGTTCCGTGCGGGAATCGAACCCGCGACACACAGCGCAGCAGCCGATCGCTCAACCACCGCGCCAACCGTGTCGTCATCAATTGACCGTAGGTTCTCGTAAAAACTTCATCCAAGGTACTACCCCGGACTTACTCTATACTATTTATTTTTAAAATCCTTTATTTCAAGTAATAATTTCAACAGTAACTATGGGTCGACTTAACAAAATAAAATCACCTATTTGGGCTTAAATTACCAGTCCGTCAACAATGAAATTATTTTATAGCACCCTAAATATACGGTGTTTTATCAAAATAAATCTACAAATAAGTAGGTTTAATCTAAGATTTTATCGTAGCGTAATCGTTCAGAAATTTCAATGGCCACATTAAAACCAAAATGGCGGCTAATAATTATTTTTCTATGATTTTCGAACGAAAAAAATATTTTCGACTTGAATTCCTTTCGAAGTTAGATGGCGTGATAAGTTTGAATTAATGGTTTTGCCTGATTTTCTGAAGAATTATGGGCCATTTGAATAATTGAGAAAATATTTAGGTTTCGTTATAGAGCTTTTGTTTATTGTAGTGAGTGAATTTCTTGTGTTTTATTGCATTGTAAGTCGCTTGAGTGTGGGTATAATTATGTGGTTTATATAAGTTGAGATTATCAACTTGATTTTGTGGAGACTTGAGTAGTTTTTGAAGTACTTAGGTATTATTAAACTTTATTAACATAATTATGTGTATGGCATATACATGGTGAAGTAATTGTTAAGGTATTTTTAGTGAATCTGATGAATAGTCAGGCTTATCGATAGATTAAACTTATGTACAGACTGTGCGATGAATATTTATTTTATGTGATGATGATGCTCAAGACCCAGTTTCCCTCATAACCATGAAAAATGTGCATCACTGGCGAACATGACACACTATTTTGACGAAAAAAAAAAATTTTTTTCGTATCCAAAGGATAAAACGGGACCCTATTACTAAGACTCCGCTGTCCATCCCTCACCAGGCTGTATTTCATGAACCGTGATAGCTAGACAGTTGAAATTTTCACAGATGATGTATCTCTGTTGCTATAACAGCAAATACTAAAAACAGAATTTAATAAATATTTAAGTGGGGCTCCCATACAACAAACGTTTTTTTTTTTTTTATAGACATTTATTGTCGTTTTTTTTTATAGACAATTGGTACAGAAACCTTCATGCGCGAGTCCTACTCGCACTTGGCCGGTTTTTTTTACTTATAAAAATGGCAAGTTGACGAAGATACCAATATTACGCACCAAGGGCTAATCTCACTAAATAATTTAATAAAATACCTAGTTGTGACCAGTTTACGAAGTGACCGACCTACGAGTACAATACCCTATAACAACATTTCACAGTAACCACTTTAAAAAGCAGCAAACATATCAAAGCAATTCTAAAATTAAGCTTTCTAAAAACAGATTTGTTATTTATACAATTCCAGTTACTCATGTATTTTAAAGTGGCAGAATAATGTATTCGCTGAATTGTTTAGTGATTTTAAGGTGTGGTTTCATTGAATAAATTGAACACAAGAATAGTTTGAAGTAAATTCGATTTTAAGTGTCAGTGTTGCTGTCTTTGATTTTGTGTAATAACTAGTGTATGTCGATTATCACGTAAAAAGTAGCCTGTGAAAGGCTTCTGGTAAAGGTTATATATTTGCCAAATTTTATGACGATCCATGCAGCCGTTTTAGCGTGCAAGCGTAACAAACAGACAGATAGAGTTACTTTTGCATTTATAATATTATTAGGGAATAATAAAAATGAATATAATAAAATATAATTATTATATTTCATTATATTTAATATATTCGTATCAGTCAGTAGATTTAACAGTACTTGAGTGAATTTCAACAGGTCCTATAAAATCTTCATTTCCGTGTATTTTTTTATCTTAAGGTTTTTTTAAAAAAAAAAACGCTTTTATTAAAGTTTTTGATAATGTATTGTATTCTTCCTTAATGTCTAGCAGATAACTTAAAAAACTAACGAGATATACAGGATTAAAAATTCCGTGCCACGGCGATGAAACATGCGTGCACGGCAATGAAACAAGCGTCCACGGCAATGAAAAAACTGTGCCATGGGAATGAAAGAATCAATCCATGGAAATGAAAAAACATTATATCTCTCCGAGGGGGAAAGGCAAACCCAGACAAATTGTGTATGGGAGTAAGATTTGGATAGATAATATATTACAAAAGGAAGAATGGGAGTATGTATAAGAATAAAGGCTGTAGTATTGAAATCTCTAAGAAGTGTTGCGAGTGTAATTCAACAGTCTTTCTGTACTTATTGTACTCTCATTCGTCTTTTGTAATATTTCCTTGCCCAAATTTTACTCCCACACAAGTGTTGGAATCAAGACCTTATCCTCCTATAATATTGCGAAGTCATTGCACTTCGAGGAAGAACTACTCCTGCAGCCTTCTTTTTAAGATATCGTTCTCTTTCTTTTCTTAGATACTCCTCTCTTAATACAGGGTCGCTTCTTAATTTTTGACGTCGCTTTTCTTCCGCCAATCTTTTCCTCCTTTCTCACCACTTTAGATAATTTTGGTTTAGGCATCTTGGCATCCTAAAAATATAAACAATCCATTATTAAAATCAGACTGTAGTATGTGAGGGTATATTATACGTGTGATAGAGTACCAAATGTTACATCATTTTGTTACGTTACCATGAAAAAATCTTTTTGTAGTTGACTGTACAGTAAAAACTCATCAAGTCTATCCTTAAATGTTTTATCGCATTGCAGAGAGAGTTTTTTGACGAGTCCTGTAATGTCAGTAATCGGTATTACCTGTATAACAGATAAAAGGTGATAAAGATATTTTCTTTGCCTAATCATACCATGGCGATGAAAACACAAGTCACGGAAATGAAATACCTGGCCACAGCAATGAAAATAAATTGTTTTACAAGGCATGGCAATGAATTTTTTTTCATTGCCGTGTCTTTTTTTTCATTGCCATAGCAAATTTCGCGCACAAACACTACGGCAATGAAAGCACGGCGATGAAAATCAAGGCAAAAAATATAAATAACAAAAAATCTATTAACTATTTAAAGAAATAAACACTTCACAAATAAACATAAAAGAAATGGCGTTCTATCGAATGCTTACTCAAGAAGACAAACTTAATTCAAAATGAGGTTATACCTATCCACGGCGATGAAAGAAAAAATGTCCAGTAACATAAAAATTTAATAACTTACATTATGGCTCGAAAACGCAGGCACGTGTGTACGTCCTTCCACGTCGAGCACTTAGGCAGCACTAATACGAAACGTTTAGCGCACCGCGGGGGGGACGCAAGTCATTAGGTAAAACAATATCCTTGAACATGATTAGGACACGGCGATGAACGGTAGTTCTGGGACAAATGAATTTTTATTAACCATTCGTTGTATTGTTGAAATATTTGAATAAATATATTCCGTAACAATACTTTAACTATTCATGTATCAAATAAAACTAGGTTTTAATATAAATAACCAATAGATTTTTATCAATGAGGAATAATACACAACAAGGTGACGTGTGGACAAACACGGCAATGAAATATTTCGAGGTTTAATGAATTATTTTGGAGTATCCATTAATCTTATTAATAAAATATTTAGTGCTACACGTGGATTTCTATTTCACCTAACCGGAAAAAAATGTTAGAACATTATAACTTTGTTTTTTAGTACCAATTTCATAGATGCCACGCAATTTTTGGTCCCGGGAAATTCACTCACTTACTAAAAATACGATGATTGCATAACTTTAGGCAATTCGCGTACTTTTAAAGAACGTTCGCATTCGCATCGCAGTCGGAAACTGTCCTATTTTTTTTTAAGACGAGAATTGGTCTTCTCATGACGAAATTCTATCTCTAATGTGCAAATCCATCCCATGCCGAACGTCCTTTACTCTTCTGAGACGTAATACGTATACAGAAGACACATCCGTGCACAGGCCCCTCTAGGTAAGCACCCAGGGCCCCTCGATCTGCGTGAAAACTGTAAGAACCACCACACAACATGATCTACAAAATTACATGGATATTTATCAAAGCAAGATGCTTTCCAATAAAACTTAAACTGAAATACAAATCATATTATTTGATAAACGTTCTTTGACAAGTAGTGCACCTGTTAAGGATGAAACGTACTCCACAAAATTTATGGAAAACCTTCTTAATACAGAAAGCGTTCCCGATTAAGTTTCAAGCGAACATCGCTTTAAATTCAAAATCTAATGCATATTACATTCAAAGCAAAACCGGTTAGGGTAGCAAGATGAATATCTCCTGAATCGGAACAAAAACTACACCCAAACATCTTGCGAACCAATTATGTAATCAGTAAATTATAGTTTTGTCTCCAATTGGAGGGGCTTGGGGTATGAATAAGGAAAGCTGTGGAAACAAACACAGCCGTGTGTGAGTCAGACTTGCGCGTCAAGGGTTCTGAATCAATCACATTTTTTAACAAGTAGTTTTTTTTAAAAACCATAAACTTATTTTGGGTTTTTCTGGAATCTTTTAGCATTCTGTGCTTTTTCAGAATGTAGAAAGAAAAGAAAGAAAGAAAATCGCATTTATTGGCACAATAAAAACCACCTTACAAACAGAAAATATAATATGTAAAAACAAATATACAATATTATGCCAAAAGGGCCTCAGCTCAGCATAATGTTAGGTGGCAACACTAGGTATTACCACCTGACGCTGATTTTCAGCTGCAGCCCACGGGTGCCATACGCTCGACCGCGCAGTAGACTTTAAAAAAAGAAAAGAAGTGTAGGTGCTTGTAACCAGAATATTAATTAGGCTTATCATCCTAATATTTAAAATATCTCATGAACACAATATGATACCTACTTAGGTCTGTTTTTTGCAGACCGCCCAACACTGTTAGATTTATTTTCAGTTGTTGGTACTATCATCATGGTAAATTAGGTAATTTATTTGTTTTCGAATTTAGCAATTGCAAACCTTTATCACTTCAAAATGAACACAAAGTGACATTCTTTCAGCTATTTAAAAAAATCCTATAGTTTCGGAATAACCACGTGATACTTCGGTAGCGCAGACTGTTTAAGAATAGGTAGGTCGATTGGATGTCATTTGGTTTGAAGTCTTTTTGACTAGAAATTGTATACTTAAAAAAACAGTATCATTTAAGTTTTGCAAACAAAACTTAATCAAATCTGTGGACACATCTTGCCACAATAGTGCTTATCAGCCAATTCCAGCGCTCGATTACTAAATTAATACCCCAGCAGAAGGTCTCATAAATCACAGAACATTGTTAGGAACAAACGACTGCCCTCAGTTTGCTTCTCAATAACATTATTGTACATCTTGCAATTTCGTTTGATAAACAGCGTACTCCAGAGGAATACTAATATTGTTTGCTAAGTGTGCTTAAACGTGATAAATGCGAGAAGATGCGACAAAACTGTGGCATGTTTTGATGGCATAGACTGAGACGGTTATTTCGGGAGAGTAAATAAGATTGTCTTGTTATTTTTATTTTGTCGGATCGTTGTTTGTTTTAGATTTACCAAGGGGTCATTAGCAAGGACGATACGATTGGCCCTATCGTTGTACGAAAGAGTTTCTGAATTTATGCTGTTAAACTAGTACTTTGGTATGTACCTTTTTTGTGTGGAAATCCTAATGGGTACCCTGCTCTTCAGTTAGGCAGAGAGGGTTTTCGGATCCTTCTATCTGAATCCACAAGTAGATCGTTAGTACTAAGCTACCACGTAAGATTTCGGGGATGTACTAATACTAACTTAAACTAAAAGCTTCGGTAGGCCAGTGGTAACGTTCCCAACTGTAGGTTTGTACAGAGAAAAGAATTTTATAAGTGTCATTTATTAGTTCATCACCACAGCTTTTAAAACGGTGTAGGAAAGCTACGTGAGAAAACCAGGATGTCCTAGAACCAAAAGGTCAAAAGGATCTGACATTCACCATCTTGCACTGAGCTTTGTGGTGATTTACTGCCCCCTCAAAGAGACGAAGTCTATGTTTAGCTATAAGAAACTTATAAGCCTTATTTAGAGGTATAAAATAATTCTTACGATATCATCATCTGCCTAGCCTTTTCCCAACTATTAATATTGGGGTCTGCTCCCAGTCAAACCGGATTCAGCTGAATACCAGTATTTTACGATTATATTTTCCGAGGCACGGAGGAGTCTCGGTATGTAAATATGGTCACCCATCCACAGACCAACCTCGGCAAGCGTTGCTTAACCTTGAAGATTAGTCCGTGCGGCTGCTATAATTCTAACGATAAGATTACTTTAAATAGTG
The DNA here is from genome assembly GCA_947386135.1 of Melanchra persicariae. NCBI lineage: Eukaryota > Metazoa > Arthropoda > Insecta > Lepidoptera > Noctuidae > Melanchra > Melanchra persicariae. Next base: position 5,441,534 of record OX376667.1, read on the forward strand.
ATAAGAAGATTCTTAATTGAAATTCTGTTAAGAAAGAATCTATAAATTGATCGGTAGAGAATGCCTGGCATTCTCTGCCTAACAACGTTTGAGTTTCTGCTTCTCAAATTCAAATTAAAAGTCCGCGAATCTGTATTTAAATTAATCATGTTATAGGTAAAACGGTTTTAATAGTGTTACTACTGATTTTGCCCGCTGCTTGGTTCGCTTCAATACTAAAGGTTACTAAAGGTGAATATTGTGTATAAGGGGATGAAATACAGGCTACCACCAAGTTTTGATGCAAAAAGTCAAAAATTATTTAGGCGCAAAAATTATTTAAAAAAAAGAAGAATACAGATTCACGCAAAAAAAAGTAGCCTATAACCGGGTCACATTTATCTACGATTCACATTCTTCTAAATTCATAACAATCTGTTTAACGATTTAAGCGTGAAAACGTATTTCGCATTTATTTATTATTCACTTTCGCATTTATAGGTTGGAAGTTATTATGCTAATGAAGTCTGATGTGTCCTTCAGCCATGTTGCACCCAGTTTCAATACAAACACTTTCCGTATTTTTTCTTTATCGTGTGGGCAGTAAGGTCTAACGACCCCACACACCCTAGTGTCAGAGTTTCTAAACCGCCTCAAGGGCCTCTGACATGGTTTATTTGACGAACGCCATTTTTGGCAGCCGGCACCACCGGCTTATACGTGCCTTCTGAGCGGTATGAATTTGAGTAAGCGAAAAATTTACTAAACTAACGACGAATATTGATTAATAATAAAATCCAGAACGAGCTTATAAAAAGTGGGTTATGATTAATCCATTTCAGATATTAAAATTCTAGCTGTGCGACTAAATTACTAAGTGAGCGACTAGAAATACAGAGACTTCAATATTAAGATAGAGACGATTTTTCCAATTATTATTGAGGTTTCAACATTTTGGTGTTTTATTTGGTGCGCAAGAGCGAGTGATGCGAGCTCGCGATTTGGGGGACTCCAACTCGGACAGGTTAGGTTAGAAGGGGATGGCGGGGTCAAGTGAGCGAGCCATCCCCTTCGTGGTTATTTTTTTTAAACCACCCAGAAATATTTGCCAAATATTGAAAAAAATGCAGGACGTAACGTTGACCCTCAAATAAATATTAGGTTGCTCAAATGTTATGAAGCTTCTCATTTTGTATTTTAAGTAACTCAAATTAATGTTTGTAAGTTGCTATTATGTTGATTTCTCGTCACTCGCAGTCTGTCGCTCACTTAATAATACTATAACGTAAATTAATTATTTTTGTCACTTAAAACTTTAAATAATACCCTTTACAAAGTATGCTTCCCGTGGGAATCGAACCCACGACCACCGGTTCACAAGGCAAATGCCTAAACCACTCCTTATTTGTAGTGTATCATTAGTTTCATAATAGTTGTAGTAATGACAGAAGTTCTGCGTGTAAACGGGGTGAGCACACAATTCTGTGGTGAGTGACCACAATCCATAGTACTGCCACCACAAAGCAGAATTGTGTTACCACAATTCTCATTTAACAGAAAATGGGACACGAGACAAGGGCCACTGCAACACACAAGTCTCGATTTTTAGACTTCTGAAGTCAAATGGAAACGGAACCCTGTTCCCTGTGGGAGAATATATGGGGGATAATGATAATAAATGAATGGGACTTAAACATAAAAAAACAAAGCAAAGTAGCCTGAAATAAAGAGGATAATTTTTTATTTTTTTTTAACTGACATTTTTTCCTAAATGTTTATCAGCTACCCAACATCACCATTAAATATGAGCACACCTTTCTGGAACACCCTGTATAAATATATTTAAGCTGAATGTTGGAGATACACAGTTCCTGGTAGGTAGATCCCAGTTGTCTACCAAAGCTTCTTGTTAAATCTAGTCTAACAAATCCCGCAGCCGAATAATAATATTCAAACAATGCCCAAACATTACGTGAAAATGAAAGACAACAATAGAATATCGCAATTGTTTATTATACCTAACAAATTGTTACAATCAAATAGAGGGACGTGTAATTGGGGCGTTCATTGAGTTGATTATGCTTTGGCACAGTATAGATAGGTGCGGAAGGCTAACTCCGACAGACTCGTAAGTTTAACAGCCGCACAGGTCGTCATTCAAGGTTTAGCACCGCTTGCCGAGTTTTGTCCGAGGACGAGTGACCTGATCCATGTACCTACGTTATGAAAATTTTTCACGTTCAGCCGTTGGTCTTGGTTTTTATTTGTAGATCTTTGACTGTCATTATGAGTTGTAGAAGAAGTTGCAGAAGCCCAAAAGTTGGAAATACAATCTTACCAATGGTATTGTAGTACCAAGGACTAAAATATTGTTATTCAGATGCATCTGGAACCTGACCCCAAGTACATAAAGTTGGAAAAAAACCTAAGCAGATGAGAATTAATTAATTATTGATGAAAAGCAAGTAAAAGCAGGCGCATTCATACATAGACACGTACGGCGATCTCAAAAAAATGCCGGTCGAGAGTGCGCTTGCATTCGCTGTACCTATGTGAAGTGTGTCTATGTTTTCGCTAGTTGTATGGAGCCAACCTTCTGTTCTTATCTTTTACGTGGATAAGGGTCTACCGACAAAATACGGTATTGTATGTGCCTTGGTTTATCTTAGCTCAGGATCTTAGGGGGGGAAAATGGGGGATGATTGAATGTGTTGAGAACTTGTGAAGAATATCGTGAATGATAGTGACTCCAGTGTTGTTTTGGTAAAGATACAACGTGTAAGCGCAATACCTAAAAAGGGGTCATTGTACTCATTATTAGGAACAACTTTTACTATGGGAACAACCTCGAAATCATATACCTACATAATAAGTATTTCTCTTTGCCCTTAAGACGCTGACAACAGCAAAAGCTCGGTCACTCTCGGACTGTATAGAAAAAAAAGAGAAGCGCGACGGCTAAATGCTTGCAATTTATTGCCAAATATTAAGCTATCGATTTCCTCAATACTAAGTTGATCTATTAAAAATCTAAAACAACAAAGTTTTGCATTAACACTCGATTCATTATTCGGCATGTTTTCTGCTAACTATTTAGACCTGGATATCTAGCGTATGCATAACAAGTTTCATTAAAATCAGTTCATTCATTTCGAAAAATAAGGATTTGAAAGTTTGTATGAAAAGCCGTACGGCGTAAACGCTCTTAGACGGAGAAACTAAAAACTCAGCAAAAAACCACTTTCGAATAAAAAATACATTGAGGCTAAATTTATAACCTGAGAATCATTGTGCTTAAAACTAAAGATAAATCTTAAGCTCCATTGATAGTCTGAATAGTTTTTTGAATTATCGTTCATCTCCTAGCATTCATTCTTATAACGTATTGGAGTCATTATAAAACCTCATCGAACGAGAACAATTCTCACCGAAGAAAAATAAGAGAAAACAGCTGGTTGTTTTCCCACGCAAATGGTCTCAATCAACAAAAGAAATGAGAAATCGTAGAGTTAATTGGAAACATCATTTTATTGGTCTCACGGTACGAAGAATAAGGCCGCGTGAAAATATTTGTGAGATATTTTATCATTGACTAGTTTTTCCCCGCAAATTCGTACGCGCATATCTCGTTTTCCCCGTTCTTGTAGGAATTTCTCGTTCTCATAGAGCCTTGATCAAGAATGTGGCTATCATTTACAAAAGTAATTTTCCAGACCCGACTGTTGGTTCCAGAGATAAGCGCGTTCAAAAAAACTCTTCAGCTTTATTATGTTAGTTACACTACTACTATTTACACTGGCCGGACATGTCTGCCGCATGTTGAACGATTCATAGACTGAATCAACCACCAAAAAAAAATTTCCAAATCCGACTGGTGGTTCAGAGATTAGTGCGTCCAAACAAACAAACAAAGTCTTCATCATCATCATCATATCGGCCGAAAGACGTCCACTACTGGACATAGGCCTCGCCCAAGGCCTTCGCTAAGAACTTGAAAAAAACAGGAAGTGTTTCTCACTTTAACTACGAGAAAATGTAGAAAACAGAAAGACTCACTGTCGTATTTATTATATAAGTAGGAATGAAATGCTTTTAACAGAGACATGGCTGAGGGAAACTTTTCCGTCATTTAATAAAAGGTGACACATCTCACTTAATAGTCGACAAAGATGTCGTCTGCTTCAAAGGACCGAAACCGGTCATATGCGTGTCTCGGACCACACACAGTGGAGAGTGTTCAGTAGTCGAGATGAAAATTTTTATTTACGCGTTTAAAATATAGTTTTTTTTTTTACGCAAAAATACGTCTCCAGTATTCCTTAAAGAAATTGTGAAAGACAAAGTTGTCAATGAAGTTTAAGTCCGTGAAAGCTTTAGAAGTAAACATTCAATATGCCTTTTGTAGACTTCTAGTCGCTGGAAGTCTGTCTAGCTAAAGGTTATTGTTTTACCCTGGAAAAACAATACCCTTTAGCTAGACAGACTTCCCGCTTTGAGCTTTAGAAGGGAATTTCGCCTAATTAACCCAAGTAAAGAAATCACTAAGTAACACAATATTCTTTTTAAAATCCAATGATACCTGACACGTTGAAATGCACTGTTTGTGATTTTTCACTTTAAGCCTTTGTTCATGTAGTTACGGGGAGTGATACACCTATATTTATCCATTCATAAAATACACCTTCCTAATTTCATCGACAAAGTGCCAATTGTCCCTAACTAAAATAACTGTGGCACATTCTGACAGACTATTCACTCGGTCCCGTTTCTCATATAGCTACAGAACCCTAAGAACGACCCTAAAAAGGACCACTTCCAACCGTCCTGCGTCAAACTATCACCCATAGCCTGGAGCACGGCTGTCAGCACAGTTTAATCGGATAAGCCGCTCCGTACACGACTGTACACCATTCCACGCAGATACTTAATCAAAAACAAAGGGGCCGAGACTTAATTGTGCTGAAATTTACGGCATGACTGTACCTCGTGTACCCAGTTTGTTGGCTTAGGACAACTTATTAGAACAATTCTGTAACAAATGTTCCTAATTATCTTAGGGGACACCGCTTGTATTGGATTGAGTACGTTTTGGGCGATGTTGCCTTTTATTTTGGGTGCACTTAGTGGTCGTTAGGAAGATTTTTCGTTGAAGAGAAAGGTTTTTTTTTTAATTGTGGAAAGTGGAGGTAAATTGGGTCTTTCTGTACTTAAAAGCAATTTATGAAGTGTTACATTAATGAAATGAATAAACGCGACTTAACAAGAATTTATGTTATTTCATTTAATTGTTAAAATTAATTCCAAAATTATTTTAATGTGTGGAAATCAGATGAAGCCATTGTTGAAGACAAGGCTGCTCAAGATTGTAAGACTATCTGTACATTGTATAGACTCAATCTCTTTTGCATTGTATAGTGTCACGCATTTATTGTTTCAAAACGAATGTAACCATGTTTTTAAAAGACTGTCTATGGAGTTTCTGGTTTGATCTTCTCGATAGGATCTACTCTTTGGAACGTGCAACTGCCGTGCTGGAGATGAGGTTGGTGAGTGTGTTTTGCTGCGGAACAACTTGGATCTCTTTATCTATTTGACTGACAGACCTTGACAATTCAAAAGTGCCTGTTGCTGGTCTATTTGAAATTAAGGATTTTGTATTTTCAGGGAAGAGGAAAATATGAGGAAAATTTTTAGTATGAATGTCGATGGTTATAAGAAAGACCAAAGAAGCGACCGAAGATGGATTGTGTGAAAGATGTGGTGACCAGAGGCCCTAGACAATGTGCCATTCAATTAGCGAATGCGACTGTCGAAATGCCAAAATGTAGGGAAATGATCACGTGACATTACGATAGCATCTGTCAATCCCATACATTTTTGACGTATTGACAATTGCCTTCGCCACGCTACCACTGACGGAATGTCACTTGTCTAGAGCCCCAGGGCCCCTAGACAACGAGCCATTCTATTAGCGAATGCGACTGTCGAAATGCCAAAATGTAGGAATTTGATCTCGTGACATTTCGATAAAATCTGTCAATCCCATACATTTTTGACGTATTGACAATCGCCTTCGCCACGCTACCGCTGACAGAATGTCACTTGTCTAGAGCCCCAGGAAGGTTGTGACTATTGAGATAAAAAATAAAATAGAAAAAGAATTGCTGCCCCGATCCCATAATTGGGCTAAGCTAAGGGGAAAGAGGAATGAGGAATAAAATTAAACCAATATCAGATACAACAGAGGTGGCCACGGGCCCCAAACTAGGCACAGCCTGTATCTTGGTGGCCCAGGATTACCGAACAGACATATTAAAATATTATTGTGTGTCAGCACGATGTTAGGTTGTTACTATTAGAATGTGTCAAAATTAAGAATTAAATACTGAGACTCAAAAACAAGAAAATAACACTAGGTACCTACATTTAAAAGAATTAAAAAACATAAAAAAAAAAACAATAATATCATTCAACTAAAATTAAAATTAAATTCAAATACTATAAACTAAGGTCACAATAGAAAAGTTCAAAAACAAAAGATTAATGATATTATAAATGTCAGAATTCAAATTAAAAAAAAAATAAAATAGAAATACATGTCAGATCAATACTTCAATAGTCACAATATTTCCAAGACGGTGAAGTAATCTAAAAATAAATAATTGTCATGTCAAAATTGAAATACATGTTAGAAAACAAAGAAAAATGAAAAATATATATACACAGAACACATAAAAGAGTGGAGGGGTGTGAGAGTGAGTAGTGTTATGGTGTGTATGCGTAGCAGGTGCTGTTGACCAGAAAAAACCGTGTCTAGAACAGAGTGTTTGTGTACGTCCATGCTAGTCATCTCAACGGGCACAAAATACTTTCAGTTTCATCATATGTCAAATCTTGCAACCATCTCCTTAATATTTTCTTGGCTTCAAATGTATTTCCAGGGATCTTTAGTGTACATTTATTTATAGTGTTGAAGACTCGAATCGGGAGAAATAGTAAAAACCGAGTGGCAAACGTAGTTCTCACTCTTGGTATTGTTAGTCTATCAGCTCCCACCCTGCCTCTTTGGGTGTACGTAAATTGTCTCCCTAACACGGTGACTAGTTTCAGGAGGGAGCTCAGAATATACAGCTGTCGGACACGTAAGACGCCTGCTTCCTTGTAAAGCTCGTCTGTTGGATAACGCCGCGGCTTTCCAAGAAATACCTTTAGAACAGCCCGTTGAGCACGTTCGAGTTCCAGCAGATATGACTTGGACGCGCTACCCCAGACGCCTACACAGTACTGTATCAGCGATTGACACAGAGCTTGGTAGACTTTTCTGCATAAGTCTTTCGGGGCACTGACACGTAACGCTTTCATAATGTAAATAAATTTACGCACTCTTTTGGAGAGTATGGAGATATGTTCTCTGAAGGATAGGTTCTGGTCAACTGTAACACCCAGGTATTTGGTTGAGTTGACCCTATGTATAACATTACAGTTACAGATAGTGGCATAACAGTGGGTGTTGTGTATTTTTAATTTCTCTAGGTCCGGGCAGCTAGAACGACTGACGTGGAACGCAATAAAATTGGTTTTTTCGACGTTTAATGTTAGTAAATTTTTGTCGAGCCAGTCAGTTATGATACGCATACCGTTCTGTGCGGCCTCAATGGCATCCTGCCATGCATCACCGTGGAATATAATTGCAGTGTCATCTGCATAACATACCATTTCCGACTGTCGGATATTTAGCCTGAGTATGTCATCCATGTACATGGTGAATAATGTTGGCCCCAGGACACTGCCCTGTGGCACCCCAAAAACAACTGGAAGGCTTACACTGACACGGTCGCCAATGACAACATACTGCTGCCTATCGGCTAGGTAACTAGCAAACCAGTTCCGAGCGATGCCCCTTACGCCAAGACATTCTAACTTGTTTAGCAGGATTGGAATAGAAACTGTGTCGAATGCCTTGGCGAGGTCAAGGAAGACCCCTATCGACCGTTGTCCCCCATCAATCTTTGAAGAGACTATGTCCGTCAAAAGACCTACGGCTTGCTCAGTGGACCTTCCGCGTCTGAAGCCAAATTGGCGACCAGATAGAAGGCTGTGTTTTTCCAGAAAGCTAATGAGCCGGTTGTTAACGAGTTTCTCCAGTATCTTTGACGTCACACATAGCAGAGAGATAGGCCTGTAGTTGTCTGGACAGTCTTTGGAACCTTGCTTGTGAATTGGTGTAACAGCAGCCATCTTCCAAGAGTCAGGAAAAACACCCGTAGACATGCTCAAGTTACAAATATGCGTTAGAGGGTCCAGTATAAATGGTTTAATGTGCTTAAGGAGGAGTGGACGGATCCCATCTGAACCGGGAGCACTGTCGACTTTTAAATCAGAAATAATGAAGTCAATTTCCTGGTTATCAGCTGGGTGAAAAAACAGAGAGTCATTGGAGCGGTTCTCAAGTCTAGCTTCACTGCAGAGTTTACTCTCCGTAGTCTGGAGTTTATTCAAAATGTCAAAAGCTAAGCGCTTACCCACAGATACGAAATGTTTGTTGCAGTTGTTTAACGAATATGAGCCATCCACTCCGGAGTGTAGCAGCTCCTGATTGTCGTTAGTTTTTTTAGGGAATTCACAAATTTCTTTAATGACCTGCCAAAGCTTTCTGGGTTTGCCGCTGTTATTCTCCAACTCCCTACTCTCATGTTCTGCCTTTCGTTTGTGGAGGATGTCGCTGCAGAAATTTCTGTATCGTGCATATACGCGCTTCAACTCTAGGTTCAATGGTTGCATTTTCACTTGAGCATGCAACGAGTCTCGATGATGCATGCAACGAATCAGGCCAGGGGTTACCCACGGCTTCAAATTAAACTTGGATCGACTAATTTTAACTGTTTCCGTGTGTTTTTTTACTATGCCCGACAGAATTTCATTAAACAGTAGCACTGCATCATCAACTTTAGTTTTAGACATTACCTCAGTCCAGTCGACACCACCAAACTCATCAGCAATTTTAGAGTAATTTATTTTATGCTTAAGCCTGTTTCGTGGTGGATTCCTAACTTTGAATTGGTTCGTGCCTAAGATCACAAGATCGTGGTCCGTGATTGATGATTTGCAAACCATTCCCAGTGTAGAGCTTGTGACTTTAGTTTTAATAAAAGCATGGTCCAGGCAAGCCTTGCCTCTGGTTGGCTTAGTAATAGCAGGAAGCAATCCATGCTCTGACAACAAACATTGATAGGCAGCATGAGAGGCATTGGGAGTATTTTCAAGTAGGTCTATATTCATATCCCCTGTCATGATCACGCATGGACAGTTATTCATACTAGTCAACAAGTCATCCAGTGAGTTCAGGAATCTGTCCGTATTACTAAATGAGGGCGAGCGGTAAATCCCAAGAAGTGTGATATTTGCATTAATTTTGGTAACAAGACAATTGGCATCGTCGAACTCCGGCTCAGTAACGGACACCGGCCAAGTATCCTTCACGTAAACTGTCACACCGCCACTTTTATTGATGACTTTACGTGTGTGAAAGCAGTTATAACCTGGCAACTGGTTAACTATGGAGTTATCGTTCAGCCAACATTCTGTCACCACCACTATATCAAACTGGGAGTCGAGTCGCTGTAACACCGCAACCAATTCGGGAAAGTTTTTCTGCAAACTCCTTATATTACACGTTAATATTTTTAAGTCGTGTTCCACCAATAAATCCCGACATAGCTCTGGTTTTTCAATGAGGCGACAAGTTAATGTAAGCGTTTCGTCTATATCATCTATTAGATCTACTTTATCCATAATCTATTGGTAGTAACACTGCAGTATGATGAAGATGTGATGTAAGGGCGTTTATTGCCGCCTTTGTGCACGTGGGAGGGGATTGTCTAGGTTGAGCAATGAGGTTGAGGTTAATTCTGCTGTGTGACTGGTGCCAGTCGGTGTCTAGGTGAGTGTCCGACTTAGAAGTTTGTTCGTTTTGTGATAAGTCAAACGAGTGAATGCTGCCAGGATTTCGGGTTATGAAGTTAAGTACACTAATAAATAGTCCTGAATGTGTTGAAGATTTACAGTAATAAAAATGTAAATGTAAATGAAAATGTGTCAACAGATTTATTATTGTAATTAGTGAGTGTTGTTGTTGAGTGTAGTAACTATTGTGACTGTTGCCAGGATTTCGGGTTATGAAGTTTATTGGTATAATGCATAGTTCTGGATGTGTTGAACATTTACAGTAATAAAAATATTGACAAGCCCCAGTGTTATTATCAACAGACGTCAACTTATGGCATTTATCTCTAAGAATAAAGTGCCTTGTTACATTACAATTTTTTTTAGAATTAACAATATATCCGACTGTCACATCACAAAGAAATCGAAAAACCTTAAAAACAAAATTATGAATTAGTGGCATTTTGCAAGGACAGAAGGGTTGTACGAGTACCGCAAAAACATTTGTCCAGATCTGTGATATTTTTAATTTGAATTGCTGGCTTCCCCTCAGACTGACGGACGAGTATTTGGCCTCTGCTCGCCCAGCAAAATCTAAAGTCAGCGTTTTTAGCTCGCGTTCTGGCTTCACGAAATAACCACCGATTTTCTTTAGTGAGATGCTCATTAATGAAGATTTTTCTCAAAGGACCTTGGATTTCAATATCCTGGGATGAGAGAGTACGCCTTGTCTTATATGCTTTGATTAATTCATCCTTTTTTGCTCGCCGTAGAAGCTTGACTATGACCGGCCGAGGAGAAATTGGGTCCAAGCTACGCGACGGGGTTTTTTTCATTCCTGCGCGGGCAACCCAGTCAATGTCATCTATAGTTAGATTGACACCAATCTTAGTTGCTACAACCATTGCGATATGGTGAAGATTTTCATTTGAGGTTTCATTAACTCCGATGATCTCAATTTCGTTCCTCATACCAGCCTGCGTCTGTTGGTTCAGTTGGTCTTTTAACGAGCAAATTGTTTCCTCCATCGCAGCCACTTGAGTGCAGTTTTGTTCCAGCACAGCGATACGCTCCTCGTAACCATCCAACCGGGCGTTGCATTTATCCACCCCATCAAATAATTTTTTTAACGTGGATTTGACCTCTGCCATATCCGAACGCATAAGGCGTATTTCTGTAACCAGGTCAGAAAATGACACTGAGTCTTGCTGGTCGTCCCGGCTAGGAGAGCTAACAGCCATGCGTTTGTGTGCGCGAGTTTGCGTGTTGACGTGCAAGCTGTCGAGTTCGGCAGTTGATGCGGATGGACGGACAGGCGTGTTTTTGTTGACAGCCCGTGGACTTTTAGAACGGCAGGAGGGACAAAGCCAGTTTTCGTTTTGCTTTGAAGAGTCGTGTATCGTCGCATTCACACAAATTTGGTGGTAATTCGCCTCACACAGTGTACAGCTTATTGAACGATTTGTTGTTATAGCCTGTTTACAAGCGGCACAAATAGTGTTCATTTTGAAACGAACCAATTTAACGTACGATATCGTTAGCAAAAGCAGTGAGTGCGGTGACTCAGAGCAGATTTCACCAATGAAATGCGGCAACTTGCAAGTGAATTTGTCGTAGACGATAAGATACTCGTAGGCGATGTAGGTTCGTAGTTCGTAGCAACCGTAGCAACGCAGTGGTGACGTCAACCCCACGTAGCGGATAGCAATTTGAATGACGCTGGTACTTGCTTGGTGGCGCGTTGGCTACCACCGCTCCTCCCCTTGCCGCGTCGCAGGTTATAGCCCTTAAGACAAAGACGATGACCTATATTATCACTACGTAGTCCCTTGGCCGCGTCCGTCTGTAAGCAAAAAACTCAGTAACTGCCACACAGGTATTCATTATCACCTATGAGCGGAATGATTCATGAAGAAGGTTTTGGTGGTCGACAGATAATACTGGAGCATTGGGCCTTTGGGCGTTGGTCGATGTTAAATTTTTTATTGTATGTCTGTATTATTCCTGCCAGGGTTGCATACATTGCGAAAGAGTCACCGCGGCCCTGGAACGCAGGAGGAACACGGATGGGTGTTTAGTCAGAAAGAGTCTGACACTCCTTTCCGCTCTATCTAGAGCGAAAGAAGTTAATTGATGATTTCCCATCCATCCATCCAAAAGCTAACCTAGGATTTTACCTTTTAGGCCTCGCACAGATAAAATCCTTATTGTTAGCTTTTATACATTTAATTAGGTACTGTTAGTTTTTAATTTATTTTAGACAGATTTTAGTCTGTTTTTTGCGAGCCCCAAATAAACATTTTCCCTTCTTTCTTTTTTAGGTTTATAAATTAACGTTTTGTGTGAATTGTATTTTTTTTTTTTGAGGATGGGAAATCATCAAATGACCCCTCCCGCTCTGGGTGGAGCGGCAGGGAGTGTCAGACTTCTACTGACTAAAACCCACCCATGCTCCTCCTAGTGCCTTTTACGTTCCAGGGCCGCGGTAACTCTATCGAACAAAATCCGCAACCCTGGTAGGCACTGGCCCTAACGTGCCCCTACACAGCCACTCCTCAAAGAGGGGCACTATCGCCGCAATTGTGGCGTGCCCTGCACTGGGTTGCGACAGTCGCTGATTCCATACCGCCATGGTATCTTGCCGGAGCTCCGTCCGCCGCGCTGCAATTTGCCGCGGCAGCAGAGTTTCGCCCCGGCGTTGGTGTGAATTGGCTTTAGATGATAACTAAAAATGGTGATTGGGAGTTTATTTACATTTTATTTTTTTTTTGATGGGAAATCACCAAATGACTCCTCCCGCTCTGGGTGGAGCGGAAGGGAGTGTCAGACTCTTACTGACTAAAACAGTGCTCTGCTTCACGTTTGAAGCCGAGGCGGGTTAATCAAAGGAAGCTCAAAACTAAGAGCTGGAGATAATAACCTTTTAGCGCGCGGATATGTCACACACAGCTTAATTTATTTGAAAAATGGTTGTCGTACTGCCCGGTTGCTTTCTGATCCAAGGAATCTAATTCACTCATAGATAAACAAAACCAAGTACTCCAAACTTTTGCTCAACTTATCGTTACCCCAATTTTGTAGACGAAAAGAGCTGTAGCGGCATTCATGCCGCCACAAAAATCAACGTAGCAGAATCAACATCACAACAAATGAGACTCGCAGCGCCATCTATCTCGACAGCTGCGAACTAACGACAAAATCCTAAATCGCGATATCAGAGTTTACCGTGCGATTAGAACATATGCAAAGCCCGAATATCAACTCTCGGGCAGTTGCCCACCAGACACAAACAACCGTCTGGTCGGAGGATCCTCTCTTTCCAGTGGAGGTATGTGGGACTTTACTCTCTGTTCCGCTACCTCCAAACTGGTGACCCTCGACATTGGACGTCAGCGCAGCCTTCGTGCAGCCACCTCATCATGACGTCATCATCACTTCCTCATCCTGACCTCAAGCTCTTGAGCAGCGAGTCATACAGCCAGCCAGAACCCTAGGCTTCTACGGGTATCCTGACCACCAGCATGCAGCGGACGCGCATTCCTGGTCAGCATCCTCAGCCTCTATCATCAACCTCATCAGCGACCTTGGCAAGCACACTGCACTTTCGGCCAGTCACATGAAGAGCCTTGAAAAACCTCTCCTGGTCGACGCCAGCAGTCACGTCAGCACGTCGCACAGCTCCGACCCACCATGGCAAGCACACTGCACCTTCGGCCAGTCACATGAAGAGCCTTGAAGAACCTCTCCTGGTCGACGCCAGCAGTCACGCCAGCAGCAGCATCGGGGCACCGCAGACAGTTCCGACTCACCGTGAACTCTGCGACGCAGACAGTTCCGACTCACCGAGAACTCTGCGACTTCCGGTTCCGACTCACTGGAACCAACCTTCCACTGGCCTGGCAAGCATCTCAAGATGTATGGACGACTCATCCACTATCGACCTCCGGTCTCCGGAGGGGAGTGATGTAGCGGCATTCATGCCGCCACAAAAATCAACGTAGCAGAATCAACATCACAACAAATGAGACTCGCAGCGCCATCTATCTCGACAGCTGCGAACTAACGACAAAATCCTAAATCGCGATATCAGAGTTTACCGTGCGATTAGAACATATGCAAAGCCCGAATATCAACTCTCGGGCAGTTGCCCACCAGACACAAACAACCGTCTGGTCGGAGGATCCTCTCTTTCCAGTGGAGGTATGTGGGACTTTACTCTCTGTTCCGCTACCTCCAAAGAGCATTCGATATTGATCACCTGACAAATGTTCTTTAAGAAGCTCGCTCGCTATCACATGAATCGATCGAGCTGAGCGGGTAAACCTCGCTGATGTGGTCACGTCTTTAGATAGGTGATCGTTATTCACACATTCATCCGGCTAGCCTTTTCCTATCGATGTCCGGGATGGCTTCCATTTTAACGAGATGCACTTTGGTGGCTGTATTTTATAAAGGAGGATTTTTGTCACATTTTTTTAATATTTAAAGTGAAGAAGTTACATTGCGCTTAAATGTACGGATCTGGGTGATAAAGTCTTTATGTTTTAATGGGTTAATAATAATAATAAATTAGGTACAATCTTTACTTCTATACTAATATTATAAAGAGGAAAGATTTGTATTTTGTGTGTGTGTGTGTATGTTTGTAATGAATAAACTCAAAAACTACTGTGCCGATTTCAATAATTCTTTCACCAATGGAAAGCTTCACTATTAGGGAGTAACATAGGCTATATTTTATCCACGTATTCCCACGGGCATGGGAACTACGCTGGTGAAACTGCGGCGTGCTGCTAGTCACATGTAAAAAGGGAACTGGAAAATAATTAATTGGGCATTCATTTTTTTGTTTGACATCACTGCCAATGGGAAAAGTGCAGTAAATACTGGCAGCATTGCCACGTTGAATGGCAATTCTGATTCATTGATCGAAAAAAAGCCAGTCCCCTTGTCTTTTTGCCATACCGCTGTTAAACCCGCGATGGTTTGTGGTGGTATGTATAAACGTTCAACTTATGCTTTTAAATTGTTTTTAGTTAACCGCTCCAGCCCTGACATGTGAAAATTCCCAAATAAAAAATAAATCTTATGTAATTGGTAAATAAACATTAAATTCGCGATTGATTCGGCGCACACCGGTGTGTTGCCGGCGCTTGAGCGGAGACACAAATAAAAAAACGTGAAGAGTCGCCACCAGTAAACGTCATCGTTTACTGGTGTCTCGAAAAACTTGAGGAGCACTGAATCTTTTAATTATGATAAGAAATGTTAATATTAAATCACGTTATGCCAACCATGTCAATAAGAAATTTTGACTACGGTGTAAGCATTCCAAGAACTAATCTATAACTCGATTTTCTAAGATGTCCAAGTTATGGGTATCGGAAGTCCGACTTCCGCAACCCAATTACGTACTAGGTCAATATTCTAAGATTCAGTCGCGGTTCAAACCCAATCGAAGTCACCTACTTCGGAAACTGTATTCATACTCGAAATTATACTGCGTAAAACTCAGCCTAGTTTAAATACATTTTCAGAAGATGAAATATAAATAAGTTTTACCATGGAAAAAAAAACACTGTTCACATAATTTGACACAAAGTGAAAACAGCTTATTTCTAGCTAGTCCCTAACTCCCAAAGTCAAGACAAGTTATAAATATTTTGCATTGAATATATTTTGGTTTGAATGACTTACTTGTTTTAATGAATTTTTATTATAATGTGTTTAATAATCGCTAATTTATGAGCAATAATACTGGAGTCTATGCACTGCAAACAGAAATCGTATGCGAATTGTGTACGTACACAGCAGCTTCCGCATTTTAAAAACGATAAAATTTTTTAGTGTAGGTACACTTGGCATAACAAACTATTAGCACAACTCATCTACCAGAACACCACCTATACTGACAATCTTCTTCTATTCGTCCACAAACACCAGACACCCCGATATCACTTGCAACCGTTAGAGATATGCCGATAGAAATCTCTGAAACCTAGCGATTTTTCACCGACTAACGTCTCAATAACCATTAAACTTCACCCTCCACTTTAATCGATCAACCGTCCAAGTTTTACCCGTTTCTGCATCCCAGCATCTATTGCACCGAATGAAAGATTGGTACCAATTGACGTATGCAGCCATCTCAATCCATCACTCTCAAAGACTGCTGGAAAATGATTGAGAGGCATAATAAGAGTCAAATGTACTGAGTTTGTGTGTGCAGAAGTCTAAGAGTGATTGATTCGAGGGTTTTAGTACTAACGACTGGATCTATTTGGTTTGTGATGTTTTCCTTTTAAAGATGTGTCATTTGGTTTTGTCAGTGACTTGGTTCGTGAAGTTACCCATGTTTGATCTAGTGACGGATGAAGTATGGTATAAATAAGGTATCCGGCTCGAAGGACCAAAGTGTTTTTAGGGTTGTAATACCAGCAATTTCCAGCGTCATTGCTTGAGTGTAAGTCGAATGTTATCTATAAATATATATATATGTGTGACGGTCGCATACTCCCGGAATTATTGGTATTCCGATGATACAAATTTAATCGAAACTGTTCAACCATTGAATCATCAAATCTTGATTGTTTTATAAAAATGAGTAAATCTGATTCACCTAGATAAAACACATACTTAAGAGTAGGATTATAAAAATGTTTTAAAATCTCTTATACTGTTATACTTTGTGTATTCAATTGTAAACGGAAAGAAAAATTTGTGAATCTGAAATTTCTAACACTCGGTGAGCAAGTGTAGTCACCTCATAGGAGAGGCATTTGCCCTACAGTTAGGCAATTATAGGTCTTCAGCCAGTTATATAAGAGTATGCCCGTAGACTTCATTATTAGACGTTTTTACTCTAAATATCAGATCAATAAGCCTTATCTTCAGTGAGTCTGAGTACCTATCCCTACTAATTGGGTTTCAAATTTACGAAGAGATTAATCTAGAATAATAACCTTGCTATCTCAATGAACGTAACCCTTGCTTTTGACATTCGGCATTAACTTCCAAGTGTTAATCACATTATAATTTAGTTATTAACAATTTCGCTGAACTCAAAAACTCATTTGCATTTTAGGGTTAAAAACGTTTTTGCTACTAAATAAAGCCTCATAATTTTATGAAAATAGACTCATCTTTGTAAAATATGTTAATTAAAAATCAAGTAGAAATTATGCAAGGTAACATAATTTTAAGCCGAATAAGCAATTTACCTTCAACACTAGCGCCATTATAAATCAGCGGTGGGTTGTGGAGCTACAATAGTTCTTAATAAGAATCAGAGGCTGGGTCCACGTGTTAAACATAATAGTATGCGGACCAATAGTGTTTCATGTTCACGAGAGTAAATGGACCGCACCCGGGGGATAGATAACGAATAATATATTTTGGCGGGTTTTCCAAGCAAACGGTGGCTTCGTACGCAATGCGGCATTATGTCGACTTTGTGTGAATGTTCCTTTTTTGAATTTTAAAAAGCTTATTTTCGAAATTTGAGTTACAAAAGCAATTTTATACCTTTTTTTCTTTCATTCTGGCAGCCAAATGTCGGTTGATTTTTTTTCAATGGTTGTAATGTGTCCTTTTTGAATCGGAGGACCAAATTGGGCTTGAATAAAGCAGTTTTTTTTCTGATTCTAGACCCAAAACAATAAAAAGAATACCTTTTAAAAGCTACTTGCTCTTGACTGGCTTATAGGAAAGGTTAAAAGGTTTCAAGAGTAGCTGAATCGTAAAAACTTGTTTTGAATGGACGTCTTCTAAGAAAGTATTATTATTTTTACAAAAGAAAAATATGGTACCAAAATTCTTTGTATGTTATTAATGCTAAAACGAATAAGTTTTTCTAACAATAGTTAAGTACATATGTAATTCAAAATGTCCTTTTATATTCCGCCTTCATAGATTTTATACGGCATACCTTTTTTTCGGAATTCGAAAGAAGTTTTTAGTATTCTCAAAGTAAAAGACGGAATTGCTCAAGTTTTTCGGCTCGTGCAAAAGGAAGGATATTTAATTTTCTTTTACACCTTTTCGTCACGTATGGTTTGAGAAGATGTTTTAAATTAAGAATGTCGCCATTTTTTAGCTTTTTCTGACGGCATGTTATAATAACATTCCGTGCCCGGAACCCGGAATAAAATGAAGAAATGAAGCAATATTCAGCGGTATTATAGCTCTCTATCAACTACAGGAATTTTCATAATCGCATCATTGCTTCCTTTTACAAACAAATGTAACTATAATGAATTTTACCTGTTTATAATATTATGGCTTCTGTCATTGACTTTGCCCGGGATAAAAATAATCCTTTGTCCTTTTCCAAGGACTGTCATACATAATCCTACTAATATTATAAAGTTTGTATGTTTGTGTAACAATCAGGCAAAAACGGCTGCAGGGATTTGGATGAAATTTGGCACACATGTAGTTCATATCCTGGAATAAAAAATAGGCTACTTTTATCCCGGTAAGTGGCATGGATTAATGGAGACTGAGGAGGAAGTGGAAATTCAGAGCCGCTGCTGCCTTAGTACTACAGATTGACAAGCACCAGGAGACCAAAAACATGTCATAGTATTTTTGGGCTGGTATAATTATGTAGGTAGGGTAGGTGTAGGGTAGGTGTAAGTTAGGTGTAGGGCGGGTGTAGGGTAGGTATAGGGTAGGTGTAAGGTAGGTGTAGGGTAGGTGTATGTAGGGTAGGTGTAGAGTGGGTGTTTCCTGAGTAAAAAAATTACAATACAAATCAGGAAACCTTGCTATTTCCGATATTCACGCGGGCGAAGCCGCAGCTGGTAGAAGCTAGTCTATCACTATAACAAAATTCAATTTCAAGTGGAAATTATACTTTTTGCCCTACTCCTCCGCTGTTATTTTCTGATTAATTTCGTTGCGGGATCCAAGACTGTTGAATCATTTCTCCGGGACTCGTCGAGCTTCATTGACTCGGCGTTTTTTTCTGTTGATCGCCACTGTTGATTCTGGCTTTCAGGAGTTGCAGTGGTTTGGGAATGTGGTGTGGCGAGCTTGTACTGTTAAAAAAAAAACAAACAAAATTCAGTAAACTGGTTCAGAAATTCAAGTGTACAAAATATACGATGGTTTAGGTATCTGAGTTGACCTGATTTTATTACATTCGTCAGTGATCATAACGTTGAATTAAATAAAAACACGGTGCTTATAATTATGTTATCGGAAGAACAAAAGTATTTTGTTACATATAATTACAGAATTTCATTTGACTTGCCACGTCAAAACTTTTTGGTTCTGAATTTCGAAGGATGAAAAAGACCGCATTAAAAAAGCCTTATATTTTATACTAGCTTCTACCAGCTGCGGCTTCGCCCGCATGAATATCGGAAATAGCAAGGTTTCCTGATTTGTATTGTACATTTTTTACTCAGGAAACACCTACCCTACACCTACCCTACACCTACCTTACACCTACCCTACGCCTACCTTACACCTACCCTACACCTACCTTAAACCTACCCTACACCTACCTTACACCTACCCTACACATACCCTTCACCTTCCCTACACCTACCCTACACTTACCCTACCTACATAATTATACCAGCCCAAAAATACTATGACATGTTTCTGGTCTCCTGGTACTTGATGTTTCTGGTCTCCTGGTATTTGTGAATTTGAAGTACTAAGGCAGCAGCGGCTCTGAGTTTCCACTTCCTCCTCAGTCTCCATTATTCCATGCCACTTACCGGGATAAAACCTAGCCCATTTTTTATTCCAGGTTATGAACTACATGTGTGCCAAATTTCATTCAAATCCTTTCAGCCGTTTTTGCCTGATTGTTACACAAACATACAAAACTTTCACCTTTATAATATTAGTAGGATAAGCTTTCACTCACGAGTCAACTTGCTGTCTACTGAGAATCAGAATGATATCTGTCATACTTTGTGTGCCGTCAGACATCTGATGACACTATTCTTTTTTTTTGATTCGCTATTTGATCTTCCTTTAGGTGATATTTTAAAAATCTTATTAAGCTACTGTTTTAAACATTTCTGTAAATAATTTAAGAACATTAAAAACCGGCCATATGGAGTCGGACACACGTTCCAAATCATAAACAGAAACAATTACGTTAATGGTAAATATAAAATAAAGGAGACGATTCATCGTCCCTAGAAAATGAACCCAGCTCCGGCGCAAACGTTTTATATCTCTTATTATAGAGTTACAAGAGTAAAATAATATGCCATCACCATCGCTCTGCACTGTGGTGACAAACATGATTTTTTGCTGATAGAAATTTGTAAGTAGGCTTTCTTTGCTAAGCCCTGACATTTTCAGGTACAGCTGATAGGTAGAACTCCAGTGTTGACTTTGTATCTGTCATCTCAAGCGCAAACCCTCCT